>CM075505.1:26690286-27355286 GCA_037950675.1 Hypophthalmichthys molitrix
GTAGGAACAATGTTGCCTCCATTTACAGAGAGGGGTGCAAGACTTACATTGTATGTATGTATATATGTATTATACATGTGTTATAAGTTACTGTTGCAGATTGCTTTTTAAATCAGTATAATTTCGGCAGTGTCGTTTAATGCTCCAGAATGATTGAGCTTATACTCGTATCAAAATAAGGCCCTCAGAGAGGGAGTCTTCACATGGCAAAAGCATTAAAGGATTAGTTCACCCAAAAATGAAAATTCTGTCACTGTTTACTCACCCTCATTTCTTTCCAAACCTGTTCCAAAATTCTTTTCCCTCTGCTGCAGCTCTCAAATTCTTATTTACTGTACATACATTCATATTTGTATATAACATGTTGCATGAAGATATGAGAACTACACAAAAGGGACGATTTCAGAGAATAATGAATAAGATTTCAATCTATCCTATAGTTTCAGAAGACTATAGAGAACTACTTTTATGATTCTTTTTTTTTTTTTTTTTCTGAGCTTGACAGCCCCGGACTGCTGTGTGCGATCACTATGTTGAAAAGTTCAGCACCACTATTCTTTTAAACTACTAATTTTGTGTTGTATGAAAAAAAGAAAGTTACATTTGCAATAAAATGATTGCACTAAAACAACATGGAGTAAATGAAGACAGAATTTTAATTTTAACGTGAAATTTTCCTTCAACTGTGATGTTATTGTTTTTTGTTTGCTTGTTTGTTTGTTTTGTTTTTTGTATGTTCCATATTAGTCAATGAGGTCTCAATGTTCTTAATTCATTGTGCTTTAAAATATCTTATTTTGCACCCCACAGATGAAAGAAAGACACACATTTGGAACAACATGAGGAATGGTGAGTGAATGCTTGCAGAACTTTAATTTTTGGATGAACTATGCCCTTAAAGCTAAATAATTATAAAACCACTGTTTAAAGACCATTGTTCAATAAATAATAACATTTATTAAAAACAATAATCACCATTACCCATTCTTTTCTTAAGTAAAATAGTTAATTAACCTAACTGTTGGCTGGTTACTGTTGCCAAGCAACTTGATGCATTATAGAAGTCAATTAATGTGTGTGTGCGTATGACTGCTGTTTGACTATGACTTCAAACATGGTTTATCGAATCAGATTTTAGAGCCAGAAATATATATTTTATGTAATAAATATGATGAATGAAGAAAGTATGTTTGTGATTAGATGACACATATGCATCTTATCTCTCACCTTATCATATGAGAACAACAACTTACTGTTAACAAAAGCAACACCATGCTGTTGTTCAGAACCGAACACATCCATTCAACTTGTCACTAACCTGAAAAAATGCTATTTATTATACTCCATTTTTGTTCCCCCGTTAAAATCCGGGCTGAAAATCAATGTGGTTAAACTGGCAGAACTCCAGCCACCAACATAGACCTGCAGGAGAGAGCTGCAATAATTGACACAGCATTGACAAATAAAGCTAATGAAAAACGCTGTGTGGTTTGTGAGTAAAACCCCCCTTGCATCTAAACGAATAGATAAAATAGAAAGACAGCACTTAGTAAGAGTTTTAAAAGATGACCTTATTTAATCATGTTTCATCTTGAAGAAAATATACTGAGGAGATGCTTGAATATTTTGTAAAACTCTCTTGAATAATTTGTTGAGATAAATCAGTATTTCTGATAATGTATTCATTCTAAATTTTGCGGTTGGAGCAAATTAGCTCAAGGGAAATATTAACAATTAAATATATCTTGTTATAATTAATTATAAATATTTGGATCAGTTAATAAAATCAACTTTATGTAGCAGAATTAATATTCAGTAAATTAACCCTTTTAAACCGGATGTTCGTCCTTGTTCGTCCAGCGAACACTTAGTATTAATTGTCTATCAATTGTCTATCAGGTTATTTTTGTGGCCACAGAAAATGAACTCTTCTTACTGTGTACAGTACTACTCAGAGCATGTAACATCGTTAAAGGGACTTTGTTTTGCAAGCAGTGACCACAGAATCAACACTCAAATGAATGTGCACAAAAGTTTTATCTAAGTCAAGTCACCTTTATTTATAGCCTATAGCACTTGCAGTGCAGTTTGTTTCAAAGCAGAGATACGACAGAGTTCATTTCGGCTGTAAAGCAGCTCCAAAAGAAAATAATGTCATTGTTCAGCTGTTCAGTGTTGATTCAGTTCCGTTATAAAGATAATCAATTTTTAAATTAGTTCATTTCATCTATAAAGCAGCTCTGCAGAAAACAACAATGTCATCGTCCAGCTCTGTTCAGTTCTCATCCAGTATAGTGTCAGTGCAGTCAAATCAATAATATTGTTGAATATTATTTAACTAAATCATGAACACAGAACTAGCCTAAACAAACACATACACACAAATCACATATACATGGGTAAAATAGAAAATTAAAGTGAATGAAACTGCAACAGAAACCATCAGCACCTTGGTAACAAGGGGTTAAATAGTATGAGCTTATACTAAACCTCTGTTTAGTTAACTAAATGTATTAAATGTGATATACTTCCAGATGCAGTCTGAGATGAAAGTCTTGATGGTTCAGCAGTTCGATGGTGGTGAAGTTGCAATCATCCGGGTTAGGTGAAGTATGATGAACTTCAGTGATGTTAGTCTGACTCGGTTATGGTCGGGGAAGTTACAACAGGGCGGGTTGTAACTTTGAGGCCCCTCCGGCTGCGCACCGGGGCAGAGGTCCTGCGGTGTCACTGATGTGTCCAGTCTTTTCCACACAAACAGCAACTAGATGTAGAAGAGGAGATGGGGGAGGGTCACTGAGATAGTGGAGGTCACAACTGTCAAGTTTGGCTTGACCAATGAAGAGGGTGTAATTTCAAGCAGCAAGTTTTTTTGTTTGGAAGTTGCCTCATTTGCATGATCAGAGTAGGCTGGCAGTTTCGTGTCCCTTCGTACTCTGATTAATATAACAAGCATACAATGCATGTTATGAGTAGGTGATATACTACATGGTTAGGAAACTAAACAAGGGTCATTTATGATACCAATAAGGTTATTTTATCTAATAGTTCTATTATAAGACAGGCATAAAACAGTAAACAATACAAGACAGTATACAACGCAATAATAATACACACAATGTCCTGGGGATATGCATGTTCATTCATAGAAAGGTTTGTCTATGAATTAATGGAGAGAAGTCCATTTTATGGGCCTGTGCCGTTGCATGTGACCACCTTTTCCCATCTGAAATGTCTCTGAGGTTCACTGGTTAGTGTCAGCAGAGGATTAAAAGTTGATAATGATCAGTGGAAAGCAGACTTCTAGGAGCTTGCTTGAGTCTGCATGGACCTTTGTTTGTTATGGTCTTAAGGGTTCTGTTGGATTATTCATTAAATATAATGAATAATTGTGTGTCTAATTGGTCCAGCCACTTCACAGTTTTAAGATGTTACCCAGTGTGTCTACATATGTTTGAAAAGTCTTTTTGATGTGTGCATTCAGATGTCTTTTTTAATACAGCTCTTGTAATTCAACTCTAATGTAAGGATTTTGGTTTTAAGATGTCTGCCATTGCTTTAACATAAATCAATGTTTATGTTAGAGATAAAAACATACTGCAATCTGTGCATATTTTTGCTCTATCATACAGTAAGTAGATGTGTGCTAACTGACTTTGACACCTGTGTAGTTGTTATTGATTGTACTGTGAAACTTAATGAAAGCCGAATTACTTTACAACAAAAGGTGGTATTAAAGTGATAAAAAATGCACTCTTTCAGACAGGTTAACAAGCATCAAGAAATTAGCTGCCACTTCTTGACAGATACCTTGAAAACACCCCCACCCCCCTTGAACTCTGAATTGATAAATAGAAGTGTTTGAAACCAGTGAAGGGTGTGAAGAATGTATTGACATGGGAAACCTGCAGAGCTACAGTGAGACTTTATGAGATATAGAGGGTGTAGTGTATTTGAGTTCAACTATCATGCACGTTTTTATGATACAAGCTCTTTTGTTTTCTGAATGATTTTTCATCCTTTTCTCCGTGTTCTGTTGAGTGAGCATTACCATTCTGCTCTCTCGTATGCTTTGGTCATCATTAATTAAGACTGCTCGGTGTTGGCTTATTGACCTCCATGGCACAAGGGATTTTGATGGGTTGTGAGGAGCTCATGGAGTCTGGCCCAAAGCCTATTTTTCCCCCCATTCGGTCATCCACAGTGTTTGATGCATGGCAATTTAAATCCCCTCTTCTAATTAAATGTGATCTGCACTTGAGCTAAATGACATTTTTACAGAAGGCTATCTGGTACCTTCAAGACAAGGTGACATTCCACTTTCCATTATACAGGATTATAACAAGTAGCTGGACTCTCACAAAGTACGGCTTGAGCGGTGGCTCTCCCTGCTAAAATCAGTTATGGTGATGTGTAGGCAGCTTTGAGGAATCAAAAGGATTTGGGACTTAATTCACAGCTTAGCCATTACATCCCAGGTGTCAGCACAATGCAAAGTTCAGCACTAAATCATTAATAAAATAATGTCATCAGTTATTTCCTGCAGAGTTTGTTAAATTTGGGGAATTTGCGATCAACAAATTCTTGCTGTATATATACTGAATACACTGGGTAAAAGCACTGTTATATCACAGTTCTGGTCCTTGAATTGGATTGGTCAAGCTACATTCCAAGAGTTCTCATAATAACAGTCTAACAGTACTGTAACTTTGTTTCTATCACTTTGCTTATCTGTGTTTGCTCCAGTGAGGATTTTTCATTGACTCTTACTGTAGGTTACATTGTTATGCCAGTAGGTGGCGACAAGTGTCTTTACAATTAAGCTTTCATTTAACCAATTAATTCAAAAATGCTGATAAACTCAGGAAAGATGAGTGAGTCACTGAATTATTCACTCCTCTGATTTGTTCAACAAGGCTGATACATTCATGAATGATGAGTGAATCATTCACTCAAAAATTACTTCAGCAACGAAACAAGTCTTTATGATGAGTAATTTGAATCATTCACACAGATTTGTTCAACAACACTGATTCATTCAGAAACTAAACAAGTGAATGAGTCAATAAATCATGTACTCAACTGATTTGTTCAAAAACACTGAATCATTCAGGAACAAAACACCAATACTGTGTTGCAGCACTTCTGCTGTGGATTTGAAAATCAGACAGTAACTGTGGTATTTGTGGCTAAAATTTAAGTCAATATCAACTACAATATCCTTTAATCGTGCTGCCACCTTGTTAGGTCAGTAACTTCTCAGAAACGATCCAAGCCGTTGTCGGTAATAATAATATAAAGTTAGATTAGTAATGACATCTTTGGCACATCTTGTGAACGGCAGATCCTGAATCTTTAGTGCGGAAAGTTCCACATTACACACTACAGAGTGTCTCTTGTGTTTTTTGGACTGAGATTCTTTTGATCATTCGAATTTTTTGTTACTGTGTTACTTTGCAACACACAAAGCTGAATGCCTGTGCCTTTTATGAAATATTTTGTTGGTAGAGAAAAACTTCTGAAATGTAAGTTACTTGTAATTTGCTGATGTTCAGTGATTTATACATAAAGTTCAACACTGTTGCACACTGCAGTAAGATAGATCGATTTTAGAATATCATATTAAATGCTGGATGGCTTGTGTTGATAAAAGGTATGCAATTAATTTTAAAACGTATTGTATGATGGAGAAAATGCTGTATTACTAAAAATAAAGCTGCATCTGATTATGCTATATTAGCAACTTGACAAAATATTGTTTTTCTCTGAGGCATGGTTAAGCATGGTACTCGCAAAAAAAATCAAGAAAATTAGTTTTAAACAATAAGACTAAACGTGTTGAGCTATATAACAATAATTTTCTGTCTATAAATATATCAAAACAGTTGTTCCCTTGTCTATAAAAACGTAATATATTAAAGCATCTTTGGTGTTTCCATGGTTTCTACAAAATAAAACCAGAAACCGAGAGTAACGCGGGTATGACGCAATTGACAGGCGACTCCTCACACGTCCCGGAGCCTTGGTTAAAATTGCAATTTTCTCACGATTTACAAATATTTGGGAACTTTTGGATAAGTACTCAAGTGAACAAAATATATAACACTGGCCTAGAGGTTTTTGGATATTTTACTGCAAAATTCTTACATGTTGTACCTTTAACTTGTATAAAATCTAAAAGTTTGAATTTTCTGCTAATGCTCCTATTATGGGATGCTACTTCCTATCAAACATATTGTTTGTCTTCAAAGGGTAATGCTGTATCTGCCAGGCTGTGTTACGTTCACATGCTCAGTGACATATAAAGAGCGCAAACAGCTATTGTAAGCAAGGAATTGACTGCTGTTGATGTTAAAAGACAAAGCTGTCTTAACCCTGTACTTTTTTACATGGTGGTGTTACACAAAAGAACAATTACTTTTATGTAAGTCTTATATACATCCTAATTGGTGTATAAAATAAAGAATGTCGCAGGAGTCTTGTGTTTAATATTTTCTCACATGCTGCGTGACCTCTGAAAAGCCTCAGCAAGAATTATTGCTTAACATGATGGCACATTCCCAGTCACTGCAGATTTAGGGTTGGCAATACCATTAGCACATTTGCAAGCCTTTGGAACAGAGAAAAGCAGCAGTGTGCCGCCAGTGCAGTCAGCAGGGAAGATCAATGAAGGACAAGAGCGTTTAGTGGCTGGGACTGAGAGCCACATTCCCTCTTGCATTGCTTGTAACATGAAATCAACTCTGTAAGCTCTCGACATTTTTCCATATATGACACAGACAGGGTCGCATTCACTCCAGCAGTGTAATTCACTGGGTGATGAGCATCGGGTGTCTAAATATTCATGATTTGATGGGAGCGTCCCCCACGGTTAAAGCTAAGTGTCGGGAGTTGATCAGAAATCAAGTTTTGCACACTGAGTTGTTGATACTCCTAGACAGAATAATTCTCTCATCAGACATCATTTTTTAACCTAACATGACTGGGCTTAATATGACTGGTAGCTGCAGATCCAATTTCAGTGGCTTTGCTGGAATCCAATTTCATCTAGCTTTGTGATAGCAGGGCTAGTTGAAGGTGTGATAAATTCTGCTTGATAAGAACAACTAATGACGGACTGGTAGAGGGAAGAAGATGATTATGTTTTACATACTAACCTTGGCTGCCAGGGCCTGTCCTTTAATGACAGCATAATTCAGCGTTCACCTTGGGAAGCTGCCATGGATTTTAGTTTATGAGGTCACCTGCATAACCTCAATCATTCAAGTACAAGCTCAGTCTTTGCATCAGTAGCTCTCTCTTTCCAATTTTTAAGGAAAGGCTTGTGCTCCACTGACTTCTTTTTCTCTTTTCTCTAAACCTGTTTCCTTAAGAAAGTTCCTGACATCAACTGCATATGTATTAATTATGCATATGTATTAGTTTATTTGATTTGATTTGATTGAATATAAGCCACCATGAAATCAAAATGAGCAATTCTTGTTTTCTTTTTGTTTTTGTTTTTTTAATACTGCAGTATTTATTGTAAATGATTTATCTTATTATCATATGCTGCTCAGTATTTTTGTGGAAACCGTGATACATTATTTTCAGGATTGTTTGATGAATAGAAAGTTCAAAAGAACAGCATATATATATATATATATATATATATATATATATATATATATATATATATATATATATATTTATATATTTATTTATTTATTTATTTATTTATTCATTCATTCATTCATTCATTCATTCATTTGGGCTGTCAATTTAATGCATTAATTAGATTAACCACAGTGAAAAATAAGGTGTTAAAATTAATAACACATTTAACATGTTTCATATTTCCATAGTAATAATAATAATAAAACATTAAAAGTATAGTTCACCCAAAAATGAAAATTCAGAAGCTACTTTTTGTTTGCTTTACACAATAATGACTTTAAATAATTTTTTGTGAGTAATTTCTTTGCCAAATTTGATGTGCGATTAATTAGATTAATTAATCACCACATCATGTGATTAATTAGATTGAAATTTTTAATCGCTTGACATATTATATACAGATATTTTTGATATATTTTTACTAGTGGGTGCAGGACACTATAGTTCATTTATGTAAGTGAGGATAGCAAAATAAAGTAAACTGTGACATATTATACCCAAAAATTCTTCATACAGTGGACTACCAGTAAAATTGGGAACCAAAAATTATTCAGACAGTTTGACCTGACCATGTTTTGCTTAAGTGTTATCTGACATAATTAAGATTTTTTTTTTTCTGACACAGTTTAACTTGTTAAGATCTTGTCATATTTTATTACCATTTATTTAAACTATAGTGAATAAACTCTATTAATGAATGAAATGTTCAAGGTGTCTGAATACATTTTGGTTTGACTGTATAAATATATATAATGAAGAAAAAATATAAAACGTGTATATTAACTAATGGGTAGGTTAAGGGGTAAGTTTAGGGTTAGGGGACAGAATTTACACTTTGTATATATAAAAATAATTATGTCTATGAAATGTCCCCATCAAGCAAGAAAATCCAACATGCGTGTATGTATGCATTTAATTACAGTATGTTGATTAAAGCTTATTGTAACCCTTTCATGGAAGGGACCTCATGTTTTTGAGTTCCACCATCATCATAGTTCACGATATGTGAAGTAACTTCTACTGCCACCTCATATTTTGTGAGCTCCTTTTGTATAGGACAAAGTGTCCCGTAGGATTTGCATTATTAAAGCACTTTGATGTGCTTTACTTGTTTTTATTCTGGAGAATGTGTCATCCCGTGGTGTGCGAGGGGGTAAAGTAGCACAGATATGTTAAAAGGCACCGCCAGCCTCCAACCAAAGCATAGGGAGAGGATGCTTTACTCCTCAGACATCACAGAGGTGCCATCTGTGAAACAGTACATAAGGCGAATTGAAGGGCTGAGGAAGTTTTCTTGATAACCTTCTCAACCCTTTTATTTTGCTTTATGCCAGATCACTTTATGATAGTGCCTAGCTTGCATATTCCCTCGGGGAAAGGATTTTCTGTCTGTGGCACTTGTCAGCATTGACATCCATACACAGATCACAAAGGGGCTTTAGTTCTAATGCCGCAAGTGTGTGTGGCACAGTGACATTGCTGTGTATGCATTTTTTTTTTTTACATAGCAATTTCTTGTCTCCATTCCCTTTAGAATCTTGAATGTCAGACACTCAACTGATTTTCTGCTGCATTTTTGTTCAATCAAATTCACATCTCTTTTACCTTCTTTATTTTCCAAACATTACCTCAAAAGACTCTTTACAGCAACTAATGCATTCTTTAAGTAGCTATTTTTCAGGCTGCTTGTACCTTTTTGTTAAGGACCACTTTAATGCTAATGTGAAACAGCTCTCTCTGAGAAATCACTGCAAGGTCTGACATGCCATGCCAGTTCAGCTCCTTTACCAGGACCTGTCATTGTTCCCGATGCTGTAGACAGCAGAAGAGCTTTGTGAGATATTGGAAAAGCTTCGTATGTGAGAACGTCATGTCCTAGACCAGCTGTCTATGGTGATTTCTTAAGGAGTACAGCCAGGAATGAGCAATTTTGACATTTTCCTTGTGAAGTCACGAGTGACTTTTTTTTTCTTCATGTAGTCATTAAATAGTTTGGGATTCAACACAGCAGTCAACTAGATATATTAGAGTTGTTACAGTTAAATGGACAAAAATTACACATTGCACAACCATTTATGTAAGTTATGCATGCTATTTATATGCGAGTGAATGCATCTTTCATCATTTTGAGGAAACTGTCAAGTGGTCTAACAAACGATTTTGAAATGCCTCAGATTAAATTAAGAAAATTAGTGGATATGCTGTAGACGGTGTGGTGAATTGCTGCTCTCTAGACATACATTTTGACTGCAGGAAAGACACTGTTCATTTTCCTGTGTCACTACATTGCCACCTAGTGATGGTCACTCTCTTACCTTTGTCCGGAAAGATCAGAAATGATCTGAGAGTGAGAAAATACTGCTGGCACAACATTGCTTGTGAAAGTTGCCACTCAGCATATGCAGTGTATATTGGAGATTTTTTATCAATATAATTCAAATAGAATGGTGGGATATTGTGAAAAGCATCACCTGCAATGATTGAAACTACTCAGAAATGCAGCCTGTTGAATTCTGCATGATGCTCACTGTAATAAACAGCACAGATAGACTTGTTTTCTTTGCCATGCTCCTGAAGTTACACAGTAACTTGGATTGTAATAAATTTTTAATCTGCGAAGTGTATTACTTGACACAGTAGGTTATTACTTGACAAACTGCATTAATCTTAAAAAGTGATTATCGAAGTAACAATAATGCAGTGTTGACGTTAATAATACATTATGAATGGCGCTCCACATGAGAAATTCATTTGTCGACTAGGACCTTGCAAAACTTATTTGAATGTCTGATGCAAAGTTGAATGAGAGAAATATTGTGAGATTTGGTTGAAGTTTGATTTCCTGAATGTTTTCTGGGCATTTGCTGAAAACAAGATCTAAAGGCCTAATGTGAATACCCCAGTGTACAAGAGTCTCTTTTCATTTCTTCAGGGTTGTGGATGTGTTTGTAAGACTTGCCTAGCTAAACTTAAGAAACAACCTTAGGGACTTTTCTGTCCGATCAATAGTCTAGTCATCAATCGGAACTGGCTCATCCCTGCTCGCTTGTGCTTGATCAACAGTTTACATGCACTAGGGACAAGACCTTCACTTAAATCTCCACCTCCGGCCCAGTGAAAAGTAGGAAACTATAGTATAGTTCTTAGTAGGATAATTTTTCTGACGGAAACCAGCATAGCATCATTAAAGTGGACCTATTAAGCAAAATTCACTTTTACATGTTTGTCGGCAATGTGTGTACACAACCACCCTATAATGGTAAAAATCCACTCCTCTTTTTTTAATCCCCATAAATCATAGGGAGTGTCTCAGAACAAGCCATTTGCAGTTTCTACCTTTTGTGATGTCACAAAATGCCTAGGCCCCGCCCACGACTGTTGAGGACTCTGTCCTATTAGCATAGACCCCGCCCTCAGTGAGCTGTACACAGTCCTCCATGTTTATCTCCTCACCAGAGCATTTAACAGCAGCATTCAAGTAAGAAATGTATTCTTATTAAAGCTTTTAAAGTTAATTAAATGAAGAGTAGTGAGTGATTTTCTTTTGTTTGATTCATATGTAAGCAATAAGGTATGAGAGGCTGTGCTGTATCGTGAATAAGTCATGGCTGAAGGGCGTTGTTAGGCACGAAGTGAAGTGGAGTTACCACACAATACAAATATTAAAGCCAAAAATATGTATCAATGCAACTTTCATGAAGTAAACTTTCAATAAAAGCCTTCCTTCCGCCGGAAAAAAATAGTCCCTGACTGTGAACAGCAACAGTTACATTATTACACCATTAGATGGCGGCAAAGACTTTATGATTGTTGGTACCGGAGACTTTTACATTGAAAAGACTGAATTGTTGTGAACAAGGTGCAACTGACAAATGCTTTGATTAGTGCTTTCAATCACGGAAAAACTCCTTAACTGTTAAAAGGACAAGATAATACATCAGACATTTAAACAGATTTTTTATTATGGACATAGGACTGAGTGTGTGTGCGTTTGTTGTGAAGTGGTCATAGCCGTGTTTTATCGTGAATAAAACACAGCTATTGAGCAATCAGAATCAAGGACAGGAACTAACCGTTTTATAATAACAACATATATAGCAGTATGTACTGTATATCACGCTACTTTCACTTTAATACAGTGTGTTTTTTTACTTGCTGTTTACGTTCACAGACATAACCAACTGTTTATGTGAACAGTATGTTTTTGACACAACCTTGTGTGTATTTGACAATTTAAGTGCAATAAAAGGTGAAAGAGAATTTAGTTTCATACTCACACGACCCGTCTGACAGCCAGCTCTCTGTGCACGTGCTTCGGATGTGTGCTCTCACTGATATGACTGATATAGTTTAGACTGATATGGCTTTAAAACGCGTACAGATAATAAACTTTCATGATGACGAAAAACTGCCAGGAGAGCGTGACCGCAATAGAGATGATAATCAAAACCAAACAAATGCTTTAGTTTTTGGCAGAGTATCTGAGGCACGAGCTGTTGGCTCCGCCCTCTTCTGGAAAGTGGGGCGGGGAGCAGCAGCTCATTTGCATTTAAAGTTACATGCACGAAAACAGCATGTATTTCCTTCAACTCAAAAATGGGCATTTACAACATGGTATAAGAAAGGATCTGTGGGGTATTTTGAGCTGAAACTTCACAGACACATTCTGGAGATACTTGAGACTTATATTATTGTACATCTTGTAAAAAGGGGCATAATAGGTCCCCTTTAAGACGTGTTCATTGGCAAACCTGTCTCAGAAGAAAATGACAGTATGTGTTGATCTGATACGAGTCAAGAATCATATTTGGTTTTGTGAGTTTTTTATTGACTTATTTGCAGTCTCTTCATATGATTTAATTGCAATGCCATAGTAGTTGAAAATCTTTGGTGAGGAATCAGATCAAGCAATTAGATGTTGCTATGGTTGCAAGACACAAGTTAACATGCCCAAGACCAAGTTATAATGGTGGCTCTAGCTTTCTGGAAGACATATCTCTCTGGATAATAATGATCATCACACTTTTTAAGTGTCATTACATTGTCAAAAATAAAAAGCTTAATGATATTATACTTTGTTATACAATCTACTAATCCTTATACCCTACTGCCGAAGCATGTTCACTGAAACTGAAGGAACATGTGTGCCATCAAAACTTTTAGCCAAATGGATTTTAAGTGCATTTAAATGCATGTTTGTCTGGAACACTGTGGCAGAAATCACCCATTCACATGTCTAAATTAGATCAGTCTAATCGAGTCTCATTTTCCGCAGATCAGATGCTTTCAAAAAACTGAAAATTTTGTCATCATCTTCATTTGCTCATTTTACTCAACTTTTCCCCCCACAGAATAAATTAAAAAAAGGATTCAAAATGCCAGAGCTGTTCTTTTCTGCATAATAAAAAGGCATGCTGATTATGGCCTGTCATGTGAGTTGCAGTTAGGTTATTCTTTTTTATTATGTAATACTTTATTCATAATTTATTAATACATTTCTTCTAAATATTTACATTTATGCATTTGGCAGATGCTTTTATCCAAAGCAATTTACATTGCGTTATACTATACATTTGTATCTGAGTATGTGCAATCCCTGGGATTGAACCCACGACCTTGGCATTGCTAGTGCCATGCTCTAACCACTGAGCTACAGGAAAGCAATTAAATATATTTCATTACCTTATATAAGTTTATTCTTTGTTTATTAAAAGAAATTCTATATTAGAATTTGTCACCTATTCTATTTCCAGAATTTGTCACCTTACTTGCTAATCAAACGCTGTGCCACTACTAACACATCATATACTGTATGTTAAATGAACTAATAAGCTGTGCAGTTTATTTATTTTTAATTGGTCATGTCTTGCCTAGGGAAGGAAGTGAGACAGGATGGCCATTGGTCTCAATGATGATTCATCATTTTGTTATTGAACATTACATCATGTTGTCAATGAACATATTCTACATTCAAAACTTTTTCCTCTCCTTATTTCTTCGTTTCAGACTGCAGCTGGTTGCACACACTAAGCAAACCTAATTGGACAACTTTATAAGCTGAAGTTCACCTAGAAATGTAAGAATTGTAACAGTGCTGCGACAAATGTTCATGCACCTTTGGCTACAGATGAGATGAGAAAGACACATTCTTTAAAGAGACATTAGTGATGTGTCCTATCTGAAATAACCACTGTCGCTACACTCAAATGCCTTGCACTCATTAATCAAATATAATGTAATATCTAACAACACAAGTAAAAAAATCCTAATATGATTTATATGCTTATTGTAGGCACAGATATATTTAAGTACACTCATTTTTCACAAAAACAATTTAATTGTTTTAACATAGACATAGAAAAAAAAACATCATAATACGATATTTGTCTGTCTCTGAACTTTGCTTAAAGGAATATTCTGGATCCAATACAGTTACAAATTACGGTTGTTAAAAATTTGACAAGTCTTTTATTTTCTTAAAAATAAAAAGCTTACATGCACTTACAGTCGAAGTTAATGGGGCCAATTTTGGAGGATTAGAAGTAGAAATGTGAAGTGTATAATTTTATAAAAGTGCTTACATGAATGCTTCTGTTAAAAATTGTATTATTTGAGCTGAAAATCTATTTAATTTTGGTGTTGCATTGTCATGACAACAAAGTTAAATTGGATATAACTTTATAGAAAAAAATAAGTGATTTTGTCCACTCTAAAATTATGATAAAAATGTTAGTACACACTGTGTCAATAGTAAATGGCCATACTATTGAAACAGTGTTTATTTTAACATTTATAGATTGGTAAGTGCCTCACTAACCCAGGGTCCAGTTGCACAAACATAGCCATTATGTAAAGACTGTGTCTTAAAGGTGCAGTAAGCAATTTCTGAGAAACGCTGTTAAAAGTGGATCAAGCACCACAACAAACTTGTAGCATATCAGCAGTAGGGGGATAGATATGTATACGTATCTACCACATTCAGCTGCTCCAGACATGTCGGTGCGCCCTCCATCTTGGAATGGTCAGCATAGTAAGAATCAATGATGCCACAACATTGTGGAACTTCTGGTTGTGAAATCGCTGAGATTTAAAAAAAAACAAAACAACAACAAAAAACAACAACGCTGGTTTTGCTATGTTTCACAGAACCAAGATATACTGTTGTTGTAATGTTAGCTATAGTAACAGGACAGTTTCAATGTCATTGTTTGTCTGGAGCTGGTGTACTGCTGGTGACTGACAATGAACTCTTGCTTGTATATATTCTTATTTATTGTTCTCCCCTGTCATCCGTTCATCATCTTTGCTTTATTTTTCGTGAAGCATTATTTTGCTTTGCTTCAGCTATGATAAAGAGCTATGATATGATCTTGCATTGCATTATTTTTTATTTTGTGGGCGGAGCAAAGAAGGAAGGGGTGTGTTTGTTTGCGTTGATTTCAAGTATCAACATTGTTTCTTAAAAAATGCTTACTGCAGTTTAAGTACTAGTATGACCTACTAGCAGTTAGTCAAGGGGTAGTTTTCAAGTAGTTAGACCTTCAGACTGACGGCAGAAGGTCTGGACTCCATAGCAGCTTTCATTGGCAAAGAACCGCCCAGAGGCCATCTGACTGACATGTAAAACAACCAATCACAGTTTGTTTTGTTCATATTTAGGAGTGTGAAAACATAATGATGTCCCTACAATATATATATATATATATATATATATAGTTGATCCTAATAAGCGCTCATTGTCACAGTTGTAAACACGACAGCTTTTTTCTTCAGTGAGGGGGTTTTGTCGTTTGTGGACCGTTAAAGAACGTGACACACACATCTCCCGGAAATCCTGTAAAATTCAACCAATCAGATGACGACTCCGAAACTCCTGAAGTGTTTTCAATTTTGTGTGCCATTTGCATCAAACATTCTGCAGTCTGTGCATGTGACGTCTGAGGCTAAGAATAGTCAAGGGGTAATCAGTCTTACTTTTTGGTATCAAATTAGACCAATCTTCATTTTTATGTAACTGACTTAAATAATTAGTTCACTTTCAAATGAAAATTAGCCCAAGCTTTACTCACCCTCAAGCCAGGTGTATATGACTTTCTTCTTTCTGACGAACACAATCATAGAAATATTAATAAATATCCTGAGGCATCCGAGCTTTATAATGGCAGTAAGCGTTAACAAATGAGTATGAGCTGAAGAAAGTGTCTTCATCCACATCCATCCATCATAAACATATTCCACACGGATCCGGAGGGTTAATAAAGGCCTTCTGAAGCGAAGCGATGCGTTTGTGTAAAAAAATATATATCCATATTATGTTAAGTTATGAAGTAAAATATCTAGCTTCCACCAGATAGCCTTCCGTATTCTTCAAAAAGCTTACGCTGTACATCCTACGCCTTCCCCATTCAACTTACGGAAATTGAAGCAACGCCAGTTCCGTTTTTTCCGTAATTTGAATACGGAATACGGTCTGGCAGAAGCTAGATATTCTACTTCATAACTTGTTAAATATGGATTTTTTTTTACACAAATGCATTGCTTCGCTTCAGAAGGTCTTTATTAACCCTCCGGAGCCGTGTGAAGTATGTTTATGATGGATGGATGTGGATGGAGATGCTTTCTTCAGCTCATACTTGTTTGTTAATAACCATTATAAGCCATTATAAAGCTCGGATGCCTCAGGATATTTATTAATATTTCTATGATTGTGTTTATCAGAAAGAAGAAAGTCATATACACTTAGGATGGCTTGAGGGTGAGTAAAGCTTAGGCTAATTTCCATTTGAAAGTGAACTAATCCTTTAAAAAAAATAAAGTTGTGAACAGTCTTGAAGAAAAACATCTAATGACTAACTTGTAAGACTAGTCTTAGCAGTTTATGCAACCGGCCCCAGATGTTTGCTTTTTTTTTTTTTTTTTTTTTTTAAGAAAAGAAGGGACAAGTGGAAATTGATTTTTGTGATAATCAACATTATGCCACAAATGCTATTGATTGGCCTTGACTCGTACTGAGCCCAGAATGTTCCTTTAATATGTCCATGAAAAGTTGTGCTAATAAGCACGTCCTCTTTAACAGTGTATTCCTCAGCCTGTGTATTGAAGGTGCACAGGCTACATCAATACCAGAACACAGATCTGCTCTATCGATGTGACAGCCAGTAAAAGTGAAACAGGGGAAACAGGGGGCCTGTCATTAGGACTTAACATAAAAGCAGCAAAACTCAAATAATTCAGTTTGGTTTTTATGAAGGAAATAAAGCAGTGTGAGACAAACTCCCTGTGTGTTTGACAGAGAATAATAACACAGGTGTCAGTAAACGCAGAGGCAGCAGCTAAAGTGTCGAGAAGGGTATACTACAGAAATAGAACGCTAAGACTACTGCAGCATGCAAATGAATTGATAATGGATCTTTAGTAGCATGCTAGTGCAGCCTGTGTTATCTTTTAAGAAAACAGAAAGGTAATCATATTTTTATTAATCTCTGTGGGGCATTTGCATAGTTTGCAGCTCGCTTTTCCCGGTGGAATTCCATGTTTCAGCACAGAGGCACTTAGGCTTGCCATTTTAGCGGTAACCTAATGGGTGAAGATAAATGACCTCTATGTTTTGAACTCGGCCACACCACCTACGGCAAGTGGGTAAAGTTGTTGTTTGTCTCCAACAACTGCACGTCCTTGTTTTTGTCCATGGCAAGCGGTTTATGGTTGGACTCATACTTTTGTTCGGTTGTTAAATCATCCTTATAAATTAAACAGCAGGTGCTAATTGAGGAAGGGAAAAATGCACTCATAATTATTAGCATCCAGCAGAGACACATGTCGGAGGATAGGCATCGGACGCTCTGCTGCCTTTACAAATAAAAACAAGTCCAAAGTAACTGCTGCCATATGTGTCAGCAAATACAGGGTAAATTTGAAAGGCATAGCATTTTCTTTATCACTTTTCCTCAAATAAGTGGATTTGCTGTCTACCTTTGTATTAGCAATAGAGTAGAACAACGCAGATATGAAGTGACACATCAATTTATGTGTTTCCAAAGCAGGAGCAGGACATTTTGCTGGTAAAGTTGATTGCACATTGTGGGATTGGATGTACCTTAACCACACGAACCTCTAGATCTATTGTACTGTGTCGCCAGTATAAACTGATTTAGCGAACATCTGGTTTTTAAAGTGTGCCTAATGATGTCACATTCATCTTACTCTAAATGGCTTAAGTGCATGTAATTATATTTTTAATTAACCATGAATCTGTTTCTGTCAATTGCAGCAATTTGTCATTTTTTTTTATGAAATATACTGTACAATGTGAGACGAGATGCATTCAGTCAAATTAAATAACATATCTATTTCCTCGGATCGGTTTAGATTTTCTTTCAAGTATGACAGTGGAAAAATTTAATAGGTCCTCATCTGTTTTAGCTGTGGCAGCTTCTGAGGTTTCATAGTAGGTGGCAATTTGATTACCTCAATACAAAATTGCCTTTTCCTTCCAGTCTTGTTCAAAATGCAAAACTAACTGTAGTACATTGAAATAAAAGATACCCCACTAATTAACATAATCTTTTAATGCATCGATTGACACTTTTATGCCAAGGCACCATATGCCTTGACTTCAATGATGAGTAACATGCATCAGTCAGACATTCGTTCTGTCTCCTTGCTGCTCCTTTGATAGCTTTTTTTTTTTTTTTTTTCCAATGGATCGCTAATTCCTCATTAAAAATGATGAGCTTCTTCATTACCTTGCTTTTGAAAAGGTTACTCCTTTGCCCAGAGGAGCAGAAGGGAGTCCTTCGCCTCAACCTGACAGCTTTCTCCCAGGTTTGCTCATATTGATCAGGGACTTCAGGTTGCCTTTCCTCCATTTGAACCCAATGTGGCGTCTGCAGTGCGGCATACTAAAATGATGTATAATCAATGATTCATAGCACCAACCTGGCTTTTGCAAAGCCATCAAAATTATACAGTTACCATAGGAGCTGACTTCATGCTGAAAAGACCTGGACCCATCAACAAAAGGTGGATAAAATGTGATTCTTGGTCCATGTTAAGGTATAGTTTAACAAGAACAAAAAACATATACACAAAATGGGGGTTTATATGTGCTGTGTTCAAGTTTGGATGAAACTGATTTATAATGCAAAGCCCCAGTTTTGTATACAAGTACACATGAAACACACAGAATCTATTTATACTACTATCTACATGACTAAGTTTCTTTTGCTTACCAAGACTGCATTTACTTGATAAAAATACAGTAATATTGTGAAGTATTATTATACATTATTAAAAATGCTGGGTTAAAAACACCCAAGTTGGGTTTAAAATGGACAAACCCAGTGGTTGGGTTAAATGTTCGCCCAACGTGCTGGGTATTTTTATTTAACTCAACTATTGTTTAAAAATTACTGTATTGCTCACTTAAAATTAACCCAATGTATGTTGAAAATTAACATTTATTAATATGTTTAGTAAATGAACATTTATTAATAAGTTTAATGAATAATAATTAAACAATAAACATTGATTAAATTGCTTATTAATAAATGTTCACCTTTTGATTATTATTGTTGCCTAGTAATTATGTGTCTGATTTTTCATTTCCAATCTATTTTGGGTTCATTTTAAGCCAGCCATATAGTCATTTTTTAAACAATAGTTGAGTTAAATGAAACTGCCCAGCACGTTTTACAACATTTAACCCAGTCACTGGGTTTGTCTATTTTCAACCCAACTTGGGTTGTTTTTAACCCAGCATTTTTTAGAGTGTACAATGTAAAATGACTGTTTTCTATTGTAATATTTATTTCGAATGTTATTTATTAAAAAATTTGGGATGCATTTTTTTCAGGATTCTTTGAGTAGTATCTATCTATCATCTATCTATCTATCATCTTCTATCCATCCATCCATCCATCCATCCATCCATCCATCCCTGCTGTTTTCAAGGTCTCTAATCTTAAGTCAAGTTCTGATTGAGTGTCTTATATACAGATAAAATGTCTTAATTGTGAGAGTTCTGATACATGGTAGAGCTACAAACATCTGTATCAAAAATAGAAGTGTCCTTGAGGATGAAAAATCTTATTTCAGCTACTTGTGTGGGAGAACCATAATTGAAAAAGTTAAGTTGTTGAACTAGTTTGTACGTGTGTGCGCGCAAGTGTGTGTGTGTGTGTGTGTGTGTGTGTGTGAGAGGGAGAGAGAAAGTCAGATTTAGTCTCGTAAATTGAATCAGGTCAACTGTATCATCAGGAATACAATTTAGGCCATTATATCTCTATTCTTTGCCACTGGACAGAGAGGCAAAATAGCTCTATAATGGCTAGAAAATGATGTAGAAAGCAAGAAGCATGAAGATGTGTTGAGCATGACTCCAGATATGAGTTGAAATAGTGAAGTACAAACAGATATAATTCCTCCTCCACCTCTTTAATCATTTTGCCTCATTTTAACAAAGAATCCATTAATAATGTCATGGATATTTAGACTGTGCTTTGATAAATGAGATCCTGCCCCCTCTGTCTTCTGGGATTCCCATCCTCTTCTGAAACCCTGAATTAATACAATATTGCCGCTTGCTCTCAAAAGGACTTCACACATACTAGTATTAATTACAAGTGGGAAATGACTTTGTTCATCAATCAAATAATTTTCCTCAACTTGTCAAAAGCAATGCTGTCACACTATGCATGAAGCCCCCTCTGCTTTGTTAACATCGCTATTGTTTTGACAGAGAGTGAATGGAAAGCAGCTGCCTCTTGTTCGTTTGGTCGTCGTAAGCTGCACAGCCACCCCGCTGAGACAAAGTTCACTTAAAAACCCCAAACAGAGCGGAAACAAATTATCACATCAAGGTAGATTAATAGCACGTGTTACGGAATAATCATTGCTGCTTATAACGCAAGAGACGTCTGTGACAAATGATTGAAGATTTTACAGATCAGCCTTCCTGTATTCACTGAGCGAGCTCGGATGTAAAGACGAACTCAGATTGCAGATCGTGATATTCTGTTTCTTGGATGTGCCGATTTAAGGGCCTGGTTCACTAAAATGTTGCGCCATTTTTGTCTGTGTTACTTCAGCGCAAAATTTCCCTTGCAGCGCAAACCACCTGCAATCCACTAAAATATTTATTTTGCTCAAGTCCAACAAGGAGAAGAACTCGCACACATAATGTTAGAAGATTTCTTACAAAAAAACTTTTGACTTTTTGAGCTTACACAATAAAAAGTTATTTTTTATCTATTAAATCCTTCAGTATTTGCAGAGGACAAACTGCGTCTACATTAATCCGGACACTTTTGAAAACGGCGTTTTCGTTTCAAAACACTCTCCATCCACACTAGCATTTTCAGGCGTTTTCCAAAAGTTTATCATCCACACTGAAACGTTGGGAAACACTAAATTCACCTTATAACCTCATAAAAGCTCACTGAGGTGA
Source organism: Hypophthalmichthys molitrix (assembly GCA_037950675.1). NCBI lineage: Eukaryota > Metazoa > Chordata > Actinopteri > Cypriniformes > Xenocyprididae > Hypophthalmichthys > Hypophthalmichthys molitrix. The sequence goes on from CM075505.1 coordinate 26,711,390, forward strand.
TATAGATGGAACAGACATAATAAAGTTCTCATGCAATTCTTCTGGCAGGATCATTTTATTTAGCAAAATATCTCACCATTCACTGATGCATCCAGTCACCATTATATGTTTGGTGTTTTCGAATACCTGTGTTTTCACAGTCCACACTACAACGTGAAAACATCATTTTCAAATTTATCTACTTGGGAGTGCGTTTTCAAAAAGCTCAATTTTTGCAGGACAAAAACGCATCTCAGGGTGGACAGAAGGTCAAAACGGAGAGAAAAAGATGTGTTTTCAAATGAAAACGTATTAGTTTGGACAACGCCTATGGCTTTTTGCCTGTTTTGGCTGCTTAAAGTCAAAATTGAAAATCTAAATCAAAGTGAACAATTCATGAAATCAAAATGGATAATTCTTATTTTTTTATGGAATATTGCAGTATTTATCATAAAATATTGATTCATCCACATCATTTTTTAAAAAAAAAGTGCCTTGTAGGGCCCTATTTTAATGATCCAAGCACATAGTTTAATGCAAGTGTGCTCGCGGCATGTCAGAATCCACTTTTGCTAGTTTAAAGACGGGAAAAATGGTCACCGTGACAGGCGCATGGTCTAAAAGGGTTGTTCCTAGTCTCTTAATGAGTAATGGGTGTGTTTTGGGTGTAACGTGCAATAAACCAATCAGAGTCTCATCTCCCATTCCCTTTAAAAGCCAGTTGCGCTTGCACCAGGGCGGATTGCTATTTACATGGTGAAATTTGCAAGTGGAAAAACTGAACGCAAGGAAACGGATCTGCTCGTGCATGAGGTTAAAGCGTGCTTTGGTTAAAGCGTGTTATCTTTATGTACACATTAATAATTTTTTACATAATAATCCTTTTATTTTTTATATTTGGCATGTTTGTGTGCTGCTGCGTATCCCTGTGTGTCCAATAAGCAGAGTGTACGCATGCTGTGCACCCGCATATAGGTGCATATTACTAACTCGCTCTTTAAATAACAAAAAAAATACTGTGCCATTGATTTTAGACCAGGTTTTTGTTAGTCAATGGCGCAGTGACAGTCTATTTCAGTAAAATAGCAACACGCCAACAATGCGCCTGAACACACCTCGTTTTCAGACCAGCACGCCCATGGGCGCACAAATGGGTGCAAATGTATTTGCTATTTGAACAACTTGGCGCAGGACGTGAAAATGATAACTGCATCGGGCTGAAACTAGCAAAATCACTTGCATTGCGCCGGGTGTATGATAGGGCCCGTGATCTTTCATCAAAATAACTTCCCTTCCATTTTGTAGCGTCATCTTGATGAAAATAAAAGGACTTACTTTCAAGTGGTAATCCCATTGGCTAGTGTTTTCCTTTTTGGCATCCGCATTTTGGTTTCAGCAAATTACTTCAGCCATTATTCATCTTGACATCATGACATTAGTGCAACAGACACTGTGCCCAAAATTGCTTACTGAGCAAAATTGCTAACTTTCGCCTACTGTTTTATGAATATTGTGCATATGGACATACTACTTATTGACATGAGTATGTGAGTATTGCTTGTCAACTACTAAAAATTAGGCATGTTTGAACAAGTTGCTGACAGTATACAGTGAAGATGAGAGCAAAAGGTAACATTTGTAAGGTAACATTTTTAAATATATGAAAACTTTTTACATTTAAATACGTTTTCCCATATTCTTAATCAGCAAGCTTATTATTGTTTGCCTTTTTTTTCATCTTAAGCACCACCAACACTGTGTACTGTCATAGCAATGCATTTTTGGCATTGTTTTTGGAATTATGTGATTTGCATAATTCCTTTAGTGAATTCAGTGTTAATACAATGCAGACAGAGGGAAAAAAAAAAAGAAAAGAAAAGAAAAAAGCATGCTATCAGCAGCACTTCATGCAGTGAAAAGTCTACAAATGAGAGTTTCAATAATCATTCTCATTATATGTATTTGCATTACTACCAAGATCAGAGTACTTTGTAGCTTGACTCTATATCTTAAATGCACTATAGCAAATTGTATTTTGACTTATTTTTTCTCTGTGTGCACTAAAATGAAATGCTTCAACCACACAGCTTTGATCACTTAACATTCTGCTTCAGTGACTACAGAGGAGTTCTGCTTGTCGTCAGTAAAAGTTTGTGTCAACAAGACTTCAGTTAACAAGAATTTCTGATAAGGGCTTTTAAAAGTGGAGATGAGCTTTACACAGTGCTGTGAAATTCACCTTAGCAGTTTGTTTTTACCTTTCCCAAAAATCAGAAATATTCACAAAACAAATAACATTCTTCTCTCTGTATATTGTTCATCTTAACCTTTGTTTTCATTCCCAGATTACGTTTAACATCACACTGCCTTCATCGTGCTTCTAAACTAGATTAGACTAGAGCCACTGCGTGATACATGGAACCATTTTCAAGACGATGCTTAGGAAATATGTCTTGCTCACCTCAACTCTGCTCCCGCTGAAACACAGTGAATAAGATGTAGGCTCTTGTGGATATATGTTTGATGAAATTGACACACATTATCGATTTTCCCTTCCAAGAAAATACACAATGTACGGTCTAACATGTCAGCTGGAGAAGTAAAGAGATTTAACTTTCTCCAAAAGCCGCTCTCACAGCAAGAACATAGTTGGCACCCCTTTCTTAGGATGCAACCACTGTCTATTTATTTCGCCTGGAGCAAAGACTGATATTGCTGCATTTGCATATACATGCATTTGTAAAGATCCAATCAGACATCAAGGTGCAAACACAATTCCAGAATTCAAAGCTTAGACAGGGCTCAGTGAAACAAATGCACATAGCCTGGGGTGGTGGGGAAGCAGATAAAGCGGCTAACTGTATCTTGCTGATAGGACTGAGTGAACATTACCTTCTTTTAAAAAAAAGAAAAAGAAAGGAAGAAAAAAAATGGTTGGCATTTTCAGGTAGACGTGCAGATTTTGTTCACATGTAGGTGCATCAACTATGGACACATTTGTGTCTGTAGACTTCTAGAAAATAAATTCACTTAAAATTCTTTTTCACATTTTCACTAGTTTATCTAATGAAAGGACATGTATAACAGGAGTATAATGAAAGTATAACAGGAGAATTCAGTCATTTTTTGTCATGTTATACTACATTTCAAATGATGTATTGAATTTAATAGCATTTTGTGGTGGAAATTACATTTTTAACATTATTTGGATTAAAATGCCTGAGTCTTCTGTCTTGCAAAGGTTAATTTCATAGCTAGATTTTTAGGTATTTTAAACAGTGTTGCCAAGTCCGCAGTTTTCCAGCAGAACTGGTCTACTTTAACACTGCCTCGGGTTATTTTTCATGTCTGCGGGTTGAAGCGACCCCAAATAACATGATATTTAGCCCCTGGAATGCGAATTTTACCTGGGGGAACCCCGCCAAAAAGCTGATTTTTGAGTTGCAATTGGGCGAGTTTTGTTGTGAAAACACACAACTGATTGATTGATTGATTGGGAATGATGTTTTTTATATATTTTTTGTCTTATTCACACTCTATTTACCTTATTTCATCTCAAGTGCGCTCTTCACTGACACTGACCAAAACAATTGAGAAAAAAACTTTATTAGGAGTAAAACGTTGGTCAGTGATGAATGATGAAAATGGTGGGATAGTTGTAATTTGTGTAAAAAAAAATAATTTTCATACAAATATTAAAGTGGTTTATTTTTATTTAGCTTTTTAAAATATAATCTGATGTATTTAAATTATATTTTTATGTTATATTTTTTGTTAAAAGTACTGGTCTGAGACAAGGGTAAAAAAAATCTATACATGTACTTAAAACTTCTGAAAAGTAGTAACAATGAATGTTCTTCAAAACTTTTCTAAACGAGTGTGACCTTCTTACAACACAAGATAAAAGCTGAAATCATTTTAATTAAAACCTCCCCTTGAAACATAAAGGCACCAGAAGATCATAAAACAAGTTTCTTTTCATCAAACACAAATACAAAACTATAACTACCACTTCATGTTAACAGATGTATTTAAGAGTCCTTTAAATAGCAGCTTTGTTTATTCTTTGTGAATTTCTTATTTATTGTACTGGTGCAAAGTCAAGTTTATTCTTTTTTTATAATTTTAATGGAAATGAACTGCATTGCTGTAATCTTCAGTAAACCAATGCAACGAGAGAGACTTTCTACATAAAAACCTTCAACATATTGTGTATGGAAAAGCCTTTTTGAAATAATAATTATCATATTATTCCATTCACATGAATATGTCACATTCATAATATTTTATACCCCAAGAATGTAATTTCTGCTTGCAATACTGCGGCAACAACCCAAAAAAAAAAGACCAATGCAAGGCTCAAATATCCAGCTCAAGACATTCACATCCCACTCCCGTGCCTTCAAAAGGATTTTATGGTAAAATCTCTCATACTAGTTAGAGTGTGCTGATTTAAAAAGTTGAAAGAGAGCAGAAGTCAGGAGCTCTGGAATATATTAAACACAGTGCGAGAAGATAGCAGAAATATTCATCATTCTGAGACTTCAGAATGCATTACCAAAGAACAATTTCAACAAGCTCTTAGTACCTCTCATTAGACGGTGTATCAAACCAGAACAAAACTCACTTCTCCTAACTACGTGGAGGAAGTGGATTGGAAAATTAAATGGAAGAGACAGCACAGCCTTTGCCATGGTATTGTCGCCAGGCCTCGTTCACGCTCAAAAGTCCCTCAGCTGCTAAATTACATGCTCTTTAATATCACATCATTGACTGTCTTTGAATGCCTAAGCATTTCAGAAAACACATAAAAAATAATTGCTCGAATACCCAATGTCTCGAGTTCACTTGAAGATGCCCAAGCACCCTTATACTTTCGAAGATAATGCATTTCACAGTAAGCATGCTGGCATGAGTAGGTAAAGCGAAGACCTTCTCACCATCTTCTTTTTAAATCTGGAGATCCTGAGTATCACCGAGCATCAGCGGTAAGTTTTGTCTGTGGGCTTTCTTTTTGTGTAGCGGTGACACAGTTGCTCAACTCATGGTGAATATCTTAGGAGTAAAATTAATTAGGCTGGCATTGCTGTGTCAATTGCCCCTCCTTTTTTCTCTCTTATGCATTGGAAGCAGTCCTCAAATGAGTCAAGTCTCTAATCTCCGTCTGCTATAGGGAATCAGATAAAAGCCTCTTCAGAGAAACCTGTTCCTTTGCATAAGCACTACAGCCAAATCAAACAGTCCTTTCCTTCATTGTGCTCTGACAGCAGTATGACAAAGGTACACCTTTGGTTCTTTCCGATGGGACAATAGTTATATCGTGCACATCAAGGGAAGTTTTAAACATTTCAAGAGCCCTGAGTTGTACTATGCATGCAAATATTCTCTTTGCCTCTGTGCATGTGTGGCTTGAAAGACAGAAGGCTCACATTCCCCAGAGAACAGTGGTTTGAGAGCACAGTTTTGCCCATCTTTTGCACGCTATAGCTTCATCCATATGCACTGCATGATATTTAAAGATGTATTAAAAATCAAATGTGTCGTTTTGCTTTCCAAGTTTATATAAATTTCTGTGCATTTTATTAGTGTACTGAATAGAACTGAGTACAACTGAATGCACTGCACATAAATTGTGTGCAGAATACTTAAGCGTATGCTTTTTTTATATTAAAGACTTTAAAAACTTTATTATTATTATCATTATTATTATTATAAAATTAGTTGCATAAATATCAAACAGCATTTGTAAAAGCTCTGATCAATTAATGTATTATTGGGCCTATATCTTTATTATGGCAACACTAAATTACTTTTACTGCAGCATTTGTTGGCTCAAGTCTGGGATTCTGAAATCTTTATTCCCCAACAATTGGTCTGGAGATGAAAGTATAACACGGAACAGACAAAATAACCATCCAATTCACTCAACAGCCTTTGCAATCACATATTGAAATGGAAATTACACCCTCTTGGAAGTGCCTAGCTGATTCATGAATTACTTTTGCATTGATTGTGTGTTTTGCATGCATCCAACAACTTGCATTTTGCACAGTTGCTGATAACATATGGAGTGTTGTAATTTACAGCCGATTGTGTATTTTCACTGCTTGAAAGTGACACAAATCATTTTTGATCCATTCTGCAAGATTTATTTATTCTGCCACTGCAAAATAATGCACCCATTTTTTTGCTGAGGACCTACTGAGGAAATCTGTACAAAATTATAGTGCCACGGCTCAAGACAGAGCATGATGTTGAAGAACAAATCAAGCAGATTGTAAATTCTGCAGCTTGGAGAAGGTAACAAATGTGCCATGACATGGCAAAAATAAGCAATTCACCTAACAGAGTTGTAAAACAAAGCAATGCAAATGATTAAGGTGAAAATGTCTGTTTACAGAAAGCAGCTCTAAACCTCCCAATGGAACGTAGAATTAGATCATTTAATTGTCTCTGTCTCCTGGCTAGAAAAAGTAATCATTTTAAATGCACATCAGAAGAGTTGACATGACACAAGTCAGCCAGGGAGTTGTTGTTTTCTCCGTCATTTAACCAACCCACAGATGACCTTCCAAATCAGGCCTGATAGCAGACACCATTGACTTGGCCTCATCTGTGTCTCATTTGAAGCTCTCTTATGTACTCAGTGTGACACAACTATTTCTAGCTGATAGTGCATCTCGCCCCAAGTCTTTGTGATCTTAGATATCGTGTTTGACTTTGCCAACTGATCAATATTCTATGAATTTTTGAAGCTCATTTAGTCTTGGGGAGAGAGAGCAGTCAAACGTGGTGGGGCATTACTGGGCCTAAATAAATAAATAAATAAATAAATAGGACTTTTCTCAGTGCAAAAGTTTTGTTGCTGTTGTGCTTTAAACACAGTGTATTGCATGCACAAAAATATTGGCGGTTTGATTTGTGTAAAAAAAAAATCCTTTTGAACAAAAGACCATAATACTGCAAGTTTCATTGTCTCCTGCTTTAATTTCATTGAGCAATAATGGAATTGTAAGACCTTTTCTGCCAAGAGATTATTAGACACTTCAGTATTGGAGATGACTTGAGCGGTTTACAAAGATGTTTTGAAGAAATTTGAAGGTGACTAAACCCACATCCTCTCTGAAAATGCTTTGTAATTTGTGATATAACAGTAGTTTAGCTAGTCTAATGTAATGTAACACCAACATGAAGATGTCTGAAATTAACAGAACTTGATGTCTAAAAGGTCTGCATGTAGAAGCAGGTCTGATCCAGGAAAGCTCATTTTAAATTTGAGACCTCTTCTATAAATATTTGATACCTTTTTGTGATGAATAAGCTAAAATTAAAGCATGCAACTACAACTGAATGCACTGCACATCAATTGTGTGCAGAATAGATAGAGTCATTGAATCATTAACTCAACCTATTTGTTCAGAAACACTGTTTCATTCAGCAACAAAACAAATGTTTATAAATGAGTCAGTTAATCATTAATTGAATTGATTCGCTCAAAACACGTAACTGTTGTTTTGCTTTGGTCTATTTTGGAACTGGAGGAGCAAAAAAAAGTCAAGGTACCCAGCAATATTGTGTTTAAAATGTAAGTTGCTCACAATTGGCTTCTTGTTTATTAAATTGTTGTATAAAGGCCAATTCACACTGCACTGACCAACACTGATAATCACCAGATTACAGTACATCACTTCTCAGACATTCCACAACACGGCAAATGCCGATTCAGCATGTTTAATGAGATGGCGTTGAGTCTTTTCCGTTCTTCGTTTAGAAGTAAAAGGAAGTTCGAAATACATGAGCAGCGATATACTGTTATCGAACATCTGATGTCGCCCACACTGCTGAGAGTGGCATTTAAATGAATACGTAAATGTGCTGCACGCTTTTCTTTCAGTAACAAAATAACACAACAAATATTAGAAAACGGCAAACATAAGCATAAGAAAAGCGTCTGATCATATAACAACATGGGTATGTTAGCACAAGCTCTGCAAATTAGCTCTCCAGTAAAGTCATGTCATGTTTACTGTATTTATATGGCATATTATTCAATAGATTGCTTAAAAGCAAGCAGCTTTACAGTATCAAACATGAAAACAGTGTCCGTGGCTACTATAATAAAGCGGCTATCCATGTTTTCATCCACGGAGATATTACCTCGACGGACTCAAACAGACGAAATGAGTCAGAAAAGAGTTCTGCGTGAAAGAAGGCGCACACCTCCTATTACGTTATCACCATGGACCAATGGTAGTACGAAGGTGTTTTGCAGCCGGAGCAAACTTTTCCTGAGAGTTCGCTTTGGCAAACCATTTTGAAACCATTTCAAACTTCGTTTTGGCCTTATTTTGTTTGTTTTCTTTTTCTCAGCTTTACTGTTGTTTGATTACTGATGACATCATAGAGAATATGAGATCTAATGAGCTGCATTCACACTAATGCACAGATCTCATTTGAAATATAAGATGTAGTTTGTCCTGTCTCTTCAATCCCTTAAGACATAACTGACTGTGTTTACATTAATTTTGCATCATAAAACCTTTTGAGATGCAAGTATTTAACCACCTACATGGAGTCGCACACAGTCGCATGCACGAGCGCTCTTCACAAAAGCGCACATGAGCATTTGAAATTGAAAGCAGCCTTCTGACAGTGAGTTTATATTTTTAATACTGTATATATGCCTATTGCATTCCAAACGACATAAATGATGCATTCGTACGGGCAAGACCACACGTAAGTGCATGTTTCTCACCTGTGCAATGAAGCCCGCGGATGTCCTTATAATTCACTTCAACTTTTCTGAACTTTATGAAAGATTATTTTATGAAATGTTCGAGTGCCATGTGAGGAATTGGAAGCAAGCAGAATGTTCATGTTTCTAAAATGCTCATCGGCAGTTAAAAACTAAGCTCAGAATCGATTTTGAAATTCTCAGAATCGATCCAATCATTGGAGGAAGAATCGCAATGCATCGATTTTTTTATGTGACAGTTCTTAATTATCAAGCATAGAGTTACATATTCTTGCCAAATGTATAATAAATCATGGCTGTAACTTTGTGTGTTCGTGGGAAATACTTTTGTTACAAGAATTTCCCTTGAGAAAATGAAACCGGACCGGATCATAAGTTTAGCCACCTGTCCAAGAGATTAATTTTGAGATGGTTTGTAGTGGGCTTAATGATTAGAGGTACACTCTGCTGCAAGAAAAATAATCACATCAGCTAGTGTCATTAGCACTCCTTTCCCCAGAGGTTAGATCGTGTGGAACTGTGTACAACTGAAATTAATTCCCTGACCTAATCAGAACCACATTCCGAGACATGGGTTTGATTTTCTTTTCTTAAGGCTGTTATAGAATTTATAGATTAGATACAATGTGGCTTCCGTAATTATTAGTTACAGCCATGTAATTATATTCTGCAGTAGGATTTCTGTCTTGAGCATGCAGTAAAGGAAGCGCACATTTTATAATGTTTATCTCCATCCTGCAACAAGTTTTAATATGCTTGTTTATTATGAAGTTGTTATAATCATGCTGCCATTATTATTATCATTATTAAAAAAAAAAAACATATTAGGAAGGCTATAAACATGAGGATAAATTGGACTTGACACTGTGAATTTCAAATTGTAAATCAGCCATAGGCAAGAAGACTTTCGCTTTTTTAAGTCATGCTGAAAACACTCTAATGTCAAACCAATTGTCATTGCTGAATGAGATTATAGTATCAGTTAATAAGAAATCCATGTTTTGCTTTCAAAATGAAAACATCCTTATCTTCATCTAGCACCATCACAGGAAGTCATTAGAATTGACAGCGTCTCCTCAGGTCTTAATTCTACAAAATCCACTATTATGCATAAACAAATAACTTCAAACGCCTGTTTAGTTTTTGTGCTGAAACTTTGGTTAAGCTTAGACCTTCAGATATTTATAAGTTGTGGAAATCTTTTTTCTTTACTGTCCTGAAAATGTATTTTGTTAGCATTGCCTTATCACTTTAACTATTTTGTGTTCAGATCATTGTGACTGTATAGTGTGAATAGGCATAATTTCCATTTGGCCAGCAGTCTTCAGCTGTCACAAACATGGATCTGACTTGTTTTAAAGGCTATAAGGGAATGACAGGCCACTGTAAAATATGCTTTCAGACATTACCCAATGTTGGTGCCAGTTCGTCAGCTGTGCCACCACATGCCACAATTTATATGAATCATTCCCACACTCCCCTTGCTCCTTGTGACATACAGTATTTATTGTAAATCTATTCCGCACAAGTATGACTTTCAAATGCTGCACGCTACTGAAGAATGAACATAATACGTTACACTGACCATAAACGTAACTTTACAAGCAAGTGCCTGTCATAAAAGACATAGGGTGTGTGATTATGAATTTTGCATGTTTATCATGCTGGAAGACAATATGGAAAAAAATGTATACATTTATTCAGAAAATTAAAGGGGCATTATTCAGAATGCCATATTACAAACAGTGACGTCTTAAGAAATCAAAGATTACTAATGTATATTAATGTTAATTAAAGCTGCAGTCCGTAACTTTTTTGGGTTAAAAATGATCCAAAATCAGTTTTTGAGCAAGTACATAACCAGCCAGTGTTTAAATCTCCTTACCTTAGCCTGATTCACAACGGTAAGCTTATAATAATGTTTTCTAAATAGAGTGGTACTGGTAGGTTTCCACGGGAAATTCAAGCATGCCGCCGTTCGTCTTTGTGTCATTACGTCACGTCTGTTTTACATAAAGAAGTCCCCGCTAGTAGGCTATATCGCATGTGAGGATGCTGCAGGTGACAGATCATTTATAGCCTTTTCTCACAGCAGCTGGAATAATTAAACTTATTTTGATTGTATGGTATGACAAATTAACGTTAGATATTAAACTGTACAGAAATTGAAATCTACAGGTAACGCTAAATAGACATAGTCACGCAATGCTGATGTTGTTAACATTAACAATTTGAGAACAAAGTATAACAATAATAATAATTTGCACGGCTTGAGGTGATATGAGCTAAGCGATCATTAGATTTAATCACCTTTGGTAGCACGATTTTTTTTCTCAGTATGTCAGAACAGAAGCGGCAGATTTGTTACTTACTTGTTCAGGTGACATTTTCCAGTGAAAATTCTTATTTTGGTCATACTTCCAAGACTACAATCTGTGATTCCGAAGTACAGTATCCACATCAGTGCGGTGACTTACAGCAAACATTCTCTCAAGATTCATCCGCGCTGAGGAGCCGTGCCGCTGAACAACCCACGTAAAGATGATAATTCCACAAATAACTGTAATTGCAGGTTTCAAACAGAGATGGCGATAAAGAGGCAAAACTTACAGACTGCAGCTTTTTTAAGGGTCAGTTCACCCAAAAATGAAAATTATATCATTTATTACTCACCCTCATGTCATTTATATTAAATACTGGAATATTCCATAAAAAAAAAAAAAAAAAAAATAGTCAATGTTGATATTATGGTGACTTTAAATATGTTCCTCTAACAGGTCTGTGGCAGTTTTATGTCATCAGTAGATTAGTAAACTAGTGACAGGTAAAAAGGAATAATTAGGCAAAACAGTATAGCTGCAGATAAACTAAATCTAAGATAAAAAAAAAAAAAAAAAAAGAAAGATCAGAATACAGTGGAAATTCAGTATACCTTTTCATGCCCTAAATCTGAGCAAATACACCAACCGCTCAGGAACAAGAATCTCCTTGTTAGTTTGAGCAGGATTTGAGTAAACTCTGAAACAGTGCTTATTGCTCAGTTATCCACTTTTGCTATAATGAAAAGCATGTCCTGAATCTGTCATGGGAGATTAGGTGAATGTGATTACTGTTGTCCTTTTGCCAGTGTTGATTTATACCCAGCGGCAGTACAGTCAAACCATCCCGATGTGTTTTACCTCTCTTTATACAAGGGAAGATTAAAAAGATTGAATTGCTGATAAGGACTTAAAGAAATTTCATCCAAATTGTGGTCAAAATAGAAGGAAAATGACTATTTTACTTTTACAGTGCCATGCAAATGAATTTACCTTGCGTGCCGTTTTAAGAATGAATGTTCTATTATTAGTGCTTGTGGCTATATTTGCATCAATTTTGGGGGTGTTAATACTTCACTTATGAACGTGTCATCTCATTGCAGTGCTTTGCTAGGGAATTTTATGTCAGGAGAACAAGGCACAAGTTGGAAATGGTATGTATGGCCATCCTTTGTGTGCTGCCCATTATAACACCCAGGCTGGAGAAAGGTCAAGGCATGTGTATGACATCCAGCCAAAAATGTGCGTCATTGCTATGTGGTAATGTACTTCACACAACACAGAACATGTGACATTTCATTGTGACATATTAAAGGGCCAGGTTTTTTTTTTTTTTTTTTTTTGAAAACAAGTCTCCGCCATCGTTTTGTTGTATGCCTGATTCAGTGCTGCCAAAATGAGGAGGGTTGTGGGATGAACTTTTTGTTATTTCACTATGTGCTTACATAAACAAATATTGTCATGTTTAGTAGTTTGGAAACTGCCTACAGTTCTGTGTTGGATTCAATTAACTGAGCAGTCTTTATCTTTATCTGGTCCTATGTTGGCAATAGCTGTGAATGTTACAAGCGTGGGTGCTCTGCGAACAGCTACTACCTAACTGAGAGTGTGAAGAAGCCATTTTCTCTTGGCTCTAATTAGGATATGACAGATTGTAATGCAGCAGGTTCAAGAGACTTTCTTTGTAATATTTAAAGTATTGTTTTTTATTAAAGCATTAGTTCCCCTAAAAATAAATATTCTGTCATCATTTACTCAACCTAATGTTGTTCCAAATTGTGTGCTTTTCTTTCTTCTGTTGAACACAGAAGGAGATATATATATTCATACAATGCACACAGATCTTTCCCATATAATTAAAGTAAATGATGACCAGAGGCAGTTAAGTGACAACCACTATAACAGCATCTTTAATGTTTTCTGTATTCAAAATTGCTGCTTGATTAGTTCACTTGATCTAAATTAAAATGAGCTAAAGCAATGTTTTGTCACAACTTAATTTAATTATGTTCAATCCATTTAAATTTGTATAGGACTGCATTAGGAGATTAAATGTTAATAAAAATAAGTGTTGTTTTATGTGTTTTCAGAGGAGGTTTAGGATTTTTTCTTTTATGTTGGACTGTGTGTGTGTGTGTGTGTGGTTGCCATTGTGCAACTTTGGTTTGTGTTGCTTTACCCAGTGAGTATGAACTGTGCTGAGAATGTCATTACTGAGATCTTAGACTTAGAATATACTGCCCTACAAAGACAAAATGCAGTAAATATGCTAAAACTGAAATTGAGAAAAATTGCTATTTTCCTCAAAATTTTCTTTTTTTTAAATCAAAATTTGATTGATTTAATTTCAGATTTCACACTGAATCTAACCCTAATTGAGCCAAATCCCTCTGTCAGAGGACAAATTATTGTCTAGGCCTTGCTTCATACAAGCACCAAAAACGTTTTTGCTACCGAACTCAAATTTTCTCAAGCCTGATCCAAATCACTTTTGCTGAAGGGTTGAAATCGAATTAAAATCAGTTTTTTGTTAATATGTTTTAGTCACAAGATTGATTTCATGTTATTTGCCAATATATTGAACCTAGTCTCACTAGAAATACAGTATGTTAATGACTACAAAACACTACAGCGCATGATTTGTAAACTAAGACATTTTGACATTTTCATCACATAACCAGCTCCATATGTACTGTAGGCATTTCTGACTAAGGCAGTTTTCACACTGGGCATGTTTGCTGCGGTCCGAGTCTGAGTGTGATTGTTTGCGGCACCCCCGCAACATTGGTCTGGTTTCACACTCACTTGATTTTATCGAACCCTGGTGCATTTGCAATCATCTTACATTATCACAAACATGCACAGCGCATGATAGAAAATAGAACTCGGGTCAGTATATTGTTTTTTATTTATTAATGTGGTGCTATTATGCGCAGCAGTGTGAACGACACTTTGGGTTTACTGTATGTGCGTTGAGGGTGGCTTTCTGCTGCTTGCAAACAAACTCTTTTGAGGAGACAGCAGATTGTGAGCCAATCATTTTGATTGCACTCACAATGTGCGATTACACAGCATGCTCACTCTCACTCGTATCCAAGGTAAATCATCATGACTGTCATCCCTTACATGTGTTTTGTTGAACTAATAAGGTGGTCATGGGCTAAAACACATGCACAGGTTACTTTACTTCCTGAACATGTGCGGACCCAAGTCTTAGTTGATTTTACATTCACATGAATTGCGCCACAGTTTCTGTGCAACCAAACTCAAACCACTTCCTACATATTACCAATTTTTCATGCAAACCATGGCCTGTTTCGAACTAAACTGCCAGTATGAAAGCACCTTTAGTAAACTTGCTCAGTAGGCCACATGGTACAGCACTGCACTTGCTTGGGTACGAGTTCTGTGATACACAAATCACGATAAAAGAGCTCAAATACTTGAAGAAGCCAGCTAAAAAGGCCTGGTTACTTCAGCAAATGCATTTTTATTGCATGCTTGGTTTTCTTAACACTATTGTTAGGTCTAAGGTAGGATATAGTGTCAAATGCAAAATTTAGTTCAAATGCGTTAAACTTTTAGTGCCACTCACCTGGCATTTCATTTCCGAACTACTGCGATATGTACGATGACCAGTGTGAAAAATGATTTTAGTTTCACTTCATCTTTTTCAATAAAGCTGGATAGAGTTTTAGCCCTACACAAATATTTTGCTTTGAATGTGTTGCAAAACATGCAAAAAGCAACGTAATTTCATTTTGCGGTATTATCCCCACATTGGGTTGCATGAATTGCAAGAGGAATTACTATGACTGACTAGCAATATGAGGTTAAGTGCATGTTGACAGATTATTTTGTGGGAAAGTATTCCTTTAAGAAATAAAAACCCTTAAGAAAACTGAACTTTAACTCCTTCTCTTTAAAAAAAAAAAAAAATGTTGCCAGCCAGCACCAGCTTTTTTGATGATTTTCACAAAACTTTCACGGCCACCAGAATATTTTCTTGTATGAATATCTGAACTTACAATATATCAAAAGAAAGACCAGAGCCACTGCTTAAAAATACATTTTGAACAAAAAGCTAAGAAATTTGCGGTTTTGACAGACTACGTCTGGATCGGATTCAAAACAAAACATCTTTTGATCGCTTATATTCTGTAATCTTTCAGAAGATGCGTAATAATCCAGCGTTAGCATCAGTTCTGGCAGGTCACGTCAGTCAAGCTCGCATCAGCTGACTCCCAGGTGACTTACTTCTACCTATAGGAATACGACGCCTATCACAGCATCCATATATAAGCTCCTCAGTGTTATCAGCAGCCATCCTCCATCCCCAGCTCCTCCTCTCTTCAGTCAGGATTGGCCTTATGATTCCCCTGAATCAGACTAATTTTTGAAATATGTGTACATGTTAAATTATTGACATTAATTATATCTGCATATGTCGGTTCTGTTCTGTTTACCCTAGGGGGGTTATTGCTGCTCTCCCTGCTCTTATCCATGGTAGGCTGCATGGATGCGCAGGGAGTTCTTGCCCAGAACAGAACCAAACCGCCAATACAAACTCTATGCAATTATCAATCATATTTGACGATAGTGGTCCTGACAGAACCGCCCCCTACCGTATAACAGTGAAAACATGGATTGCCGGAAAATTCCATCAATGTCTGGGATATAGATAAGATTTAAAGTCCATTTTAAAGATTCTGACAAAGATGAATGACCTTGTACTGTAGATGTGTTTTCTGAATACATGGGTGAAACTCCAAAGAAGCATTTTCATTAGTGTTACAAGGGGCTAAGCTCAAAAGCTTTATCAGATGGGAGCATTAGAATTTCCAAACTTATTGAGGGAGGGGCCATGTTTGGTGATTGAAGAGAGGTAAGTGAATCAGCTTAATTAGTTTCATCTGAAGAATTATTGGGCTCCAATATAATGGTGCGATTCATCTTTCTCACCATCTGGTCCAAGAGAAGTGCTCCAGTGGTGCTGATTGCTTTCCCTGGTGCTGTGTGGAGGTAATAGGCTGTTCAAAGCCGACTCCACTGTGGACAGCTGAACAGAGGTGGGGCAGCAGCATCTGGACTTGAGGTTGTCACCAGCTGCCTGTCACGCAAGATCCGTTAACTAGCAAGCGAAACCCACACTATCCAGCATTATGCTGAAGGGGAACAATCGTTGGAATCTTTGGAGGGTTGACAAACGGATAGCAAGCATGATGGCCTTCAAGGTCATTGGATGCTAGGGTAAAATTCTTCTCTTAAATGGCATTGTAATTATTGTACACTAATTTACCATGGATCCGAGTGATTTTGCAGCATCTTGAAATATAACGGATGGACTATCATCTTGTCGAAGCAATCATAGAGATAATCTGTGTAGCAAAAAGGTTCAAAAGACGTCTGATCAAACCGTTTATCTCCTGCTGACAGCGTTATCAAAAAAGCAGTCAATAGTCAAAGGAATAACAAGCTTGATTCAAAGGGCACTCTGTTTCATACTCTTGCCCATTGGGCCCTTAGTCCTCAGTCCTTGTCACAAGAATCTTGATGTCTAATTTTAGAGCCCTGAATAATTACAGAGTCTGGATGACATTTTGCAGCTGATGTGTGGTCTCGGCTAACTCACCTTTTTGACACAGCCCGTCTCCCCTCACAATTATATGAAGTGCAGTTCATGAAGGTCTGCTCTTCATACAAACAAAATATCTGTAGGCAGATTTTTGTTCTTTAAACTCGTGATGCATGGAGCACATTACCTTGCAATCTCAATTCAAAGTCCCAATTAAAAGTGAACGGGTCTTGCTCTTCATTACCCAAACTCCAGGTGATTTTCGGGTCATTAAGCTCTACCTGTATCTGTGGAAATGTTTTAGAGGTGAACATCTGGAGGTTACGAGATCGAGTATAAAATGAAATGCCTCACTGTCCTCTCTTTGCCTTTTGTCCAGAGAGGCCAAAGATAATGAAATGTAATGCCGCGTGATAAGGATCTTGGCAGCGTTTTCTGCGACTCAATGCACAAATCATCATCGTTTGATAAAGCAGTAGATAGCTCACGCACAATGTTAATTAATTAGCCTCATACTGCTTGCTGAAAAGTGATCAAATACAAAATTTTGGTGTAAATCCCTACCTTGATCATATCATACTTTATTTTGCAGAATTCTTTCGGTTTACTCACAACATGAAATATAGATGCAGTTATATGAAGTCTTTACATTTTAATGCCGAGATAGTACAACATCATTCCTCAAAGCCCTCTAGAGCTCAAGTCTTTATTTACTGCTGTGCCTAAAATCCTTTTTATCTAAAGACCTCCTCTGTGGTGTCCATGGCACAAGGTAGCACATCTTCTTTCACACTTTGTTAAGCTTGATAATATGAGCTCTGTGTATGATAATATGATTCATTTGTCAAAAAAGAAATGCTCTGAAATGGCACCAAAAAGATTAGTACGACATACACAAGATCTGTGGGAGGAGTCTTATATTTAACTATATTTAACAGATTGTGTGGGAGGAGCCTGACTTTTAAAACATTAATTGCGCTCTGTAAATATGAAAAGTTTCGTGCCAGATTGCAACGCTGTCTATTAAAGTCTTCAGATCTTTCATAGCTTCAAGGATTGTATAAATGTATTTCTTTAATTCATTTTTGTTTGAATAATTTAGACGTTCATCTATGTTAAATGTCCCTACCACTGGTAGATCCAGATGCAGTTAAAGTTCGCCTAAGGCCAACTTCAAGGAGTTTTCGTTGATCAATATTTTTTAAGCAGAGGTACCAGCTAAATTTTTATTAATTATTAACTCTGCACTTTTGAGAACTACTGAAGCAGAATTAAAAGCAAATTGTGGAATTAATAAATATTAACTTTAGCCAGACTTTATCCTTACCAGCAGCTTTTTATCCTGTGAGGTGATTTTGATCTGAAACTACATGTGTTAAAAAAAAGAAGAAAGTCTGTTTTATGATTTATGGGAAGCCCACATAGTTCAACCATGCAATATTCATGTTTAATTCTGTCCTCCACTTTTTCAAAGCAAATTTTATTCCTGCCTCAATATTGATTGGAGAAGAATGCAGGGAAGCTGATTTTATTTCAGATCTTTATGTCTGACAATTTAGTTACCTAGATACTCTAGAGATTCAAGTGGTCACATTCTGCGATAAACATATATCTCACAACTAAAGCAATGTTTTGTTACTGTAATGGAATCGGAATAACTTGGCAAATATTGGCAGCCTGAAGTGAAAAGGACACATGGAAAGAACAACCAAATGCTTTTTCTTCCTGGTCTCACAGCAGGTGGAATAGCAACATAAACTCACTGGGTTCTTCAGGCTTCGGCTGCCTAAGTGACTAGCGCACTATAAAAAGCAGCCAGATGAGTCAATGTTGCCATCTTGTGGAAAGCGAGGAATATCCAATCACATGGCCAGCTCACTCACACAAAGAATGGCTCTCTTTACAGTCAAAAGAGAAATGTTCTTTCATGATAGTGATAAATTAAAACGACAACCTACTCCCAATTATCTCAATTAAAAGTATACATGGATACTTTATATATATTCTTTATATGGATATAAACATATTAAGAGGAGCATTACTTTTAAAGATATGATTACGAGAGGCTTATATTAATCAGCTGAAAAGCACTTGTACTGTAAGACATGTCAGCCTTGACAACTCAAGTTAAAACAACAACAACAACAAAAACTTTCATTGCCATTGGCTTGCCTTATGGAGCTGCTGTAATGATCACACTCAGTGCAGTTGTGAGTGTTTTTAAACCCTCTCTTTTTTCTGTGGCCATCGTCAAACACTATTTAGAGTCTCGCTGGAGATTTGGGTGCTTGTTGCATTCAAGATGATCCACAGTAATCAGCTCCTTTGAGTCCGTCCTTCTGAGCCGTAGCACATCTCGCTGTGTCTTTATGTTACATCATTCTCCACATGGCACATTATTAAGCTTATGGGAGCATGCTGGAAGAAAGCCTTGCCCTTCGATTTTTCGTTGCACTGAGCCTCAGCTGTTACGAACGCAGATGGATCACTTGCCGACCAACCCAGTGCAAGCCATTGAAAGTAATTTATGCACGCTTCTGGAGGACATTCTTGGCATTGGCGTGACTCACATCGCTGTGATGCCTTTGAATATGATATTAATGACATGAGTTGGCTCTGTCAACAGGGATGATTTCTAACCAGAACAGAAGAATGACAGCACCCTGGTGGATTTCTGCTTTGCACCTACACGCTTACAAGTAAAGGTTCCAAAAACAGTGATTCCATAGGCAAGCTATTTTTGGTTCCCCAAAGAACCTTTCAGGAAACAGAACCTCTTTTTCTTAGTGTGAAGAACATTTTAAAGTCTAAAGAACCTTTTTCCACTATAAAGAACCTATTGTGGAATGCAAAGGTTCATGGAACCATCGAACCATTATTTTTAAGTGTGTACTAGAACACAGCCATCTGCAATTCTGACCAGGTGCCATGTCACGGTGATGCCTAGTTATGCAGTGGTGTTTCTTGTGTGCACTGCGGCAGATTATCGGAGCTTAACATACCACACTGGAGATTTAGCTTTTATGTAGCCCATCCTCCAAGTGGCAATGCATGATCCAGGTGCTTTTTCTCCCTGAAAACACTGTGAAGGGCATGTTTTGGGAAAGTGTTAAAGCTTGAAACACAATGAAAGTGGCTTTTCTGTTGCAGAGGGTGTTGGTTGCTCTTGCTCAACTCCCTGTGACAGGACTGTGACTGAAAAGCTCAAAGGCATTGGCATGAAATCCCTTATTGGCAGACACATCATGCCTTTCAATTTGTCCCTCTTCACGGCATCATACCTATTAACTCTCGCTGAGTTGTGCATCTTTTAATGCTTTCTCTTTTCTTCCGAGAATAGTTTTTCAGTTGATTATATATCATGCTGTCCACCAAGTTACAGGGGCCCTTGAGTAAAACTTTCCTATTATGAGTACAAATCTCTTTAATTTGTCCTAAATTAAATGGAATTCAGAACAACTTATGGGCCATTGCTGTTGTATAATACCTGAAAAGCTCTGTAAATTTACTACAATGAGCATGCCACTTGTAGTGGACAGGTATAAAGGAGATACAGCAGCCTTTCAGAAATGTAAAGGAGATATAGCAGGCTTTCAGAAATGTGCTTTGGTCAAGTACAGGCGCTTCAGTATTATTACCTATGACTTGATTGCTTACACCGGCAAGAAAATTAACAGGTTGGAAATAAAGGGCTAAAGTAAGCCATTGTCCAGCGAGGGATTGAAAGTTAGCTTACTTGACGGTATCAACTTGAAGTTGTTCTTTTGATTTTGTTCTCTATAAATTTCCTTAAAATGATCCAACAGGGATTATTTTAGAATGAGACAAACCAACTAACACTACAAATCCATTGTAAATACTGATTACTAAGAATGAGCCTGGTTGCAACATCTTAAGATAAGAAAATCTTTACTTTTTATAGGTATGTCGCATTAAAGACTTGGAAGTAAATGACCAATGTAGTCAGCACTGCATCATCTTTTATTTTCAGTCTCTCTGAAAAGTCGAACTGTCAAATTGTCTTGTTTAAAATCGAATCTGCAGTAAAATGGAGTGAACAAATGCTTACGGACATGATCTGACTGGAACTTTGTTAAAAATGAAGTTCATCCACGATTGCTTAATATTAGGATCAGGATGACAATGCAAAGACTGAGTTTTTCCACAACTTGGCACTTCAAAATGTCTCGTAATCCTCAGAGGCATCTATATTGTTTTGTTGCTGCAGTAATCCATGAGTCAGTGGGCGGGGCTAAAGAGGCAATGATGTAGAAGTAGCCGTTGATCTTCTGCACAGGTCTTTCTTCGCACTATGACGTTATAATGTGACAAAATACGAAACGAGTCATTTTCTGAGCTTGTTTTCCATAAAAGCTGTTTTTGGACTGACTTGGATGTTTTGAGTTGTGAAACTTACAGGATATTTTTATAGTACAATGACCTCTTATTTGTCAAAAGATCAAGAAAAATTAGAATTCTCAATTCATTGCCCCTTTAATAAATTGTCCGTTTTTCATGTTAGAGGTTAGTGAAGCACTCAGGGACAAGAAATTATTTAAAATTCACTCCTGTGTCCACATAATTGTGATACTGACTAATTTCATTAAAAGACCCATGATTGACTGTCTAGACGTGAACTGCTGTGTGGGGCTCTCTGAAGTCAAACCCCAGGACTGTAATAACAAAGAAGGTCAGTGGCAAGTGTCATTGAGTCCGTAATAATCATTCCTTCATCAAGCTTTCAGTATCAGAACTCTTTCACACTGTCCACATTCACCTTTTTTTCAGGAGCCTGACTGAATGAATACATTTAATCCAAGAGTGATTTGTTGCCCTTGTTGAAGGTTCTGCAGACTTTCTGTACATTCAAAGAGTTTGTTTCAGTCTAAGTCAAAGGGCTATGAGGAAATTCTATTTTGTGTGGAGCAAAAGATTAATGTGTGTACATGTTTGTGTTTTGCCAAGGGCGACGAATGGGTTAAGGTCAACGGAGACTCAAGCAGTGAGAAGTTGTATGAAGGTCATGTGTGAACTATGGTGGGGAGTTTACTTTCAAGGACGTGCTTGTGTGCTGGTAGAACATTCAGTCAAGAAAACAGTCCACTTTCTGAATACAGAGCCAGGACATACAAAATGAAAGACTTTTCTGTTTTCATGAGCTACATGTTTTCCTCCACAAACAGAACAAAAATTCTGTTTCTATGTGGACACGTAAATCTCATGTTCTGGTGAGTCTTTGTGTTAGCGGTGGTTGTATAGTATTGTCTGTTAAGATGTATTTTCTATGCCAGTGTCAAAGATGAATTTTTGTTCAGGAAATCTGAAAAGACAATAAACTTGATGAGACCCCATTAATAATAGTTGTGGTAATTTCAAAATTAGCCTCTAATTGTCCCATCAGATTATTGTAATATAGTCCGCTGACCAAGCAGGCATATTGATAAAAGCTTTTCCACCTATTTCAACTTAAACACTTAAATTCAGTTGCTGCCTTAAATTTTTAAGAATAATCTATGAATGAATGACTTACAGATCGTGTTAGTATTTTACAGCATATACTTTTCAGAAATGTCCCAGTATAGTAACATTGCCTCTGTTTTGGGGTCAAATCTAAATAGACAGCTTGCAAGAGTGCACTACAAAGTGTACACTGTAAACCCAAACGCTCAAAATACTCAACTGGTTTGAGTAGGACAAACTTAAATTGAACAAATTAGTTCAGTTAAATGAACTGTTATGAGTATTTGTAACTTTCTTTGTCTTTTGAGTTCACAGCACTGACATATTTCTGACAAGTAAACTGAACTGCTTAATTATTTTGAGTTGTATGAACTCATTTCTTTTCATTTATACTAACTTAAGTTTAACTGAAACTGGGCTGGGATTTCTATTTCCCAGCATGCTTTGCCCATGGCACTGGAAAGGGAGAGTCAATGCTAAAATTAAGTGTTATATAATGTTTTTTTGCACAAAATTAATGGTGAGGGAGATTTAGTAGTGATTTATGTTTTGTCATGCTAATTTAGAAGAGTTTCTGTTAATGTGGGTTTTTGGAGAGTTACCATCATGGTGACAAGTGGCGCATGCTTTTTGGGTTGAGACCAGGTAAGTTACATGTTTTAAGTTGCTGTACTCATTCAGTAAGTGCTATACTATGCTTTTGTTCACATGTTAGCAAATTAGCAAGTTGGCATTTTCAGATTTTTCTTATTAAGGTTTACAGTGAAGTAAATAACTAATTTGATTTGTAAGAACTCAAAATAAAAAAGTTAGTTAACTCAGTACATCAAGTTAAGAGCAATTAACATGCATGAGTACTACAAACTCAAAACTTGACAGTTCTGCTTACTTAAAATTGGGACCATCATAACTAAAAAAAAAAAAAAAAAAAAAAAATATATATATATATATATATATATATATATATATATATATACATATATATATATATATATATATATATATATATATATATATATATAACTGATTACCTTACATTTTTTGAGTCAGTCCAACTTATTTGGGTTTACAGTGTACACTAATCAAAGCCATGGCCATGGCCGCCCACGGCCTCTGACCCGCCATGGCCGCCTGACGTCCTAGATCCGCCCTGGAGACCTCTGGTCCCGTCTACTCCTCTCCCTGCACCTGCGTGAGGTCTTCAGGGCGCCCACCCCCCCTCCCCGGTTACTCCTTCCACGGCGCGAGGCCGCGCCTACCGGGAGGGGGAGGTACTGTCACAGTTCCCGTGTTCCCCGGACTCCATTTCCCATCATCCTCTTGTTTCCTCACCTGCACTCACTTCCCTCGTCATCTCCCCATCATCACCTATCACCTGCACCTAGACCTCATCATCATCACTACCTTTATAATGGACACTTTCCCTGCACTCCTGGTCTGTTCTTATGTTGGTTAAGACGTGTATGTGGTTACTCTCCTTTGTTGTCATTAAAATACCCATCATTGTGGATCTCCGTGTACGCATCATCTCTTCACACCGCTACACCGTAACAGTTTGTTTACAGTCCTTTCACATTTTTAGGAATGTACATGATGTATCAAACAGGTTTTTCAGTGTTAAGTGTGTTTTTGAAAATGGAAATTTTATATTAAAAAATATATTTTTTTTATACTATTTTATTGTTAATTTAATTTATATGTTTATTTATAACATTCACATTGAATATCTGTTTTTAATGCATGGCAGAAGGCAGTTCTGTTATTTTTTTATTTTTTTCAAAACTAACTAACAAAACTAAAGGATAACTTCTTTACTCAATTACATATTTTATAACATGGAGAATCTTTAGGTAGTGGGAACCCATTGAATGGGATGCATGGACTTTACTGCCTCAAAAAAAGTTCCTGAACTTTGCAATTACCAGCTTTGAATATCCACACAATGATGGTTCTCCAAATGGTTCTCCAAATGATGTAAAGCTCGTTAAACGCATTTAAAAAGGCAGCTTGGGAAAGATACACCGAGGCTGAATTTAAAGAGAATCTGCCTTCTCAAATTTTCAAGCTGAAGGCTATACTACAGTATGTCAACTTATGCAAAGCACCATAGCTCCCCTGTGAAATGCACGGCAAGATCAAATTAATCTTTTGAAGTTGTTAACAGCGATAGGCTGAAATCCAGACTCTGAACCTGGATCAGGCAGGTGCAGTATGTGCTGCCATGGGCAGGCCTTCTGGCAGTGCATATGAGCTTTGGGCTTACACGGTGCTGTGAAGCAGTTTCCCACCTTGATACCACCTACAAAACGTTCCAAAAGTGATTAAATTAACTTGGTGAGCTCCAGTACTTGTGTCCCTTTGCTGGCAGCTATAGCCTATGACCCAAAGGTTAAACACTGCCGCCTCTGCCCTGGTTTCTGTGATTATCCTCTGAATATTTTGGGACACAGGCTGATGTGAATAACTGTAAATGACCTGCTTTGCATCTGAACGTGCAGGTGTACAGTGCTTATGAGGTTGGGTGTGATTCTAGCAGAGCAGATTGGACCACAATTCCAAGGGGGTTACAAAGTGGTGAGGTCCTGTGGTTTGCTATGATGATTTATTATTAAATTATGTTAGATAAGAGTGATAATGATCTTTCCGTATACTGATCTGTTTTGGTGCCTTGTTTAACACGGCGGCCTGTTATTTGAGGTTTTTCCACACTTAGTAGAAAATAACTTCAGAATAATGAAATATCTCTGGGAATTGACAAGGAACTAGACTAACCCAGCCTGAGGTCTTTTTAGAACAGTTAAGCATTGCGGGTAACCGTTTGTTCAGCAAAGTAATGGCCTGGAACTTTAATTGTCATGGGTAGTTCATCTTCACCAACAAAAGCAGCTAACAATGAGGTCTCGGTAGAATGCCGACTTTTCACCTAAAGTGGTGGTGATTAAGCTCTCTCTACTTTTTGCAACTGTTCAGAGCAAAAGAACTGCTCAGGGGGGTTTATGTGTTGATCTATCAACTTATTCGATAGTATATTTGATTTGTTCTCCCTTCAGTGTTCTTAAAGGGTCATGAAACCCCAAAATAAATTTTGTTGGGATGTGAACAGATATGTACAGGCTGCATATCATTGAAAACACTAAAGGTACTCATTAAGTTTACACATAAGTGGAAATTAGTTAATTTTGCATTTTTTCAGAATAATTTCTGTCTGAAATTATCCGGTTTGAAAAGCAAAGTCGGAGTAACGTCACGGATTCTGACGTCTGCGATGAGTTTAACAGCGCTCACAACGCAGATCATATAGATCATATACGGACTGGAGCAAGCGCGTTTCAAGTTTTTAAAACTCAAAAAATTTAAAACGCTCAAAATAATTAATTGGTTTGAGTTGGGCAAACTCAAATTAAACAAATCAGTTCAATCAAATTAACTTTTATGAGTATTTAGAACTTTCTTTTTCTTTAAGTTCACGAAACTGACACATTTTAAGTTATCTGAATTGTTTCATCATTTTAAGTTTTATGAACTTGTTTCTTTTTTTAATTTAGACAAACTTGCATTTATTTAATTTAAACTTTTATTGTGTTACCAATTAGCATTTGCTTATAGCTAGCTAAATTTCCTCTACTAAAAATATGTTGAGATTATTTGATAATTTTAAGTTAAATGTATGAATTAACTTTCTCAAAAACGTAAAAATAATTGATGTAACCAATTACCTCAAATTTTTTTTTTGAGTTTTGCCAACTTATTTTACAGTGTGTTCTTCTGCGTTTCATTTTGGGAGTTTGTTGTGATATAGGGTTATATTTTTAAAATGCATCAAGATCCCCTCAACTCTGTTTTTTGTATTTAATATTCAAGTGTCTGTATAACGAGTGTGTTGTAGGTCTGTGTTTTTAGGGGGAGGAGGAGTTTCATGTCACTTTAACAAAAATGTTACAGACTGATTTTTGAAAAGTTCATAATTTACTCGCTGTTATGTTGTTCCAAATCTGTATGACTACTTTCTTTCTGTTCTGTAACTCGAAAGGAGAAATTATCGGAGAATGTCATATTTGTCGTGCAATTACAATGAATGGAGACTTTCAAGCTTCAGAAAGGATGCAAAAGCACTATGAAATAACCATAAAAGTGATACGTACTCTGTGATTCACAGGCTATATTTAAAGTCTTCTAAAGCCATGCAATAACATTGTGTGAAGAACAGACTGCATTAAAGTTGTTTTTCACTGAAAATATTGACGTCCACCCAATGACATAGCTTTCCTTGGCACATTTATGAGAGTTCCTGATAGTAATGTCTGATTCATGACCAAATCTGGTGCACAAAACCCATCTAAATTATTCTTAGTTTAAAATGACTGACTCACTGGAGAGGAAGATTACCAGTGAATAGCAATTGAATATTGTAAAAGATATATGACTTCAGAACTTTTGCGGTATAGCCCATCAGTTGTATGAACCAATTTTAAAACAGTTTTGATACTTTTATGGGGATTTTGCATCCTTTTTGAAACTTGAATCTCCTGTCCTTATTCATTTCAATAGCATGAAAAACCATACAGGTTTGGAATGATTTGAGTAAAAGATGACAGAATGTTCATTTTTGAGTGAACTCTTCCTTTAAGGGGAAGTTGCATGTAAAACTTGATTCATAGGTTTATTCATATCTTGTACTTTCAACCTTATGGTTATAATTTGTTTTCTTGTCTCTTTTTCAAGCTATTTATATTTTTGTTTGATGTGAAATGTGAGACATATTGTGTTTGCGCTCAGCTTGTCACTGTTCCTAAAACTGGAGTCAGACAGCAGACTTAGATGAATTTAGAAGGGTGTTTAATTAATAACCATGACACAGCCTAGGGAGCATTTCTGATGTAATTGCAGCCTATTATTTACTAACGTTACCAAAGTTGTTAGAAGTGTTTAGGGTGTTAAACTTGGGCTTTTTATTCTCTTATACATTTCACATCTTCACTCAGTTTTTGTGCTGTTTTCTCCTGAGAGGATATTAAAAGACAATCATTATTTCAGTTCAATGATTTTGTCAAGACAAGGTTGATGTTTTTAGCACTCTTCACTGAACTGTGATTAGCTCTGTGTTCCCATTCTTCCCTGGTTCAGATGTTACAGATGATTAGAAATGCATTGCAAAACAAAGTCCATTGCGATTCGGTTTCCTACAGGTAAATTTCATATGCTTGTCATTCATACCTCTGTTAAAATTTCACTTACGAGCTTGTCTAGGAAATTGGCATTCATATTGGTGGAAGTTCAGTCCTCTTGTGTTTGTAATAGTGACTCAGTGTATGTAGTCACTGAATTACAGAATGTCTCCCTTGGAAGTTGAAGCCCATTAAAATGATAGATTGCACTGTGTCGTAGTTTATGCTTAGGGACAGTTTACACCCACAAAGCAGTCTAATTGCATTCATTCCAGTGAAAAATCCACAAACGTTGAATCTGGGCTCTCAGGCGAGTTGGCAGCAGTCTACCTGACATCAGAAGACTGCCTTTGAGGGAGAAGAACGAAAATTTAAATTTTGACAATGAAAAGACAGGCTCTATATCATCTGAAGTCAGTGGACAGGCCTACCATGCATAATTTCAAAGACAGCACAAAGCCTGTACAAGCAAGCGATGGATGGATTCATTTCTTCTTCTCTAAAGCTTGTTGATCTGCACATTCCTCCCATCACATCTTGTTAAAATGAATGACAATCAGAGCATCATTTCAGCCTCTGAGACAAAGTCTCTACTTCCCATTTCAGACTCAAAACATCTGACGAACATCGCAGTTGCCTCTTATGCTGTGTGTCATTTTCTGGCACTGCAGAAAATACCTCTGAGAATGTATAAATAGCAATTAAGACATTTTCAAATGAGGTGGCTTTGGCACAACAGTTCGTCTTTCTCTGTCTCTTCCCTCCTTTGCCATATCACTTTTGTCATTTTTGACAGCAATTACTATCATTTTTATATGTATATATATATATATATATATATATATATATATATATATATATATATATATATAGGCCAACACTGTATATAAAATCATATACACTGTATTGTTTTTTATTTGTCTTGAGCTTCTAGCATATAAATAACCCCCAAGTTATTGTTGTTGTCAAAGTTGTAATATTTGTTGCAGGGGAAAAAAAAAAAAAAAAAAACATTTTATAGAAATATTTCTTTTGACATTTAATCACTGCATCTTCTCAAAAGGACTATGAGTTTATTCCTAATTCCATACCAGTCACTAAAAGAAAAAAAAAAAGATCACCAAGTCTTCCGAAGCCATACTATAGATTTGTGTGAGAAACAGGCCAGTTTTCAAGTTATTGTATACACACACACACACACACACAGTTTTATGGGTAACACATTATAAGTAATGCAAGTTATGTAATCAGATTACTTTTTTCAAGTAACTAAAGTAACGCATTACTTTTAAATTTACAACAAAATATCTGAGTTACTTTTTCAAATAAGTAACGCAAGTTACTTTTTCCCATTTATTGACTGACACCTCTCTTGTCAATGTTCAGAGAAATCATGAGTAATTGCAGAGGCGTTGTGTGTGCTGTGTAAACATGACGGTTATTGTAGATATAGACTACATGTGAGCACGCATTTACTCATCTCACCTGCACAAAAACAAATTCAGTGTTCCTCAAAATGAATAAAAACTGTGAAATGCAAACTCGGAATATTACGCAAACCTGCGATAATTAAAGGATTAGTTCACTTCCGGATTAAAATTTCCTGATAATTTACCCACCCTCCTGTCATCCAAGATGTTTATGTCTTTCTTTCTTCAGTCAAAAAGAATTTAAGGTTTTTGAGGGAAACATTCCAGTATTTTTCTCCATATAGTGGACTTCAACAATGCAGCTTCAAAGGGCTCTACAAGATCCCAGCCAAGGAATAAGGGTCTTATCTAGCGAAACGATCTGTCATTTTCTAAAAAAAAAAATTAAAAAGTATAATATTTTTTAACCACAAACGCTCGTCTTACACTAGCTCTGCGATGCTTCACGCAATACATAATCATGTTGGAAAGGTCACGTGTGACGTAGACGGATCCAGTGATTACAAAGTGAACGTGCAAAGATTAAGTCCAACGGCCTTTGCAAAAAAAAAAGGTAAAACAACGATGTCGGATGATTTTGAAGTTGGAAGAGAAAATGAGATTTTTTTGTACTTCTGCCTCACACGTGACCTTTCCAACATGATTACGTAATGCGTGGCACATCAGAGCAGTGCAAGAGGAACGTTTGTTGTTAAAAAGTATATATATATATATATATAATAAACTTTTTTTTTTTTTTTTTTTTTTAGAAAATGACCTATCGTTTTGCTAGATAAGACCCTTCTTCCTCGTCTGGGATAATGTAGAGCCCTTTGAAGCTGCACTGAAACTGACATTTGGACCTTCAACCCGTTGGTAACTGTTGAAGTCCACTATATGGAGAAAAATCCTGGAATGTTTTCCTCAAAAACCTTAATTTTAAGAAAGACATAAACGTCTTGGATGACATGGGGGTGAGTAAATTATGAGAAAATTTTAATTCTGAAGTGAACTAATCCTTAAACTATGTTAAATTACACAAATATACTTAATATTTAATCTTAATTTATTAACCACTGTCTTTGCTACTGAGCTTCGATGATCCAATTCAACCATACTAATAGCAAAAATGACAGAAAACATCATATTTGTGTTTCTTTTCTTTCTTTTTTTTATTGTTAGACTGTTGAACTTTCTTCTCCTGCATCCTATTCTTCTGCAATCCAGAATGGCAGCACAGCTGACATCACGCCTGAACAGGCGTGAATTTGCATTTCCTTCAGCCTGAGGCTTATTCATTTCACCTTTGGTGTGAAAGGACCTTTACATTTGCCAACAATAGAACTTTTATTTATGTATTTTTGTTATTAAAAACAAGCAAAGCCAGCCCAGGTGAGAAAAAGTAACGCAAAAGTTACATGGCATATTACTTTTTTTAACGAAGGGAGTAGCGCACTATTTTATATATATATATATATATATATATATATATATAATGGTATAGTATTAATGTATAAATTGTTATTATAACTTTTATATTCTTTGTCATGTTTGGAGCTTGACAGCCCCTGGACACTGAACTGTTCTTGAATATCAACAAGAGCTACATAATGATTATTCCAAAAATTGTGTTCAGCAGACAGGTTTTGAACAACATGAGGGTGGGTAGATGGGTAGATGACAGAATTTTCTTTTTTTGGGTCAGCTATCCCTTGAATGCAAAGCATCTTAGTTGATGTCCTTTAATACATTGTGCCACTCAGGGATTTTAAAATAGCTGGAGAATCTCCGGTTGACAGTAAATGTCTAGTGCTTTTTGGATTATGGATGCCAAAAAGTAAATCTAAGGCACCCATGCTCTGACTCTCTCTGTGTTTTTTGCAAATCACGTAGCATGATTTGTCAGATAGAAGGGCGTGGAGAGTCCCTAAGCATATATATAGTATATATAATTTCTTCATATTTCATCAGCCTGGTCTAATAATTATGCAGCATTATTATCTCAATTACTTGCCCTTGACCTAGTTTATGCAAATTGACATTTATTTTTCATAGCAGGGATAGAAAACTGGCCTTTTTGATTTTCTTTTTTTTTTTTTTTTTCATGGTTTTTATTTTATTTTATTTATTTTTTTATCATTTAAAGTAATGGGACTAGAAGTGCAACAGCACCATCTGCTGTAAACACACAATTATGCATACACATCAAAATGTAAAGCCATATTCTTCAGAGCCAGGTTGAGTCTGTCTCACTGTAAGTCATTGCAAGGTCTGCTGCAACTTTTACTGGACGGAGTCCAGGCAGCCGTGTTTATATTGAATTTTTATTTGAGCTCTGCAATCAGTATGCAAAGTAATTTGATGGTCCTGGTGATATCGACAGGAGCGTAGATTACTTTTATGTAATGTCCAACAAAATCACACTTGCAGTTTTTTTTTTTTTTTTTTTTTTTTGCAAGATGAAATGAATGTGTGCTGAGCATTTTGTGACAGATTATTAAGTTTTGTGATTTCAGAGAGCTAAAGTAAATATCCTTATAATTAGAAAGTTGCTAATGCTAATAAAACAAATGAAACATGAAATGTTGCGAGTGGATATATATATTTATTTCTGTACTTTTTTACCTTCATTCAGAGGTCTTGGCATTGATTTCTCAGTTCCTGCTTGGATGAAACAGACACAGCTTTCCATGAGGCCATGAACCAGAGGTCAGGTAATTTCAGAAGGCTTTTCAGATATTGCCATTTCCAACATCTGGAGGGACTGAAACAACACCTGCAGTCTTTTTACCCTTTTGCACTCCCTCTCCACCCGTCTTCTGATGTGCCGCAGCAATTGCGTTGCATTAATAATCAATTTTTATTCCCTTTGAAATGTTCAGTCTTTGTTTTGCTCTTGCTCTGTTGGAGAACAAAGAATATAATTGCAATCTATCCATTTTATCAGATACAATCTGGCTTTGGACATTGCTCTGTCCTTTCGCATCACTTTCATCTTGTGACATTTCAGACTATCAACAAATAACACATTAATTTTTTAAAGGTTACACTGCAGCAATTCAGGTTCTTTTTTTCTAGCCTTGAACCTCCTACAGTAGGTGAACCTCCTAAGTCTCTGGGTCTGTTTGATTGAAATGCTATTGCCTTTTTTCATTTCATATTGATTCAGTTATGTCCATCAAGTAGAATAATGATTCTACCCATGTACTTGATGTATTGACCCTTGTAGTAATCTTGCTGTTATTGTTAGATTTTGACTTCTAATCCATAATGTTTAGCATAAAGAAAGCAGCCATACTGTTTGTATCATGTTGATTTAGTTGCAGATGACATGGCTCTGTGGCAGTGATACTCAGCGACTTGTTTCAGTGGTCGTATTTTCATTTTCAAATAGAATTAGTTTTTAGTTTCATAGAGATTGCAAGACATCTAACAGGCACTACAGCTGAGGCAATATGCATCCAATGCTGTACAAGAGACAACCACTGGAGGCCACTGGAGTATTACAATAAATAAATAAATAAATAAATAAAGTGGCATGAAACAGCATATGCAGTGCCGATTCAGATGGTAGACGCCATAGAAATACTCAGAAAAGAGAATAACTTTTTTATTTCTAAGTTTCTTCAGCATGCCATATAAAACAATGAAAAAGTCAATGAAAGCATTTCTGTATTACAAATGCGTCACACTAGTAAACTTATTCTTGATCAGCATGTTACATTCCAGTTAGGTCAGGTAATGAGGCTCTTCAATAAAACATTATGGCAGTCAAACAACAAATGAATGTCAGTACATCACAAAGCAAGAATTTATATAACACAGTTTTAATGACTGAATTTGACATCATAGTTAAATGGTTAGTTCACCCAAAAATGAAATTTCTGTCATTAATTACTCACCCTCATGTCGCTCCAAACCCATAAGACCTTCGTTCATCTTCAGAACACAAATTAAGATGAAATTCGACAGCTTTCTGACCTCCATATAGACTGCAACGTTATTACCACTTTCAAGGCCCAGAAAGGTAGTAAAGACTTTGTTAAAATAGTCCATGTGACTTCAGCGGTTCAGCCTTAATGTTATGAAGCGACGTCAACAGCATAGAAGAATGACAGGGGAGAGAAGGAATTGTTAAATAAAGTCGTTGTTTTTGCGCACAAATGTATTCTCGTCACTTCATAACATTAAGGTAGTCACATGGACTATTTTAACGATGTCTTTACTACTTTTATAGACCTAGAATGTGGTAATTACATTGCTTTCTAGGGGGATTAGAAAGCTCTCAGATTTCATAAAAAATATCTTAATTTGTGTGCCAAAGATGAACGACGGTCTTACGGGTTTGGAACGACATGAGGGTGAGTAATTAACGGCAGAAATTTCATTATTGGGTGAACTAACCCTTTAAAGACCACATAAAATCAAGCGTTTTGTGGCATTTAGCAAATGTCTGTAAGCTTTGAAGTCATATATGATAGTGTACTTGTTAATTTAGATTTTAACAGATATACATTTTAAATTTACATGGCTGTTGCAAAACTAAAGCCGATTTTATATGGAAAAAGGGAATGAGCCCTTTGATATGTCCCACCCGATCATCTGGTTCGAATAGGGAATATTTCAACACAAAACTGTTTGCCAAGTGATTTCATGGGGTCTTTAAAATATTCAATAATGGAATTCAAACATATTAAAGTAGCATGCCAATATGTTATGATAATAATTACACAGGACCAGGGACTATATACAATACAAATTACAAAACCTTTACATAAAGGTGAAATATCAATATGATATAATAGTATATTTTCTACTGTAAACCTTATTACCATTAAAATCATGAATTACCAACACGTGCTAATTACTTTGGTGGGGTTTTTTTTTAGATTTTTTTTTTTTGTCTTTGCTTCTACTTTCGTGCTGAACCTAATCTCAGACAAAATGTGTATTCAGATGAGAATTGCATGAGCGAATGTCCACAAACATTTTGGGTAAACCAGGATAATTTGTTGCAAGCGTACAACTGGAAGTATTCACAGTGGTTTTTAAAATTGTGTCTAAGATCAAAATACATTTCCACAAAATTGCACAAGTAAACAAGTATGCTGCTGTCTTTAAAATACATTTGATTTTGGTATAGTTAAAAGATGTTTGATGAGTTTAACAAGATGTAAATATTAAAATGAAAAACTCAAAAAAAGTCCATCTGGATACATTTTCAAAAGTATTCTTTTTTCTCAATATAAAATGCGAAATTGTCTAATATAATTTTATTAGAGTTAAGTAAAATCTTATAAGCATTATTTTTTATTTTCCTTTTTTTCCAGTCTTTAATAGTGCTGAAATATCTGCGCAAAAACAGAATGAACTGCACAAGGTTGTTTAAATCTGTTGAGATGAATCCAGTGTTAACGATAGCTTTGATGAACTACGTGAAAAGAGCATTCCAAGAGTTGACATTGCACACCTCTTTTTGAGGTCAAAGTTCAGGGACTCTGAGCCTTTAAGGCAGTTTCACGACCACCACACAGGCCCCAGCTCTCCCGATGTTTAGAGGAACCTCCTGGAATAACAAGAGACAGAGGTTAATGACCAGTGTCCGACCGCAGCAAATTCCCTCCTCCGCAGTGCTCTCAGTCACACTCTGTCTACTTACAGCCCATTGCAGGTAATGTTATGAAAGAGAGAGCAAGAGGGAGCCATGGGAAGCTCAGACAGGAGGCAAACTAGACTTGAATAAAGTGTTTCTAACGCAGACTGGCAGAGGAAAGAGTGGTTAACCTCATGGTGTTCAATGCTATTGTGACACAGTGGAAAACAGATGAATGGCAGGAAATGCTTGCACTTCCTGTTCACAGACACACATCATTGAAGGAATTTTCACAAAACTGACTGTTTTGACATACATCATATATTCTAGAACATTTCTAGGTGCATTTTTTCTTATTCTTCTTAGCAGACACAGCTTTATTGAGGAGTATTTCAGTTCAGTACAAGTTCAACTGACAATACTTGTGGCGTAACATAACATAAATAGGTTTAGTGAA
The DNA here is from genome assembly GCA_037950675.1 of Hypophthalmichthys molitrix. Lineage (NCBI taxonomy): Eukaryota > Metazoa > Chordata > Actinopteri > Cypriniformes > Xenocyprididae > Hypophthalmichthys > Hypophthalmichthys molitrix. The sequence continues at coordinate 26,746,101 of CM075505.1, forward strand.
CTTACATACAAGTGAATGGGCCAGTGTGTAAAAGCTAAAATACTCTGTTTCAAAATTATAGTCTCAAGACTAACAATATGCATGTTAATATGATTTTACTGTAAAAAAAAAAAAAATATTAATAAAACCCTAAAACTGACCATAAAAATGTACAGCTTAAATAATATACAAGTGTTAGAAGTGCTCTCATAGAATATTCGACATTATGCCACAAATGCTTTTGATAGAGATTGAACCAGGAAAATTCCTTTAAAGCAGTGGTTCTAAACCAGTAAACTAGTATCATTGAAACTAGAACACTAGAAACATAAAACTAGATGTTTTGCTGACAACGCAGCATTGTTTTGTTTGTTATTTGTCCCAGTTTTGTACATAATCCCTCTGAAATCTTTAAACACATCAAATGATGTTTTACAGACAGTTTTTACAAACAGATTTACAGACAGTGACTGAATGACAGCATCATCATTATGACCTCACAATAATGGAATGGTCTGTATGAAATTAAGGGGTTTGCCCATTAATTGGCCCCTATAATTGAAGATATGGGTGCAAAAAAAGTGCCCCTGTGCGAGTTATAACATATAGTATAGTTAAGCAATTTCAGATGAGAAAAGTGCTGTTTTTCCAGTATATCACCAGAACTGCATATGTGATACTGATTTTATAAAAATTTAAGTTGAGCGTATGATTCAATCACCAATTCATAAAGTGACCAATGTAATGGAATGTTTCAATTACTCACTAATTAAGACTTTAGACAACCTACTGGCAGTTTTAGTTTAAAATCTAAAAAAAACACCCCCATCAATTCATATTTCTATATTCTTTTTTTTCTTTTCTTTTTTCTTTTTTTTTAAGCATGAATTTTGATGATATTGACTTCATTTGATTGGTATCAGCCCTAAAAATATGGAATGATATTCTGGACAATATTCAAAAGGAATTGCAAATTGTATTTGCAATTGCAGTTTTAATTTGTGCACGCATACATTGTAACAACCCGATCTCACGGCACTTTGTATGTATCTTATGAGGTGGCTGATTCATACGAATTCGTACAACCTCAATTTGTACATATTTTATGAGTTGCCAAATTTGTATGAATTTGTACAAATGACCTACCCCTAACCCCTCCCCTAAACCTACCCATCACTTGGGTTTAGACAAATGGTATGAAATTGTACGAGTGAGGTCGTATGAATATGTACAAATAAGCCACCTCATAAAATACATACGAATTGGTCCTGAGATAGCGTTGGACATAATGGAAACAAATGCATTATTTGCAATTGTGTTTGGATTTTCTTTTATGTAACATCTGCCAAATTTAAAATGGAAACGCAAAGTCCATTTGCAATTGCATTTCCAGTGTCTTATGAGTTATAACACTGCCATTTTGGAATAGCAATAGAAAATCACCCATTTGCTATTTCACTTCCTGCCCCAACCCTCAAAAAATCCAAACAGAATCGCAATCCCCTTTACACTTGCATTTCTGATGCCTAACACAGTCAACTGTCAATCAGTCTTGAGGGTGGGGTTTATTGATATAGTGGGAAAGTATGCCACGGCTTCTAGTGGTGGAAAACAGGGAATTTTTGCAATAAAACATGCCTTTTTTATTGTTGTTGTTGCTATTGTTACTTCAATCAAAGTCAAAAATCTGATTTTATGTTCACCTGGCAACCAGAAAAAATATGTCACAACGTATGCATGCACAAATGCAAAATACAGTTTGCAGTTCCTTTTAATATTGTCTGGAATATCATTCCATAATATACCTTATTGGTGATGCATATGTAAAGGCAAGCAGATGAACCCAGAATATAAACAGAACACACAGTTTCTTTAAACCATTAGGATAAACAAAATGTTTAACCATTTAGTGTTTATTTTCTGGGTTCATCTGCTTGTCTGTACAGTATGCATCATCAATAAGGTGTATACTGAATGTGATCTTTTGCTGAAATTGATCAGTTTTAGTACATTAAGGCACTTTAAGTGTTTTTCACATTTCACGTTTTTAGTGACTGATATACTGCAGGTGCTGTATATGGATCACAAGTGTCCAAAACTTTTTTTCCTTTCTTCTTTTGAGATGGAAAATTGACAGGCCTGTGCTGCAGCTCTATGGATGTTTTGCCCTCGAGTTCTCTGCGCTAGTTGCTTGACTGAAAACTAAGGTTACAAAAATCAACCAAAAATGTATGGAAAACAATCAAACAACAAGAAAAAGAGTGTAATCAGGTCTCCGTGTTTTATGTTTTGTTTTATTTAAAGTGTGATTTTTAGAACTGGAAAAGTCATGTAAATCAATAATACTATTTTTTGTAGTTATGAGCTCTAAAAAAATTAATCAGGTAGAAATTGTGAATAAAACAACTTTGAATATTGTTGTGGACTTCAAATATAGTTGAGAACCACTGCTTTAAGCCTGATTTAATCATGGCCTCAATGCACCCACCTCAGTCCATTCATTGTTCTGTGCGTCATAGGACTCAACACTGTTTAAGTAGGTCTGACCGTCATAGCCTCCGACCGCATATAACCTGTCTCCCAGCAGACACACCCCCACTGCATCCCGGGGAACGCTCAGGGAGGACACTGTGGTCCACGTGTCTGTTTTGGGGTCATACCTGTAAATGCAGCACAGAGCATATGAGGAACAATACAACACAATACAAACCTGAAAAAAGAGAGAGATAATTGCACAGAGCAGTTAAACAGCATTAAGTCTGTAATGTAGATAGTGGAAGCCTTCTAAAGGACTATGATTATCATCATGCCTAACAATGAAATCTATTGTGCTTTCAACATAAAGCTATAACTGAGTAACATAATTTTCAACATAATAACTGAGTAATAAGTTTAAGTTTCTGATAGCCTTTGTTCATTAATTAAGATGTCTTTATTACTCCACATTGCAGCTGGTGTAGGCTGAAGTTTGAATCATCACCAGCAGGGGGCGTTTAACGCCAGATTACTGTGGCTTCCAACCACATTTCTCAGTAACAAGGTAATCGTGATTTCACAATGAAGTAAGGTGTGTCCACATTTGCAAATAAATGTGCAAATTATAGTACTTGGCACCCATAACTATCTGCCGACACTCACAGCCTGCTTTTTTGTGGGGTGTTGTTATTATGAAGATAATTAGGTGTTGGGTTTCTTTCTTCCCAGGTGTTGTGCCGTGGTAGCTTACCTCTCCACACAATCTGACAGACGCGAACAATGGCTTGAAGCTGGTGCGTCATGTCCTCCCACTGCATACAAGAAACTGTTATATGTGGCCACACCCACTCCTCCCCTCCTCTTTGACATCGGTGCACACATGCTCCATTTATTGGTGTGGGGATCAAAACATTCCATCGATCGCAGACAGGAGCTTCCATCACGACCGCCTACAGCGAACAACCTGTAAATAAATAAAGACAAGAGATTCGCAACTTATTTTACTTTAGTACTGTGAAGTGTTTCAGAGTAAAACAGGATGCTCAATGACTTTGTACACACTGGGGTAATTTTGATCATGAAAGTGGGCAAATGCCTTAAATAATATAAAATAACATAGTATTTGCACAATATTATGTAAACAAATACATTTTGGACTTTGCATCACTTAACCAGCTCCATATGTTTCGCTTTTCTGACATAACAAGCTTGCTCAGTAGCTCAGATGGTACAAAATTGTACTTAAGATGCGGAAGCCTTGGGTACGAATCTTGTCAGACACACATCACTGTAAAAGACCTCAAAGATAAGAAATCAAAAACAAGCTGAAATGGCACGAATGCTTTTTATGTCACATTTGCTTTTGTTAACACTATCGGGTTGGTTTAGGTGTAGTGTTGGTGGTACGTTATTTTAAAACTAAATAGAGCATTATACTTTTAGCGCCACTCACCGGACATTTCAAATCAGAACTGCGGTGATGCATATAAAACCAACGTAATAAAAACGTACCATATTCACGTTCATCTGTTTTGGAAAAAAACTGAACACGCTTTTAGCGCCACTCAGTGGACATTTCACATTGAAGCTGTCATAAAACGTACGTATTTTCGTTTTGCAAAAATGTTCCCACAGGTAGGCTATGTTTTTCTAATGAGACTGGGCTGCACCAGTGTCACAAATGAACTTTTTTATTGAGGTTTGTTTTTTTGTTTTTTTGGCCCCGCTGAAACAGAAATTGAAAATGGCATGAAATAAAAAAATTCTATTTATTTTCTGCATATTAGTGGTTTTATTGTGAACAATTCATCTGTGCATTTTTTAAATATATTATTATATTTTACAATCATATATTTATTTTATAACAATATAATTATATTTTAACATTTTAACTTTCTATACTTGCTCTTTTTGCATATGTCATAGATGTCAAGTGAGCATATCACAAGGCCACACTGCAGTTAAACCAATCACCTTCATCTACAACAATCAATGGATAAAATCAAGTCCTACTCAATGTTGTTTTTCTGGTGTTTCACTCATACATCACAATGCATTAGTAAAGCAAATTGGTGCAAATTCTGTTTTTTATAATAATGTATATTAATTAATATAAAAATGTATATTAAAATTAATAAATGCATGATTTAAGCGTGCACAATAAGACCAAAAGCATTAAGAAAAAAAATAGGATAAAATTTCATGCTGACTTTGAGTTGGAACAAGTTATTTTGGTGGAAGATGAAAAAAAAAATATTTTTCAAACTACTTCCCTGAAAACACTGAGAATTATTCTAATAAACATAAGTATTTGAAATAAGTGGTATATTTCAGATGAGGGTTTGTGGATTGATTTGTGAAATGTACAAAAAATCCTAAATATTCAAAATGTATTAAAATGTATGTGGTTAAAATTTGTTGTAATAAGAAACAACATTTTCTATTACACTTTTCTGATTTTATTGGCATAAAAACCCTCAATAAAAGAAAGTAAATTTCTCTTACTGTCAGACAATACATTGGTACAAAGAAACCAGGGGCATGAGCATGAAAAACAAGGTATTGAGAAAGTTTAGCATAATACACTAATTTTCTTCAATGGAAGATATTTTAATGTCAATGTCAACTTTATTTTTGTAGCATTATTAAAAATAAAGATTGCTGACCAAGGTGTTGTACAATATGTCTGAAAAGACCATGAAAAATAAAACCAAACAAGACCAGCAACTACACAAATCAGCTATGATTAAAAGTGAGAGAAAATAGATACGTTTTGAGCTTTTCTTTAAAATCATGTAGTGGGGCAATTCTAATAAACACAGGTAGGCTGCTCCAAAGTTTTGGTGCAGCAACAACAAAAGTATGATCACCTCTTAATTTCAGCCAAACTTGGGAAATATTTAGCAATCTCTGGTTGGATGACCTTATACTGAGACATTTTACAGTGTTACAAATAATTTCAAGCATTTTTATATCAGGGGGTTCTTGGGTTTGCAAAGAGTCTTGGCTAGGGGACCCTGGGTCAGAAGCCCTGTCCTACAGAAATTCAAAAAGATGTTCTGTTGAAAAGACTGATCAATTAATCACTTTGAAATGTAGGACACTGGGCTCTAGAGGTGGCTTGAAGGGTTTGTTTTTGACCTGGTTACAGAAATACCCATGAGCCATCAGTCAATGTTCTGCTAGATTCAAAACCAGCCTCTGTTTTCTTGGATAGAGCTAACAGCAGCTCGCCTGCCACTCAAGTGAATTTAATGTAAAAGACACTAGAGATGCTTTGGTCTCATAGCCTATTAACTCCCGTCTGGCTGTACAGGGTTACACAATATATTGGATTCAGAACCTAATTCAGACCTCATCATGAAGAGAATCCATGGAGAAAAGCGATCAGCCACGGCACATATACTGTCATTGATAGAAAAGTTTTTTCTTCACTGCTCTCTTTTTAAATGAAATAAATTCCAAATTACACATTTTTACATATTACAATATTATTACAGTGTTAATCAGGGCTTCACATTAACACCCGCAGTGTTAATGTCAGCTGCAGATTTCAGCAGTGGCATGTAACACAGTCACTCCTACTAGCCACTTAGGCGGGTTGAATTTTATATATGATATACACATTTTTCAATTGTAGTCTTTTAAAGAGTCAGTTCACCCAAATATGAAATTTTTGCCCTCGGATTTCATCAAAAATATCTTAATTTGTGTCTTAATTTTCCGAAGATGAACAAAAGTATTACAGGTTTGGAACGACACAAGGGTGAATTATTAATGACAGAAATTTCATTTTTGGGTGAACTAACCCTTTAAAATGTGAAAAAGATGGCAAAAATATAGATTTTTCTATACATATTGATACTGAAATATCTGAAACACTAATTTGTTGAGAATAGATACACGATACCAGCTGCTCTTTCTCTCTCTCATCTCTCCGACAGTGAGGTTGACACACAAACCCGCCTCCCCTCACTCACTTGTTTCATTTGCTCTGGATGAATATTATTGGTGTTACAGGGCTTGAATTTCAGCGTGGGATTGTGCGCATTCCCGCAGATTTTACCCAAAGTAATAAAGCCGCCTCTCAGTACTAAGTTCTTTGTCACTGCTTATTGCACTTGGACAGTCAAATACACACAAAATAATGTCAAATTGCCAGTCTTGGTGAATATTCACATAAACACAGTCAGTTATGTTTTAAGTGAATGTAAACAGTTGTGTAGCATGTGTAGCAGTATAATGGATCTGTGCATCAGGTCTTAAAGTGACAGCAGCCTAATATACACTACCGGTCAAAAGTTTGGAATCGGTAAGATTTTTAATGTTTTTAAAAGAAGTTTCATCTGCTCACCAAGGCTGCATTTATTTAAATAAAAATACAGTAAAAACAGTAATATTGTGAAATATTATTACAATTTAAAATAACTGTTTTCTGTTTGAATATATTTTATAAAGTAATTTATTCCTGTGATCAAAGCTGAATTTTCAGCATCATTACTCCAGTCTTCAGTGTCACATGATCCTTCAGAAATCATTCTAATATGATGATCTGCTGCTCAAGAAACATTTATTGTGTACAATTGTACAAAATATTTGTGTACAATATTTTTTTTCAGGATTCTTTGATGAATAGAAAGTTCAAAAGAACAGCATTTATTTGAAATGTAATCTTTTGTAAAATTATAAATGTCACTTTTGATCGATTTAATGCATCCTTGCTGAATAAAAGTATTAATTTCTTTAATTTCTTTTCGAAAAAAAATAAAAATAAAAATTCTTGCTGACCCCAAACTTTTGAACGGTAGTGTATAATGTTACAAAAGCTTTGTATTTCAGATAAATGCTGTTCTTTTGAACTTTCTATTCATCAAGGAATCCTGAAAAAGAAGTACACAATTGTTTTCAACATTGATAATAATCATAAATGTTTCTTGAGCATCAAATCAGCATATTAGAATGATTTCTGAAGGATCATGTGACACTGAAGACTGGAGTAATGATGCTGAAAATTCAGCTTTGATCACAGGAATAAATTACTTTATAAAATATATTAAAACAGAAAACACTCATTTTAAATTGTAATAATATTTCAGTTTTTACTGTATTTTTAATTAAATAAATGCAGCCTTGGTGAGCAGACGAAGCTTCTTTTAAAAACATTAAAAATCTTACCGATTCTAAACTTTTGACTGGTAGTGTACCTGCTGCCAAATTATCAGATAACATAAAAAATTTCTATATGGCAGTTTTCCCCCATGGTATTAATGTCAAAATTGTGGCCAGTGAAAATGCTGAGTGGCTAGAAACTTTGGAAGACCACTAGCCACACTGGCTGGTGAGCAAAAACGTTAAGGTCAAGCCCTGAATATACTGTAGTTTATCTAAATTTCAATTTTTTAGTAAGCAAAAGCGATTTTTAAAACTGTATCATAGCGCAACAATCCTACAAAGGAAAATAAGAACAAATGAATTCCTTACTTTCCATTGAGAGCAGTGACTCCAACAGTGCTGCGCGGGGTGGACATACTGGCCACATAATTCCACTGCCTCGCCTGGGGGTCCCACCTTTCTACTGTGTTCAAATAGCTCCATCCGTCATGGCCTCCCACTGCATACATGGGCCCCTCTAGCACAGCAATTCCTTTTTGAAGAAATAAATAAATAAAACAAGTAAAGAGAAAGACTCTGGGCTCAGCTTTTGGCGGTGTACGTCATACATTAGACAAATGCACAATCCAATAGCAATGGTCTGTCTTGGTCTTTGTGTTCTAATGAAACTGGCAAATGTCAAAATTTAAATGGCAATACCATGGATTTAATTTCAATGAACATCAAGAGCTCTTCCTTTTTAAGCAGATATCTAAAGACATTCTTCCGGTCTGACCCTGAGGACGAGAGCCCTGAGACACTGTGGTAAGCATTAAGTATTCATGGTGCATCTCGCTGCTCCCTTTACAGAAAAGGTCTCTCATGTTTCTGTTATAAATCTCTGGCTGTCGCTTTTGGGGGCTTGACATATAAATCATCTCTTGACCGACATTTTGGTTCTGATATTGCAGTGCACTTTATAGACGTCAATGAGCAACCTTTGAGTGTCAGTTTTATGGGATTATTGTACAGTGCATTTTCTCCTCTATGAGTTTAAATTACCTGCCATATTTTTATATACATTTTTATGGGTAGCCCAGATTGCCTTTATTAATTTACAGAGTTGTTTTGATGTGTGACCACCCAGTTATTTTTATAGATATTTCTTGAGGCATGGGTGTTAAAGCCACACATTATTGAAATGGTTGAGCAGCAATAAGGCTTGCCTTTATTTTATAACTCTTATAAAAATGTAATTAAATAACGGATAGTGCCAACCCTTGATTCTGATTGGTTGAGCCGCGTTCGAAGACGTTGTTACCGAAAACATACAGCTGACCGCATTACATAAGTATCGCTGCGCCACTGAGTGTGTGTGTTGCTTCTTAGCAACCACACTTAGCAACGTAAGCATATGTTTATTCTCAGTTTTGTTCATTGAAGCTTACTGCATTATGTAGAAGAGTATCGTGAGAGAGATATCGAGTGACAAAGTGTATTACCTGCATTCAGATTTAGCATTTTCCTTCAGGTCAGTCCTATGTTCATAATAAAAAATCAGTTTGAATGTCCGCTGCGATCTTGTCCTTTTAACATTTAATGGGTTTTCCCGTGCCCTGCTGACACTGACAGCACTAGTCAAAGCATTTGTCATTTGCATCTTGTTCTGTGTTCGCAACAAGTTTCAATATAAAAGTCTTTGCGAAGACAATCTTTGCCGCCATCTTTGCCTTCCATCTTTTCAGTGGAAGGAAGGCTTTTAATGATTTTTACTTTATGAAAGTTGCATTGATACATAATTTTTGGCTTGAATATTTGTATTGTGTGGTAACCGTTTTATAAAAGCAATAAGCCCCTTAAAGCCGTGATTTACAGTGAATTTATAACAGCTAAGGGGGTTTTAGGCACTCCGCTCCACGTTGTGCCTAACAACGCCCCTTCACTGTAAACCACAGCTTCTTGGGGCTTATTGCTTTATTTTCTATTGAATTTCAGTTGTCTATTTAGATTAGTGTATTTGGTGCTTAAATTATTAACTGTAAAAAAAAAAACTCAATGTCATGAAAGCACTATTACTGTTAATTTAAGTTTTTTGTTGTTGTTGTTGTTACAAACTGATTGCAAATGTTTTAATGAAAGTGTAATCTATTAAATGTAATCTACAAATCATTAAAAACCATTAAATGAGATTTGTCTGTGTTCTTTTTTGTCATTTGTAGTGCTTTTTTTATGTTTTACGTAGGACTAGAAACACTCTGTTTTTCATTACAAAGGTGTTTGTCATTAAAACTGAACCTACATTATAAAACTGACTGGAGATCAGTTTAAAACCATAGATTGGACACTGGCTCACGGGTTCACCAGATAAATGCTCTCTACATTCAGAATTTCGAAACGTTTTATTGAGGTAGTAACATTATTACATAAAAATGCAGGCACCATTTTGAAACAGTGTGACATTTGCTGAAATCACGTTCATTCAAAACAAAGATTCGAAAAGTTTTAAAATCACTAAACCACACTTGTGTGGAGGTGTTCATTTTTGATCAACAGAAAATGTTATAGCAAGTTCAAGTTACTTGTCTTTCTCTACAAATGACTCCCTAATGCACCTAACCTTGTATGGAAATGATATTTCGCACCCTGACTGACTGCTTTTGGGACAGTGTCACACAGGACGCGTTCTTGCATTTCCTCTGGCTTTAATCTGCAGTGGCGTCTTGTCTCTTCAGTCACGTCCAGCTGCTTTTCAGCACCACGACCCGTTTTTAAAAGTGTCAACAGTCAAAATATTTTAAAACACAATTCTAGACACCTGTGTTCTGTTCTATTTCATTGTGCTCCGTCCAGCTATTGTTAAACTAAAACTAGTCATGTGTGAATATGAATTAAACTGGTATTGCATGGTGCATGAATATTAATTCAGTCATGCAGACTTGGATTGGTAAACTAGAAAATAAAGCCAATTAGCTTAATAAATTAATAAATATTCATTTATGAACTATGCCCTCATAATAGTAGGATTTCTTTAACAGCTGATTAGCAACTTATTCCTTTCAGCTAATAAGTTAATAACCATACTGGGTGAACTAGCTTCATTAATATTCATGAGCAACGCCTTATAAATTACAGCATACAGACTGACATTGTAAATGTGAGGTAGTTTCTGTGCTTTTTACAGAAATTGTTTTCAACTCTTTATAAAATCTTTATTAACATGCTTGGGTTAAATGTATTTAAATGAATTTTGAATTTTTTGTTAATGACTAACAAGACATTTTGAATATATTTTTGTGTTGAGGGTCTCATTGATTTACATTACAGTCAGACAGTTCAGAATTTCATCTTTTTGGTCATATGAATATCAGCAACTGCCTCTGAATAAAACTGATTATATATTTATTTATTTATTTATTTATTTTTATTTTGTCTAAAAGCTCAATAAACTATTAATTTTTTTAAAATAGATTTTTCTGACTTATTTCATACCGTGTCAATAAAAGAAGCAGATAGTGAACATTACTGCATAACAGTTATTAATGTATGCACATGCAAGATTACACAAGCATCTGAAGCATTCAAAGAACACACCTAATCCGTGTCTGTGGGTTGACATTGGAGGCATGGTGGACCACACTTTAGTGATTGGATTGTAGCACTCCACCATGTTAGAGGTCTTGAGCCCATCCCTTCCTCCTACCACATAGAGTTTGTTATCGATCACTGCCACCCCGAACTGAAGTCTTCGCCCATTCATGATGCCAACCTGGATCCATTTGTTTGTGCGAAGATCGTACTTCTCTATTGTTGTAGACCCTAAAAGTAGACAGACTCTTAGTTTATTGTTAGCTGTAGAGTTGCATGCTGCTCTTCTAATAGCTGTCAAACTGTTTCTCAGGGACAAAATCAAATAGATAACAAATTCTGCTGCAATGAGAGGTACTGCTATAAGAAAAGTCAGGAAAGAGCTAAATAATGGTCCACCTTTAGAGGCGTCCATCCCTCCAACAGCATAGAGCGATCCAACAGTGGATTTCCGTGGTTTGGTTCTTGGGCTCTGTAGCATGGGACGGCGCTCTGGTAAAAGATGGTACTTCATGGCTTCCATCAGGAGCTTCTGACATTCCAGGTCTTCTGAAAACATCTTATTGTTTTCCAGATCAGCAAGAAGCTAAATCAAGGAAATAGTACATTAACATCCAACAGAAAAAGGGACGGAAGAGGAATATACATTTAAGATCAGCAGGAAGGGTTTTTTAGATATTACATTCAGTTGTATGAAACTACCAAGAGTCTCATATGCATGTTATTGGCAAACCTGTGGTGGTAAAAGAGGGAGTCGAATATATGCCAGTAACACTCCTAGATCCTGCTGCCGGTGCTGCACATCATAGCGAACCCACATCATTAGTGCTTGGAAAATCGTTTCTTCATCTGGAACATTGATGTCATCACTGGCCAAAAGCTTGACAATTTCCGTTGTGGGAAGCAGGAGGAACTCCTGATTCTGAATGACCTCGAGAAAGTGTTCCTGAAATATTAAGCAATTTTTATTTTCTTATATTATAAATCTTTGATGTAAAGAGACATTAACTGCAAGTCCTAAACTGCATATAAAACTCCAAAATATTTTATTTATTTTAAATATCAGTTAAATTTTCTGTGTCAAATGCAGCAACCCAGTTGTTAAGTTTGACATTACATATCACCACTTCCGGGTACAAAAAAAAAAATCAGATTCCAAACGCAAACAACAAACACTGCAAATATACATGTACGATGTGATGCAATGCTACCAAAAAACTCATGATCGTAATCTTTATCTGCATACCGAGTGACACTTTATTTCGATAGTCCACTTTAGGCATTTTACTGTCAACTACCAGTCATTAGAGTATTAGAAGACTGTCTGCTTAATATCTGCTAACACTTTATTTTGAGGCTCCCCAACAGAGGCCCTGTTTACACTGATGCGCTTTTGTCGATCACGTTTGAACAGTCGTGAAAGACCTCCTACTGACCTAACGCGTAAAAATTATTAGCCAGACGGGATTTAAACATTGTTGGTTGGAGACTGAAGTTTGGTTTGAAGATGAAAACGTACCAAACACAATGTTCTCTCACCATTCCTGATATCTAACACATTCACAGCGTTCAGTGTGGTCTTGCGGCTCTCAGAAACCCATACATTTACCCACCCATAGACCCTCCCCTTGAAGGAAGTGCTCATAAACTGCACATCCTGATTTTGCTAAGTTAAGGCCAATTCACACCACACCAACAGATGCCAACAGACAGCAACAGACACTTCTTTGGGTTTTGTCGGATCAGTGTGTTAACCCTGTCGAGGTCTGTTGGCGTCTGTCGGAGCTTGTTTTCACTAACTTAACATGCTGAATCGGATTTATAATGTCTGAGAAGTGACTTGCTGTAATTTGGTGACTGTTGCCATTGGTCTACGTCTGACGGTGCAGTGTGAATTGGCTTTTAGATGCATTCCTGGGTCAGTAACTTATCCCTAAAATCAGAGGGAAATGAAAGGTGAATAACACTGATGTAGAAGCACCTAACTTTGGTTGTAAGCCTAAACTTGGAAAAAAAAAACTGTAAACTGTCCCTCATATCTTATTGGTTGATTAAAATGTTGTTCCAGGATCAACAAAGATGTTGTACAGGAACATGCTGCACTTGGTGAAATACGGTTCTGCCTCATAAACTACTGTTGAGATAGTATTTTCATTTGAAATGGAGTAGAGGTTTGGACCTGAAAGAGTATTCAATATGTCACGACTTAACAAGCGGATGGCACTGACATAGAATAAAACATCTTGTTTTGAATGATGCATTATCTAATAAATATTACAAATCTGCCTTTCACATAGCTCTTCTTCGCCATTCATCTCAGCGATATAATGATCTGCTTTCTGCAGGAGAGGTTGCTCTCTGATAAAACCGTTTTGCAAGGTTCAACTTGTAGCATGAGAAGAGGATGCCGGAAATCTCTCTAACAAGCTTGTTCATTACTTATGGCACTTCCAGAGTTTCCTTTGTGCATCAGAAGTAATCCCCATTGATTCTGTTGCAAATAAGGGTAGTAAACATCCTATTGATCATTAATCGGATCTAAACAGCATCATCTCGGAGGCTCTTGGAGCTTAGCTCAGACACACATAATTAAATGAGTACCATGCATTGATTTTCAGCCCCTCCTCAATATAGATTTAAACTCTACTTCTTCTGGTGACATTGATGTAGATTCATTATTCGCAATTACCATCACAAGTACCCTGGCAATTAATTGAATACATTAATTCTGTTTCGCGGCAAACATTCATTTAAAGGCCTCTCACGGGCATATATTTTAGGGGAGGGCTTTAAACTAAACAGCAAGTAACAGGTCCTGCAGCAATATTAGTGTGAAAGGCACAAGGCTTTGTAAGATCTAAATGAATTAAATTGTAAAGGAGGAAGTGAGAATTTAATGGGTTGTGCCAAATCTAATGTATTCATGAGGGGAAATATGACCTAGAGCAGTGTTTGTGTCGTCAGTCATTTATCTAAGCATCGTCTCAGTTGTTTTATTCTGCAAATGCTTTTCCTCTTGTGACTGCAAACGAATCTGCCTTGTACATTCAAAAGAAAACACCTAGACTTCCAGCATGCTACAGGCTATAGATCTCTTGAACTAAGACATTAACCCATGTAAGTCTGCAACTTCTCACAAAAAAAGATGTAATCAGGATGAGACAGAAACGAGGAAAAACAAGCTTATCAAAAAAGAACTTTATAATCTTAACACCACAGCGAGCAAACCAGGAAGCTCTGTTAAAGCTGTGTTTATTACCAAAGCGATGGAACAGGAAATTTTCTGCTTGTGTTCTCTGATTAGATTAACCTCTCTGCTCTGGAAAGCCTTTTGTAAACAGCCTGTGCAGATGTCCTTCAGGAGATAACGGCTATCTTCCTAAGTTGTTTCCGCACTTGGGCAGAGAAATGCCCATCAAGCAAATGTGTTCTGTGGATCTTTGGGCTCCTGAGAATACTTAATGTATTGGCATTATTTAACTAAAGCTGCTTTTGCTCTATTTCTTTTCACACATCAAAGAGATCTGCACATCCCTTTAAACTGACCACATGCTGAGATACAAAATGTCACATCAAGTAATTTTATGCTTGAAATTCTCTATGTCAGTGACTGGGTTTTAAAACTTTTTTTTTCATGCAGAAAAAGGGTACAAGAGGTACAAGATTTTATTTTAAAGTTCACATCAAAATGGAAATTCTGTTTCATTTACCCACCCTAATGTTGCTTCAAACCTTTTTGAATTTAGTTTGGTGATGGAACACAAAAGGAGACGTGAAGAATGTTCATGCTGCTATTTTCCATGCTAAATAAATCAGTCCTTGTTACATATTTCATGCACTACATTCTACATACTCTGAAGTCATATGATATATTTCAGTATGTAATTTACTTAAAATCTAGCCTTGAAATTCTTGCTTGACAGTTCTGATAACTATTTAACTTTCTTTGTATGGAAGCTTGGATGTTCTGGTATAAATTTCTCCTTTTGTATTCCAACAAAGTCATAGTACTTTATCAGTAGTTTCTTACATTAAAATGCTATGTCTTGAATTTTACTGTGAAATCAGTGTCATTTTCTACAATAACAGAAAAAAATGTAATCAACAAAATGATAAATAAATATTCAATTCAATTCATATTTATTTGTATAGCACTTTTCACAATATATATTGTTTCAAAGCAGCTTTACAGTATTAATTTTGCATTAATTTTAGGCAGAAACAATAAGTTTGTTAAAGTAATTATTACAAGTTGTGATCATAATGATTACAATATATAGAATTTTTTTGGCAGTTGTGCATGTTGATTCAAGATATTGCGATATATTTTAGGATAATAGGGTAAATATCTTTAATTTTCTTTTGAAATCACCATTATGGTGATTAGTCTTCTTTTTGGATGGGATTTTAGACCTTTGTCACTTTTAATTACATTTAATTAAATTGTATTACATTTGCTGATTTTGATCTTAAAGGGTTAGTTCACCCAAAAATGAAAATTCAGTCATTAATTACTCACCCTCATGTCGTTTCACACCCGTAAGACCTTCGTTCATCTTCGGAACACAAATTTTCAGAAAGTTATTCTTTTTTTCAGAGCACGTATCAAACTGCCAAAGTCATGCCCGCCAGTGGTGAACCATTGAAATTTCGAAACACTTATGATGTAACGAAGCCTCGTTTACTGAAATCACGTGACTTTGGTAGTTTGATACGCGCTCCGAACCACTGATTCAAAACAAAAGATTTGTAAAGCTTCGAAGCTTCATGAAGCAGTGTTTTGAAATCACCCATCACTAGATATTGTTGAATAAAGTCGTTATTTGTTTTTTGTTTTTTTCTGTAGTCACATGAACTGTTTTAAATACATTAGTAGCTTTCTGGGCATTTGAAAGTGTTAATTATCTTGCTGGCAATGTAGGCCCCACTGAGCCATCGGATTTTATGAAAAATATCTTAATTTGTGTTCTGAAGATGAACGAAGGTCTGACATGAGGGTGAGTAATTAATGACAGAATTTTCATTTTTGGGTGAACTAACCCTTTAACTTGCAATCTGTATTATCCAAATTTCCCTAAACTGTATGTGGAAATCTTCAATGTTATAGTAGCCTACAGAAATAATTAATAATAATATCGTTCTGCAATTAAGGTGGGAGGTAGCTTACCTTTTTGATAAAACAATGCTTGTTTATTGTCAGCATTATTGGGTTTTGTATGCTAAATGTTGATATCTCATTCTATGAATATTCCCCAGACTGGTTGTTATCTCTGGTGAAACTTTAGTATGACATATACATACTAAAACTCAATAATGCTGACAATCAACAAGCCTAATTTTAAATGCCTCTGAACATTACAAAATAAGTCAACAGAGATATAAACCGGCAAATCATAAAACAATGCAACTGCATAATTTATTCATGCCAGAGTGCATGCTGGGAACATCGCCAGTGTTGTACCATAGACACTACTCTAGTTAATCTGTAAATATACAAGAGCTTACTGTAATGCAGACACAGATAATCATTGGGATTCTACAACAAAACACTGCTCATAGTCATTCAACTCCCATTCACTATGAAATCACAGGCATCATTCAGCTGTAATTCAAAAATGACTACCTTGAAAATTACTGTAAACCTTCACCAACTAGCAGTCAGGACAAATGATAGCAGCTATGTATAGCTAATTTATAATTTATCCTAGGCAAGCTACTCTGTATGCCAGGTCCTACCATAGTGTAGTTGTGAGCGATGTTCAAAAGATCCATGCATCCCTGAGCATCAGCAAACGAACGGATCCCCAGGCAGTTGGATGGGTGCAGTTGTTTCATCAGAAAGTTGCAGCAGACCTGAATAACTTGTGAGAGCTGGAGGAGGCAAGCAGCAGCTAAAAGACTTTCAATTGTCTCCTCTTTTAGCTCCAGGACTCCTGTAGATTTGGAGAAAAGAGCAAAATGTGCAAGAAACTTTTCAGAATTATTCTAGGAATAAAATATTATGTTTAACCGGTGTAGAATGTTAAACAGTTAGTTTGGGTTTGTACATTAAATTAGTGTTTTGCCCACTGGCATCAACAAAAAACTGAGGGGCACGTTTGTAAATGCAAAACTTCTGGTACATACTACTATAGTGCACATTTAACAAGTGGAATATATAGATACTCACCAGTATATGCAAAATGAACCAGTGCTTTCAACGCCTCAGGATCAACACCTTCCATTTTAATTTCCTCTTGTTTTGCCTCCCTCACATCATTTGTGAACATGGCAGCAAAGTAGTCTGAAACTGCACTCAGGACCAGTCTGCAAATAATTGTGCAAATTGTTTATAGATGCAACTGCATACTTCACGAGGAACTCAAACAACTTCTCCAAAGTCGTCTTCGTAGAAGATTCCTCACGTACAAAAAAAAAAAAGATTTATCTCAGTGCTGTGTGAGCAGCTATTTTCACCAGGTTGTTTCATGCAGCTTTGGGGTGATGTTGATTGAGCTCAGTGTCAAACTGGGACATGCAGTAGAGCTTTGGCTACAGAGAATTTTCCAACAGAATAGCATCAAAACACTCGGCGGCCGAGAGATTTCTTTAAATAAACAATGTTTTAGAGTCCTTGAAGAAAGTTCAATACACTCTGTAGTTTGAAATCGAGCATGCAGCACAGTTTTGACACTTCTTGATGCTACTATTTGCATATCTGTCCTTAAAGGAACAGTTCACACAAAATGAAAACTGTGTTATCATTTACCTCAATGTTGTTGCAAACCCATGACTTTTACTGAATTTTGATCAATGTACTCATTGCCATTTTTCATGAAATTACAATGAATTGGCCTTGATCTTTCAAGCTTCAAAAAGAATGCAGAAGCACCATAAAATGTCGTTGTGAGCTATATTTCAAGTTTTCTGAAGCCATGCTATATCTGAGATACAGATCAAAAAAACATTATTCACTGAAAATCTTGAACTCCTACCCCAGAGGTTCTTAACACATTCATGAGAGAATTATATCAATTACATGACAGATTGTATTTTTGAGTTAGATCTTTACTGGTTGAAGTAACTTTGCAACTGCATGTCAACTAACTCTCATTTGAGTATTAGTAGATTGTAGTAGACTGTTAGGTTAGGGTTAGCATCAAAATAAAGCATCAGCAGACATCAAGCAGACAGTCTAAATATACTCTAATGACTGCTAGTTCACAAGTAGTTGCAAAATTACGTGTAGTTTGCAGAATGTCTAAAGTGGACGATCAAAATAAAGTGTTGCTGGACGTGATTACTTCTCTCATGAGCTCTCATTAACATGTCTTAAAGTGACAGTTCACCCAAAAATGAAAATGTAAAATTCATTTACTCACCCTCATGTCATTCCGAACCCATAACACTTTCGTTCATCTTCCACTCAACCAAAACTTTCACACATTAAAAAGTACAAACGCTCAATAGTACGCTGTAAAACCCGATAGGGTAGACACCGATTACCTCAAAAAATTTAAGTAAAGCAACTCAAACCTTTTAAGTAAAGAATAATTATAAATAACAGTTAATCAACATGCAGTACTAACAGCCTTGAAGTTTCGCAGGCCATTCTCCACCTAACCACAGGCACTACTCTTCACCACGATGGTAACCCTACAAAACTTTAACATTCACTTAAACTCATTTACAATACCAAAATAGCATAACATTAAACAAAAACACATCTTCACCTGTATTAATCTTGTGCAAAAACACACAAAATAACACTCAATTTCAACATTTATTCTCCCTTACAGATTGTGACGCAAAGCATGCTGGGAACTTGAAATCTGCTACAACTCAATTTAATGTTGAATGGATTCTTCTGATAACGTCAGTTACGTCGGTAATGATGTCAACGACGTGACATGGATGATGTGACTTTAAATCGCTCAGTAAACTTAAAAATAATAATTTAAGTATTTACTCAAAAATGTTGAGCTACACAAAAATAAAACTAAACTCCTCGTTCAGAAAATGACAGACTTTAATTGCAGCGTACTTAATCTTTACTGTTCGGGTTTACAATGTACTTGTTTGTTACACAAGAACCAATGAGGCATCATTTGTTTTCTGGAGAAGAATGGAAGTCTTATGGGTTAAGGAATGATGACAATACAGTATGACAGACACAACAGTACAGTTCTTTAATATTTCTCTTTTTGTTTTCTGTAGAATGAATTCATATATTTTGGGGGTCTGTTTAGGTGAACTACTCCTCTACAGTTAACTAAGAGTTAATCAAAAGCTTTAATACTATCATTTAGTTGTTAGAAGTAGCTGTACTAATAGTTTGATTTTGTCTAAGAAAGATTAATGTAAATTCAATCTCTTTTCAATTGACTTCTAGAGAAGTATTGCACTGCATTTTAAGCAGCGTTCCCTTCTGTCCTGTTCATCTGTCTGTTTTTGCAGTGAAACTGGGACATTTGAAAGTAAGCTGACTTGATTCGGTGCAGACTCACCTGTGTGCGGGGATCTTGTGATCTCCTGCTATCAAAAGTACATCACACAGCTGCTTGTGCTGGAGATAGGTCTCCATCTTGCGAAAGGTCTGTTCCGCATGGTTTGTGGCCTGGAAAAACTCATCTGAGCAGTTGGAGCTCATCCTAGAGAAACTGTTCAAAGCCAACCTGTGGGAAAGAGGAAGACCGGAGTTGAGCTGAGACTGAGGGATGTCAGCTTCTGTCAGTTTGATATGACTATTTGATCTATGCGGGTGACTGGGAAAGCTTAACTAACACCTGCACAAGCTGCTGTGTCCACCTGTGACTTTATTTTCCCCTCAATTGACCTGTCAGTTCTGAGGTTCCACAGAGTTACACTGACTGACAGGTCATGTTGGAGAAAATGTGTTTTCATTGCAGTAAAGTATGAGTCATGGACATGTGCGTTTCAGTGTTTATAGAACACTCTTCCAACTTTAATTGCTGTTTATTCAAAGAGATCAAAGATAAAAATGAAATTTCTGTCATTATTTACTTACCATCACATCATTACAAACCTGTATGACTTCCTTTATTTGAAAAACAGTTGAAATATTCTTTAAAATATCTTCTTTTGTGTTCCACAGAAGAAGAAAAATCTTACAGATTTGGAATGACATGAGGATGAATAAATAATGAGAGAATTTTCATTTTTGGGTGAGCAGTTTCTTTAACATATCCATCATTTGTGTGGACATATTTCTGAAATGTGTGTATGGCAAAGGTATACGTATTATTTGTTCATGTAGAGTTAATGGATTATTTGACTCCTGTCTCCTACAGCAGAGCTTCAGTTAGTGAATCCATGACATACTTAACAGCCAAGGATTTTGAATATAAATTTGTAATATTATTTCGAAAAGCGGTTCGCTTGAGCAAACTTAATAAGTATGTTAAGAACATTTCTGTGCCATTTTCCATCAATTTCCACTACAGCATGACAGCAGGAGAATTACTTTGTAACACATATGCTGTTTATGTCACAATGAAAGAAACACATTTATAGCTTTTTTATAGCTGATTTTACAGTAAAATCTGCTCTATCACTGTTATCTTCATAATTTTACACTATTTGATGGGTTTAACTAATTTATGCATTTTGCAACCACAAAAACAATGGGTCATTGATGAATAGGGTGTAACGAATAAGGTTAAAAAGTGTAAAAAAAAAAACAAAACAAAAAAAACATAATGGAGATATAATTAATTTTGAAGTTGTATTAAGTGTTAACAATAAGATTATGTGGTTTTTATAATCAATTAACACTGCTTTTGTTGCTTTTTATAAGATGGACAAAATTTGTCACCAAAAAAGTCATTCGGTTTAACCAAAATTTCGGTTTTACCAAATGACACTTTTGGTTATACCGAATGACGATATTTTCAAAAAATGCTAACATGCTGATATTTTATATTTAGTACAAGTTTTTAAAATATTACAACATTTTCCATGTTTTATAGCGGTTGTACCGAATGATGTTTCTGGACATGTGTATAAGCAAGTGAAAACATTAATTTTTCAAATAGTTTTTCAAACATGTGTCCTTTGCAGGTGTCGGAATGATGTCATATCCTGTCACATGATATTGACCGCATGACTTGATCCAAAATGGTCCTTTTATATTGGTTACTCTGAATGACATCAATGAAATTCGTTTTTCCAGACATTCTTTCTCATAACAAAGCAACAACTTCTACACATAAATTTAATACCATTTTGCACTATATTGATATATGATGTTATAAAATCATGCCAGAATAAAAAATATATACATTTATTTCATTTTAAGATATTTTAATCACAAATGAAATGGCTGTACTGGCCTTTGGACGGTTAAACAAAATAACCTTTTGATCTTTAAATTTATATGTGCAAAATATAATTAAAACCTTTTGGATTCAATAAAAAAGATCTAGTTGTACTACCTTATATACTTTGGATGTCATATCTTTGTTTTTTATTATTATTAAGGCCTTTGGACAAAAAAATGACCCCTCTGCCAATGACTGTCATCATGTTTCTTGATGCAGTTTTGTATGCATGAATTGTACACTGTGCTGAAGCAATAACAATGCTCTTTTTTCTTCTCCCCCCAATTGGACATTAGTGATTCTATGCATATCTTCCTTCACACTTGTCAGAGCTAAAATTGAAACCATTAGAGCTAAACTCCGTAAATAAGTGGATTGAAAGCCAGAGTTTTCCAAAGGGGCAGATTACCATTTGCACAAACTTTACTGTTTTTATTTATTTATTCTTTTGGATGCACAGGACTTTGCGGGGATCTGGTCTCTTCATAGAGCCTTGATAATGTAAATTCTGAGCTGCTCTCCCTGCAGACCGGTAGATTACAAGCCATTGTGCTGCATCTGAATAATCCCTCTGACTCACAGCAAACAATCTAAACCCTTTATTTTGCTGTCCTTCACGGAACAAATCTGTGGCTGACATTTAACCAGTCCACAACACTGTTCAAAAATTCTAGACGCACAGTATGCATTTTGATTACTTTTCTGTAATTATTATGCCACAGAAAAGGGCATTTTCAAAATTCTGCAATTACTGTATGGATTGCTTTGTATGGATTGGTGATATTAACCGCCGTCAACTAAGATTTGCATAACAAAAACAAAGCTTGACCATTGTGATATTTTTAATAACTGCACGTCCTATTGTCTATTTAATCTTTAACAAGAGTTGCAAAACCATAAAGTTTGGGAATGAATATTAAGCACCTGATAAAACGTTATGATCTCGTAAAAGTTTTAATTACAGAGTAAATCCCAGTGAAAGCTGCGCACACTGGATCAATGGTTTTGTGAACTGTGACTCTGTCCTTAGAGGCGACACATAAAGCAGAATTTCACCCTTGTGTCCTCGACTTTGAAGGCAGACATGCTCCATCATATGAGCTGGTTTTTAAACATACTGCCATATAAATCACATTAATTCCAGATACACACCTCTACTCTCACTTTATAGCAGAATTCCTGTGATAAGTAGTCAGTTTGCCCATTTAAAAAGATGGAGCTGGCTTGACATAAGTTGGCTTGATGAGCAAGGTGACTCTCATACGGAATACATTATCTTTATCTCTCTGGTCAGCTGTCAGGAGTAGGTGATCACACTGATATTTACAAGCAGAGGGGGGTTGACTTCTAAACATTAAAAACTGTCCTGGGATTGCTCTGATCTAATGCCACATGCAAAGCCAAATGCAGGCTGTCTAATGTAGAGCATCCAAAAAGTGGGTTTGCTTAAAAATGTTTATGTTTGCATGCTTCCCTTTTATTATGTTTTGAGATAATTGTAACTTATGTAGTCCAAGTATGATGAACAGTATTGAGATTTTTTTGCTTCTGTGTGGTGCTTTGCATTGTGCCAACATGTTTTTATGAATTAAAAGGGACACATTTGCAGCTGGACGACATTTAAACATTTATAATAGCGTGTTATTGTGTGGACAGCAAAGGCTACCAGTCCCAAACTCCTTCTGGTCATTATTGGGTTGTTTTTTATGCTAAATAGATGGGTAATTTATCTCCATGACATTTTAACTACATTTTGGCAAAGAGCTGGGTGTACTGAATAAGAAATAAGCCAACATAAGAGGGGCTGTAAAACCTAGATGCATTACTTTTGCTCAAAGGAATGCTGAGAGGACTTTTATGTCTACCAATATCGGAGAACCAAATTGCTTCTGTATCACTTTCTGAAAGGTTGTAAATTTACTGAAAATGTTTTCTTTCCGCTTGTGAAATTGGCTTTTTATATAAAGGGTCTTTAAGAGACACAATGCACCTGAAACATGATGTATAGCATACAAAACTACATTTTTGTAACCCCTGAATAATATCTGAGCCTCATACATATTATATGTGTTAATCTTACATTTGAATTGCTTTTGAAAAGTTTTATCATTGCTTGCTTTTAACCCTTATGCGACCTTATGGACATTTTTGTCTTTTTCAGTTTTTTTTTTTTTTTTTGATTATTTTGGCACATGTGTGTATTTTTATTGGAATTTTACTATTTCACCCCCATTTCCTTTAATAAATCTATTTAGGTACACAAAATAGTTCCTCTCAGGACCTTAAGGACAAAAATGTCCCCATTGAAACCCATTAAAACTGCCATTTTTAATCCCAGGGCCATTTAACTATAAAATGTTGCAATCTTTGTTAATAGGCTTTAATTTTGTTTGAAAGGCTTCAAAATTTACATTTTTACTTCTTTTTACCAGATGGTGCCATTTTCTCAGGTTTGGCCTATAAAGCAAATATTTACTTTATTCATGTTTTCTGCTCATGCATATTATTATTGCGCCAATTGAATAAATTATGCAGCTTATGTGGATGTGTTGGTATGGATGTCAGAGTGTGGTTTGTATTTGTGTAATAATTCGTGTGTGTGCTTGTAATATTTGAGAGAGAAAAACTGCAAATCACAAATCCAACCACTGTGTTCACCAGTGGAGTTTTGCTGGCATCTAATGGGGAGATTTTGTACTGCGCCCAAACAAAATCTTTTTTGAGATATCAATCTGAAATTTGGAACATAACTTGTTTAGATTTATGGCTTTGATTCTACATGTTCAACATTTTTCATAAAATATATATTTTATATAAAATAATGTTCATAAATACTTTTCATAAACTTAAACTTTTGTTTGTTTGTTTTTGGTTTAAACTTTTTTTTTTACTTCTGCTAAGATTCTGCTAAGGGTCTTCTTTAAAATGAAACCAAACTTATCTTTTAAATGTTTTTGCTGTTGATAATTCACTGGTTTTCGAGTACTACTTCTGGCTAAATAAAATATATTATTATGCACTATATGGACAGGAAAAATAAACAGCTCAATAGTTTAACTGCTATAATGATATATTTCATACTTTGTACTCAGAGGGCTTTCATAAATCTATTTGTATGTGGTGTATTATTACATAACCCATCATATCTCCATATCAGTACAGCATCTGAGCAGGTATTGAACTTCAACTGTATCGCTCCATTCAACCAGATCAATAACAAGTGGGAAGTTGTTACAGTTACCTGAGCGTTTCTTGACAAGTGCCTGCCAACAGGCACTTCAAAGGCTATTTCAAGAGCCTAACACAGAGTGGAGCAGCACAAAAACAGATGCTTATCATCAGTGGGATCATCTGCTTTGAATATTTTATTCTTTAAAAACTGCTATTTGTTAAAGTGCACTAGCTCTGCATACCTGATAAGTGGTTTGATCAGTACTCTCAACAAAAATATATTCATCCTTTTACAATTTTAGTGCTGCAGCTCAGAGTGGTTGTCAATCAAAAGAGAATTTTGCTAGGAGGCAGGTATGAAGGATTTTTCAAGGATCTTATAATAAAATATGTGTCAGCATCTCTGCCCACTTGTGTTCTGCGCATGTATTTGGTTGACCTTTCAAGAAATAGCTGCTAGCTGGTTGCAAACAAACTGAAGCAGCCCTAAGCGATTTTAAGTGGCAGGATCTTGCGTGTCAGTGCCTCTTTCCTGGTTTCTGAAGCATGCTTTGTTATTCAGAGATGCAGTGCTTTCCTGCTTAAAACAGAATAACTGAACCAGTTCTGTGTGTCTGTGGGGTTCTCATCCATATTGCAGTTTGCTTCCCTTTGTCCAAAATGTCACTGAACAAGATTTTTCATTGTCAATGTAAACAATTTATTATAATTCAGCTTCTGAATCTGATCCAATTCCTGTTAATGTTTCAAATACTACAAGTATCAACAGCACCATCGGATGCTGAGACAAAATACTGAGTATGTTCAAAAGTCTTAAGCCTACAGTGTTCAAAAATACCAGGCCAATGTTTGCATGTTGCATTATATTCTGCCTTGTATATCTATTAAAGCACCTGGCATATCTATAATTCTTCAGTTCATAGTGAAATGTAGAATACTAATAATTTGCCATGTGTGTCTAACAGACAATTCCATAACAATAAACTAAGAAAGATGAATGAACCTCACTTCTAAAAGAGGATTACAGCTATCTGTGCTCGCTCAAAGCCATGAGTAGAAATCATCTTTATCACCCAGACAGCTTAACTGGGGCTTCATTCCTCCAGCATTTTCACCTATTGTCCTTTAAGTCTGATGTAGTGAGTACAGGGGGGCTCAACCTTATTTTTAAGATGGATCTGTTTTCATGTAAGCCCCAGGATTTGTGCTGAAGGAACTATTTTCTTTTAGCTCAATTGCTCAATTTAAGCAATCAATGAGCATGTATGTTTAAGAGGTAAAAAATCCAGCCATTAGCATTCAGAAAGAACTCTGTCTGAGTAATTTGTCAGAATGGGCATAAATAAACAGATTGAGTATGAGTAAAATATTGCCTCAAAGAGGTAGTTCACCCAAAAATGAAATTTCTGTCATTAATTACTCACCCTCATGTTGGTCCAAACCCGTAAGACCTTTGTTCATCTTTGGAACACAAATTAAGATATTTTTGATGAAATCCAAGTGGTATCTGAACTACACATACATAGGTTCTGACGTAGAACACGGAAGACCTGCACTGTGTTCACTATGTCAACAGCGAAGAAATTGTTGCAAAGAAATTGTTGAATGAAGTTATTATTTTTGATTGTTTTTTGCACACAAAATGTATTCTTGGTGCTTCGTAACATTAAGGTTGAACCACTGCAGTCACACTATTTTAATGATGTCTTTACTACCTTTCTGGGCCTTGAAAGGTGCAATGATGTTGATTGTGTAGTTCAGATACCTCTCAGATTTCACCAGACGCCAGTTCCGTTTTTTTTCGTAATTTGAATACGGAAGGCGGTCTGGCGGAAGCTAGATATTTTACTTCATAACTTGTTAAATATGGATATTTTTTTACACAAATGCATCGCTTCACTTCAGAAGGCCTTTATTAACCCCCCGGAGCCATGTGGAATATGTTTATGATGGATGGATGTGAATGGATGCACTTTCTTCAGCTCATACTCATTTGGTAACACTTACTGCCATTATAAAGTTCAGATGCATCAGGATATTTATTAATATTTCTCTGATTATGTTCATCAAAAAGAAGAAAGTCATATACACCTAGGATGTCTTGAGGGTGAGTAAAGCTTGGGGTAATTCTCATTTGAAAGTGAACTAATCCTTTAATAATATACCTTGGTATACTGCGAACACAGAGGACAGTTGTAGCGCCGAAACCCTATGTTGTAATTGTCAGATTTCCCAAGGATCAGCATTTGCACCTAAAACTGATCGGGCAGACCAAACCGTAAGTCGTAGAGACTTGAAACTGGTAGTACTCACACCGTCTACAACATCAAGGCTCGCCTCAGTCAGCCTCACAGGGGTCCGCCGGCAGCCAATGAAGTTTGAGCACCTATCAAACAAGCTTAATGGGGGCCGATCGGAACGAAACTCGCTAGGCATGTTTGAATCACGGCCCTAGAGGCCTGTGAGAAATTCAAAAGAAATCAGCCACCAGGGGGCGCATTTTCACATTTTTCAAGTGCCTAGAGGGTCAGATATCATGCAATTTATCGCACACGCCCACAACATTCATACCGCATGCTAGAGCTCCTCATTCTGAGCAACTTTGCCTCTAGGACCACCGCTGTCAATCGAACCGTTCAAACCATGTATTTCATTAGTAAATTGCCGTTATTGGCTGTAAAAAGCTTTTCCATCTCAGATGTAAATGGTTGTATGCTTGCTAAAGAAAACATCATAACATTTTACGCAATATATATAATAATTCCTATACTGAAAGCATACCGAACCGTGACTTCAAAACTGAAGTAGGTTACGTACTGGACCATAATTTTTGGTGCCGTTACACCCCTAATTCTGAGAAATGAAGTGTTCTTTCACAAAAATAATTGTGGGGTAATAACAAGTGGGGTAATGGTTACGATGGCCATTACTGCAAAATATCTCCTTGAAAGGGTTTATTTTTGCTATAATGACAAGCTTCGCTTTATTTCCCCTACATTAATTCAATTCAATTCACATTTATTTGTATAGCGCTTTTCACAATACATATCGTTTCAAAGCAGCTTTACAGAGAATGCATGTCAACATTACAATTTATAGTAATCTGTTATCGGAGGTAACTGTCCAATGTATGTAATTTCAGAAATGTACATATAAGATCATGCAGTTAGCTAACAATGTAATAATTTAGGCAATTTAATTTATAATTACTGTTAGCAGATTAATGATTATATGTTAACAATAATTAGGTTATGGAACATTAAGCACCTAAAATAATAAAGATTGTATGGGCTTTTTCTATTCTTTTGTAATAATGTAATGACCCAGTCCACATTTGTTGTTATAAACCATCCAAACCTCTTTAACAAGGAAAGTCTTGTAAGCCTATAGATCAGTTCTGGCCCTTTGTGACTGTGAACACATAAAATTGTTGCTGCTGTAGCAGTCAAAATAACTTATTGCCTCAACATGCCTACCTACAGTATATATGAATTCCACTTGTCAAAAAGACTAACATACTTTCAATCCAGACTGAATAGATCAAAGGTGTGGCTGGTTCCTTTCCTAAAGTTAAGGCCTGTATGCTGAAGTGAGAAAGGATGTATCAATAGATTTACTGTCTGGGATTTTCATTTAATGCCAAGAGGCTCGTTTTTATTGTTAATAGTAATTAATATTCCTGCACCTATTTAGTGTCAACACAGTGTCAAATGATGATGCATTGCATTTTAAGATCAAGGTTAATTGCCACGAAATTGGTTTTTAATAATCCACATTCTGAGAACAACTTCTGCGAATGCATTATTTATGAGACAACAACAAAAACATTATGAGTAGCAAAACAGGTCACAGATCTTCAATGCCTTTAATTAGATTGTATGGAACATAAACATACCTCTTGCGGAAACGGTGGAAGCACAATTACCTAGCGTATCGTTTTATCTTAATATTCAGTGCTATAACACTCCCTATGTGGTCGTTAAAACATGGTGAAGTGCATTAAAGACATTTTACTTTGATTAATTGTTTTATTTAATGCCCTTTGTAGAGATCTGGTCTTATTCATAAAAACACAACTCCCCCAGACATGTTTGTAATTTTCAGGGTTGTTCTTTTCTGTCTTTTACGCGAGACCATTTTAGCTGCACTTTAAAGCAATGATAAAGTCACTGAGGATATTTGTAAACGTAACCACACACAGCCCTTCAGAAGCCAAACAGGTGGGAAGATGAAAGCATGTTTTTTCAAAGTGCTATAGAACCTCCAGGTCAGACCTCTTCTTATTATCATAAATATTGTTGCACTTGATTTTTTTCCCTTTATCTTCATACTATATTGCCCCTTCAGTGTCTCATCACAATTGCTAACCAACTGCAAGTTAAATAGTGCTTACCTCAAGGGTTATAAAAGCTGTGCAGAAAATGTTAGAATTCCAGTGAAACATGCTGTGTTTTAGCCTCAAAGGAAAAGCTGTGGATCAGCACCCAGGAAAGTCAGATACCATTAGGAGTGCTCTGACAGAGGGGCTTTCCTGTGCTCACATTATTTAAAGAAGTAAATTTAAATTGGCTAGTTAAAATATACACTATGCATGAATCCGTTATGTTGTAACCCCCCCCATCCCATCATATTCAGTAAGAAAAATGACGCCAGATATTTGCTAAGTGTGCATTTTTTTCTTATACCCTATTCTCAGCAAATGCAAATTATGAACATCTACCAATTATGCTGAGGCTAATAGATATGTTGAAAAGTGGAATTATAATTTGATTGAATGTGGAACACTCAGCAGTGTTGGGATAATTTATTGCCTGGCTTTAATGTATTGATTTCAAATGACAACAAATCCTGAATTATCAATAATTATGCTAATAGCTGCATTTCCAAAAACCAACAACATTCTAGTGCAGAAATAAGGACGTTAGTGTTAGTATGTGACATTTTTAACTAAAAAAACACATATATTTACATTTATATGCATTATAGTGACTCCTATAATTGCTTGTGTGGACATTATGTATATAGATGAACTGTAAGACAGATGGTGTTTTGTTTAGATATTCATGTAAATGTGAAACTAATTATAAAGGCTATTGAGCTTTGTACCCAGTTGAAATAACAGTCTGCTGCCGTCTCAAACTATGCACAGATTAATGCATTAGCTGTCTTGAAAAGAACAATTTTTTTCAATGTTCTCTTTTTTCTCCTGCTGCCCTTTTTTTTTATTTTTTATAAAAGCCCTTGTGAAGTTTAGATGTTTCCAAGGCTGTTGTGCAATGCTCTTTTGAACACATAAAAACTAAATTCACTAATTAAACGATAAAGCCAAAAATTTATAAAGATTGTAAAACAAGCTTTTGAAAAGCCAAATGTTTGTTAGAAATAGTTGTTTGCTCCATCTGTTTAAATTTGTGATTTTTTTAATACTTTAAACCAACTGCTGTGCAATCATTTAATGCACAACACATTCAGCATTGAACTCGCCTCTTGTGATTCCCACTCTCACCCTCACTTTCCATTCCTCTACCTGGACAATGTCTCTTGACCTGTCAGTGCTTTATGAAGATACTATAAATCTCTCCCTGAAATGAAGCTCTACTCATCCTAGGACAAGATGGTGTCATTATTTTCCAAGGCAATTGAGAGGAAATTGAGGTATCATTCAACGTAACAGCTGCTGACTCAAGTCTCTGCTGTTTCCTTATTAAAGGGTCAGGGCCAAAATTCCTCTCATAGACAGCATTTCATCAAATGAATGAATTTTTTTTTTTTTTTTTTAACAAGGACTGCTCAACTAGCAATGAGCTGAATATATTTTTTCTAATTTCAGTATTTGAGAGGCTAAAAGTTTTAAAATGTTATTCAGGTGAACATAGAACTGCATGTGATTATTTGTGTTTATGATAGACATATACCAAATCATTATTATTTGTGCACTATTTAAAGGCCCACTGAAGTGCCTTGGAACGCACAGCATTATTCAGTGTGTTGACGTAATTTCAACTGAAACAGGAAGACAGGGCGGGATATATCGAACAGCCCCGCCCATTTTTTTAAATAGCCAATAGCGTTTCATTTATATCACAGCTCGGCCAGAGCCGCTGAGCTCAGTAAAGCTTTGGTTTCCTTCTAATCTCTAACAGTTTCTCCTCCTAATCTCCTCTATATTGCTTCAAAATACAACATTCTGTGGAGAATTCAATGGATCTGATATGTTTTGTGGTCTTTGCCGGCCACATATGTTGTGCTCTCGTGTCCCTGGGCCAGAGCAGACTGTGCTCGCACTGCGGTGGTTCACATGACACTAACGCGAAAACGGACTTCATTCGCATTAATGGAAAGCATCTGAATCGTTCCCTATCCCCTATATAGTGCACTATGTGCCATTCACCATATAGAAACTAGTAAATGTGTGAACAGTTGACCGATTTCAGCCACAGCTTCAGCGTCTGTTTATAGTGTATAAGGGGCGGGACTTCAGATTCTAGAGAGCATTTGATTGGACAGAAGATCTGATGAAAAGCTGAAGTGCACAGTGATGTCATGAAAATCCAGAGACTGTAAGTTTTGAAAGCTTATATCTCCTAAATGTGTTTTGTCATTGTTTTGGAACACACCATAAGGCTAACATATTCATACTAAAAGCTAAAAAAAATTAATTTTGATTTCAGGGTGACTTTAATGGTCAAATTAACAAAAGGTCTAGGCCTATAAGATGGTTTTAGTCTAAATTAGTCTAAATTAAGTATGTTCATCATCTAAAAAACAAAATACTTTTGTACAATCTTTATGCTGTGTTATGCCATGTTTTGTATGGAAGCTTGTTGCTTGTTCCCACCATGAAATAAAATATATATATATATATATTTTATTTCATAAAGGGACATGGTGATAGGAAATATATATATATATATATACATTTCCTATCACCATGTCCCTTTATGGGCTTTTTTCTCCCGATTGTTTTGTTGCAGTTTATATCTTGCAATTCTGAGAAAAAGTCAGAGTAGTGAGAAATTAAGTCAGAATTGTGAGATATAAACTTGCAATTGCAAGAAAAAAAGTCAGAATTGTGAGTTGCAATTACCTTTTTTATTTTTTTATTCTGTGGCAGTATAGTTCTGTGTGCAGACATGGAAATTACAAAGGATTTACACAAAATCCTTCAGCAAAATTAATTTCAGCAAGTGAGCAAAAGCAGTACTCCTTCTGAACTCCTTAACCTTTCACTAAATTATTTCATGAAATAATTGCAGTGCATTCAAGAGAATGCATTCAAACTACTGAATGGTCATTAGCATTTTAACAAACATATTATCATGTCTGTCATAATACATACGGATATAAATTAGTATCAGTACAAAAAAAAAGACTGATTTCATGAGAATGCTTGATATGAACATATAATGTGCGCATTACAGTATTGTAGTTAAACACCCCATGACCCTTTGCAAGCTAGCATGCTGTCAGCTTGTCAGACTAGTTGAAGAACTGGTAGCACAGATCACAGACATGGCCCTAAGCCCTTTACGCCTGCAGGGATATGTAGGACACCAAACATTTCTCTCTCTGCTCGGCTTTTTGAAAAGTTCAGAAACAGACGTTTTACAGAAATATGAATTTATTCTAAACGAGTGTCCATCGTAGTAAATAGGCCTAGTTTAAAGGCCCGTCTGTAACTAAAGATTCTACATGTTAGATTTAGTACGATGAGTGCGTATTAAATGAAAGCAAAAGGCTGGAGTTTTTGTTGCTATTTTTACAATCTCCAGTTTTTGATGTAAAATTTCATGAAAAACATATCACATTAATGTTAATTTCTAAACTTTATTCATAGAGCCATTTAGATTACTACAAATATGTAGTTGTAAAATAATATCATTTGAAAAGTCACTCATTTCTGCTTAGGATACCAGCCTAACTTCAGATCATCATTACAAAATAACCATGACCTCTGTAATTTCAGTATATATTATATGCCTCTTCATCTCGCTTTCTGTTTGAACAAATAATACCAAAAAAGATGGATATTTCATCAATCCCTCTGAATTATTTATGATGAGCAGGTCTGCAGCCTCAATGTTACAGAAGATCGAGAAACATTCTAAACATAGTATTCAGCAGTTTTCATCAATTCCCATAGTGATACAGCTTCTAGGCTGAATCCAGATTAATTTCTTCCCTAAAATATTTTATTCATTACTGCCTTGGCTGCCTCACAAGATTCTGATGTTCCACCGGTTTGACGTTTTACTGGTAATGAAATCTGTGAGTGTTATATCAGATGAATATAGCTTACATTTTATATAGCTCACACTATTAGGCATGACATGTTTGGCACCTCTCCTAGTAATGTATTTAATATGAATATATATAAACGCTAACATAATTGTGCGTTTGTTTTGAGACATTGCATGTCAATACAGACTCTTTCTTGGCCTTTTTTATCATTTTTATTAGCAGTGCCAATGTAGAGAGGACAGAAAACGGAAAGGGGAAGCCGGAAACCTAATCGTTACACAATGATAATGATGAGTATGGAACATTTCTGTGTTTAAATGATTTTCATAACAACCTGAGACCAAATAATGAGTACTAATATTTACATCCAATTCATTTTACGTGCATATTATCTTGTTCTGCTTTATGATTGCACTCTATTAATGCATTACCACCTCCTGTTCATGAATGACACACAGGGCAATAAAATGAATAACCAATTAATATATTTCTTTTGCCTTTTGGGTAAAAATGTGCAATTGGGAACTTGATCTGATCTCACTATTAACTCACACACAGAGATGCACAACACAATCACTAGTCTAGAGGCACATTAAAGGCCTCATTTCCATCACATTGTGCCATAAGGCAAATTTATGCTTTATTTACGCATACTAAATGAAAAGTGATAAAAGGACGGGGAAGAAAAACACAGAATAACAAACAAATGTAACAGCAGATGTATCATTGTATACCTAGAGGCTCTGAGGTATGATAATTTAAAGCACATGATGGGGATGTCTTAAGGGATCAAATCTCTTTCTATCTAATTCTCTGATTAAATATTCATAACACAACACCTCACTGAGGTACTCATGAAAACATAGCAGTTCATTTTCAGGGGTTAAAGATCATTTTCTAGTGTATAAGATTACATTTGCAATTTGTTACAGCTAATGTCATGTCACTCTGAAAATAGGTCTTAGATGAAGAATGAAGTCATGGTACTTAAGCTCACAAGACCATATCAGTCAGTGGACAAGGCTAACAACACTAAGAATGCATTCAGAACAGCAAAGTAATTAACATAAGCTTTTAAAGGGTCAAAAAAGGTGTTTGAGAGTTCATGTCTTGCGTATATAAGCAATGTGGATAAGACTGAGGTGAAGATAAGGAAAAATCTTGCCAGATTTATCTGTTTTATTTATTGTCTTTGACCTGAATTGATTCTTTTACCATACTGCTAAAGATAAAAGGCCAAAACCACACACTAAAATATTGATAGACTTGTAAAAATCCATCAGAGATGTGCCTATAGCAGGAGATATAGCAGAGCTTCAGTGGGTGCCACAAACCCATGGCCATCTATGCTAATACAGTATAATTAATTTAAAAACAAATGTATTTAATGACCTCTGACCCGTGTGAAAAGCATGCATCTTTGAATCTGCAATCAGACCAGCCAGAGCTATGACTACAGGCAAGAAAGAATAAATAAAGAACCATTCACATGTTCAAAAATCCCTGTACTGCTACTAAATGGGGAAAAAACAGGATGCAAGTCTATATTTATGCATGTATTGCAGACTAAAAATATTAGAAATTTAATGAGATAACATGTTTTGTGTAAACATCTCTTAAAAGATACTGATATTAACTCTATTAATCATATAAAAACAAAATCTTGTATTCTACAAATATTTTTTACTTAGCTTCGCAATAATGTAATGTGTTTATATAATCATTAGGGTGCATTTCTCAGCTAGTATTGATATGTGATTAATTATGTTTAATCAGCACATCATGATATTGATTTGTTTACAATACATATTTGAATCACTTGACACACTTTAATGAGCAAGTACAAATATATTATTCTTAATTTAGTTTTAAATTTAAAGGAAATTTTGTCACAAACATTTGAACAGTTATAGTCTTATGTGCTTATACAGTCAAACCAAAAATTATTCAGACAGTTTTGAGATTTTTTATATATTTTTACTCGGTGCAGGACACTATAGTTCATTTATGTAAGTGAGGATAGCAAAATAAAGTAAACTGTGACATATTATACCCAAAAAATTCTTCATACAGTGGGCTACAGGTAAAATTGATAAAAATTTGGAACCAAAAATTATTCAGACACTTTGACATGACCATGTTTTTCTTAAGTGTTATCTGACATAATTAAGATTAATGTTTTCTGACACAGTTTAACTCTGAGATCTTGTCATATTTTACTAACATTTTTTTAAACTATAGTGAATAAACTGTATTAATGAATGAAATGTTCAAGGTGTCTGAATAAATTTTGGTTTGACTGTATATAAACTTACAAGCATAAAAGACTATAACTGTTGAAGAATTTGTGGTGTAGAATTTCAGGTGTAGAATTTGATGCACTTTATGTGGGCACATTTCTTTAGAACAGAATGTGGTTTTGTTTTTCTCTCTCATGACATCATCTTTTAGTGTGGGTCAGTTTTATCTACTTCCTGCTTTCTCTACGGTCACATTATGCTAGACAGAGCTTCTCGGTGGAAAAAAACAAGATCTTTCTCTTCTAAACATCCAGTATTTAAGATGTGAATTGAAAGCATTTGTGGATGTAGGACTTTATAATCTCATAAATTTCGATCGATCGGACCAAGCAAATTAAATGTTCTCTTTCTCTGAACTGCACTGATGTGTAAATATCATCCCCACTAAAGGTAATTCATCCTGTTGCCCTTCCCGAATTTATAGCCCTTGCGTCAATGGTCTCTGATGTAATGGTATCCTCTCTGTAACATTTATAAGTCAGAGGATGCATGCATTAACATGCCGTGAAATATTCCTGCTTCAGGTTAT
This sequence comes from Hypophthalmichthys molitrix, assembly GCA_037950675.1. NCBI lineage: Eukaryota > Metazoa > Chordata > Actinopteri > Cypriniformes > Xenocyprididae > Hypophthalmichthys > Hypophthalmichthys molitrix. The sequence continues at coordinate 26,781,791 of CM075505.1, forward strand.
GAAAATGCACGCTGCGAAAATGAAGAGCGAACCACCTCACGGCTTACAGAATGTGTCAAGCTGCCAGCTAAATCCAGACGCCTCTATGTTTTCCTCTGTGTTTTGTGAGATGTCTGCTTGATGAATAATTTATCTGTGGATATTTCAGAGCTGTGCTTCTACAACCCGTATGCCATGTGAATGAACTATCCCCAGGTGAGCAGTGGTGGCAGCTGCAATGGTGGAGTTGATTGAAAAATGATATTCTCTGAAGACCAAACCAACGTGTAAGCGGCGGCCCTAAGTACTGGCAACACAGCGAATGAAAATAAAACAAACTGTCATTTCTGAGCGAATTTCACTGGCGTAATGAGCTCAAATAAAGTGACAGTTAAATACTGTACTTGTGCTCAATCCTGACGCTCCCTGGGGCTTACCGTAAATCCACTCTGTGCCAAAATAACACCTCGCTCATCTCTCAGCAACGTACTGTCTGTTTTCATTACTGCATGAAGGGCAAAAATAGGATTTTTATCTAAAAACCCCATGTCTTTTATGCCTACAGGCAAAACTTAGCAGCTTCCACCCTGAATGTGTTAGCTGACACCAGCAGGCACCTCTTCACACATCTGGTTTTACGGGTCTATTTCTGCACTGAGCTTTTTTTTTTTTTTTTTACCTCTCTGTGGCTTCCTCTTCAGAGGGATCCTCCGGGTTGCTCTTCACATCCTCATAGCTGCTCTTCGCCTCCTCTTTACTGGCACTGCAAGGTGAGTTGCTCTTGGGAAGCTCCTCGCTAGCTTGGAGGTGCTGGATGATGTTTTGCTGGTGCCATGATTGATTGCCCGGCCTGACATAAACAGGTGTGGGTCCAGGGTTCGGAGCCAGAATGCTGTGCACGGGGCTGTTGCTCTTGCGAAGTCCTCCTCTGTCCCGGGAGTGACTCTTCAGCCGGACCGGTGTTCCCCGGTGGTCGAAACCTTCCTGTTGGATATAGCCCCCATTCCCAGCTGAGGTTTGAGTGCTGTGGCTGAACCAGCGCCAGCGGAGCCTGAGGATCTGCTTCACATCAAACTCCTTTTTTCCAGACACAGACATCCTATTCGCCCTCGATGCGATGCCAGTGGCACATGGAATCCGAGGAATAACGAGGCAGAACGTCTGAGTCTCGGCTTCAGAGGCTTTACCTCGTTTGTCTTTGTTGCCGGTTCTGGCCAATAAATGGACGATGTCTGCAGCTTCTGCCTTGTGTCTTATTTCCCCTCTTCTCCAACTCTGTCTGCTCCTTGTCCTTAGTTATTGCACACACATGATATCCTCTGCCTGTGCCACCCTCCTCCCTTCCCTTTGTCGTTCTGTATCTCTCTGCACATACGACACACACACAACACAAAAAAATGAGGACCGTTTACAGCAACCTGCTCTGATTCCAGCAGCAAATAATGAACAGCTCTTACCCGAGAAGGTGAGGTGCCAAACTGACAGGACGCAGAGGTCAAACCTTAGTGAGGAAAATCTTGTAGCACAGGAACGAAAACCAAAACCAGCAACATCTCCTTCCACGAGCAGCATCATCTGCACTCGCACTCACACTCTGCCCCTTTCCTTTATGTGTGCACACACATGCTCTTTCCCTCGCTCCAGCTCTCTCTCTCTCTCGCTCACGCATGCACATAGACACAGTTCCCCCCAATCTGATGGGATCCCGAGGGAGACAGTCTTAGCCTCTCAACGAAGGAGGAAACCATGCAGAAAAATTATTCTCTCACTGTCTGTCTCAAGCCATAGTGACAGATAAACACCAAAGAGTATCACTGTTTTGACTTTTTCGTTACGGCACTAGTCAGTGTTTCATGTCAAGTTAATGTTCAGAAAATGTCTACAGCATGTGACTTTCTGCTATGCTGTTAAATCGCAACAAGAATGCTGTACATCAAGAAACCTAGATATATAAAGAAACCTAGATATATAAACCTAGAAGTATCTAAAACAGTCTTTGCACTTTGAACACAATAACTTAACCAATGTTAAATTTTAAAACTATTTTGCTTAAGATTTGGCAATGGTACCAACTGATTATATTGTTTTTACTTTTTTACTTTTTTTTTTTTTTTTTTTTTTAATACAACACAAACTGAAAATAGAGACAAATCCTGTGTCCTCCTTGAAATACATATGAAGCAAAAAAAAAAATGTATCACAGTGTTAATATTTGCTGATGTTTGCACACGGGGATGTGATAACATTAATTCATTTTCTATAGCTGAGGTTGTTTATCCTGTCCTGTATGGAAAAGGTGGATCTAAATGCACTGCAGTGTGCATCATATTGCTCATTGTCTCTGTTTGTTTCCAAAGATTGCTGGTCTTATACTGCCGATACAGTCAATGATTTATTCATGTGCAGTGCCTTCAGCTCATGGTTCTATTGTTATGCTGAAAATATGGATACCATCATCCTTTATGGTATCTGTTTTGGTGAGAAGGCTCCCTTTGCTTCATTCCCTGGTGTGGTGGAGGGGCGTTGAACCTCAGCCAAATTTGCAAATCAAAATATTAAAAAGAAGAAAAAAAAAAGGGAGAGAGTGATAGATATTGTTTTGATATGCACCAAATCATCAAAGAAGTACCAATTATGCTTTTTTATGCATTAACTATCAATGAGCAATACTTTTTTTATAATAAAATACAAGTTAGTTCATGCTAACGCAGGTCCATTAAATAATATAACAGATACAACTTTTAATTTTAATAATGTGTTAGTAAATGTTGAAATTAACATTAGTTAATTTTTTTTCATTGTTAATTTGTGTTATCTAGTTAACCAATGTTTAAAAATGGAACCTGATTGTAAAGTCTAACCTTTTTGTTTTTAATTTAGATGGCAATCTTATTGTTTCCGAGCTTTGTTCTGCTGTTGATAGTCTGTATTACTGTAATTATTTCAATAACAAGGGCAATTTGAAACATTAATCTTGCACTATTTGCTACTGAATAAACTATATTAAAAACACTAAATTGAAAGATCATACTGTATACCAAATTAAACAAAAAAAAACAAAAAAAATTAAACCAAATGTTCTCACTGCATATCTTGTGTTTTGAAACAATGATAAAATGGACTGAAAACACGTAACTGTAATGAAAGCATAATATCAGGTTTTAAAAAAATCTTCTACAGTACTACAGCAAATTTGTAAAATTAAGCCATTGCTAATGAATCTAAACATTTTTGGTGAGAATTCGTCCAGATGTTTTCACCCCAGCTGTGTGAGACTGTGTTTAATTACCAGCACCCTGAAAGTTTTAGACATTTCTATACCTTGATGCATTATGTAAGCAGTGAACAGCAGGGGGTGGAGGGCATGTAGGATGGATGAATTTTCTTTGGATGCACAAACTAATCTCATTTGAAGCTACACTGTAATGATGGGTAGTCTGGGTGAATAATGTTAACCTATACAATTATTCCATGATGTCCTTCTGAAGCCTTTTTTTTTTTTTTTTTTTTAGAAAAATAGCTATGTTTGAGTAAAATATTACATATAACTTTGTGTTAATGTCATAAAAGGCAGCTCTACCTTAATATGACCATGAACCAACAGCACAACAGTAGATAAATAGAAATAAGTTTCTAAATATTAAAAAGATAAATGCACAGTCATCTTGGCCAATTAGACTAATTACAGGCTTGAATGGAACATTTTAGCTAGCTTGAATATAATTTGTTCAGGCGGCAACAATTTATCTTATACAGTATATACACGTAGATTTAAGGATCCATGACTAAACAGTGAGGTTGAAGATTTATCAAAGAATTTAAATCCGTACTAAATATGATAGCAGAGAGAGCAAACCTTGTTAATTTTTGAGCTGCATAGATTTATATGGCAAGTTTTCTCTGGTATACCCAACATTTTAGACTTAAGCTATAGAAGGGCCATATCAGCCTTTTTATATATGCAATGTGCTTTTAATATTTTTATTATCATCATTATTTGAACACATCGCCATTGCATGATATGCTTTAAATCTGTCAGTCCATCCTTAAGTTCATACACTAAATATATCCTTGGAAAAGAGGGCTGACTAAGAAAGACATAATGCTGATTATTTAGTTTAAGAATTCCATCATAAATTGTATATTTGCTGTATGGGTCGCTATAAAACTAGTATGAACTGAAATAAATGCAAAATCTAACGTCTTATTCCTGTAGGAGTCAAGGACACCATCTGTTTGCGTCCTCTTTGATACAAGAGACGTAAGCCAAGACTGCTGCTCGCTGTATTATCCACAAACATGTGTCTTACCGAAAAAACAGAGATAGTTTAGTCTTTCTACTTACATACCTCATAATTCTATATACTACTACAACAAGAAGCATTTGATGTTGAACAACACTCCACACACACTGGCCCTTAACCCACTGGTCATTTTGCACTGTTAATAGTTTTTTAAAACAAGCATTTTCATTAATTATAATTATTATAGTACTATGTAGTTTCTCCTCCTGTCAAAATTGTCTTCTTCTCAAAGCTTTAATTTACAAAAAGGCATGTATTGGGATTAAGCGAGAATATGATGCCAAGCACACAAATTGGAAACCAGTTTAATTCTAATAAATTCTGTAAAATATTCTCTCATAAAATTTGACACACCTGAAATGTCTGGGTACACTAAAAATTGGGAATTTGAAAATCAACCCAATGCAAAAGAACAGCATAACACTGCCTCAGAAACATGTTCAAAGACAAAAGAAACCCACCCTAATCACTTCAGTTTCTTAGCAATGCATTGTAATAGAATCATATGACTTACCTTTCCAATTAAATAAGAAAAATATGGGTTTTTGCCTGTATTCCTTTCAGCTTATAAGTTCCTTGTCATCGATTTCAAGTTAACTATAGAATGCATGCCGTTTTCTTTTCTCATCCCAGTTCTGCTTAAAAATATTTGCATACAAAACAAACCACATTTTCCTCCCTCAAAGGAATTTCCTGATCATTTCCTTCCTTAGTAATGATTTGAAGAACCAGGACAGGAAAGCCCATTTCCTGTTTTCTTAGTGTGGCTCCTATCAAAGTATTCATAGAAAGCTAAAAGCACAATGGTAAGATTCAACATAGTTGAATGAATCCAATCTTATTTTTAGGCATTCATCGACATCGACACTGAAGTTAACGTTCCAACAAAATTCTATGTGCGTTTCTACATTACAATACATAGGATTTGAATGAAAAGAGTTAATTCAGCACAAACATGTTGAGGGTTGATCACTTTATTTAGATTTTTTGCAACTGATACAAGAAAAAGAGTTAGAAATTCGAAGCCTAAATGTCCCATTATTTACAAGGGCAATGCACATTTATGCCTTTTCAAAATATTAATGTTTAACCATTGGCATTAGCATTTCCTTAGTTATATCACCACATGACAGCACGACATTTCATAAATTTAGTGAGAGGAAGAGAGAGAGTCAACTGGATGTAAAGTAATGTGGAAGATATAACTAAGAAAAATGCCTTAGAAACCATTAAAAATCAAAGCAAGTAACAGTGCTGGTGTGCATTTAAAAAGATTCAATCAATCACTGAAAAAGACAGTCTTAGATATAAATACTTTAGAAGATTATAATCTCTGTATAAATTCCATAATATCTGAACTGTCATATTATTTGGAAGACAACATTATGTTATCCCATGTATCTATTTTGAATCAATTTATTTACAGTTTGTACAGCCATTAAACTTCATTGTGCTTACAAATGATATCTGGTTTATCACTGCTGAAATTAGTTATTCATCTGTGATGAGTAAATATGATAACATCACTAATTATATAAATGAAGCTGAAGTCATAAAATCTTTTCAAATGTAACTAAAAACATGCCTCTTGTGTGTAAATGTATCCAGACAATTTTAGAAAGGACAAGAGACCCAAAACTTTCAAAAGGTACAAAAATATAACAAGTTATCAAATGACAACTCAAAGCTGAATGCAGAACTTTTTATATTAACTACACACATTGCTGGATTGGACTTGTATTTCCTATCTACAAAACAAAAGAATTAAAATTACATAACAGATTTCTCTTATTTACAGTTAAATTGTGATTCAAAAAATATCAATTCCTGTAAAGGACATTTGAAGAAATTGATGAAACAGTGCACTATTGTTTAAATGAAGGACAGATTTACATAGTCATTTAGACTGAAAAAAAAAAAAAAAAAAAGATAAGTTTATGTGAATGTATTGTGTATAGATACTAGTATAAAAACTATTTCTTTGGCGAAACGGCTATTTCGAGTTGTGGGAACCGAAAACTACCTTTTGAACCACTATCACTGCTAGATGACGATGACATTCTGGACTTCTTTAAAGGCTGAGCAATTCCACCAGCACCCTCAATCCTAACCTCACTTTCATCTGTCACTTCATATGAACCTTTACTTTTTGAGCTAAAACCTCCAATTGTAGCAAACTTCAACTTTCCTTTTTTGCCTTTAACCTTTGCTTCTCCTGCATCTATTGAAATGTTGCCACACTCAGCCTCTAAGTGCCCTTCAGTAGAAACTGGGGAAGCTAAACCTCCCTCATCACTTATAGAGGATGACTGATGTCTTGATTTTTTGAAGAGGTCAAGGGAGGCAGATTTACTCTTTGGAGAAACTTTAAATCCAGAGCTTCCTTCTACTGCCAACTTGCCACTTGTCAATTCCCCAGAACTAAGACTCAACTCCTTAGATACATTTGCACCACCTTTAGTGGTAAGATCAGGATCTTCTCCCTCAACAGTAAGATCAGCTGCACTGCCACCTTTAGATTTAGTTTTGGCAAATAGTTTGGGCATTTTGACTTTTACTTTCCCACCACTGCTTTTCATATCAGTGCTCTGCATTTCTAGATTTTGGGAACTAACTTTAGCACCAGCAGACAATTCACCTGAACCTACATCTACTCCCATCTCTCTCCCTTCTACTTTAGGCAATGCAACACCAAACTTTGGTATTTTCATTTTAGGAAAGGTTACATTACCTTCTTGGTACTCAACCCCAGATAATGATGCATCTGACTTCATGCCAAACCCACTTGCAGCCTCTCCCTTTTGCCCCCTCACATTAAAGCCTGGTATTTCAATGCTCCCTTTTACTCCTTTTTGTTCAGTGAGATTCGAATCAGAATCTAAAGCCACACCATGGACATTTACAGAGGGCATTGTCAAATCAACATCCTGTATTTTTCCTCCCATATCCATTTTAACATTGCCTTTTCCATTAATGCCGGATCCTGCTACACTGACATCTGGGGAATGCAAGGTCTCCAATGTTGCACCTCTAACATCCAGTTCAGGAGTTTTTAATTTAGAGCCAGAGATGCTGATTTTTGGCATTTTTATTTTCTCCCCTTTTGTTTTTAAATTTGGACTGTCCATGCTAGCATCTGGTGTCTTAATATCAGCTTTAAGGCTTGCAGATGGCAAATCAACATCAGATGATTTTATAGTTCCAGAACCAAATGAACTACCTTTAACTTTTGAAGATTTGATGTCAAATTCTACATCAGGAAAATGTAACTTTCCAAAAAAGGGTTTCTTTACTTTTGCTGACTTCAACTGTACATCAGGTTCATTTGTCTCCAACTTGACAATTTCAGTCTTCATATCACCATCAAAGGTTTTAGACTTCCCTTTCCCTTTAATCAATTTGAATTTACCTTTCTTTCCTTTCACATCAATGTTCATATCAGGTCCTTCTAAACTACCACCAGCATCAGGAATATCTGCATCCAATTTTGGGCTCTTAACTCCAAGAGAAAATTTTGATTTCTTTGTTTTTGGCACCTTGATGTTTGCATCTGGTCCACTAATGTTGACATCAGGACTTTTGACATCAAAGCTCGCCTTAACATCTTTTTCAGGTACTGAAAGACTGCCACCTGAAGGCTTTATTCCAAAGTTTGGCCCTTTAAATTTTGGGAACTTAACATGTTTTAAACCCACCTCAGTTCCCTCAATATCAAGATCAGGGGCATTAACATCAATTTGAGGTCCTTTGATATCAAAATCAGCTTTTGGGAGATTGATGTCAACATCTGGACCATCCACTTTAGGACCTTTCAGTCCAAATGATGGCATTTTTATTTTTGGCATTTTTACACCACCTTCTGGGCCCTGTATATCAACATCAGGACCTTCAATGTCCACTTTTGGAGCATTTATGTCACCTGTTATCTTTGGTCCAGAAACATCCAGATCACCCTTGACTTTAGGGCCTTTTAGATTTAAGTTGACATCTGGCATAGAGATCTTTGGACCAGATGTGGAAGGCATTTTGAACTTGGGACCTTTGATTTTCCCCTCAGGTCCTTCAATGTCAAGATCAGGAGTTCTAATGTCCATTCCAGGTCCTTTAATATCAACATCTGCTTTTGGGAGACTGATGTCAACATCTGTGCCCTCGACTTTAGGACCTTTAAGTCCAAATGATGGCATTTTGATTTTTGGCATCTTAAAACCACCCTCAGGACCCTCAAGGTCTGGGCCTTCAATTTCAACTTTTGGTCCTTTAACATCTCCTTCAACTTTTGGAACAGACATGTCAAAATCACCTTTCAGTTTTGGACCTTTCAGGTTGAAGTCAACATCTGGCATAGAAATCTTTGGACCGGAGATAGATGGCATCTTGAATTTGTGGCCTTTGATTTTCCCCTCAGGTCCCTCAATGTCAAGATCAGGAGTTTTGATGTCAATTTCAGGTCCTTTAACATCAACATCTGCTTTTGGGAGATTAATGTCAAGATCTGGGCCCTCCACTTTAGGACCCTTGAGTCCGAATGATGGCATTTTGAACTTCGGCATCTTTAAACCACCTTCTGGGCCCTCTATATTAACATCAGGACCTTCTATGTCCACTTTTGGAGCATTTATTTCCCCTGCAATCTTTGGTCCAGAAACATCCATATCACCCTTGACTTTGGGGTCTTTAAGATTTACATTAACATCAGGCATAGAGATCTTTGGACCAGATATGGTAGGCATTTTGAACTTAGGACCTTTGATTTTCCCCTCAGGTCCCTCAAAGTCAAGATCAGGAGTTTTGATGTCAATTTCAGGTCCTTTAACATCAACATCTGCTTTTGGGAGATTGATGTCAAAATCTGGGCCTTCCACTTTGGGACCTTTAAGTCCAAATGATGGCATTTTGATCTTTGGCATCTTAAAACCACCCTCAGGTCCCTCAAGGTCTGGACCTTCAACTTCAACTTTTGGTCCTTTAATATCTCCTTCAAATTTTGGAACAGACATGTCAACATCACCTTTCAGTTTTGGACCTTTCAGGTTAAAGTCAACATCTGGCATAGAAATCTTTGGACCAGAGACTGATGGCATCTTGAATTTGGGGCCCTTGATTTTTCCCTCAGGCCCCTCAATGTCAAGCTCTGGGGCCTTGATATCTACTTCTGGTGCTTTAATGTCTCCTTTAACTTTTGGAACTGATACATCAACATCACCTTTCAGTTTTGGGCCTTTCAGGTTGAAGTCAACATCTGGCATGGAAATCTTCGGACCGGAGATTGATGGCATCTTGAATTTGGGGCCCTTGATATTTCCCTCAGGTCCTTCGATGTCAAGCTCTGGAGCTTTCATATCCACATCTGGCACCTTAACCTCAATATCACCTTTAGGGATTTTCACATCAACATCTGGACCCTCCACTTTTGGACCCTTGAGTCCGAATGATGGCATTTTGAACTTTGGCATCTTAAAACCACCCTCAGGTCCTTCAAGGTCTGGGCCTTCAATTTCAACTTTCGGTCCTTTAATATCACCTTCCAGTTTAGGAACAGACACATCAACATCACCTTTAAATTTTGGACCTTTCAGGTTGAAGTCAACATCTGGCATAGAGACTTTTGGACCAGATATGGAAGGCATTTTGAACTTGGGACCTTTGATTTTCCCCTCAGGTCCCTCAATGTCAAGATCAGGAGTTTTGATGTCAATTTCAGGTCCTTTAACATCAACATCTGCTTTTGGGAAACTGATGTCAACATCTGGGCCCTCCATTTTAGGACCTTTAAATCCAAATGATGGCATTTTGATCTTTGGCATCTTAAAACCACCCTCAGGACCTTCAAGGTCTGGGCCTTCAATTTCAACTTTTGGTCCTTTAATATCTCCTTCCACTTTAGGAATGGACACGTCAACATCACCTTTCAGTTTTGGTCCTTTCATGTTGAAGTCAACATCTGGCATAGAAATCTTTGGACCGGAGATAGATGGCATCTTGAATTTGGAGCCCTTGATTTTTCCCTCAGGTCCCTCAATGTCAAGCTCTGGGCCCTTGATATCTACTTCTGGTGCTTTAATGTCTCCTTTAACTTTTGGAACTGATACATCAACATCACCTTTCACTTTTGGCCCTTTCAGGTTGAAGTCAACATCTGGCATGGCAATCTTTGGACCGGAGATTGATGGCATCTTAAATTTGGGGCCCTTGATTTTTCCCTCAGGTCCTTCAATGTCAAGCTCTGGAGCTTTAATTTCCAGATCTGGTGCCTTAGCTTCAATATCAGCCTTAGGGATTTTCACATCAACATCTGGACCCTCCACTTTTGGACCCTTGAGTCCGAATGATGGCATTTTGAACTTTGGCATCTTAAAACCACCCTCAGGACCTTCTATATCAACATCAGGACCTTCAATGTCCACTTTAGGAGCCTTTATGTCACCTTCAATCTTGGGCCCAGAGACATCTATATCACCCTTGACTTTTGGACCTTTCAGGTTGAAGTCTACATCTGGCATGGAGATGTTTGGACCAGATATAGAAGGCATTTTGAACTTAGGTCCTTTGATTTTCCCCTCAGGTCCCTCAATGTCAAGATCAGGAGTTTTGATGTCAATTTTAGGTCCTTTAACATCAACATCTGCTTTTGGGAGATTGATGTCAACATCTGGGCCCTCCATTTTGGGACCTTTAAGTCCAAATGATGGCACTTTTATTTTGGGCATCTTGAAGCCTCCGTCTGGGCCCTCTATATCAACATCAGGACCTTCAATGTTCACTTTTGGAGCCTTTATGTCCCCTGCAATTTTCGGTCCAGAAATGTCCATATCACCTTTGACTTTGGGGCCTTTAAGATTTAAGTTAACATCTGGCATAGAGATCTTTGGGCCAGATATGGAAGGCATTTTGAACTTGGGACCTTTGATTTTCCCATCAGGTCCCTCAATGTCAAGATCAGGAGTTTCAATGTCAATTTCAGGTCCTTTAACATCAACATCTGCTTTTGGGAGATTGACGTCAACATCTGGGCCCTCCACTTTAGGACCCTTAAGTCCAAATGATGGCATTTTCATTTTTGGCATCTTAAAACCACCCTCAGGACCCTCAAGGTCTGGGCCTTCAATTTCAACTTTTGGTCCTTTAATATCTCCTTCAACTTTTGGAACAGACACATCAACATCACCCTTGAGTTTTGGACCTTTCAGGTTAAAGTCAACATCTGGCATAGAGATCTTTGGACCAGACATAGAAGGCATTTTGAACTTAGGTCCTTTGATTTTCCCATCAGGTCCCTCAATGTCAAAATCAGGCGTTTTGATGTCAATTTCAGGTCCTTTAACATCAACATTTGCTTTTGGGAGATTGATGTCAAGATCTGGGCCTTCCACTTTAGGACCCTTCAGTCCGAATGATGGCATTTTGAACTTAGGCATCTTCAAGCCACCTTCTGGGCCCTCTAAATTAATGTCAGGACCTTCAATGTCAACTTTTGGAACATTTATGTCACCTGCAATCTTGGGTCCAGAGACATCTATATCACCCTTGACTTTCGGACTTTTCAGGTTGAAGTCTACATCTGGCATAGAGATCTTAGGACCAGACATTGAAGGCATTTTGAACTTGGGACCTTTGATTTTCCCTTCAGGTCCCTCAACATCTAGATCAGGAGTTTTGATGTCAATGTCTGGTGATTTTATACTGACATCACTACTAGGCACACTAACATCAATATCTCCTTTGGGTGACTTAAAACCAAATTTTGGCATTTTAAATTTTGGCATCTTGAACTTCGACTTTTTCACGTTTGGTTCCGGAATATTAACCTCAACGTTAGGAGCTTCAGGACCAGATACTGATGGCATCTTTAGTTTTGGGCCCCTCATTTTACCTTCAGGTAATTCCATGTCAAGTTCTGGCCCCTTTATATCCACATCAGGTGTTTTAATGTCTCCTTCAACTTTTGGAAGAGACACATCAACATCACCTTTCATTTTTGGCCCTTTCAAGTTAAATTCCACATCAGGCATTGAAACCTTTGGACCAGTAATAGATGGCATCTTGAATTTGGGGCCCTTGATTTTTCCATCAGGTCCCCCAAGATCAAGCTCTGGACCCTTGATATCCACATCAGGCATTTTAAATTCTCCTTCCACTTTTGGAACAGACACATCAACATCACCTTTGAGTTTTGGACCTTTCAGGTTTAAGTCAACGTCTGGCATAGAGATCTTTGGACCAGATATGGAAGGCATTTTGAACTTGGGACCTTTAATTTTCCCCTCATGCCCCTCAATGTCAAGATCAGGAGTTTTGATGTCAATTTCAGGTCCTTTAACCTCAACATCTGCTTTGGGGAGATCGATGTCAACATCTGGACCCTCCACGTTTGGACCTTTGAGTCCAAATGATGGCATTTTGATTTTTGGCATTTTAAAACCACCCTCAGGACCCTCAAGATTTGGGCCTTCAATTTCCACTTTCGGTCCTTTAATATCTCCTTCCACTTTAGGAACAGACACATCAACATCACCTTTCAATTTTGGACCTTTCAGGTTAAAGTCAACATCTGGCATAGAAATCTTTGGACCAGAGAGAGATGGCATCTTGAATTTGGAGCCCTTGATTTTACCCTCAGGTCCCTCAATGTCAAGCTCTGGGCCCTTGATATCAACATTTGGTGCTTTAATGTCTCCTTTAACTTCTGGAACAGACACATCAACACCACCTTTAAGTTTTGGACCTTTCAGGTTGAAGTCAACATCTGGCATAGAAATCTTTGGGCCAGAGAGAGATGGCATCTTGAATTTGGGACCCTTGATTTTTCCCTCAGGTCCCTCAATGTCAAGCTCTGGGCCTTTGATATCTACTTCTGGTGCTTTAATGTCTCCTTTAACTTTTGGAATGGATACATCAACATCCCCTTTTAGTTTTGGACCTTTCAGGTTGAAGTCAATATCTGGCATAGAAAAGTTTGGACCGGAGATTGATGGCATCTTGAACTTGGGGCCCTTGATCTTTCCCTCAGGTCCTTCAATATCAAGCTCTGCAGCTTTAATATCCACATCTGGTGCCTTTACCTCAATATCAGCTTTAGGAATTTTCACATCAACATCTGGACCTTCCACTTTTGGACCCTTAAGTCCAAATGATGGCATTTTGAACTTTGGCATCTTAAAACCACCATCAGGACCCTCAATGTCTGGGCCTTCAACTTCCAATTTTGGTGCTTTAATATCTCCTTCCACTTTTGGAATGGACACATCAACGTCACCTTTGAGTTTTGGACCTTTCAGGTTGAAGTCAACATCTGGCATAGAGATTTTTGGACCAGATATGGAAGGCATTTTGATCTTGGGACCTTTGATTTTTCCCTCAGGCCCCTCAACTTCAAGATCAGGAGTTTTGATGTCAATTTTAGGTCCTTTAACATCAACATCGGCTTTTGGGAGATTTATGTCAACGTCTGGGCCTTCCACTTTTGGACCCTTCAGTCCAAAAGATGGCATTTTGAACTTTGGCATCTTAAAACCACCCTCAGGACCTTCAAGGTCTGGGCCTTCAATTTCTACTTTTGGTGCTTTAATATCTCCTTCTACTTTTGGAACAGACACATCAACATCACCCTTGAGTTTTGGACCTTTCAGGTTGAAATCAACATCTGGCATAGAGATCTTTGGACCAGATATGGAAGGCATTTTGAACTTGGGGCCTTTGATTTTCCCCTCAGGTCCCTCAATGTCGAGATCAGGAGTTTTGATATCAATTTCAGGTCCTTTAACATCAACATCTGCTTTTGGGAGACTAATGTCAACATCTGGGCCTTCCACTTTAGGACCTTTAAGTCCAAATGATGGCATTTTGATCTTTGGCATCTTAAAACCACCCTCAGGACCCTCAAGGTCTGGGCCTTCAATTTCAACTTTCGGTCCTTTAATATCGCCTTCCATTTTTGGAACAGACACATCAACATCACCCTTGAGTTTTGGACCTTTCATGTTGAAGTCAACATCTGGCATAGAAATCTTTGGACCGGAGATTGATGGCATCTTGAATTTGGGGCCCTTGATCTTTCCCTCAGGCCCTTCAATGTCAAGCTCTGGAGCTTTAATATCCACATCTGGTGCCTTAACCTCAATATCAGCTTTAGGGATTTTCACATCAACATCTGGACCCTCCACTTTTGGGCCCTTGAGTCCAAATGATGGCATTTTGAACTTTGGCATCTTAAAACCACCCTCAGGACCTTCAAGATCTGGGCCTTCAATTTCCACTTTTGGTGCTTTAATATCTCCTTCCACTTTTGGAACAGGCACATCAATGTCACCTTTGACTTTTGGACCTTTCAGGTTGAAGTCAACATCTGGCATAGATATTTTTGGACCAGATATGGAAGGCATTTTGAACTTGGGACCTTTGATTTTTCCCTCAGGCCCCTCAATGTCAAGGTCAGGAGTTTTGATGTCAATTTCAGGTCCTTTAACATCAACATCTGCTTTTGGGAGACTGATGTCAACATCTGGGCCTTCCACTTTAGGACCTTTAAGTCCAAATGATGGCATTTTGATCTTTGGCATCTTAAAACCACCCTCAGGACCCTCAAGGTCTGGGCCTTCAATTTCAACTTTGGGTCCTTTAATATCGCCTTCCATTTTTGGAACAGACACATCAACATCACCTTTAAGTTTTGGACCTTTCAGGTTGAAGTCAACATCTGGCATAGAGATCTTTGGACCAGAGAGAGATGGCATCTTGAATTTAGAGCCCTTGATTTTTCCCTCAGGTCCCTCAATGTCAAGCTCTGGGCCCTTGATATCAACTTCTGGTGCTTTAATGTCTCCTTTTACTTTTGGAACTGATACATCAACATCACCTTTCAGTTTTGGACCTTTCAGGTTGAAGTCAACATCTGGCATTGAAATCTTTGGGCCAGAGAGAGAAGGCATCTTGAATTTGGGGCCCTTGATTTTTCCCTCAGGTCCTTCGATGTCAAGTTCTGGAGCTTTAATATCCACATCTGGTGCCTTAACCTCAATATCAGCTTTAGGGATTTTCACATCAACATCTGGACCCTCCACTTTTGGGCCCTTGAGTCCAAATGATGGCATTTTGAACTTTGGCATCTTAAAACCACCCTCAGGACCTTCAAGATCTGGGCCTTCAATTTCCACTTTTGGTGCTTTAATATCTCCTTCCACTTTTGGAACAGGCACATCAATGTCACCTTTGACTTTTGGACCTTTCAGGTTGAAGTCAACATCTGGCATAGATATTTTTGGACCAGATATGGAAGGCATTTTGAACTTGGGACCTTTGATTTTTCCCTCAGGCCCCTCAATGTCAAGGTCAGGAGCTTTGATGTCAATTTCAGGTCCTTTAACATCAACATCTGCTTTTGGGAGACTGATGTCAACATCTGGGCCTTCCACTTTAGGACCTTTAAGTCCAAATGATGGCATTTTGATCTTTGGCATCTTAAAACCACCCTCAGGACCCTCAAGGTCTGGGCCCTCAACTTCAACTTTGGGTCCTTTAATATCGCCTTCCATTTTAGGAACAGAAACATCAACATCACCCTTGAGTTTTGGACCTTTCATGTTGAAGTCAACATCTGGCATAGAAATCTTTGGACCGGAGATTGATGGCATCTTGAATTTGGGGCCCTTGATCTTTCCTTCAGGTCCTTCAATGTCAAGCTCTGGAGCTTTAATATCCACATCTGGTGCCTTAACCTCAATATCAGCTTTAGGGATTTTCACATCAACATCTGGGCCCTCCACTTTTGGGCCCTTGAGTCCAAATGATGGCATTTTGAACTTTGGCATCTTAAAACCACTCTCAGGGCCTTCAAGGTCTGGGCCTTCAATTTCCACTTTTGGTGCTTTAATATCTCCTTCCACTTTTGGAAGAGACACATCAATGTCACCTTTGACTTTTGGACCTTTCAGGTTGAAGTCAACATCTGGCATAGATATTTTTGGACCAGATATGGAAGGCATTTTGAACTTGGGACCTTTGATTTTCCCCTCAGGCCCCTCAATGTCAAGGTCAGGAGTTTTGATGTCAATTTCAGGTCCTTTAACATCAACATCTGCTTTTGGGAGACTGATGTCAACATCTGGGCCTTCCACTTTAGGACCTTTAAGTCCAAATGATGGCATTTTGATCTTTGGCATCTTAAAACCACCCTCAGGACCCTCAAGGTCTGGGCCTTCAATTTTAACTTTGGGTCCTTTAATATCGCCTTCCATTTTAGGAACAGACACATCAACATCACCCTTGAGTTTTGGACCTTTCATGTTGAAGTCAACATCTGGCATAGAAATCTTTGGACCGGAGATTGATGGCATCTTGAATTTGGGGCCCTTGATCTTTCCCTCAGGTCCTTCAATGTCAAGCTCTGGAGCTTTAATATCCACATCTGGTGCCTTAACCTCAATATCAGCTTTAGGGATTTTCACATCAACATCTGGGCCCTCCACTTTTGGGCCCTTGAGTCCAAATGATGGCATTTTGAACTTTGGCATCTTAAAACCACCCTCAGGGCCTTCAAGGTCTGGGCCTTCAATTTCCACTTTTGGTGCTTTAATATCTCCTTCCACTTTTGGAACAGACACATCAATGTCACCTTTGACTTTTGGACCTTTCAGGTTGAAGTCAACATCTGGCATAGATATTTTTGGACCAGATATGGAAGGCATTTTGAACTTGGGACCTTTGATTTTTCCCTCAGGCCCCTCAATGTCAAAGTCAGGAGTTTTGATGTCAATTTCAGGTCCTTTAACATCAACATCTGCTTTTGGGAGACTGATGTCAACATCTGGGCCTTCCACTTTAGGACCTTTAAGTCCAAATGATGGCATTTTGATCTTTGGCATCTTAAAACCACCCTCAGGACCCTCAAGGTCTGGGCCTTCAATTTCAACTTTCGGTCCTTTAATATCGCCTTCCATTTTTGGAACAGACACATCAACATCACCCTTGAGTTTTGGACCTTTCATGTTGAAGTCAACATCTGGCATAGAAATCTTTGGACCAGAGATTGATGGCATCTTGAATTTGGGGCCCTTGATCTTTCCCTCAGGTCCTTCAATGTCAAGCTCTGGAGCTTTAATATCCACATCTGGTGCCTTAACCTCAATATCAGCTTTAGGGATTTTCACATCAACATCTGGACCCTCCACTTTTGGGCCCTTGAGTCCAAATGATGGCATTTTGAACTTTGGCATCTTAAAACCACCCTCAGGACCCTCAAGGTCTGGGCCTTCAATTTCAACTTTCGGTCCTTTAATATCGCCTTCCAGTTTAGGAACAGACACATCAACATCACCTTTCAGTTTTGGACCTTTCAGGTTGAAGTCAACATCTGGCATAGAAATTTTTGGACCGGAAATAGATGGCATCTTGAATTTAGAGCCCTTGACTTTTCCCTCAGGTCCCTCAATGTCAAGCTCTGGGCCCTTGATATCTACCTCTGGTGCTTTAATGTCTCCTTTAACTTTAGGAACAGACACATCAACATCACCTTTCAGTTTTGGACCTTTCAGGTTGAAGTCAACATCTGGCATAGAGATCTTTGGACCGGAGATAGATGGCATCTTGAATTTGGAGCCCTTGATTTTTCCATCAGGTCCCTCAAGGTCTGGGCCTTCAATTTCCACTTTTGGTGCTTTAATATCTCCTTCAACTTTTGGAATGGACACATCAACATCACCTTTCAGTTTTGGACCTTTCAGGTTGAAGTCAACATCTGGCATAGAGATCTTTGGACCGGAGATAGATGGCATCTTGAATTTAGAGCCCTTGATTTTTCCCTCAGGTCCCTCAATGTCAAGCTCTGGGCCCTTCATATCTACTTCTGGTGCTTTAATGTCTCCTTTAACTTTAGGAACGGACACATCAACATCACCTTTCAGTTTTGGACCTTTCAGGTTGAAGTCAACATCTGGCATAGAGATCTTTGGACCAGATATGGAAGGCATTTTGAACTTGGGACCTTTGATTTTCCCATCAGGTCCTTCAATATCAAGATCAGGAGTTTTGATGTCAATTTCAGATCCTTTAACATCAACATCTGCTTTTGGGAGATTAATGTCAACATCTGGGCCCTCCATTTTAGGACCTTTAAGTCCAAATGATGGCATTTTGATCTTTGGCATCTTAAAACCACCCTCAGGACCCTCAAGGTCTGGGCCTTCAATTTCAACTTTCGGTCCTTTAATATCTCCTTCCATTTTAGGAACAGACACATCAACATCACCTTTCAGTTTTGGACCTTTTAGGTTGAAGTCAACATCTGGCATTGAAATCTTTGGGCCAGAGAGAGATGGCATCTTGAATTTGGGGCCCTTGATTTTTCCCTCTGGTCCTTCGATGTCAAGCTCTGGAGCTTTAATATCCACATCTGGTGCCTTAACCTCAATATCAGCTTTAGGGATTTTCACATCAACATCTAGACCCTCCACTTTTGGACCCTTGAGTCCGAAAGAAGGCATTTTGAACTTTGGCATCTTAAAACCACCTTCAGGGCCCTCAAGATCTGGGCCTTCAATTTCCACTTTTGGTGCTTTAATATCTCCTTCCACTTTTGGAACGGACAAATCAACATCACCTTTCAGTTTTGGACCTTTCAGGTTGAAGTCAACATCTGGCATAGAAATCTTTGGAGCGGAAATAGATGGCATCTTGAATTTGGAGCCTTTTATTTTTCCCTCAGGACCCTCAATGTCAAGCTCTGGGCCCTTGATATCAACTTCTGGTGCTTTAATGTCTCCTTTTACTTTTGGAACTGATACATCAACATCACCTTTCAGTTTTGGACCTTTCAGGTTGAAGTCAACATCTGGCATTGAAATCTTTGGGCCAGAGAGAGAAGGCATCTTGAATTTGGGGCCCTTGATTTTTCCCTCAGGTCCTTCGATGTCAAGTTCTGGAGCTTTAATATCCACATCTGGTGCCTTAACCTCAATATCAGCTTTAGGGATTTTCACATCAACATCTGGACCCTCCACTTTGGGACCCTTGAATCCAAATGATGGCATTTTGATCTTTGGCATCTTAAAACCACCCTCAGGACCCTCAAAGTCTGGGCCTTCAATTTCCACTTTTGGTGCTTTAATATCTCCTTCAACTTTAGGAATGGACACATCAACATCACCTTTAAGTTTTGGACCTTTCAGGTTGAAGTCAACATCTGGCATAGAGATCTTTGGAC
Source organism: Hypophthalmichthys molitrix (assembly GCA_037950675.1). Lineage (NCBI taxonomy): Eukaryota > Metazoa > Chordata > Actinopteri > Cypriniformes > Xenocyprididae > Hypophthalmichthys > Hypophthalmichthys molitrix. The sequence goes on from CM075505.1 coordinate 26,801,270, forward strand.
CAGAGATAGATGGCATCTTGAATTTAGAGCCCTTGATTTTTCCCTCAGGTCCCTCAATGTCAAGCTCTGGGCCCTTGATATCAACTTCTGGTGCTTTAATGTCTCCTTTTACTTTTGGAACTGATACATCAACATCACCTTTCAGTTTTGGACCTTTCAGGTTGAAGTCAACATCTGGCATTGAAATCTTTGGGCCAGAGAGAGAAGGCATCTTGAATTTGGGGCCCTTGATTTTTCCCTCAGGTCCTTCGATGTCAAGTTCTGGAGCTTTAATATCCACATCTGGTGCCTTAACCTCAATATCAGCTTTAGGGATTTTCACATCAACATCTGGACCCTCCACTTTTGGACCCTTGAGTCCGAAAGATGGCATTTTGAACTTCGGCATCTTAAAACCACCCTCAGGGCCCTCAAGATCTGGGCCTTCAATTTCCACTTTTGGTGCTTTAATATCTCCTTCCACTTTGGGAACAGAAACATCAACATCACCTTTGAGTTTGGGACCTTTCAGGTTGAAGTCAACATCTGGCAGAGAGATCTTTGGGCCAGACATGGAAGGCATTTTGAACTTGGGACCTTTGATTTTTCCATCAGGTCCCTCAATGTCAAGATCAGGAGCTTTGATGTCAATTTCAGGTCCTTTAACATCAACATCTGCTTTTGGGAGATTGATGTCAACATCTGGGCCCTCCATTTTAGGACCTTTAAATCCAAATGATGGCATTTTGATCTTTGGCATCTTAAAACCACCCTCAGGACCCTCAAGGTCTGGGCCTTCAATTTCAACTTTTGGTGCTTTAATATCTCCTTCCACTTTAGGAATGGACACGTCAACTTCTCCTTTCAGTTTTGGACCTTTCAGGTTGAAGTCAACATCTGGCATAGAAATCTTTGGGCCAGAGATAGATGGCATCTTGAATTTGGGGCCCTTGATTTTTCCCTCAGGTCCTTCAATGTCAAGCTCTGGAGCTTTAATATCCACATCTGGTGCCCTAACCTCAACATCAGCTTCAGGGATTTTCACATCAACATCTGGACCCTCCACTTTGGGACCCTTGAATCCAAATGATGGCATTTTGATCTTTGGCATCTTAAAACCACCCTCAGGGCCCTCAAGGTCTGGGCCTTCAATTTCCACTTTTGGTGCTTTAATATCTCCTTCCACTTTGGGAACAGAAACATCAACATCACCTTTGAGTTTGGGACCTTTTAGGTTGAAGTCAACATCTGGCATAGAGATCTTTGGACCAGATATGGAAGGCATTTTGAACTTGGGACCTTTGATTTTTCCCTCAGGTCCCTCAATGTCAAGATCGGGAGCTTTGATGTCAATTTCAGGTCCTTTAACATCAACATCTGCTTTTGGCAGATTGATGTCAACATCTGGGCCCTCCATTTTAGGACCTTTAAATCCAAACGATGGCATTTTGATCTTTGGCATCTTAAAACCACCCTCAGAACCCTCAAGTTCTGGGCCTTCAATTTCAACTTTTGGTGCTTTAATATCTCCTTCGACTTTAGGAATGGACACATCAGCTTCTCCTTTCAGTTTTGGACCTTTCAGGTTAAAGTCAACATCTGGCATAGAAATCTTTGGGCCAGAGATAGATGGCATCTTTAATTTGGGGCCTTTGATTTTTCCTTCAGGTCCCTCAATGTCAAGCTCAGGGCCCTTGATATCTACTTCTGGTGCTTTAATGTCTCCTTTAACTTTTGGAACTGATACATCAACATCACCTTTCAGTTTTGGCCCTTTCTGGTTGAAGTCAATATCTGGCATGGAAATTTTTGGACCAGAGATTGATGGCATCTTGAATTTGGAGCCCTTGATCTTTCCCTCAGGTCCTTCAATGTCAAGCTCTGGAGCTTTAATATCCACATCTGGTGCCTTAACCGCAATATCAGCTTTAGGGATTTTCACATCAACATCTGGACCCTCCACTTTGGGACCCTTGAATCCAAATGATGGCATTTTGATCTTTGGCATCTTAAAACCACCCTCAGGACCCTCAAAGTCTGGGCCTTCAATTTCTACTTTTGGTCCTTTAATATCTCCTTCCACTTTTGAAACAGACACATCAACATCACCTTTCACTTTTGGCCCCTTCAGGTTGAAGTCCACATCCGGCATAGAAATCTTTGGACCAGAGACTGATGGCATCTTGAATTTGGAGCCCTTGATATTTCCCTCAGGTCCTTCAATGTCAAGCTCTGGAGCTTTAACCTCAATATCGGCTTTAGGGATTTTCACATCAACATTTGGGCTCTCCATTTTAGGACCTTTGATTCCGAATGATGGCATTTTGATCTTTGGCATCTTAAAACCACCCTCAGGACCCTCAAGATCTGGGCCTTCAATTTCGACTTTTGGTGCTTTAATATCTCCTTTCACTTTTGGAACAGACACGTCAACATCACCTTTAAGTTTTGGACCTTTTAGGTTAAAGTCAACATCTGGCATAGAAACTTTTGGACCAGAGACTGATGGCATCTTGAATTTGGGCCCCTTGATCTTTCCCTCAGGTCCTTCAATGTCAAGCTCTGGAGCTTTAATATCCACATCTGGTGCCTTAACCTCAATATCTGCTTTAGGTATTTTCACATCAACATCTAGACCCTCCACTTTTGTTCCCTTGATTCCGAATGATGGCATTTTGATCTTTGGCATCTTAAAGCCACCCTCAGGACCCTCAAGGTCTGGGCCTTCAATTTCAACTTTTGGTGCTTTAATATCTCCTTTCACTTTTGGAACAGACACGTCAACATCACCTTTCAGTTTTGGTCCTTTCATGTTGAAGTCAACATCTGGCATAGAAATCTTTGGACCGGAGACTGATGGCATCTTGAATTTGGAGCCCTTGATTTTTCCATCAGGTCCCTCAATGTCAAGCTCTGGAACCTTGATATCCACATCTGTAGCTTTAATTTCCATATCTGCTTTGGAAAGATTTATGTCAACATCAGGGGCTTCTACTTTTGGACCTTTGATTCCAGAGGAGGGCATCTTGATTTTTGGTAGCTTAAAACCACCCTCAAAATCCTGAATTCCAGGGCCTTCAACCTCAGCTTTCGGTGTTGTAATATCTCCTTTCACTTTTGGAGTGGACACGTTGACATCACCTTTCAGTGTTGGCCCTTTCAAGTTTAAGTCCACATCAGGTACAGTAATCTTTGGACCGGAGATTGATGTTATCTTGACACTGCTGTCTTTAACTTTTCTATCAGATCCCTCAATGTTAAACTGTGGAGTCTTGATATCCACACCCTTCTCTTCTGAAAATTTCATTCCAAATGAGGGCATTTTTACCTTTGAAACAGTAAATTCACCCTTATTACCCTCAAGATCTGATTCTTTGATTTCAACTTTTGGTGATGTAACATTCCCTTCAACTTTTGGAATGGACACGTTAACATCTCCTTTCACTTTTTGTCCTTTCAGGTTTATGTCCAGATGTGGCATATAAATTCCCTGACCAGAGATTGATGGCACGTTAAATTTGGCATCTTTGACTTTAATCTCATGTCCTTCAGTGTGAAGCTCTGGACCCCTGATGTCTGACTGTGTAACTTTAACATTAGCTTCAGGGAGACTTCCTACTGTATCAGGTACCTGAAACTTTGGACCTTCAAGTCCAAATGATGGCAGTTTTACATCAGTACCCAAATTGGAGCCCTCCAAATTAGTGCCTTTCACTCTAAACAATGGAGCTGACAGATCCTGATTGCCAGTTATGCCAAAACCCCTTTGACTAACATCTTTAAGATTTTGATTGTTATAAATCACTTCTACATTAGGACCTTCTACAGTAAACTGTTTAGTTCCAAATTTTGGATCTTTCACATGGGGTATCATGAGTTCACCACCAATTTCCTCTGCATGAACAACTGATCCACTAGTTTCAACTTTTGGTAACTTGACTTTACCTTCTACATCTGGGATGGAAAAATCTGAACCCTGGCTGATTTCAGCTTCAGGATGTTTAATATTTACCTTGGGCCTTTGAACATCTATGGTAAATTTAGACAATTTGGTTTTATCATCAGACCCATCCTTAAGGGCTTCAGACAAAGATTCCTTGCCAATACTGCCCCCTGTATCTCCACTAATGGAAAACCCTGAAACACGAGTGTCCAGAACAGGGCCCTTAACTGTAGCAAACCCAGTTTCTTTTATCTTACTTGATGCTTTAAAACCAGCTTCCATTGGAGAAGAAACATTTCCCACATCTTTGTCTAACCCCATGGTTACATTGCCAGAGAGATCACTCCTGCCTGTAGAAGTTTCAGTCCTTCCAAAACGTTCTATCACCCTCTGTTCTTTTCCCCCTGACAGTCCAGTGTCTGACACATTAATTGTAATCTCTCTCCCACTACCATCTAATTCACTTGTTGCTGTGATAGATCCTGTGCTACAGTGCTTCACAGAGGAGCCAGTGATATGGGGCCCACCAAAAGATATGTCGCCCATTTTTATACCTCCGTGTGCACTGCTAACAAGGCTACTATGTGGTAATCTGATTTGAGAAGAATCCCCCTCTGACTGCTCATGCTGCATTTTGAACTCAGGGCTTGAGTAATCAATCTGCTGACTAGTCCCCCCCGGCATGTCCACAGTGTAGGTAGTTATTCTCCGAGTGATTGTAGTAACAGTGCAACCATCACTGCTTGTGCTGCTGTGGCGTTCTGTGCGTACATCAACACCCTCAGCAAGATCCTCAGACTTCAGTCTTGGTTTAATCTTCTTAGTGTAGATTCTTTTGTAGTCTTCGTCATCTCCACTCTAAAGGATAAGAAGTTTCAAATTAGTATGATATTCCATGTCTGTGTTTGCATGTAAGAAATAAATATACAAAAATAAATAAGATAAATTAGTTAAATGTGGAAATACTGACCATACTAAAATCAGCTGACACACTGTAGCAATGTTTGTTCTAATAAAATGTGTACCAAGGCTGAATACCAACATTTGAAATTAATAAAATCTATGGTTTACATGGTCATGGTGCTGGTCCCATATAACACATGGACCAACCACTGAGGTCACCTTACCAGGAGAATGTCTGAACAAGAGCCTCCTAACCCTCCACGTCCTTCCCAGGACAATGTCCCCATTGGAGAGCGGCAAGGTGACTTGTCTCCAGTCTTGTTTTGCAATTTTAGTCCAACCTTATGTCGGTTTAGAGTCTTCAGTAGCTCAGCTGTTTCTTCTGAGCTCATGTTGTCAAAGTAAATGGTGGCCCCAACAATTTGGTCACCTGTAACAAAGGGCAGTACATGGAAAGTTCAAACTAAACAATATGTAAATCATATTTGGAAGAATTACAAGAGCATTAGCTCATAGACAATATAGCCAAACACCAAAAAAGGGGAAATGCTGCTCAAATGTTGCTCTAAGAATCAAACATTCTAGAAATATTAGAAAACAATGTTTTCTAAATGTTTGCACATTACATCAGAAAATGCATGTTTATTTAACTCCATACCTTCATATACTTTCCCAGTATGAGAAGCAGGGGACTCTTCTTTCACCTCTTTGACAAAAATTTCTCCTTGACCTTTTTGTTCTATGGTGAGCCCATGCTTATCAGGGCCCATCCACTGTGGGAAAAGTACTTCCCTTGTGTCCTGCTCGTCAGCCATCTTTAAAAAAAAAATAAATAAATAAATAAAATGAAAAAACATTACAATGAAACAGAGAAGAACTGTTATAATACTAGTATATAGTAGTAAATATACTAGGTCTGTGTTGCCTAATGTGAAGTTTTGATTGAGTTACAAATGAGCACAAGCAATTATCTTAAAAATGTCATACAAAACTTACTAAAGGATTTTCAGTAATTGACAATGTTTGCAGTGCTATGCTGTAAATTTCATGTAGCTGTTAACATCACATAGCTATAACACGTATCTATTTATTCAGCATACCTCTAAATGTGTTGCTTCTTCACCTGTCCCCTAGTGTGGACCGTGTCAGCACTTGTTCTTTCCTTAATACAAAAAAAAAAAAAAAAGTTAGTGTCTTGGATTTAAGTTTTCACAGATAGGTTTATGAGATTATGTTCATACATTTTAATCTAATTGAACAACTGTGACCACTAGATGGCAATACAATCTCCAAAAAATTTAAGTAAACAAGGATGATTTCTCTTTGGGAACTCAGCACATCCTTCTAGTTTAAACAGACTATCTGTCTCCCATGTCTTTCTTCAGCATCGATACAAAGTGCTAAACTGCATAGAAAACACTTTACAACAAGAGCAATAACTTCTTATGTATTGCAAATTATCCAAAAGCTACAGTCACTTAATGTATTAAGCTCAGTTTAGTATACCAGCTTAAACATATCCAAAAACCATCTGATATCCTTAAAATGAATATCAAACAGTAGCTTGCAGAGCTGGGAGGTTTTTACTTGATAATAATTGCTTAACATGGAGTTATTTAGCTGACATGTGGGCCTGCCATTCCAGCTTTCAAAACAAATAGTTCTTTGTTTCAGAGATATCACCCCCTCACAATCATCCACCCTACAATTACACAGGACCTCTTGGATATGAAAACACCTACATGCATATTTCACTAAACATTTGCAAATGAAGTTCTAGTTTATTTTAATTATAAAAACACTTGCCAGTGACGTAAAGAAAAACCAAAAATAAACATCAAAAATTTCGGACCTTGATACTGTGGCACTGAATTTATTTTCTTGTATGATCTCAGGATAACTGTGTGTAATAGCAGTGACATAATATAAACATAAAAAAACATAACAGCTACAAAATATTTAATTAGATACAGCAGTTTGAAATAGGATGTGAGGAAATAATGAGAAACTGAGTGCAGGCTGAAAAAAATAAAATTACATCACCATTAACAGCACATGCTTAAATCAAAAGGAAAAAAAAAAAAAAAAAAACGAATTGTTGTACCAAAACATAATCACAACCAAAGTCAATCTGTAGACTGAATTGGAAAGAACTTTTGTCTCATGTGATCAAGAATTTGGTGGGATGTATGAGAGTTAAAGTAATCTGAATGCTCCCTTGAAAATAGTAAGTATACCCACTTCTGAAAAAAGCCTGACCCTGACCTTAGGGGATTACCAAAGGAATGTACACACTCAAAATAAAATATGTAAATACAGTTCTGAAAAGTATTGAAGGCTAGTGTGCAAATCTCAACTAAGCAATGATAGATAAATTGAAATCTTCTATTAACTCTTTCAGCAACGATCAAGTAACTGCAAAAGTTTATGGTTATTCAAGAATTAAAAGAAAAAAAAAACAGTTTAAATTGTTGCTTTTAGTCTGTGTCTGTATTAGTTTTAAGTTAATCTACATACAAGTAATTCTAAATGCTGACAATTCACCTTCTGAAGATATACGTTTTTAAATTTTACAGTCTCTCTTCTGGGAATAGGCACTAAGAAAAAAAGATTCATCATAATGGACCGGAGAAATTCTGTTTACTTTCTATGATGAGAACATTCCCTTCCCTCTAAATTATAAATAACATTTGCCCTCTCACTAAATATGATTTCTATTGGTGAGAAAGAGGCCTGGTTTCAAGTCCATGTTGACCATTGCTCTCCAGACAGGACAAGACAGAGCAAATCATTTGAGAGAGTAAATCAGGCTTCTCTCGATAACACGGCGCAGACGACAAAACATTTGCGACTCATTTGAATTGTACATAAAATATTCTACTTATGCTAAAGAACTATTAGAGGTGGTCAAATATTAAGGGGATAGACAGCGTCAATATTATAAACAGCACTGAAGAGAAAAGACAACACTGTGCCATGCAATGAAAAATTAGGCTTTTTTATATTAGATTTGTTCATGTGACTGTCACAGGCTGTTCTAAATGCTTTATTAAAAAGGATTTGTCATCACACATGCAACACAATATTTTGCATTTCATAGATATCAGAACTCTCTGCATGTAATTTCAATAAAACAAAGTCCACAGTTGGAGAAATGCAAAACATGAGACATGGAAGCTGTGAAACCCAAGCCACAAAAAAAAAAATCCTTATTATTGTTGGCTAAAGCCGGTATTTATAAAAGGAGAAGGGGAAAACCTACAGTGCTGTGTACTCAAGAACTCCCTAGCAAGCACTGCAAAAGCTTATTATTTCACTCCCAGCCTGTTAGATGTTCTGCCTCTTGACATGATGCCACACCCTGCACGCTCTATCAACAATTTTGTACCACCAATGCATACATGTTCTACTCCCTTTACTCTTTTTTAAAAACTATATGATCCACAGTGCTATTTGCACAGCAATTGTTCTCACAGCTCTGACAGATTTCTCATAATGCATCTGCAGAGGAGCAAACTCTGTGAGTGGGGAAAAAAGGCACATCTCCATGACTAAAATATGGAACGATCAGAGGCAACAGCGGCACACAATGTGCCACTGAATCAGTGTGAGATGCGAGACATCCTTTGGCTTTCACAAGAGTATAAACCATGACACTACCAGAGCATTATTTGGAGTGTATCCATTTGGAGCTTACCCAAAATCAAATGACCCGCTATGATCCATGCAAGCAGATACTTCATAAAACCTCAAGTGTTTGTGCAATCATAAGACTTCAGCAATGAAACAGAACACATCTTTGTGAAGTGTTGAGTTGTAATGAGGACCTTTTAAGCAGACCAAACTTTGAGGTCTAGCAACAAAGAGCAACTTACAAGACATTCAAACAAAACAAGCGAAAAGGAAACCCTTAGATTTTACTGTTTTGAACATCTAAGAAGATCTGAAAAAGAAATAACCTGGCTTATGAATCTTAATTGAGTGACATAACATACACTCAGTAATTCTTGTTGAAAGGCAAGGAGGTGTCACAACTGATGTTTTATACACATATAAGCTACCACACTTTAAACTTAGAGTACCTCCTGAGAAGGTCTGACTTCACTAGGAACATTCACACCAAAGACACAACAAACAAACATGGATATTGACAGTTTTTTTTTTTTCTTCCATTCTTTAAGATATAATCAAATATGTTGTTTCAAGCAAGCATCTTTGCAGCATTGAGAAAAACCAGTGTCTTGACAACCTAGACTGTGGCAATGGGGAATGGCTGGTCTGACTACAGTACATTGAGAGAATTGTACATGATGATTGTCAAACATCTCAATGTTGACTTGCCACAGTAGGTAAGGTTGTGCAACTCTCAAGGTGGAATTTATAATTTAAACGAGTGCAAGGTCTAAAAAGTTGCATTGCTTTAGTTTAGTTCACATAAATCATGTTAGAAAGGTTTACCAGGTTTGAATGCACTGTAATAAGTCAATTTAACATTAACATTTCACACAAATTGATAAAATAAAAACTTGAAAAATGTACTTTAACTCCGGGAGGATGGGGGAAACTACTGAACTGCCAAGGCTAACGCTCAAACTCTCTCTCGTCTTCCTTTATATTCTGAAAGAAAGCAATGGGAAATCAGATGTAATATTTCCAAGCCAATATTTCCATGCATCAAACAGTCAGATGACAAAACCAATCTAAAATGGTCAATTACAAAATGTACATTCAGTGGAAAAAGGAATAAAACTCAAGCACCACTCTTATCTTTTAAAGTGAACAGCTCTTAACATAAACAGTTTTGTTTGCATGGTTTTCGAGACCTTGAGTTAGTGAATCAGGCATACTTTATTTCCCCTTTTCCTTCAAAAATGCAGCCCCACCCTAGTTGGTTTTATACTTTGGTTTGCCCTAAGAGGGCGACAGTGACTGAAACAGTTACAATATGAGCACACAACACATGGAGTTATCCTTCGCAAGTACCAAAGACAGGAACTTACACGTGTCTGCACAAGCATAAACTTTTTCTCTGTTAAATAATTGTCTGACTAGTTTTTGTCTGCTGGGATGAAAGACACAATTAGCTTTGTGTTTAAATATCAAGTTTAATAAGTAGCTATTGTTAAATAAAATTACCAACCATCACTCCCTCAAAATAAACTCATGCTCACATGACTGTATCCACCCTGTGCTCTGAACACTGGGAATCTGTTTGAGCAGCTACACAAAATTTAATTAAATGACCATTTCAGTTGTCTAAAATGAAAAACATATATATGAGCGAGTTAAACACTGTCACCTAGGCCTTTGTTTGCAACGTCTAATGTCAGGAAGTAATTCAAGATGACTGTTAACATGACATGTAGCAAGCCATTCATAGTAACCATGCCAATGCCATGAAACTGTCACTTGCCACAAGCAAAATAAAGTTCATGTAAGTTTCTCAAAGGAAAGCAAACATCATGTGCAAATCCCCATTTGATCGCCTAGTCACATGGTAAAGCCGAAGACACTGGAGACTTAACTACGCAGTCATTTCACTCATTTAATTTCACAGAAACCAAATTATCAAGCGTTATTATCCACTCTTATCTTACATATGAAAAAGGGGAGGGGAGTGGTCAGTTCTTTTTCACTTCATTTAATAAAAAGGTTTAGATAGCCAATTCATGTGGGAAACAACTCCTCTGTCAAGTAATATTTGCTCCACTTAGTATTTGTTTAAATAAATTAACTCTCTAATTAACCAAAACTGTGAAGTGCCAATTGTTTAAATGTCATGCAAGGCTTTTATCAAGGCTAAGTCAAATGACTTTCTCCCCCAACTTAGAGAGGCATTATCAAGGACAGAAACTACTGACTTTGTGTATGCAAGTGCCATCAGCTCTTATATACAATATTTAAATCTTTAAAGTGTTAAATTGTCCTTCATGCTTCATGGCCTTTGAAGCTGTCCCGTGGCTTCCAGTCCAATTTAGCGTTCCCTTTTGATAATTTCTGCATGCAGGAGGCTGAGGACAAAGAGATATCTGTTTTAAGCCTTTCGGTCTAGGCTAGAGAAATGTTGGGAATTTGTTTCATTACATAAACGCTTCTTTCAGGCCTTTATAGCAATGATGCATGACAAGACAAGATGCATGTGTGTTTCTGTGAACACTACGACAGAGACCAATTAAATGTGGTTTCAGTGGTAATAATATCTCTTTTTCTTTCTTTTTTTTTAAGCCTTATGACTGAAGTCGGATCACAGATGTGGTTACTTGAAAAGGTTTTCCCTACAGCAGAAAAGTAAGAAAAGACTTCATGTAGCACTAGCACTGCAAACAAATGCTGGAATCAGCACAGACAGGTACACGCTTGCGGGGACCTGCCCTGATATCAATTCTCCGCAGTGCTATTCCAATGTTATTGACTCTGCTAGAAAACAACTGTTTAACAGCAAAAGTGTTCATTTAAAGCTGCCCTAAGAAAATAGTATATTTACCTAACTTATAATCAAAGTACCTCTCTTTCCTATTCAAAAAAGAATGGACAAACCTTTGCTCTAAACATTTACAAAAGCAGTCACTTGATGAGGAGTTTGCACAATACATCTTGAAAATGAGGGGTCGAATCAGTAGGAACGAAAATACGTGACTTTCTCTTTGCCAGCTTCAACTTCTTGGTCTATTATTTGGAAACCATTGCTAGAACCTATCACTACCCTGTCGTTTCATTAACGGATGGTTATTTCTGAGCTGTGACTGAAATAGTCATAGGCTCGCTGTGATAAAGGCCAGTCTGGACGGGGCTGTCACACTGTTTGCAAAGAACAACATTTGGCAGAGCAGCTGTGTACACTCAAACGGGTGACATCTACGAGCCCTGTACTTAGTTGTATCAAGTTTGCTGTCACCTCACTAAAGGTGGAGCTAGCCGAACAAAACTGCAGGTTACAAAAAGAATAAGTTTTGCACGTACTGAATTTACAAAAGGGTTACAGACACTTTGCAAACACTCAATTTCACAGAATAAATATCCTTACATATAGTTTGTATTGTCGTGCATGAGAAAGACTGGTACTAGTACAAAACGCGACCATAATCACAGGTCTAAGATGTGTTAGTCGACACCGCAATGCTTCCATCTGGCAGAGGTCGTTTGGCAACAACTGTGCAAATCTAAAAAGAGCAGACTTTATGGCACAACACAGGCGGCAAACGTAGCAAATCCAAAGCTGGGGACACGCCCTTCGCACAATAAGAGAGAAAGTACATGCACACCATCTCTCAGCCCGCACATAGCGCACAGAGAGCTGCGAGCCCCACCCAGGCCTCCAGTCACACACATTCCTTGATAGAGCCGTCAGGCCAACTGGAAGAGAGCCCAGCCTCTCCTGCAGTGACTAACTCCAAAGCAATGTCCTACTCTCTACCCAACCACTCAACTCACCCCGTGGGTCTGAGCTGGGTACAAAAACAGGGTACTCTTTCAAAGTTTCCACTTACTAACACCCGATGATGCAAGGAAACTTGATCCTTTTCTTATTTCATTAAAAGAAGGAAGCCAGCAGATTTCCAAATTTATAAAGACTAGCAAAAGCACCTCATGACACTATGGAAATTTTTTTTATTATTATTATTTCATGGTGGAAACAGTCGGCAATTCTGACTTTATAACTCGCAATTCTGACTTTTTTTCTCAGAATTGCGAGATATAAAGTCAGAGTTGAGAGATTTAAAATCAGAGTTGAGAGATATAAAATCAGAATTGAGAGATATAAAGTCAAAATTGCGAGTTATAAAGTCAGAATTGTGAGATATAAACTCGCAATTGCATGTTATAATGTGCAATTGTGATGGGGGAAAAAGACTGACTTTTTTCTCTGAATTGCGAGTTTAGATCTCAATTCTGACTTTATAACTCGCAATTGCATGTTATAAAGTCAGAATTGTGAGATATAAACAATTCAGAGAAAAAGTCAATATTGCAAGATAAAAACTTGCAATTGCGAGAAAAACGTCAGAATTGCGACTATATCTTGCAATTCTGACTTTATATCATGCGATTGCGAGTTTAAATCTCAGAATTGTGAAATGCAAACTTGCAATTGTGAGAAAAGTCAGAACTGTGAGAATTTTTTTAATTTTGTTTTATTTAGTGGCGGAAACAAGCTTCCATATGACACTAATTAATGCACAGCAAAAGAAGTCCTAAAAATGATTGTTTGCATGGTTTAAAATGTCTTGGTGCTCCAATGTAAATGTAGATTTAAAGTGCAGTGGATCACATTTGTAAAGGATCAGCAATGCCGACAGTTAGATAAGTGATAGAACTGTTGGGCAAACAACCAGACCACTAATTATAGAAAAGCCACTGCAAGCGTTTAATGCCACACTTTTTCCATTAAAGTGGTGTAATGTTTAATAAGACACACACACACACACATACAGTCAACCATTACACAATGCAATAACATAAATTATGGCCTTTGGCTTTGCTTACAGGGAATGCTTGGTTACTCGCCCTTTAGCGGACACGTTTTCCAAAGCAAATTACAGGTTACTTTTTAATGTGACAAGTGTATGTCATATTTCTCTATTAATTGCTCATCATTCATTTTTCTTGCAAGAGGTAGGCAATTCTGACATAAGGCAAGAGCTCATACATAAATAGGGATAACTACAATTTGGTTAAAACTTCCACTTTTACTTCCACATGGACTCAATTCAAACCCACAAAGTGACCAAACTCTCGTGCAAAGACGTACGCTTTCAATCTTATTGTGAAAATATCACCTATTTAGAGGAACAAATGGAAGACAAAAAGATAAAGCCATAAAAAATGTGTTGTAGTGAATTACAATAAATATATGTTGATTGCTGAAACATTAGAGAAACATACATGTATATTAGCTAAAGGCTATCAATACTTGCATTGAGTCACTTTTTTTTTTTTTTTTTTTTTTTTTTTTTGTCTATCATGACTTGTTTGTTTATCCTGTTAACAAGGCTTTTCAAAGTGAGTCAAAGGATATGAGTCAGCAATCAAATACATGGTGATGACTGATGGGATGGTGGTTCTCTTACCAGCTCAGGGTGCATTATATTTCAATCACCATCAGACGGCTTTATAGTTAGGTCTGAAACAGCAATGGCCAAGCATTTTTTAGAAGTGAAAAGGCATGTGGTTTGAAGCATCCAAGTAAAGAATTGTAGAGAAGCAAAGGTTTTATCTAGAAACAAACTCATGTAAACTGTACCTAGAATGATCTAACCTCTGCAGCCTGTCTCCTTGTGCTGTTGTAAACAAGTAAATGTGCATAGCTACATTACTGAAATAGTGTGATGTAGTTCGAGCTACAGTCAAAGGTTTGAGTCTACGTCAATAAATGCAGATCACTGAATCACCTTGAGAATACATTTGAATGCATTAGAACTATTAAAATATGGCATCAGTGTGTAATTTGTCATATAAATTACTTTTTCCAAATAAGCACGCAACTTTGAAAAAAGGCAAGTATCGTCACAAAAAGCTCTTACGTCAGTCACTGGGAGCCAAGAAAATATATGTAGTGTCACTGCAGTGCATATCTTTGCTGTTATTCATTGATATGGAATATTATTTGGTCATTTTACATATACTTGAAACATACTTGAAGCATATTGTAATTAAATCCTGAAAGAGTGTCACCTGAACAAAATAAACAGTGCCCTTCATCTATATAGGTACTAGTTAGCAGTAAACACACTTGCACTAATTTGTACTTGTTCAATTAAAATACACAAACCAAAATCCACATTTAATCCATTATGTCATACAGCAATGACAGGTGTGGCTACCAGGAAATAATTGCTACATGTCATGCAAGTTAATGCATGCATTGCATGCATTTCACCTTGGATACAATATAACCCATTTACTTGTTGCCCCAGTAAATTACGGTTTATGCATATGAATCACACCATTTCTACAAGTATCTGTTTCTGAAAAGAAGAGAACTCACACATAATTGAAGCATTAATGTCAGACCAAAATGAAGCTTATAAAGCTTATAAACTATAAACAAACCATCTTACTGTCATGTGATCCTAAACCTTAATCAAATGCAGTCCGTATCTTCTATTTCAAGCACAGCAGCAAATGTAATCTAGTGCATTGCAGAAGTACAATGGAGGTACAGTCTATCATGTGTCATAGTTACACATACAAAAAGAAAATTGATATGATGTCCCAAGTGACAATAATAAAAACAATTATAATATAATATTAATTTTAACACCATGTTAAACAATTCAGAGAACATAATACTACAAAAATAAGTATTTTTAAAAAAAAAAAAATCATAAGGCAGTAAATGGGATCAATTGGAAACGCCAAAAATTATAATGATAATAAAAGTGTACTGTGTGTATATATATATTATATATATATATATATATATATATATATATATATGCGAAGATGAATCTTTTAACACTAAAAAAACGACATAATAACTAAACACAACTTCATGTAAAACTGCCTTTGATTAAGGTATGTGCGCAAACCTGTGTTACTCAGTCAATATGAAAAATGATGAAATATGAATGCCTGACTCTACCTCACATCCATATTGGCAAAGCCATAATGTATTGTCCAACTTTATTTTAGCTTCAAGCCAGTATTTCTCAACCATGGAATGATGATAACTCCAGGGTCTGTCTAAACAGGAAGACGTGTACCAAGATAATGCAACAGCTCAGACTTCATACTTCAAAACTCTTCCAATGATCCCTGCATCCTGTAAGGTATTATCTAAGAAAGCAACAACATATCTGTGACAGATAATCAACAAATTCACAGAGAGTTGACTTCTCTCATTCTGTACCCTTTTAAAAAAAAAAAAAAATGAAAATTCAAGATGTGAGAAAACAAACAGAGAATGAAACACTCAGTTACGAAGCCTGCCACTCCTCCTTTGGCGTTTCCATAGCAAGCCCTCGACAAGCCTTTAAGGAAACGACAAAGGAAGTGTGCACAAGTCCAGACTCTTTCCGTTTTCACACTGGAATAGAAGGTCCTGTGAAGCACGCCCTAATCTGACCTATCAACACAGAGGAGGAGAAAGTTGTGCCTCCATTGTAAACCTTGAGGACAATCACGCATCAGATAAAGACACACAGACCCCAAGCATTGTTTCTATTCAACATTTAAATCCAATATCATTCAAGATAAGCAAGAAGCTCCATGTTCTGTTTTAAACTAAACACTTTGCAACCTTCAAATACAACCAAGGTTAAAAGAGATTGAAGCAAAAATTGAGGCAACCACAACACCAGACTCTAAAAACATACCATTGCACAGACAAATTTTTCTAGTTTATAAGAAAAAATTGACTAAAATGATCATTTCAATTAAGTTACTTTAGTACAGCTTTATTATTGTATAGTATAACTGTTTGACTGCTTTAGTCTGCTATGGAGTCATCTCTTCTGACAAAACAGAAGAAAGCTTTGGGTGTGGCAGGAGAAGGGGGATGGGCTCCAAATGTTCCAAAAGTGAAAAATCTGCTTGTGAACATTTATAATAGAAATCTTAAATCAGATAAACAGCAAGATAGCTTTTTTTGGATGTCAACACGCCATATTTTGAAACTCTCAGCACTTATCCGCAACACTGTCCATCTCACTCACTTTATCCATTCCTTTTATTCTCTTATTTTGTTCTAAAAACAGACCTTCAGTGATCCTACTGCAAAACAGCTCCATAACTAAACTCACGCCACAGTCAGGCATGAATAAAACACCTTATTCTTTCTTCTCCATAGCAAGCCTTACTTTCCCCCTCTGTGCTTCAAACCTGGTTTCAATTAGTAAGTCTTTCCAAACCACTACATTCCATTACCCCCTCCTCCCTTCACCCCCTCTTACTCACTACCCCACACCCTGGACAGGGCTCCAGGTTAAGAAAATCAAGGCAAAATAGGACAGAATTCCCAAACTAAATTTAAACATTCACATTTTATTTAAGGGGGGATAAGAGTGTTTCGAAATTAAAACTCCATATTAAAAAAAAAAAAAATGAAATAAAAATAAACAGAAAAATATGAGAAAACAATTCACCCACAGTGCAGAATATGTGCTGACGTTGACCAAAAATCTTGAGCTATGACCAGATTTGGTATGGCAGGATAATCATTTCAAGAAGAAAGATAAAAATCTATGGAAGTGTGTAAAGACTTTATGTCACTGTATACACCTACACGCAAAATAACAGGCTAATAATAATAATAATAGAGTAAATAGCTTTCTTTTAAACTAAATGTATTTTTTAATTTTACAGCGTGGACAAAGTCATGCAACCAAAGTCAGTCAGAGACAACCTTCGTATCCACGTTGCACTCTTTTAACTTGGGTGTATCTTTTGCATGACATGCAAAAACCCAGAAAATTTGCCTTAAATATTAATCCCTTTACTTTTCAGTGATTTAGAAGATCTAGTTTAACAAACTAAACGCTGAATTCTGAACAATAGCAAACTTTAGTATTGTTGGGAAAAAACGTGCGCAACAGATGACAATTGAGCAGATACACACCCACCCTCTTCATGTTCAACAATACAGATGATAAGATTTATAATAGACCTATATAATAGACCTTCTTAGAACCAAATAAGCAAATATATAGCGTTATTAAACATTGTTGTGAATATAATATAAGTTCAGAGACAGTCTCTAGAAAACTAATTTATGCAACGTGAGCGTCCCACACCAGACCTGCATAACTCATTAACCTCAGGAGACACACAAACTTACCTGGTACTTTCAACACATTTGCTCTGGCATCCTCCGCGGTCCACAACTTTCTGCCACAGCCCAGAAAAGTTTTCCACCACGCTTTTTTCAAACTAAACTTTGACGTATTCGTGTACTCTCACTCTTTCTCGAGGCTTGAACACTCGCCTTATAATTTTCTTGTTTTGTCAGTTACTTGTCTCTCTCTCTCTCTCTCTCTCTCTCTCTCTCTCTCTTCCTCTCACTTTCGTGCAATTTTCTTTCCTCAGTGTGCTTGTAACTCCGGGCTATGGAGAATGGCAGAGTTTGGGCTAGGGCTGTGGAGTTCTTCACTGGAGAAGAGGGCGGGAGTAACGGTGTAGTAGGGAGTGGACCCTTATGATTTTAGTCCAGCCCACCTACTGTTTGAGTGACACACAGGTTTAACCCAGCGATAAAGCACGTAAATGTGGATTGGAAACAGATTTAAAACTAAAAGGTTGAACTGTATTCTTAGGACAAGAGTAATTTTAATTATCAGGTTGGTGCAAGTTGGTATTATTGAGGCAATTTGTAAAATGTTTTAAATGATATAATTATAAAAAACAAGGTCAATAACGGTGGAAATTGCTTTTTTAGTCCATACTTCAAGGCATGTGCCTGTACAGACATTGACTTTCAAAAATTAGCCTGGAGTAAACCAGATTAAAAACTGTGACAACTAGCCCCGGTGCCCTACAAACTATTGCGTAATATAAAGTGTCACAAGGGATGTTGGCACATGATCGCAATCTCTTAGGATGGACACAAACTAAGCAAAGACTAGTGTACATTTGTGAAATGATTTTTGTGCATGTCTCTTCCTTGAATTACAAATCTGTTAATTTAGTATTTTATTAAGACCTAGTTTTCATTGTATCTCCTGAGACCCAGGGAAAAAAAGTTTTGTGAATTTAGTTTTTTTATTGCCATTACATTGCTTGGAGCATAAGAAACAAATAAACATTTTTGAAAAAAGATATTTTATTCATGTTATGCAATGTCCACTGTAGTGGACATCAGGACATGAATAGACATGTATAGGCAAAAACAATGGATTTTTTTTTCATTCACCAATACATTTTAAGGTTTCAGGATTTTCTTTAACCAAACATTGTATAAAGATGATTCTCAACTATATGAAAGATATAACAGAATAATTTGATTAACTCTTTTACTTTATGCGACGTGTGTAAAATGTGGCTTTTCCCATTCGATATGGCACATTGTATCTAATTTGCATATTAGTGTGTTCTTGTAGCAGCATGTAATGAAAAAATAAGTGTAATGGAGTAATAATTGGCAATAATTTAATAAGACTATCTCATATTTCATATGAATATTAATATATAATTTCTGTGTCTCCCAAAATGCCTGATTTACATGCTTTACATCCTCTACAGTGGGCGTATAAAAATCGATGTCCTGTTTCATAACAGAAAATTATATTCTGATTTGTTCCTGAGATGTTGATTTATGACAAATAATTTGAAAATTAGTTAGATTTAAATGATAATTACAAAAATATTATCATATTTCCATGCATAAGAGTGCTAAATTTGATCATTCAATCAATGTCAGTCATATTTAAAGACCAAGGAGAGGCAGTTGTCATTGTGAAACTTCCAAACATCTCTGAAACGCCCTGAATCTGCTCTTTACCGGACATCCAGACACATGACATGTATGGTGTCAGAGAAATTTGCCAATATATATGCTTGGGTCTCAGGAGGACAGAGGCCTATTTGACTCTTGATGCTATAGTCTGATTTTATTGTGCTCACCCAACAGATACAGCAAAAATCATACTGAAATTTTACTTTGCATAGTAGAATAGAGTTTTGAGTTCAAAGAAAAATACAAACATGCTAAAAAAAAATGTGGTTTGACTCAGCCTGGTTTCACAGACAGGTCTTAGATTAAGCCAGGATTACGCCTTAGTTAAATTAGGACATTTAATTAACTTTTTTAAATGTGCCTTAGAAGAAGCATTACTGGTGTGCATATTGAGACAAATCGATGGCCGTGACATATTTTAAGATATGTCGGCGCAAGCTACTTTCAGTTAAGATGGCTCAAATATGCATTAATCTGAGTAGGATTAAGCCTTGTCTGTGAAACTGGGCATAAATCTTTTTGGTTACTGAGTATAGCTCTTGTGACTACCCCATGTGATAACTAGACCCAGTTTTCCATATTTTGTTCTGTTCAGTTCCTGTTTATGCATACTGCATAGTACTGAGTTTTATAGTGTCTTGTGCTTATACTGTCATGTGTATACTGTATGTGTAATTTTGCTGTATAATTGTCACATAATGCCATTTTGCACAATTTACATTTGAAGTCGTATGTAAATATAGCATTAGGACCTGCTGGAGAGCAGTTCTGCCATGCACAGAACAGTTTAAATCAGAATTTTCCTAATGTTTTTCTGATAAATAATTTTGAATTAGTTTATGTAAGGATTTTTTTTTCTACTAAGCTGGCATTTGTTTTTAATGAAAAAGATCAAATATTTGTTGACATTCTTGTCTTTGATAATGTGTCCACTGTATCTGCAAACTATGGTCCAACATAATTTCCATAGCATTTTCATAATAGAAAATCCAGTGTAAATCTCTGAAGAGAGTTTCATTCTCATTTTGTGACAGCTGAATTGATGAAACATCGCTGCAGTTAAATATTTGAATAATAAGAATAACTAGTAAAAATAGCAAAAACATAATCAAGACTCTTACAAAGTGTTTCTTAATGGTATTGGTGCTCCGTTTTTGAGTATTTTAAACTGAAATATTTTTATACATGCTAAGTTTTATAAAAGTAAATCAATTACTTTTCAGGTATACATGTTGACAAAATGATTTGTGCACGTCTAAAATTAGGTATAACACAACAAATTACAGATATACTGTATGTGTTCATTAATTTAAAACAAGCTACTATACAAAGATAACAGCTAATTCAAACTTATCAGACAGCCTAAATGACAAAATAACAGTCACTGGAAAATTCAATCTGAATGTGTTTTTTTCTTTCTTTCTAGAACGTTATATAAACATTCAGAGTCAGAACTCTCAAGAAAGCTAGAATTATATCACAGGAATTTGTTACAACAATGCAGAGCTTGATCTAGTAGTACAACAAGAGTTTGAATGAACAGTATGTATTGTTACGTTCTGTTTGTTATCAGATGTTCCTATTTAACAGTCAATGTTATGAATGAACGAGTAGTAAGAAAAGAGACAAATAGTAGATGGCCACAATGACAAACACAATAAATAAAATACTGGAAAAAAAAAATAGAATAATGAATCTAATTAACTCAAATAATAAAGGCTGTGAACATTTTAAATCCAGTATTCAATTAAATAGACTAACTTGTTACAGTTTTGAGGCAAGTAAAATGGAATTCAAACTTTGAAGACAGGTTCTCTGCATAACTAAGACAAGATGCCATACAGCAAATAGAAGATATGTGATGGACTTTACATGTCCGTCTAAAAAATGTCTTAATAATGTAAACATATACATTGCCAAAAGTATTGGGACACCCCTCCAAATCATTGAATTCAGGTGTTCCAATCACTTCCATGGCCACAGGTGTATAAAATCAAGCACCTAGACATGCAGACTGCTTCTACAAACATTTGTGAAAGAATGGGTCTCTCTCAGGAGCTCAGTGAATTCAAGCGTGGTACCGTGATAGGTTGCCACCTGTGCAATAAGTCCATTCATGACATTTCCTCACTACTAAATGTTCCACGGTCAACTGTTAGTGGTATCATAACAAAGTGGAAGCAATTGGGAACAACAGCAACTCAGCCACGAAGTGGTAGGCCACGTAAAATCACAGAGCGGGGTCAGAGCATGCTGAGGCGCACAGTATGCAGAAGTTGCCAATTTTCTGCAGTGTCAATAGCTACAGACCTCCAAACTTTGTATGGCCTTCAGATTAGCTCAAGAACAGTGCTTAGAGAGCATCAGCTGCATCCAATGCAGCTAAGTGCAATGCAAAGCATCGGATGCAGTGGTGTAAAGCACGCCGCCACTGGACTCTAGAGCAGTGGAGACGTGTTCTCTGGAGTGACCAATCACGCTTCTCTGTCTGGCAATCCGATGGACGAGTCTGGGTTTGGCGGTTGCCAGGAGAACGGTACTTGCCTGACTGCATTGTGCCAAGTGGTGTGGGGTTGTTTTTCAGGGGTTGGGCTTGGACCCTTAGTTCCAGTGAAAGGAACTCCGCTTCAGCATACCAAGACATTTTGGACAATTTCATGCTCCCAGCGTTGTGGGAACAGTTTGGGGATGGCCCCTTCCTGTTCCAACATGACTGCACACCAGTGCACAAAGCAAGGTCCATAAAGACATGGATGAGTGAGTTTGGTGTGGAGGAACTGGACCGGCCTGACCTCAACCCGATAGAACACCTTTGGGATGAATTAGAGCGGAGACTGTGAGCCAGGCCTTCTCGCCAACATCACTGCCTGAACTCACAAATGCGCTTCTAGAAGAATGGTCAAAAATTCCCATAAACACACTCCTAAACCTTGTGGAAAGCCTTCCCAGAAGAGTTGAAGCTGTTATAGCTGCAAAGGGTGGGCCAACTCCATATTAAACATTACGAATTAAGAATGGGATGTCATTAAAGTTCATGTGCACGTAAAGGCAGGCGTCCCAAAACTTTTGGCAATATAGTGTATATTAAATCCAACATGTGATGAATCAAAGCCCAAGAGTAAAGTTAAGTGAAATCTATATCTAACCTGAAGCAACAATTGAACTTCACAGGATTTGCATGGCTGATGAGATACCTGGAAGACTCGGAATACTAACTTTCCATCTATACCTGTAAAAAAAATTCCGTAGTTTTTACAAAATAATTTTGGCAGCTGTGGTTGCCAGAATAATTTTGTAAAAAATACAGAAAAACTGTAAACACATTTACCGAACAAACTGTACATTTTACAGTATAAAACTGTAATTTACAAACAAGAAAATTTGAATGTAAACCAATAAATTCAACAATGCACACTACTACTAAAATCTGTTTTGTACTTTGAACATATACTGATAACCACCATAATAATGCAGGTGGTAAAAGAGAAAACCAAATGAAGAATCAGAGTTCATCACAAGTAGCTTTTCCACGAGCTGAAGTATATACTAATATAAAGAAGGTGCACAGAGTCATTCACGCAAACGCAAAACACCATCATGGTAACTCACTTACATAATGCAATAAACATTCATTAAACAACAGAAGATGGAACATAAAACCCTAATGTACATAACTGATAACAAAAACTATTAAGAAACATGATTATTTAAACAAAATACACAGGGAATTGTGGGAATATCAGTTTACAGTTTTTGACTGTAAATTATACATTGATTTTGTCTTTTTTACTTCTAAAAATTGTAAAATTTACAGCATTTTACTGTGAAAATTACATAAAATGTCTGGTAATAGCTTTTACAGTTTTTCCCTGTATATAATACGGAAACTTACTGTTAACCTATTTACCATTTTTTTACGTAGTGTTTTTACAATATTTTACCGTTAAAATCACATTCCGTTGACACTTTTTAAGTTCTTCCTGTTTTATATTTACTACAAGGGGTTCTTTTGCTGCAGGTTTAACCCTGCAGCGACCAAATCAATCATGTCAAAAACCAGTTTTTCCTTGAAATATCTCACGTGTTCCTCTAAACCCCTCACTTCTCTCTGTAGAATAGTTTTGCTTCATTTCATCCTGCCCTAATCTCACAAAATAGGTTTCACAAGGTATAATTCACATTTGATTGAGTAAGACATCTGTGGTTGCTTCATTTAAATGACTGTTTCAGCTGTCGTAGTTCACACCAGCAATGCAGGTAAACAGCGTAGGTGTGCATATGTGGTTCTAGGGTGGGAGGGTGGTTGGTTGGTTTTGAGGCAAACAGAACGGACAGACAGACAGGCGGAGAGAGAGCCCTGAGGCGCATGGTGAACAAATCCACGTGTCACACCCATGTCAGGGCTGTGTAATGGTAAGCAGAAGATGAATTCTCCAAACGAGAAAGAAGTTATACTGTCTGCCTTGTAAAGAAACAAAGGGAGTGACACGTTGTTTTGAGTAAATACACATTAAAATACACAAGAAATATGGTGCAGAAGTCAGTATAAAACCTTAAAACACTATTAAACATTTTAGAAATACTATAAGAAGAACAAAATAAAACGTTTGAAACAACTGGAACAGTGTGCAGTGTTCTCTTGTTGCTTTCTTGGTGTAGGAGTTTTGTCTCCCCAATGCAATAAAAACTTTTGGATCACAAACAGGCGAAGAATGTCAAGGAACAAAACAGTCATGCTTTCTGCAGAGTTCCAAAACCATGTGAGGGGAAAAAAAGACATGAAATGGCCACAGCAAATGCAACAAAGCTCTGTATTTTGAGGCGAATGCATATTTGCGAGATTAGTCACTGTAATCTAAACAAGAGGATCTCATGCTTTTGATTTGGATAAAGTGAGTTAACCAACGATGCTGGGGTAGTCATGAAAAATAACTCAATAGTTCAATACTAGGATATGTGGGAACGGGTGTTTCCTGGTGAGTGGCTCATAGGTGTGTCTGCCTGTATGAACTAGTGTGAAAAACAGCAGTCAGGGTTGGTGTGTCAGGGTGAGTCATCTCGTATGACTACAACACACGCAGTGCTATACCAAGAAGCGAAGGAAGGGAAAAGAACAAGGAGGGGCAGAGAGGATGAATTTATTGGGTGTGTCCTGGGATCAACTTTAGGGGATAAGAGGAGACAATTTATTTGAAGTTTAAAGAAAACAGCACAGAACAAAGTGATCTCAAATGTGCACTCTTCATTATGGTTTTATTTGTAAATCAGAGAACAGCTAGTTTTACTGCAGGGAGTGCACATAGTTTCTAATATAAACCTTGAAAGCTTTCATTGATGCTCACCACAGCCCCACAATGGGCACAAATCATAGTCCCATCCAGCCAAACAATAAAAGTTGTATTATTAAAGGATACGCCATTTTTCAGAACTGATCAGTTGACGGGTAGTTTTTGTTCCCCAAACACAAATGTTAAAATTAGTCTAGAAAACATTGTTCAGTTAATTAATTTTAATTGGTATATATATATATATATATATATATATATATATATATATATATATATATATATATATATAGTAGTCAATATTTGAAGTGGATCAAAAAAGTTCATCAAAGTACAACTTTGAAGAAAGGTTTTGATCCACTTCAAATTTTGACTACTGTATATATTATATATTATTTTATTTTATTTATTTATTTATTTTAAATAAATAAAAATATACATATATTTGTTGGAAACGTCTTGAAAAAATGTCTTTTTCCACAAATTTTGTATGTATGCTAATTGTATAATATCCAAAGTACACATTTCTAATAATTGTGCAGTTAATTCTCATATTGTATTTTCAGAAATTTATAGATATTTTTCCTCTCCCCAAATTTGTCACTACCAAAACATAATGATAAATAATTTAATAAGAAAGGTTACACTGACCTATTAAGATTTTGTTTACATCTACCTTGTAAATATATTTTTTGCTATTAAAAAAAAAAGTTTTAACAGATAAATCAATAACAATTACAATTTTAACAATATTTCAAGTATAATTTATGCTGTATTTTGAATCCAATCTTTCTTTGTAAAAGACATAAAGTTTATCATACTGATTTCAAAGTTAAGAATTCATTAGTTTGAACATACATTGAACCAGACACTATAATAACATCTTAGTTGACAATTCAATTTTATTTTTGACAAAACACCCCATGTTTCGGTCGTGACTGCACACTTTTGGTAGTGACAGTAATGTTTTAGTAGTGACCACATCACAGAATTTTAACTCATACTAAAACACTAATGATTTGCATAATAAAACATACTTAAATTCTAATGATTTGCATAACTGTACTAAAATTTAGTTTATTTCCCCCCAAAAAACGATTATGTGTTCCCTTTTGTCACTACCAAAACAATGTTGTCATTACCGAAACAGTCACGACCGAAACATGTGAAGTTAATCAGCACATGGTTACACAGTTCTGAACAGTTGTACACACACACAAAAATAAATTTTTTCGAATAACCCCCAAAAAACAAAGATGTCATTTCGGTCATGACTGTTTCGGTAATGACAATTTTAGATACTTTTGAGCCTAGCTCAAAGATGCTAATCAGCACATGGTTAGCTAGCACAGTTCTGAACAGTTGCACACACATAAAAACTAAATTTTATGGAATAACACCCAAACAGGTTTGCTTAATTGCAGAAAAAAGGTGTTAGGTAGTGATGTTCCTTAAAGTTACACACAGATTTTCAGACTTTTGAACACATTTAACTCAAAAATGATGGTACCTATCTACTATGAAAGAGAGGCTATGAGAAGGAGGGACAAGAGAATATTTCCAGATCAAAAATGTAGGGGTGTAGTTAAAATCAGTCTCAGCCAATGGACTAAAACATACACTGTTTCGGTAGTGACATGAAAATACGGGACACGTTTTTACATAAAGTTTCATGATTTAAAAATAAATTATAAAAATATGATTTAAAATGATTTCAATATCATTTTCACAAGTTGAAATTTAGGGGTTAGGGTTTGGGACAGCCACCTCCCAATTGAAAGAACCCAATGAATGATGGTTTTATATATATTAAGCTTACTGATATTTTAAATATTATTGTGGGATTCAATAGATAACAGAAGGATCTTAGTAAATACTTAAATGCTTAATAAATGTTTTTTGGTTGTGGGACAGCAGTTTGCACCAATTCTGTAGAGTGGCCCATATATATATATATAATTGCAGATATTTTTAAATAATTAATTTTAATTACAGATATTTTACATTTATTTTTAAAAATTAATTTTTAAAATAAAATAAAAACACTAAATTATTTTATTATTATGTTATAATATGTTTTTTACTATGTAATTTTTTTTTTTTTTTACTAATGTTATATTTTTTACTATTGTTTATGTTAGTAAAATTATATCTTTATAATTAATATATATTTTTAGCTTCTGTTAATGTCTTTTTCATACATGCATGGGTAAGGTGTGAAATAGACAATTTTCAGACACTAAATATGTCAGAAAATAAAATTGTGCTACTTCAAAAAATATGTATTAAAAGACAGGTGTTTATATTTATTTAAATAATGTAAACTGAATCGACACACATTAGTGCCAGGTGTTTTTTAACACTGCTGAGGCATAACAGACATATATATGTTATTTTATCTAGAGTACACTCCAAAACAAAGACATGGTTCTCATTTTTTTTCAATAGGTTCATCCTGTTCTTTGTGGGAGGGCTTGTACAGCAAGGGCGTTGGCTACCTGTGTATGTAGGTTACTTCTAAGGACAGCAAAATTATTATTATTACAGTTGCTTTTCCCCTTTGAGTATGGAGGATGGGAGAGTTTTTGAATAAGTATAATAAGATTTTTGCCACAATAGTTAATGTGATCAAGGCCAAATGGGAGATAACTTCCCCTATTTACGGTTTTATTTCTTTGTTTACATGTTTTATTTACTGACTGCTTTCACACAATACTAGAAACTCTCTGAAGTGAAAAATCTTGCCCATCCCCCCTTTAAATGGATTTAATCACCGTGGTCTCCATAGCCACATTTTTTTGTGTTTTCATGGAGTTCCCCTCTTTGAGATCCAGTTGTTCTAGTAAAAATGTAGGGGAGGAACATCATGAGATACAGGCCGAATTGTGGTTTCCCCTGCAGGTTGTGAGTCATAAACACGAGGGAGGGACAAACTGAAAAGGACTATTCTGGGATGGCTGCCATGGCAACATAATAAGCAAGGAGTAAGGTTATTGCAGGGATGTTTCCATGGCGATCCCCCATGTGTATATAAATATGGAATGTCAAAATGTTTGAAAAGTAGTAACATGTTGCATTGCTGTGCAGTCAGCAATGTCATAATGAGATGTGAGCACCGACAAATTAGTTTAAAACTATTTTTATTTCTGCTAAATGTGCCTCGAGGACTTTATAATGCTTTAACACCGGTTTCGATTTCCATGTAGCTTGTTTCACTTTGCTAAAAAAAAATTCACACCTCTGATTGTGCCACACTGCCCAAAATACACAGGTTAAAGTAATGCATAAGTGTTTCAGAGCTACTCCAACTAGAATTTCATCACATATCTACGGTTCAACTTCTTTCTAATATTTGAACTAAACAAATATATGCTCTTAGAAACAGAATACAGTATGCAATATTATGAGATGCAATATAAGTCTACAATATGGCTGTATTATTATTGTAATTTTAACATTATGCATTTCTTTTTCACAGTGAGACATTCAGTCTACAGCAGCATACAGTCAGACATGCTTTTGTTTGTTTAGAATTATTAACATGCACAAATAATTGACATGCAAATGTTCCACATTACTTCAGCCTCATGGTTAAAAAAAAGTAAAAAGAAAGGCAGCACTGTTTATGTTAACTTTACTGTACCATTTTGTCTTGTTTTTAGACGCAATAGGCAACCTATGATTATTACATTCCTCTCATAGTTGTGAAGTGTTTCGACAACATAGTGTTCTATGGGCGAGCTTCAAACCTCATGCACAAGTTAATACAGGAATGACAAGCAATCTTATACCCACAGAACACTGTGTACATTAAAAGTATGTCTCACAACAAAAGCCTTGAAATAAACCTACAGTTTAAAGAATTTAGTTTTATATAGTAAAAATGGTTTACTATTATATACACATTTAATATTTACACATACTACAGTAAATGCCTTCTGTCACGCAAAAATAAAATAAAATCTAAACAAACTTAAACACTTCTCAGGGTATCTCAGGATGCAAAAACACTGTAAACTGAGCAACACTATAAAAATGACTAGATCTGACAAAGACCGCCACAGGCTTCTGGGCCTTCGGCTGTACCACGGTGACAAGCGTCCAAGGTGGAGCCAGGGTTCCGGTGCGACTGAGGACTGAGGCGGAGCCGTAGGGAAGGAGGAGCCAGACAGAGCCGAAAGGGTGGAGGGATGAGGCCCAGCCGAAGGCCCAGAAGTCCATGGCAGAGTCTGAGTGACAACTGACCAAGGTGGAGCCGAGGGAGTGAGGAGCCAAGGTGGAGCAGACTGGTCGACAGGCTGAGGTAGAGTGAAGGGCTCCGCAGTTCGAGGTGGAGCCAGGGAGTCAACACACCAGGACGGTGATGGCAAACTGGAAGTCCAAGGCGGATCCGAGCTGCTAGGTGGAGCCAGTGAAGGAGGAGCCGAAGGGCTGAAAGGAGTCAGCGGAGACAGGGTCGAAGAACTGGGTTGCATAGGCAGAAGATTACGAGACGGCCTCCTTGGCCATGACAAGACAAGCAGAGAGCTCAGAAGCAGCCTTCTTGAGCAATACTGGACAGGCAGAAGTTTCAGAGATGGCCTCCTTGGCCGATATGGGACAGGCAGAGAGGCAGAGAGTTTGGAAACAGCCTCCTTGACTGATACTGGACAGGCAGAAGTTTCAGAGACGGCCTCCTTGGCCGATACGGGACAGGCAGAGAGCCAGAGAGTTCAGAGATAGTCTCCTTGGCCGTAACAGGGCAGGTAGAGAGTTCAGAGATGACCTCCCTGGCCGATACGGGACAGGCAGAGAGGCAAAGAGTTCAGAAATGGCCTCCTTGGCCGATATGGGACAGGCAGAGAGTTCAGAGATGGTCTCCTTGGCTGTAACAAGGCAGGTAGAGAGTTCAGAGATGGCTTCCTTGGCTGATACGGGATACAGGCTGAGTCTGCGGTGGGCTCGGTTGTGTGATCCGTTGGGAGCGTGGTTGATGGTGCAGCATGTAGGCACTAGCAGGTCTGGATCCTCCTTACTCTCTCCAATGGTGTAGGGGGTTCTGCACTGAACGTCCCTCGAGGGCCTTCTCCCGGACGGAGCGCCTTTTTTTCAGTTGATTTAGACCTACCCGGAAAAACAAGCAAGCAGTATCTTTAATCAAAACAAACTCAGATAAACATTTCTCAGGGTACCTTAGGATGCAAAAATAATGTAAACAGTACAACCACTATAAAAATGATGATATCTGACAAAAAAACTAAACAAACACAAGGCTATAAATACACAGAGGCAGCATCCGAAAACTTAAAAATGCTGCCTTCGGAGGACGTATTCCAAGGTAGGAAGGCATCAAGGCACGTCCGAATCCAAAGTAAGCTTCACTTTCTGTCTCATGAGGGCTGCGTTCCAGTTCGTTTTTTAAATGCCCTTCCCTCGCTAACTTCCCTCAGTCTTGTTGATTCGGATATACGTCATTGCTTACTGGCGGAACCTTTGCAATGGGCTGAACTGGAACGTCCTAAGCCCTTGATCACTTGGAATCCACAATGGAGCTGATTTATTTTTTTTTTCCCCTTACAAAATTGTTTAATGCAGCATTCTATATGTATATATGTGTGTTTTAAATGTTTAAAAAAATAATTTATATATCATAGAGTTGTTTGTGGTGGGGTAAATTAAACGCGATATGCGGTGATGTCATAATCGTGTTGCATTGTGGGTTATGGAGCTGCCTGAAGTGTACATATGAAGTAGACTCGGTCAAAATCAAGGGAGCGAGGATCTGTCCTTATAAACTTCCCTCGTCCACTTCACAAAGTGGAACGCACTTCAAAATGGTGGTAGGGATTCCCCCGAGGGGAAGTGCTTAGGGACGCTTGCAAGTGCGTGTCTAAAACTGGAGTGGAACGCAGCCGAGATACCTTCATTTGATCGATTTTTGAAGGCACCATAGATGTATCCCTTGCTGCCTTTGATGTCCCACAATCCTATGTGTTCCATTCAGTGACAGTTGAGCTAAAAAACAAAAAAAGAAAAGAAAGATGGTGTCTGAAATTTGCGGTTTCTGGTCAGTTTGTGTAAATGTACATTTTTGACCAACGTTTTCCACTTCTGATGTGATTTCTAGTGAGAAATTACTACTGTAATAATTAAATATTTGTTTAGTTCTCACCAAAGCTCGCTCTATTTTGCTGTAGATCATTAAACTGTTACACCGCCTCAGAAGTCAGTCCGAAATCAGCTTTGTGAGGTGCCTTTGTGCGCAAACACTGCCTGCAGAGTCATTGCCTATAAGGCAACGAGGCAACAAGTCAGCTGCCTAAGTTTTCGGATGCAGCCAGAGAAACACTAGTGACTAGATGAGATTATTAACTAGACACAGATGTAAGACAAGAGGGCAAATCAAAAACCATGGCAAAGGAAACATGAACTAACACAGGAAACTGAACTGGGAACTGTGCAAAACTGAACACCAAGTCCAACTCAAGCAAAACAGATCAAATGTGATACCTTCCACTTTTACTTAATTATAAACTTCATTAGAAAAAAAATAATAACAGAAATAGGCAAATACAATCAACATGAATTAATTGATTCTAAACCATCACTGAATTAGATTTAATCAAGGATTTATATGACTGCATAGTACAAAATGTACTATTATGCAAAATAATTTATATTTTTAAATAAACTACAAACATGCTGCATTATCAATTGATATATTAAAATAAGGGTTTACCTTAGATAACCTTCTCTTGATGGCACTCAAGAATTCCTATGGTTTTATGGTCATTGCTGCATCAAACCAGCGAAACACAAACATGTTTAACCAAGTCAATCATAAAATGTACACAACATATTGTACACAAATGGTACACGTATCAAAGGTATCAGTGTCAGAACCACAGATTCCTCTGAAGTCAGTGTTATTTCACCTGTGAAATGCCTGATATGCTGACTGTATTGCAGACATCGGCACCGGCAGTAATCAAGGATTAGACTACTGCAACAATATAATAAATGAACACCTATAGGCAGGAATATGATTTTAATCATTTTATGAACTTATACTGGTTAATCAGTTTTACTCATAACTTTACATACCCATCACATAATCTGTAAGATGTTTAGCATTTTAAAAATAAGAGAAATATAAGATCCTAAATACTAGCCATAAGTTGCATAACAGATATTTAAGCATATTCCACAAGAAATAATTAACACATATTACCCTTTGTTCTTAACATCCTGTGATGCATCTTTGAGCATCGATGAATGTTTGCAGTCTGATGAGATTTTGTACGAGTCCCTAACTGCCCAGAGTGGCAATGCCGTATCCCAACATCATAAAGCCATGCGGGAAAAGGAGGAAAAACTTTTCCTCTCTCCATGTTGAGAGAAATCGTGAGTAAGTGCAGAGGTGTTGTGTGTGCTGTGTGAACATGATGGTTACTGTAGACTCAATGTGAGCATGCATTTACTCATCTTACTTGCATAAAAACAGATTCAGTGTTTCTCAAAATGAATATGTGAAATGGAGACTGTTAAATAATACAAATATACTTATATTTAATCTCAATGTCTTTGCTGCTGACCTTTGATGGTCCAATTCAACCATTCTTTTAAGCAAAAATGGCTTGATATTAACAGCACATTTGTGTTTCTTTTTCTTTTATTGCTTAAGTAAGTGTTGAATTTTCTTCTCCTGCGTCATTTCAGTTTTGGTGTGAACTGCACACTCTCCAAAATTCTGAGATCACAATGAAAATTTGGCTTTCAAATCTAATTTGAACCTGGAGATAAGGAAGTTTTAGGGGTTTTACTGAATGAATAAATGAATGTCATGTCAAATTAAAATGCACTATTTCTAGGTCACTAATCGAATAAGCTAATTTGTGATGTTGATCAGATGGTCAGATGTTCTTACTTCCACTGAATAACAAGATGCTTTCATTGTAATTGGATAAAATAATTTGTAATTCAAAAAACAAATAGTTTTTGTGATATCACTCCATTACAATGGATTATGATGTGTAAAGTGTACTAAATATCTTTACATTTATAGTATAATTCTTATATAGTACTATATGAAATAAATGTCATAAATTGTCAGTACAGTAACTTAGCACTTGGATAAAGTGCATACACATTTGTCCAAAAGTAAAATAACATAGTTGCAGCTCCAGCTATCCTCATAATACATAAACGATGAAAGAATAGTTCTTCTGCGTGACATTTCTGAGCATTGTAGTAGAGCTCTGGATGAAACCAGTGGCTATGCTCCACCTCCCCCAGTGGTAATCTGAGCCAGTAGAGTTATGTATGGGGTCTCATGTCCAAAAATGCAGGGGCTGTCTGTTTTTGCTCTCCCTTCTGATTTCTGCAATGCTTTGCACGAAAATGAAAATCATCCCGTTACTTTCTCATCCAAATGCGCTGAGAGGCGTTGGTTGCCTTTCTAACTTCTAAAAGCAAAGAAATGGATGTTAGAAGTTTAAATCATCAGATGCTGCCCTAATGAACCTTTGTGGTGGTTCCCAGTGATTGACAACACCATCCACATTCTTCCCTTTGGCACTCTGACCTTCAACCCCTTCACTGGAATGCCAAAAATTCTTTCTTGCATGTCTGCAGAGGGGAAAAAAATATGCAGGCCATCATTAGAGCCTGTCCACACAGTTTTCCTGAGAAACAACATAATGTATCAGGCATAACTTCACCTTCTCATACACATTTCGTAAGATTCTGACGTAATTTAGCCTAAAATTAAAGTGCAAGAGAACAGTTTGTGAAGACTTTTTATGGCGAGTTCTGGTGAGCCTTAACTTGCATGGTTATTTTTTCCTGGCACGGGAGCATGGCGACTGACTCCAGGGGAAAATTCCGGTATCAGCACAATGTAGCACAAACCACTTTCAAAGATATGCTTTCACAGCCTTGTTTCTGTTCTTATGTTCCTCATCTTAAATTAAGGTTTCATTAATGACTCATTGTTGCCATGGCACTACTTGTATATAAGGCAACACTTATGTGACGCAGCTTTGTGTTCTATCAATGTTTCCTACAGAACATATTTATCTACTAAAATTCTCAAAATACTGGCTAAATGTTTTTCGAAGCGGACTGCTTTCCTAACCGCTGCTACCCCTCACTCTTTCCAGATGTGTGGAACAGATTCCTAACAAAGGCATACCAGGCTTTTTTCTTCTAACTCAATGTACAATACAGACCTTGGCTGTCTTTCAGTTGCTATAACATTCTGTCACAAGTACTTGTTGTAGCCTAATAAAATCAATCCGGAAGGAGTCGAGCGATTAGAGCTAAGGGAAGATCCCGAGTGGGAATAATAGCATTTGAGCGAGGAAGCGCTGGGGAACTTCAGGGGGAGCTGGCAGCAGTAGTATAGTGTTACTGTTGGCATTACAGTATGTATTGTTCTTGAATCTGGTTTAGTTTGACCCTTTTAACTCCCAAGCCTCTGAACCAATACAAAGGAAGAGGAGGTTTTCTGGCAGTTCCACACTCTCACGTCCCTGTGTGTTTCCTAACACGGATCGTATTTTCACTCGTTTGTCTCTTAAAGCATTGAAAAGCCAGAATTAGAGGATTACAGACCAATTTGATTTATTTTATACAGAAGTCAAATCATATTGCAATATATATATATATATACAGATAGACAAACAGACAGACAGACATAGATAGATAGATTTTTGTTCATGTTAACTAATGCTGAACCTTGTAAAGTGTTGGTGTAATTTTAATATTAATATTATTTCATAATATTACTGTTGTTACCCTATTTTTAAACATCGTATCATTATTGTAGCGCAGGGACAGGCAGCCTTTATGCAAAACTTCAGTGAGAGCCCTCAAGACAGCTTTTATCTGAGAACATGTGAGTAAAATCAATGTCTGTCCTCTTCAAAGGCATGCCAGTGAATCAGCTATCACTGTGTGACAATGTCCTGCTAACATACTCACACAGTTATGAGGTTAAGTGAGGGCAGCGCATTCAGCTGAGAAGCATCGCCATGCTTGAGTCGAGGCCACACCCTGAGCTCACCATTGAGCAACAGAACTGATCATCAGGACATTTTATCAGTGTAACTCTTTAGTGCTAAATCCATCACATCTGCTGTATTCAAAGTAGACACACTTGATGAATTGTTTACTTAACAGCTATCAATCATTCACAGTTTTGAATAAGTTGCTCCCCCGTGTGTGTGTTTAATGTATTTACAGCAAATTTTAGGCAGTTATTTACCTCTCCCACATGGATCAAGGTTGTATACCTCTCTTTTTTAAAATATGAAATACAAAGGATTAGTAGCCAGATTCTAGCACATTAAATTAAATGAAGCGTTAGAAGCAAAATAAAAGGATGAGTTACCAGTTACGCCCGTTGGTAAGGTGTGGCTTTTTCCCCCCCTGAAGTTTACAGAGCCTTACCTCAGGTGTGTCAACCAATGTCACAACCTAGAATACTCCCATGCCAACAGAAGTGTGCTTGGAAATACACTAATGAGCAATTTCTCGTACGGGTACAAAAAGATTACAAACTGCAATATCACTGTAAGAACAGACTTGTTTGAACAGCTTAAGCTTGAAATTTCATTACTAGAAGCCTATGGCAATAAATGCTTGTAAATAAATACCTGTGGTAAAAATATAGAGATTACATGTTCCAAAAGTATACTCGGGGATACATGTATTGACTAGAATGCCGTTTAACTTATTTATCATATAATTTCATCTGAAGCAATTAGCAGGCCATTTTTTTATATATACACACACCCCTGTATGTAGGTTTCCCAGGAGTTGGAACAATGATCTTGACAATTTTGCATTCGATCAGGATGCATTTCATGGAACTAAAATTAAGAAATGGCTTAACGTTCACCATTCTCATATGAATGCCTAAAAATAAAACACTAAAAAATGCCAAGTTAAAAACAACCCAATTTGGGTTGAAAATGGACAAATCCAGCGGTTGGGTTAAATGTTTGCCCAACCTGCTGGGTAGTTTTATTTAACTCAACTATAGTTTAAAAATGACTGTATTGCTCACTTAAAATGAACGCAAAGTACATTTGAAATTAACATTTAATATATGAACATTTATTAATGTTTAATGAATAATAAACAAACATTTAAATTGCTTAATAAATGTTCACCTTTTGATTATTGTTGCCTCTAGTAATTAAGTGTCTGATTTTTAATTTCCAAACTATTTTTAAGCCAGCCATAGTCATTTTTAAACAATAGTTAAATAAAACTACCCAGCAGGTTGGGCAAACATTTAACCCAACCAATGGGTTAAAACAACCCAATCGCTGGGTTTTGTCCATTTTCAAACCAACTTTTACTTACACTAAATACTGTTTTTAACTCAGTATTAAGTGTACATTAAAATAAGTCTGTAGCTTTTTCTTTTTTTTAATAAATTGCTCACATAAGTAGAATAAAAGTGCAACGTAGTTTACATGAAGGGTGCAGGATGTGGAAGGAGTTAAAACTTTGCCACAGGACAGCCTAAAGAAGAAAAAAAAAAATAAAAAAAAAAAAATAAAATACCTTCTCAAACTTCCACAGGATTTGCAGTTAGGGCCATATCAATGTTAATGGGATCCGTGACCCGAGGCTCCCTCTGGTGGATTTTAGTTTGATCTATTTTTCCAAATACCCAAGTTACCATATTCAAACATTCCCTTAATTAAATGGCTGAGACGCCATTTTGTTTCCAGACTTTCAATGATTTCCAGATTCGAAGAGAGCATCATAATTTGTATGCTTTCTCAATCTCGAATCCCAAGGCAGCATCAGGCAGTGTGGAAAAATACTTTCCGGGAACATTAAAACCAGCACTACCTAATTAAAAGCAAGTTTTATGCTTTCAACCTTGTTCAAAGCTTGCCTGCCCCCCCCAAAAAAAAAAAAATATTACCATAAGCCATTTATAAAACATTTTACTGCTATATAACTATAACATGCTTAAAGTTTTTTTTTTTTTATTTATTTACAGACACTCAGGAGTAACACTCAAAACAGAAATGTCTTTTAAACGTCCCTTACAAACAAAAGAACAGAATCAAAGTGGGATTGTGAAAAAAAGTTTTATTTTTCTCAACTTAAGTCTTCCTTCCACCACAGCTCAAAGCCTTGTACATGGGGCTCTCAAACAAATTTCATGTCCATTGATACTGATGTTGATAAATACTGGGTGCAAGATGTTCTCACTTGAAAATCTTGCCCTGGTTGAAAGCTTTGCCTACATGTTTGAATTCACCCTCCCATGCAAAGTATTCCTTCACCATGGTCTTGCACTCCTCGCTGTCCACGTCCAACTTGCGCCAAGTGTATGACTCATAGTCAATCTGCCAGTCTTCACTCAGCTGAGGAGAGAAGAGAAAAAACATTGAATCAAAAAAATGCTCAACATTCACACATTCAAGTCAAATAAGACTAGTCAAATCTTAGGGCAGATTGTTAATTTATTTTTGCTATATGCTGAGGACTACAAATAAAACATTTGAACAGTCATCTTGTATTAAAACTTGTTAACTAACCATATCAAAATATATACAGCTCACTTGTATTAAACATTTCTGCTTTTAATAACACTGACATTTTTATCTACTAAACAGCAGAAATAAAGGATGAAGTACATCTGCTAATGACAAAAACAGCTAGTCCTGTATACAGAGCTTGTGCACATGATTACCAGATTGCAAAAATTATGTAAAAAAAAAAAAATCAGGCTGAACGTAAACAGCATAGGAGAATGACACAGAGGAGAGGATATTGTTCAGTAAAGTCATTTTTTGTTGGCGTGCACAAAAAGTACTCTCGTCACTTCATAACGTTAAGGTTGAACCACTGTAGTCACGTGGATTATTTTAACAATGTCTTTACTTCCTTTCTGGACCTTGAAAGTGGGGGTTAAATTGCTGTCTATGGAGGAGTCAGAAAGCTCTTGAATTTCATCAAAAATATCTTAATTTGTGTTCTGAAGATGAACGAAGGTCTTAGAGGTTTGGAACGACATGAGGGTGAGTAATAAATTATAGAATTCATATTTTGGGGTGAACTAACCCTTTAAAGTAGACTAAGCTGTATTTTCTTTTATCTTACAAATTAGCATCTGCCCACTTTGATAAGTTTTTTTCCATGTTACAGATGAATTTGTGCCAACCACAGAATTTAATTGGAATCAGCATCAACAAAACATACAGGAAGTGTTTTCCACATCATGGAGAAATTCTTCTTTGATGTGCTGGTTTTTATTTACCAACATTAAACTTTCAATTTATGTGAAATGTTCAAGACTTCTGATATTCAGGTTGTTTAGTCCAGCAACCCTGCTGCATTTGTTGTTGCTTTAGGATTGATCACTACAGCAGTGCTGGGATGGAAAGATTGTTTGGTTATTGGTCACAATTGGCCAAAACTCAAAAGCAGCTAATGCTCCTTTTACGCAATGCTTTGTGCAAATATGACGCAAGGCACTGGAGTTTAACTTTCACCATGTGCCTTCAAATAAACGTGCCTAATCTGGCTGTTCAGAACATTCAGAGAAGTTTGAGGAAAAAAAAAGAAAAACTACATACTAAGAACTAGCATGGATTACAAAACAGGTAGATCTATTTTACAGTTCCCTCTTCACAATACGACACCAGATACAATCGCCCCCAGAGCGGTCAAATCTTGTGAAACACAAGCTCAGGTGTCTCAGAGGGAGAGGAAGCTACAGGTTTTCACCCACAGTATCTAATGTTGTTAGTTTTGAATTGTTGCAATAAGTCACTACTGTAAACTAATAACATCTAGTTAAACGTAACATTTTTGGTCCTGCTAATGGTGCTGTGAGGGCACAAACTGATAGATTATGAAAGACTGGCTTATACACTAAATGGTTCAATATACATGAAGCACCTGACAGGACACTAAAGAGATTCACCCAAAAATGAAAATTCTGTCATTAATTACTCACCCTCATGTCTTTTCAAACCCGCAAGACTTTCGTTCATCTTCGGAACAAAAATGAAGATCTTTGTTGAAATCTGAGCCAGTTCTGTACCCTCCATTGACAGTCTATGCGACTACCAATTTGACGCTTCAAAAAGTTCATAAAGAGATCGTAAAACTAATCCATATGAATTGAGTGGTTTAGTCCATATATTCTGAAGAGACAATCACTTTATATGATGAACTCAATTCATATGGATTAGTTTTACAATCTCTTTATGAACTTTTTAATGCATCAAAGTGAATGAAGGGACAGAAATCTCTCAGATTTAATCAAAAAGATAATTTGTGTTCCGAAGATGAATGAAAGCCTTATGGGTTTGGAATGGTATGAGGGTGAGTAAATGACAATTTTCATTTTTGGATGAACTATCCCTTTAAGGTTCTATATAGAACCTTTTCTTCTAAGAGTGTACAATCAGGCAACTTTGTTACATTTCCATTTTAGTAGGGCTGCCCAAACTTTCTTTAGAGAGAAATGCACCTTTCATACAGATTACATAATCAGAGAATATTTGTTTTTTTATTTAATAGCAGACATTAAGCTTTCTATAGATATATTCCTCATGTCTGTGAAGCAAGTAGCATATATGCTAAATTTCGGTTCATTTTTGTGATGCGCTCCAATTCACTAAGACTGAGACGGCAGAAAGCGCATCCTGTTTTCGTTATTTTACAAAAGCACAACATTGTTATTGTGAGTTTACACAATTAAAAGTAAACCATTTCGAATGATGCATTACTCTTATTTGTATGACCAAAAATGGAGTATTTTAAGTTGTTTCCGTTCCGCGAGTCTCCATGTCATGCCTAATAATAGCAAAAATTTATTTAGGTTAATGTTAGAGCGACCACGTAAATTTAACAATGTAAATTAAACACGTTTCAAATGATAAGCCATATTTGAAGTCGCTAAATGACAGGCAAACATCTGGATTTCCTGCCTGACATACTGTAATAACCGGCGTTATCTATCCAATCTATCCCTAAGGGACTGCGTGACTTCACCACTTCCTGTGGATTTTTTTTTTTTTTCTTGACTAACCAAACATTCAAATTTTGGTCGACCAAGCCTCTTCTCACCGACTAACGCCCTACATTTTAGATGCAGTGTTTGTCCCCGATTCAAACTATAAACATACATACAGACACATAACAGGGTTCTGAGTACATGTAAATCACTCACAGTAAATGCAAGGTCCTGGCCTCTGAAGACCCAGATACCAGAGATACAACTGTCGTTGTTTGCACCGAAGAGGATGACACTGGCAAATGCATTCTTGCGTAGTTTGTCAAGTCGCTGGAACATTCCTGAGGAGATGAGCAAGAGAGTACTTGTACATACCTTTATAAACTATGCAATGCTAAACTCTTGCGCAAGTAGTACTGCTGAATTGGAAAAGTCATAGCATTCCTGGCACTTTATGTTTAAGGAGACAAAAAGAAAATGTTTAAAGTCAATGTGACCCGACTGTACCTGTGATAAGATTACAGCTCATGAAGGCCTGGGTTAACTCTTCAGGGAAGCGGTACTCAGCATACCAAATTGAGAAGCCCTCGCGATCAAAGTGATCCCAGAAGTAAGGCAACGCCACGGTCAGGGTGTCCTCGTTGGAGTATTTCCTCTTGAACTCATCCATGACAAAAGAGCTAGTGGCAAGAGGACAAAGGCAGACTGATGAGAGAGCGAACAGACTTTCAAACAGTGCCTATCTCTAAAGTTAAGGTGTATCAAGTACCTTTTTGGAAGGTGAGCAAATGGGTCCTTGGCTTTCGGCTCAGAAGCCAATGCAGCCTCGCATTCGTCCATCTCCTCCTCAGCAGGGGCGGCTTTCTTTTCCTCCTTTTTCTTCTCTTTTTTCTCCTGCTGCGGTTGTTGTTGCTGCTGCTTGCCTCCTTCCTTGCCACCCTTCTCCTTCTTGGTAGGAGTGTCCTTCTTCGGCTGCATCTCAGCAAACTTCTTAGCTAGAGAAATGAAAAATAAAAGCACACTTATACTAGCACTCAATATTAAAGAAAAAAAAAAAAAATTTGTAGTGCTTCAGGTTAATTTTGCCTAAGGCTGTACTGGCTTCAAAATCACAGCATCATCATTGTTAAAATGTGCGAAAACCCCTCAAGGAAACTGGTGGATTTGCATGGTTAGTGCCCAGAAGAGTGACCGTATAACCTTTGTCATTCTCAAGGACTTCATTTTGCAATACATGATCATTCAAGATAATATATTGGTGTGACAAAAATATAATATGTATAAAAATATTTCAAATATATTCCAAGTTGATTTTAGCATGTACATTCAGTCATATATGGTGTTTGTCACTATTTTGCTCAAGCCTGCTCTACAAAGACTTGCATCATCTGCCTCCATAATAGCAGTATGAAAAGCAAAAACTACACAAGCAGATTTGAGAAACTTACCATCAAACTGAGCCATTTTCTCACAGAGCTTAACCTCTCCCAAAACAGTCTTAAACTGAGGTTGGTTGACACAGGTCACAAACCAGCGAGTGACGTTGGGGTAGGGCTGACGGAAAGCAGGCTCAAGAACCTAGAAAGGTGAAAAAAAAAATCAGTTTAAAACATTGCAGCTTTATCAAGTACATTTACTGCATTATTATTATTAGAATGGTCCAGTAATCAGATGGGTGGGGAACAGATGAGTTTAGAGGTGTAACGATACATCATTATATCACAATATAAAAATGTGATATGTATTGGTGACGTGAATGATGTGTCACGATAGAGTTCATTTTATCCAAGATTCCACTAACTGTATTTATAAGGAATAGTTCAAAATGAAAATTGTCATTATATACTCACTCATTTTGTTCAAACCTTTAAGTTTTCCGTTCATCTTCCAAAAAACACAAATGAAGATATTTATGAAACCTGAGAGATTTCTGTGCTTTCATTTAAAGCCCATTCCCCTAAAACTTAAGACTCAAAAAGGGTCATAATGGTATTGTAAAAATCAATCGAACAGTTTAAATCCAAGTCTTCTGAAGAGACACGTTCGCTTTGTGTGATGAACAGATTTCTCGCATACTGTAGTAAACACGGATGCTTAAATGTACGTGCGGCAACTAGGGATGGCCATTTCAAGCAAAAATAATATTCGGAGATCGCTGAGAATTATTCGATTATTATTCGAAAAATTACACCTCTCCCCCGCATGCACGCACGTATATAAGCTACACACACACAAACGGAGAGAGACCATTCACGCTTTCAATCTTTTGTTCACAGTCATTTATAATGGTGCAGAGCAGAGCGAGCGTTTTCAATTAATTCCTATAGACAGCTTATAAAAACTTATTTCTGGGTTTTTTAGCTTGTTAGCTGTACACCTTATCACACAGCAACTTTTAGGCATTGTTCTGTTTTTTGTAGTAAGTCAGAAATGACAAGGAGGCAGCCTCACGCAATACAAAGTCAATGGAGACGGTTGGATTGTTTTCCCCCCGGTGGGCGTGGTTTTCAGATTATAATAAATGCGCTCTGTCTCTATAGATGTTGAGCTTCCATAGGAATTAACTGAAACACTCACCCTGCGCCAGTGGACACGCACCATGACCATGCGGCCGTGGGCATTTTATTTTCATTTTCAAATTAGTGCCAGTTCGGAAGCTGCGATTGTTTGAATGGTGGGTTCATTGTTACTCTTAATGAAAAACAACAAAACAGTAAAAAATGACAAACACGCTTAAATGGACGCTTTTACATTTCGATTTGAAACCAAATCTTCCGTCGTCATCTTGTCAGTCAGGCAGAATGGGTGAAGGCGAAATCTGACTTTTGCTGCTTATCAGTGCTTCGACTCTCGCTCGGCTCACACCTCATGCTAAATTGAGCAGATACGTTTTGTTTTAATTGTAGTTTTTCTCTAACGGAACTACATGATTTTTATTACTATAAAAAAACAAAACGACGGTGGGGGGCGGTGCCATGGTGGGCAAGTGACGTTACCAGTGTTGCAGCTTAACACCGCTATATATTCTGCTATTTACGTGTATCGTAATACTGCTAGATGAATTATAGACCAATAACCAATTGTCCATTTAAAATAAAACACTAAATATAATAGATAATATTTTAATTAAATGTTAACATCAATCATAATCCTAAAAAGGGTAGAAATTAGTGTAAAAGACACTTTAATAAAAGATGAACCAACATGGGCCCAATTTATTGTGCGTCCCTAATAAAAACCTGATTACGGCTCAGATTTTCATGACACCCTGTAGTCTCACCTGTTTGTAGAGCCAGAGCAGAGAGCAGACAACAGTGATGTCAGCCAGACTGACTCTCTCCCCAACCAGAAAAGTGCGAGTGTTTAAGTGCTGATTCAGGACGGCGAGGACTCGTTTCACCTCCTCCTTAGCCTGTTCTGTGGCCTACATACAAGACAAAGGACAAAGGTCTTACAAAACATTCAATGCACTTCCTGACAGATAAAGTTATTACATCAAGAGATATTCAAAGCTCACCTGTTTGTTGAACTGCATGATACCCAAAGTGGGGAACACCCAGGCGCTAGCTGGAGGGATGATCTCAGAATCAGCAAAACTGACCCACTGCAGCACCTGGGCACTGGCCTGGGGAGTGCTGCCACGAAGGGCATCACTGCTCACTGTCAGGACACACATCAGCATTAATGGCGAGTAATAAATCACCAAAGGTTGTTAAATAATCACAATAGTCCATCTATAGGCCCCATTTACACTTGGCCACTTTATGAGTGAAAAGACCTGGGGTCTCATTTATAAAGATGTGCATATTTGAACATACAACAGTTTCCATAATGTCCCTATGAAAAGTCTGTATGCACAAAAAAAAAAAAAAAAAAAAAAATGATTGACGTATTCAGGCACTCATCATCAATCAGCAAGGAAATCCAAGCACATTCTCCAAAAATGTATGTGGGTTAAAATGGGCCGGTTTCTGTACAAGTAATATATTATTATTTTCAGGAAATCATTCATTTCTTTGATGCAATTATCACAAAGCAGTTAAAATATCACTAATTTACAGATTATAATTATATTAATGCATATTGTGATTGCCTATTTGTGATCCTGGACCACAAAACTAGTCATAAGGGTCAATTTTTTGAAATCGAGATTTATACATCATATGAAAGCTGAATAAGCTTTCCATTGATGTATTGTTAGGATAGGACAATATTAGGCAGAAACAACTATTTGAAAATCTGGAATTTGAAAAATCAAAATATTGAGAAAATCGCCTTTAAAGTTGTCCAAATGAAGTCCTTAGCAACGCATATCCACTCACAAAAATAAATTTTATATATTTATGGTAGGAAATTTACAAAATATCTTCATGGAACATGATCTTTACTTAATATCCTAATTGTTCTTTTATGCAAAAAACCATTGATAATTTTGACCC
This sequence comes from Hypophthalmichthys molitrix, assembly GCA_037950675.1. Classification (NCBI taxonomy): domain Eukaryota; kingdom Metazoa; phylum Chordata; class Actinopteri; order Cypriniformes; family Xenocyprididae; genus Hypophthalmichthys; species Hypophthalmichthys molitrix. The sequence goes on from CM075505.1 coordinate 26,845,185, forward strand.
ATACAATGTATTGTTGGCTATTGCTACAAATATACCCGTGTGACTTATGACTGGTTTTGCGGTCCAGGGTCACATTTCTCTTTACATTTTCATAAATGATGGTGAATTAATTGAATTACTGCACCAGAAAGTTTGTATGCATGCTCTTCAGTTGGCGTTTTCACAAGAACATTTTCACATCAGTTTCCGCCTTTATAAATCCCAATTTGCTCTTGACCTTTAAAGTAGGAAAAAATCCACAGAATTTAGGTTCAAATCTGATTGTACATGCATTTTACAAATGAGGGATCAGGTATAAATGCCCCCCGAAACGCTTTTAATTTGGACTGCAAGCCGCTCGGTCCCCTTTAGGATGTGGTTTGAGACTCATTCCAGATGCAGCTAGACAAGTGTAAGTATGTGGCTTCTACCAAATATGTAAAATTTACTTCTCCCAAAATGGTAAAAAATAAGGATGTGAGAGCACGTTATATCAGCAGCTGGCCACCAGATACCACAGCACTACTGCAACATGCATCTCCACAGATATGGCCCGCCACAAACGAGCATCTCTCTCCAGTTAGTACGCACTAATGGCCACAATTTCGTGAATGAAACTAAATTTTCAGCATCCTGAAGCTTAACACTCAGGCATCTTCTTTAATTGTGGCGAATACGAAATTCTCCTATTGCAGCCGTTGCTCTTGATATCAGATGAATAATTTGTGTGGCCAAGTGTAAACGGAAACATTGTATTAAACCAGATAACTATCCGATAAAAGGGAACGCATGAAGTGGCCAAGTGTATACAGGTACAATAAAGCTTACTTACAGTAGTGAGCAATGGCATTGCTCTCAAACAGACAGAAGCCATCATCACCCTGGTAAGCAGGAACCTAAATGAACAGAAACCACATTTATGAATTAATTCAACATCAAAAACATATGCAGAGATAAAAGGGGGAAAAAAAAAAATAACACTGACCTTTCCCAAGGGAAAGTTGCTAAGGAAAGCAGGGGATCGGTTCGTCTGCCCAAAGGTGAAGGCAGGGGGGGCGGTTGCAATCTTCAGACGGGCCCCACTGTACTGGGCAGCGATCTGAGCCTTAAAGGCCCTCCAGTTCTCTGGGTATGTGTAGAGAGTCTGCAGAAACACAAGGTTTGAGATTACATTGCTGAAATTGATTCGGCTTGTTCAGCCTCCATCTAAAACAGAAACTGGCAACAGAAGCTGCCCCCTTCATTAAGACCACTCATACAGCATTACACAGCACTTTCCATCAGCTGAAGCAGCTGACAGTGCAATAAAATTACTTCAGAGATTGTAAACAATGTTTGCATATTCAAATAGAGGGTTAATAGTGGCAAAACTAACAGGATGGTGTTGAAGTGCCACTTATTTGTAAACCATCTGTTATTGTTAATCTTTAAAAACTCTGAATTATATTTTAAATAGTCGGGAAGTGTTTGACACCACCGCTAAACTTCAGAATCAGATGTGTCAATAATTACAACGGAAACGTTTTATTTTGTTTTAACGATTACACAATGAATGCATAACGGACGCTTTTCTATAAGCTCACACAGCAAATATCTACCTTTCACTTTAAGGAAATTAAAGTAAAACTTCAATTAACATAACATTCTGCTATTTACAAAATGATTAAAGCGGAGAACGAGCGGCATGGAAGGGAAAGCAAGGGAAACGTGGCACAAAGGAGCGCAGCGCTGTGCTTCTGCCCGTCATCACACTATCCACCTTATAAAGGGGTGTGGGGAGTATTTACAACATAAATAATCATCACAACAGCTTCACAGAACACTACAAAATAACACGGTATGAAGACAACATACAAAGATATAAGGATTGGAGTGATTGGGGTATGATTGTGGAGAGAGATGTACTGTAATAAGGCATCGAAGGGTTTTCTCCCATCTTACTCACCCCTGCCGCCATCTTCAGGACGAGAGAAAGGAGGAACGGGCTGCGCAGTGGTGACGTATAGGCCAGTCCTGTCGCAGATATAATACGTAATAGGGGCGTGAAAGCGACAGCTGGACGTGTTTTTCATATAAAATGTCATCTAAACTTTTTTGCTGAAAGATATATTTATTTATTTGACCGTAACCATGCTTTTGAACTTGTTCTTTTCTTTGTTTTACATTGTAAATTATTTATTCACATGAACAAACACTAATTTGATGTTTCTCACACTGTAAAATCTCTTACAATCATAAATTATAGTAAGAATAGCAAGAACTATGATCTTATCTTTCTTGCAGTTTGAGGTTTCCTTTGTTTACCTCTTTCCTTTCCATTTTTGTTCTTTATATTTCAAATGCAGTGGTTTCTTTGTGATTAAAAAGGAATTTATATATATATATATATATATATATATATATATATATATATATATATATATACACACACACACACACACACACACTACCGGTCAAAAGTTTGGAATCTGTAAGATTTTTAATGTTTTTAAAAGAAGTTTCGTCTGCTCACCAAGGCTGCATTTATTTAATTAAAAATACAGTAAAAACAGTATTCTGTTTGAATATATTTTATAAAGTAATTTATTCCTGTGATCAAAGCTGAATTTTCAGCATCATTACTCCAGTCTTCAGTGTCACATGATCCTTCAGAAATCATTCTAATATGCTGATTTGCTGCTCAAGAAACATTTATGATTATTATCAATGTTGAAAACAGTTCTGTACTTTTTTTTCAGGATTCCATGATGAATAGAAAGTTCAAAAGAACAGCATTTATCTGAAATACAAAGCTTTTGTAACATTATACACTACCGTTCAAAAGTTTGGGGTCAGTAAGAATTTTTATTTTTATTTATTTTTTTTCAGCAAGGATGCATTAAATCGATCAAAAGTGACAGTAAAGACATTTATAATGTTACAAAAGATTATATTTCAAATAAATGCTGTTCTTCTGAACTTTCTATTCATCAAAGAATCCTAAAAAAAAAATATTGTACACTAATATTTTGTACAATTGTACAATAAATGTCTCTTGAGCAGCAGATCATCATATTAGAATGATTTCTGAAGGATCATGTGACACTGAAGACTGGAGTAATGATGCTGTAATGATGTTCCAATTCTGTATTTATTCTTCTGAGATAAATAAAATAATCTATGACAGATCAGTTTATGCCCAACATCTGCTTTTGTGTTCTAATGAATAAATATAGGCTTGGAACAACATGAAGGTGAGAAAATAATTTATTGAACATATTTGGCTGAATTCATTATACTTTCATAGCATAACACTCTCACCTGAACACATTTTACCATGTTAAAATCTAAATGTGAAAAAAAGTCTACAGATTCTGTCTGGGCCTGCTCTACAACTTACTGATCCCTGTAAATTCATATTTAAAGGACTTAAATCCACTTGCTCTGATATTTGTGTTAAAGGTTAACCAGTTTCTATGAATGAAATGGGGGGGGGGGGGGGGGGGGTTGCAGTTTTGATTATCACTAAACATATTGAGAATTCAAAGAAAAAATATATTAAAAGGTCAAATACTTACAACCGTTATTAATAGTTTCAGTGGGCAGTGAGCTATTGTCAAGGTTGCCAAATTTTCACAACAAAACCAGCCCAGTCGCATTTCCCACAGTAAAATTCACATTCCAGGGGCTAAATATCATGTTATTTGGGATCGCTTCAACTCACGGACATGAAAACAATCCACGGTAACAGTGTAAAAGTAGCCAATTGTGCGGGGAAAACGCGGACTCGGCCACACTGGCTATTGTGTGACTCTGGCATGATAGGAAGCTTCAACTGCAAATATTTTCCTGCTAAAAATTGTTGCTATGATATATTGTTATCAGAGTAGGGAAGCATCAAAATATCTACAAAAACCACTGACGCACATTGTGTAGTATGTATTTAGCCTTTCTTACAAAAGAACTTCAGAATAAAAAAAGACAAGATGGAGACATGTTCAAAATTTTATGAGTGCAGTATTACAAAAGAGAAATATATTCTACTACAGGCTGGTTGGCATTTACAAAAATATTTTTAAAAATGAGCTTATATAATGAGATTGAATAACTTCTAAAAGCAATGTGATAAATGATTAATTTATCCTTCCAAAACATGTTTGTGAGCTGGTTTTGCTTACAGAATCATTCAACAGCTGAAGAGCCTTACTCACTATATATATATATATATTCTCTTTTCTCTGCTGCCTCAATATAAATGAAACAGTTCAGTCTTTCCATCATGTAGAACAACTGCAACATTTTGTTCCCATTCGACTTGATGTTTCACAAATCAAACTGTTGCCATAGGAAAACTATAGATATACCAAAATGGGGATAAAAGGAGACCATAAAAAAACAACATCAAATGAACAGGGAAAGAATTACAGTATATACATAAACTACGTAACATCCTCACAGCATCAAGTTTCATATTTCCCATATTCTTGATAGAAGAATCAGCTCACAAGACCTAGAAGAACGAGAGTGAAACTTTTAGACAATAGCTGGATAGCGCAACATAATTTAGACAAAGAAGAATCAAAAAAAAATTGTGAGGATCAGTTTTGATATCACATTTTAAGTATTTACAAGAACTGTATAAAATCAATAAAGTTATGGCACAGTTAACTGCAAGAGCTGTGACAATAAGATTTAATCATAGGAAATACATACCCAGGTAGTCATCCATAAGAGATCCAATAGCAAACTAATAAAAAAAAGGAAGAAAAAACTGAATAATCAAAAACCTGAAGAAAATATTTTTATCCAAATAAAATATTATTCAGCATATTCAAGAGAAAGTGCCAAGAATTTACAATATCATTCTTATCCACTCGAGTTCCCACAATCTTCAGTCGAATTTCATCATCTTGTTGGATCACAATGTCCTGTTGAAGAAAACAAACTGAAATGGTCTATATTTGTGCAGGGTAAAAAAAAAAAAAAAAAAAATCATTCTAAAAACATTTCTTAAAGCTACAGTATGTAACTTTTGTGTTAAAAATGTACATAATGAGCAAGTACATCATGAATCCATTTTCCAAACTGTGTTTTTGTCTTATCCTGAATCACTACGGTACACCTATAATAAGTGTTTATATTCGGAGCACGCAGTTTTGTTTATTAACCACTAGGGTGCCAAAAGTTACAGACTGCAGCTTTAATGGTGATTTATTGACTCATACCTCATCGACTGTCTTATAACATGGCGGATTTGAGTTTGGGTCAAACTCCATCTCAGAGGGAATAGACTAGACACAGAAATAACAGATATAAAACAATCACAAATATTAACACAAACATATGTGCATGGAATATATCCATAATTTGAGATATATATATATATATATATATATATATATATATATATATATATATATATATATTGAAAACCTACATGACGAGAAATGAAACAAGACATGGGGCCAATTTCTGTAAAGAGTCCAACCTGGGGAAAGAGAAAAAAATATTGTATTAAAGACTAAAACAATCAGAAACAGGGCAATGAGTTTTATCAACACTGTATAAATTATCACTGAGCAAGTAAGTTCTTTATACAAGAGCTCTTAAATGTGATCTGACTGTCTACACATGGAGTCACACTAGAGTAAGATACATGAACTAAGGAACGTCCAGAATAAAAACAACAGCACTGAGAGAAGATAAAATGGGCTCGTACTTTGTTAACCTGAGTGACAACAGCATCCACAACTTCTCCCTTGAAGGGACGGAATACTATGGCTTTGTATTTGACGGGATACAGCACAAACCCTCTGCCGGGCTGTATTACACCTGCTCCAATATTATCGATTGTGGTTACTGCAATAACAAAGCCATACCTGAGAAACAAAAGAGACATTAGAGACTCATATTTCATTATATTCATTAACTGAATAAAGTCTGATCTCAAACTTACTTTCCTGTACATGTTCCCTCCACCTCAGTGAACAGTTTCTGCTTGACTGTGTTCAAAAGGTTGGGTCCAAAGTACCTTGGATGGAGGAGAATCTCATGCTCCAAAGAGATCTATTGTGATGAAAATTGAGAAAACAACAAGAAGCTACATTAAGATATGAATGTACGTCTAGAATCGGTTTGAATTAACAAAACACACTGTATAAACAATAATATAAATTATTGGTTTCGACTTTTAATCAAATACGTCAAATAAGCATATCAACACAATATTCATCATTTCAAAAGGACAAGATCTGTGGAGCTGGCTGCGTTTCATTCACCAACACTTTCAAAACCTAGTGACTGTGTGCTGGTAGCCGAGACAAAACAGCATCAACGAGCCGAAAATATTGAATTCTTCATGCTGGGGTTCATTGTAACTACACGCAAAAATAAAACAACTATGGACTTACGTGATAAAACATCTCTTAACTGGTTTTATCTTACAAATTTATCTGTTTAAATTGTAAAAATCCGCGAGTATTGGTTTATGCGTGAACAGGCGCCGACCCTCAAAAGAATCGAGCAGCAAGAGCGTTTCCGGGGGACTATGACTTCAAATTAAGAGTCATAAGAAGGCATTTATTGGAGAGAAAAAAAAAAAGAAAAAGAAGACGACTTTTACTTCATAAAATGTTGATTAAACAAATATTTTGTGAGCTATTTATTTTTTAAACAACTATTTATTTTATTAAACATTTATTTTAGCTATCCAAAATGTAGATGCATTATAAAAACCCTGATTTAATTAAAATAACATTATTTACATTATTAAAATAAGTTTGTTTAAATGCATTTCTGTCATGCTGTATATAGGGTCCAAATTATGTAACCTCCTGGTAGTGCTTTAATGATCCACAATTCCTTACATTTTAATTAATATTACATTCCGTGAATGCTACATTTTATGTAATTAAAAAAACTAGTTAATAAATAAAATGTTTACATATATTTTAAAATCAATTCAACAAATTATGTGAAGTATGACATTTTGTACAGCTACTTTTAATTGTAGGATACAGTACAAAAAAAAAGTGAAAGGCCAAAATCACCTGTTTAGGGGAGTTTGGTGTGTTTTAAACTAGATTTTGCTAATGCTGGGATAATTTTATGCATTTTTTAGCTTTTATAACACATTTAATAAATCAGCAAATCAATTTTAAAAGGGCTACTTTGTCTCGAGACTCGCGTTGAACACTTACACACAGAATGCAAGACAAAACATGAACACAAGAGGTCACTATAATTCCAAAGTTATGCAACGTGTGGCCATTGACATGACATTTAAAGCGCTTTCGGAACAAGCAGACAAGTGTCTGATTTTTAAACGAATAGCCTACTTGCTTTGAAGACTCAGAGCACCGTTTGAATGAGATATATATTTCCCCAGAAGCTTAAGTTAATTGTCTCTCCAAAGTGAAACTAGTGCGAAAATTGTGCCATTTGTTCATTTTTCAATGTTACCGAGTCATTATTAAATTAAGAAATATCAATGTATGGCTTTGTTTGAGTAGATTTGCCAATGAACAAAACTAAAAGGACTTGTCATTAAGAAAACAGATTAGATGATAGATAGATTTTAATAATAACTTCATCAACAAATAATTACTTAAATTAATTTGCAGCATTAAAAAGTGATGAGTTTAAGAGGAAAAATGTCCTTTGAACTAAATGTTATGTGACAAATAAAGCTTGTGTGGAAATCCTGAAAGGTATACTTCCAGTTTGTTGCTGTTTTGTAGCTTTAATAGCAAGTTTTAAAAGCTTCTCTTTCACAAGCAAATAAAAGCAAATGCAGTGGACTGCTATAGATCAGACTGTCTCACCATTGTTGCAGAGGCAGGTCAGATACCCGAGGACTAAAGCCATGCATGTTGATGAGCATGGGCAGATGTCCACAAATATCTGAGCATGGTGGATGGGGTTTGCATCATGCATAGTCCAAATCGAAGATGGTCCTTGGGGACTTCTTCATTTTGTCCGTGCCACATTCTTGCAGAGAGCTGGCACTCATCACATTAACCTTGATATTATAAAAGAGAGAGAGAATGCTTGCAGATGTCCTCACAGTCACAAGTTCATGGCCTTCATGTTGTGGAGACAGTGCTTTCATTTAATCAAACCCTTTATAGTCCCTCTTTCTATTTCGGTGGAATTTTGCCATTACTATATATCAACTTATACAGTGATTTCTCAATTTCAAATTGGTGCTGTCTTAAAGGGATAGTTCACCCCAAAATTCTGTCATTTACTTACCCTTAAATTGTTCTTAATCTGTATAAAGTTCTTTCATCTGTTGAACACAAAAGAATATATTTTGAAGAATGTCGGTAATCAAACAGTTGACGGCACCCATTGACTTCCATAGTAGGAAAAAAAACTATGGAAGTCAATGGGTGCCGTCAACTGTTTGGTTACCCATATTCTTCAAAATATCTTCTTTTGTGTTCAACAGAAGAAAGAAACTCATGCAGGTTTGGAACAACATGATGGTGAGTAAATGATGTCAGAAGTTTCATTTTTGGGTGAACTATCGCTTTAAGACAGAAAATATCTGACAGATATAAAGGCATTTTTTTAAAGGCCAAGCTTTGTGAAAGCGGGCTTAAATATTAAAAATCAGTGGTATAAAAGCACAAGGACATGCAAAAAAAAAAAAAATTATATGCAATCATACACTGTAAAAAAAAAAAAATATGATTTGTTAACATTTTCTTTTGTCAGATCAACTTCAATAATTATTGTGGTTTAGATAACATAATTTTTTGAGTTTATGTTGATTAAACCAATTGTCTCATTATATTAACTCAAATTTTTAATTTCAATGAACTCAAAATTTTAAGGCAACCAGGTAACTTACTTTTTTAAGTCAAACCAACAATTCTTTTTTACAGTGAGAGGTCTATATAGGAAAGGACAATGCTATCTCACAACCAATTCGTATTTTATGAGGTGGCTAATTCACTAAATTTTGTACGAAATTCATACGATTTGTCTAAACCCCAGTGATGGGTAGGTTTAGGGGCGGGGTTAGGGATAGCTCATTCGTACGAATTCATACGAATTTCAACACGTAAAATACGTACGATTTAGCAAAAAACGTACGAGTGAGTTCGTACGAATTATCCACCTCATAAAATATGCATGAATTGCCATGAGACCGGGTTGGAAAGGATATTTTTGCGTATATTTAACGTTATTGCAGAATAGAATATTCAAGTAAATTCAGTTTGAAAGTCAAACAAATACATGAATAACTTCAAAAAATATTTATTTTCTTTTAAAAAATTATTTTAGTTAATTTGCTTTTTCCCATTAATTTTCTCATCTCTGTGATTGATTTATCCATAGGAAGCGTTATAGTTTTTTTAACAAACTGAACATATGTAAGCAAACCTACCACAATTGTTGTTTATTCACCTTTCATTGTGCAACATGTGTTTGGACCGACACACTGTTTTCAAATATATTTCTCTTGTGCCGCTTTTGTTTTTTTGAAAGCAAAGCCCTTCTCCAGTGTTGATCTGAGTGCTCTCAGAGCTCATGGAAAGAAAACCCTGTTCCTGAGCTTCAGCTCACTGCTTTCCTTCCCCCTCTCCCCTTGCTCTCGCCAAAGGTAGCTTTCAGATGCAAAATAAGCAGACATATGGAGAGGAGGTCTTTCTCCAGCCCTCCTAAAGATTCAGATTGTATGACAAATCACGTCCACCACCACCCTCCCAACCCCACACAGAATCTCCAGACAACAGCTTCATTAGAGTGAAAGAAGGAGTTTTTGCAGCTTTGTCGAGTCAAGCTCAGACTTCTTTCCCTTCTCAATTACTCCATTGTTGGCTAGAGATTCAAGTTATTGCACTCAAAACCATATGGCTGATTCGAACACCTACAAGTGATGCTATCATGCTTTATCTAAAAATAAAATGGCACATTTTTCTTTAACAAATTGGTGAATAATGTTTGTTGCAAAAAAAGACAAAGACTTGCAAAACCCACAGTCCAGCAGGTCTATACTAATGCATGGAACAGTCTGGCGAGGTCAGGTGTATGAACTTATCATTAGTCAGGGAATCGCTGTGTACTTCCTCCCTTTTACGGTGATGTAGCTTGTGCAAAGCTTCTTCTCATTTTACCAAAGAGTTGCCCTGGTTACTTTCAAATATAAAGTCTTTAGAGACACAGCTCTCATTGTCAGCACTGATGCAGGGTAAACTAGAGGTAAATTATGCACTTGCACAAACACACGAAGACAAGTGAATGCCCCACCGTAGGGTTTGTATTTAGAATTGGACATCTGATTGATAGTACTAGGTTCACGAACTGGTACATTATGTGTCCGACTCACAAAGAGAGCCCAAAATTTACATTCACATAGCTTGTAATGAGATTCCATTGCATTTTGATAATAGCACCTGTTCTGAAATCTTGTAAATATGCACAAAAAATATATTCCAGGTATATCTGGCAAACAAGTTTGGAAAATTTTTAAAGTAGGAATGTAATGTTTATGAAATGCAGCTTTCAGTTATGCATTTCAGACACAGGACACATGCCACTGTACACATATCTGTAAAATGTCTAAATAATAATAAGAAGAATTGGTAGTACTTTATTTTACAGTCCTTTTTCCCATGTACAAACTATATAGTAATTACAATAACTAGGTAATAACTAAACCTAACCTTAACCCATGTAGTTACCTTTTATTAACCCTTTCACACTCTAAAAATGCTGGGTTAAAAACAAACCAAGTTGGGTTGCAAATGGACAAACCCAGCGATTGGGTTGTTTTAACCCAGTGGTTGGGTTAATCGTTTGCCCAACCTGGGCAGTTTTATTTAACCCAACTATTGTTTAAAAATTATTATATGGCTGGCTTAAAATGAACTCAAATTAGGTTGGGAACTAAAAATCAGACACATAATTACTAGAGGCAACAATAATAATCAAAAAGTGAACATTTATATTTAAATGTTTATTCATTAAACAAATTAATAAATGTTAATTTCCAACATACTTTGGGTTAATTTTAAGCAAGCAATACAGTAATTTTTAAACAATAGTTGGGTTAAATAAAAATACCCAGCAGGTTAAAATACCACTGGGTTAAAACAACCCAATCGCTGGGTTTGTCCAATTTCAACCCAGCTTGGTTTGTTTTTAACCCAGCATTTTTAGAGTGTGAAAGGGTTAATAAAAGGTAACTACATGGGTTAAGGTTAGGTTTAGTTATTACCTAGTTATTGTAATTACTATATAGTTTGTACATGGGAAAAAGGACTGTAAAATAAAGTGCTACTACTATTCTTCTTCTTATTATTATTATTATTATATTTTTTATAGTAGCCTAATAAAGGTTTTTATGCATTTTTAAAAATGAACAAAAAAATACACAACCCACACATTTAATGTTCTTGGAAAAATATGAAAAATATGAAAAATATTGAATTTTGCTTGTAAACACAGCACAAAATTCTTTAGTCAACAGCCCAGTTATTGCAAAAAAATTAAGAATTTGGATGAATGAACATTTACATAACTTCAGAAATGTGAAAGAAAGAAAGATTATTAGCAATATAAATTATATTTTATTTGCTAAAAAAACAAAGCATACTGGCATACTGAGCTGGATTAAGTTGAGATTTTTAGGCTTTATTAAAACTTCAAGAATACTACAAGGAGTGACAAAGTTGCTGCTGTCTTTAAACATTGTAACCCTAGAATTTGTTTCCAGTCTCTTCGTGCACGAGGCATGTGGGGCTGATTTTCTCATTTGGGGTGTGGTATCCCCGTACAATTGAAGCACTGGAGTAAGGAATTAATTATCATTCAAAAGTAATGGCCCTATTCTGCCCTGCTTGAATTCTGAAGAAGGAGAAAAGGTCCTCTGGCCCCGATCCTGCCGCAGCGCCAGGGGAAAGGATTATTCCGGGGATTACCATGTGAAAACTTCTATCAGACTTTCTGACTCAAAGATCCTTTGCGAACAGTAATCGCGTTAATACCCGGGGATTAATGCTGGGCCAAATGCAAAATTGAATTTTAATTCGAATTGCATAAATAGATATAAAATAAATTAAAAGACTATTCTAGCGGAGAATAAAGCGCGTTCTGCGCCTCACACGTCACATGCCAATCCAAGACAGGTCGAACAAGACCAATGCACCTTTCACTTCATGTGCTTCAGACACCGCTTTCCACACCTGCCATGCAAATTTTAATACTGCTCTCTTTCTTCTTCCCTTTTTAATGTTGCAGTAGCCATTGTGCATTGAAATATCACTTCCATTCAGGTCGCATATTTAAGTTTACTCGCGCAGCAGACCCTCAACCACGCGCGTTGCGTTGCTTTCTTTTTAAAAAGTGCAGTGTGCATGATTGTTTTGGGGTTCAGATCAGACCCTCTTTAAGTAATTCAGTTGTTTCATTTTCTCACGTGTTTCTGCTATTGAAATGCAATCAGGTCTCGTGCACTTGTGCCTAATCCTGTCAAAATCTCCTTGGCAACATCTCTCAGCTGTGGGCAAAACCCTTCTTCCTCCCCACCGCCCCTTTCTAGGGGGAAAAAAAACCCTGACACATCCATCACTTTGGTGGAAATAAGTAATGTTAAGTAAGATTGTAAAACAATAACTTTTTTATGACTTTATAAGAGCAATAAGTGCAAGGTCCAGACCAGATCACTAATGCTCTGACTGGAAGCAAAATAGTCATTCAAGCTGTTTTCCCTCTTTGATGTTATTACTGACAGGTTGGTGTTGTAATAGTAAAATCGATCTCCCCCATCACCCCAGTCTGGACCTCCACAGAGTGACCAGAGGGGCTTTAAAACCAATGCATTCGTCATAAAAGCGTAAAAAAGGAAAAGAAAGAGCACTATATATATATATATATATATATATATATATATATATATATATATACACACGCTACCCCAGTCAAAAGTTTGGAAACATTACTATTTTTAATGTTTTTGAACGAAGTCTCTTATGCTCTTTAAGGCTGCATTTATTTCATAATAAATACGGAAAAAACAACAATATTGTGAAATATAATTACAATTTAAAATTATGGTTTTCTATTTTAATATACTTTAAAATATAATTTATTTCTGTGATCAAAGCTGAATTGTCAGCATCATTACTCCGGTCTTCAGTGTCACATGATCCTTCAGCAATCATTCTAATAGGCTGATTTATTATCAATGTTGGAAACAGTTGTGCTGCTTAATATTATTTTATAACCTGTGATACTTTTTCAGGATTTTTTGATGAATAAAAAGTTAAAAAATATCAGCATTTATTTAAAATAGAAATATTTTGTAACAATATAAACTACCGTTCAAAAGTTTGGGGTCAGTAATTTTTTTTTTTTTTTTTTTTGAAAGAAAGAAATTAATACTTTTATTCAGCACGGATGTGTTAAATTGATAAAAAGTGATAGTAAGGATTTATATAGTTAGAAAAGATTTATATTTTGAATAAATGCTGTTCTTTTTAACCTTTTATTCATCAATGAATCCTGAAAAAAGTATCACAGGTTTCAAAAAAATATTAAGCAACACAACTGTTTTCAACACTGATAATAACTGAGTATCAAATCAGCATATTAGAATGATTTCTGAAGGATCATGTGACACTGAAGACTGGAGTAATGATGCTGAAAATTCAGCTTTGATCACAGGAATAAATTATATTTTAAAGTATTTTAAAATAGAAAACCATAATTTTAAATTGTAATAATATTTCACAATATTATTGGTTTTTCTGTATTTATTATTAAATAAATGCAGCCTTAATGAGCATAAGAGACTTCGTTCAAAAACATTAAAAATAGTAATGTTTCCAAACTTTTGACTGGTAGTGTATATAACATATATATATATATATATATATATATATATATATATATATATATATATATATACACACACACACACACACACACACACACAACATTTCTTTCTGGTTCTCGAATCTGATTGGCTGAGAGGTCTTTCCAGCAATGCGATATTTTTCCAATACCGTTTCACCGTTTGAATCACTCCGCTGTCAGCATTCTCACAGCGAGTGTCATGGCGGACATATTTTTATAGATACTGTTATTTTGTAACGGAATGTTGTTTTAAGAGTTTTTATATATTTTAAATAGTTGTTTAGACCTCAGATATGCGATTTATATATAAACACAGCACCTATAAATTTGTTTAGACGCTTTCGGAGATGCGAGCTCCAGGCCGTCAGCGACCGTTCAGCGCTCATGTACCCGCAGAGAACAGCTTCATCTCGGCCAGCCCTCTGGAATTTGCCGCTAGCTCTTAGTGTTTAAACAGAGGTATAATTCGTTTTAGGTATATCTTTGGTCATATTAATGTATTACTTGGGTAAAAAACAACCCAAGTTGGGCTAAATATGGACAGTCCCAATGATTGGGTTGTTTTGACCCAGTGGTTGGGTTAAATGTTTGCCCAGCCTGCTGGGTAGTTTTATTTAACTCAACTATTGTTTAAAAATTACTATATTGCTCGCTTAAAATGACCCCAAAATAGGATGGAAATTAACATTTATTAATATGTTTAATAAATGAACATTTATTCAAGTTCAATGTATAATAATTAAACAATAAACATGTATTAAATTGCTTATTAATAAATGTTCACCTTTTGATTGTTATTGTTGCCTGTAGTAATTATGTGTCTGATTTTTAATTTCCAACTTCTTTTTTTTTTTTTTTTTTTTTTTTTTTTGGTTAATTTTAAGCCAGCCATATAGTAATTTTTAATCAATAGTTGAGTTAAATAAAACTGCCCATCAGGTTGGTCAAATATTTAACCCAACCACTGGGTCAGAACAAACCAGTCACTGGGTCTGTCCATTTTCAACCCAACTTGGGTTGTTTTTAACCCAGCATTTTTTTTCAGAGTGTAAAAAAAGAATTGTTGGTTTAACTTAAAAAAGTACGATACCTGGTTTGCATTAAAATAAAAAATTGCGTTAATACAATGAAGGCGATTGGTTTAATCAACACAAACTCAAAATATTATGTTATCTGAACTACATTAATTATCTAAGTTGATTTGACAAAAGAAAAAATGTTATAACAAATATTTTTTACAGTAGCCTATATACATAAATGAGGAAACAGATGAGGAAACGGAGTCACTCAGAAGTTCACTACATCTTCATGAGTCCATATTAGTTTATGTGTCTAAAATTATGCATCTAGTCCACTTGTGCTTCACTTCATGCCAGCGAAAGCACAAACGTGCCTCAGAAGCGGGGTGTTTTTGTTCACGCTGGGACTATTTGAATAAGAATAATGCTATTGGAGTGTCGCAGGCCGAGAAAAATGAGTGACAAAAGCTCAGAGGCGCAGAATTTGGACGGGGGACAAGCCGTATAGAGCTGAAAAGAAGAGAGAGGAGAGGCGCACAATGGAACAATTCACCTTATAATCGCTTTGATATATCATACATGCCTGAAGACTCTAAACATTGTGTAATTATTTATAAATGACTGTGCCCCTATCGCCATAATACCGCACGGAGAAAGGCACCGCAGGTCTCTCCCCAAACTATTTCTAAATAGTGCCCCTTCATTTTTTTTTTTTCCAAAGAGGGGCGAGTTGCTTGCAATTGAATAAATTGAATAATTAATGAACAATTGTACGGCTGTCTCATAAAGATGTCTTTAAATAAAACTTAAGGCACTGGGCGCAGCGGAGCAGTTTGATTGAACTGCATCTTTCACCTCGAGAGTTATAACTCAAGATGCGTGCAGGCAGGGTGGAATGAAGAGAAATAAACGTTATTTGAATGCATAATACAGTAAAATATTGCAATTTACCTAGCATTAGCATTAAATTATATATATATAAACTTTTATTTATCTAAATTATGCATTGAAGCAATGCAAAACTGTTTGGTAAAACGATCGAATACATCATTTATTTCCAGAATTCCTTCCGCTTACCAACACATTTGAATTTTACATTTCTGTTCTCAGTTATTTTATGTTGCATGTTACCATTTTTGTATTGCCACGTGTGTTACACTTATGTTTTGTTTGTCTGTCAGCTGGTGAGAGGCAAATTCTGATGAACTTTACTCATCATGTCTTCCATTAATGACCTTTGTTACAATCTGATTTGGTATGGTGACATTATAGCACTTTATTTTGCAGTCCTGTTCATGTACATACTATAATATTATAGTAATTACAATAACTGGGTAATATTAACCCTGAACCTTCACCTAAACCTAATCTTAACCCATGTAGTTACCTTAGGCCCTACTTTCTTAGGTAAGTACATTGTACATGTAAGTGCAAATACTGTAAAATAAAGTGCAACCATATAATTTGATGACATAAACATGTATAGGAACTATATAGGCTACATAATAAAAACAACTTTTTTTGCAATTTACAAGATGGTTTGTAGCCTACTGTACACTGTAAAAAATTGTTTTCATGATTTATCACAAAATTTTTTCTTTTGTCAAATCAACTTCAATAATTAATGTGGCTCAGATAACAATATTTTTAGTTTATGTTGATTAAATCAATCGCTTTAATTGTATTAACTCAAATTTTTAATTTCAATGAACTCAAAATTGTAATGCAAGTAGAATGAAAGAATTGTAGAATGAAAATTAGCTGAAACGTCAAAAAAAAAGACATTTATAATTTGGCATCAAACCAAAGCAAATGTGTTGCCTATAAGTTTGTAAAATACAATTTTAAAGAGCTATGATTTTCTTAGTGCAGAAAATACTTTAGAACAATGTGGGAAAACTTGTCTCCTAGCCTCGGGCCACTTCGTGATGTCTCTTCTTTTCAATTTCCTCCAGAGATTTAAGTTAAAGTGGGCTTGGTGCACGCTGGACAGATAGCAACAGCTCTGCTCGCGTGGCTGGGCAGCTCTCCTGCTCTCTGATTGGCCAGCGGTGATTACAGGCACGCTTCAGAGGGCGAACAAACAACAGGCATAAATTATGCTAATGAGATGGCCGTGCGGCACGGGGCAGACCTGATGCAAACCATTCATTCATCCTTCACAAAAAATGCCAAAGCGAGGGGGGTATGTCCATTGTCTCATCAGGGTATATAAGGTAGGTGAGGCCAGTCGTGTGCCAAGCTCACAAGCTCACACGAGCTGATTGAGGGGTAAGAGCAAGACAGACGCGTGCCTTAAACTTCAACACAAACTATCTGCAGAACTCTGCAAGACACCCAGTGTCATCTCCAAGCCCACATAAGGTGCGTATCCGCAGCGCAAAACACCCGCAGAGAACTTGGAATGACTGTTTTTTTGGTGTATTCCTAACTCTTTTTTCCTATTTCTCCAGGTTATCAACAATGGAAACTGTATACTCCGACATGGACACCTCAAGCTGCGACTACTCCTTTACGCACACTGATGACGAGGACTCGCGCAGCAGCCTCCACCCCGCGTCCCCCGCGTCCTCCGCGTCCTCCTGCGGCAAGCCACCTGCGTCTCCAGCCGAGCTGCAGCAGAAGAAGAGGCGCAGGGGGCGCGCGAGGAGCGAAGCCACCGTGCACGTCGTGAAGAAGAACCGCCGGATGAAGGCCAACGACCGCGAGAGGAACAGAATGCACAACCTCAACGACGCCTTGGACGCTTTGAGAAGCGTGCTGCCGGCCTTTCCCGACGACACGAAGCTGACCAAAATCGAGACTCTGCGCTTCGCTCACAACTACATCTGGGCACTTTCGGAGACCATCCGGATCGCAGACCAGAAGTCAAGAGACCCTGCGCTGCTGCTCCCCGGACTAAGCTGCATGGGAGATGCGCCCAGTCCCGGCGGTGACTCTTGCTCCTGGCCGTCCGGCGCATCCTCCTCGTCTTCATCCCCGTCTTACTCCAATTCAGACCCGGGCAGCCCCGCAGCCATGGACGATTTTGGATACTTGCAAACCGATGTAGTTTACAGCTACACCAACTTCGTACCTAGCATCTATTAATGTGACTAAAGCATTCTGTATAGAGTCTGCAGAAGTATGTAGTGTAATATCAAAAGGATGTTGCTGTTACCTTTCTATTAGAACCAAGAGCACAGAGACAACGTTAGGTATTCACTGTTTGCCTTAATGACAGTTCACAAATGAGAATGTTTTTTATTTTTGTACGCTTTGTTACTGACATCGATGCTTTTTCCGATATCTTTGCACTTTTTGCATTCCTTGGAGCATGTTAGAGAAAATTATAATTTAAACCAAGACAGATTGGCCTTTGCAGTCCAAGGTGAAAAGTCAATATTACAATTTGTAGAGCGATAAAGCAGAAAAACGAGCGTGAAAATTCCGTTTCAACGCTGTGACAATAGGCTGAAAGGACAAGACAAAGATCTGGCCTTATGCATTATGTATTTTGACCCGAAGAAATCTCCTCTGTCTGTCTGACTGATCCGAGTACAGTTAACTAGCTCTCATCATGACTGCTTCTTTCCCACCACTTTCTTTTTGTTTTATTTATTCAACCTGTTGCTTATTGTATTTTTATTGTATATAAAGAGATTTATTCTATTATGTATTTACCTCAGAATATAAATCTGGTGCAAACATGTTTGTACGAATAAATATAACGTTTTCTACAAAAATATCTGTGCTTGCTTGTTTGCTTCAAAATGTGACGCCTCTATGCGTAAACAAATCATAGCATAATGAGCATCATTGTACTGAGTACAGCCACTGAAGCGTCACACTGGGTCACCGCGCAGAGAATAACGGTTATGCAGCAGGTGCATGGATATAGATCGGAGATCGTCGACGCGTCATCTAAACTGTCAAACAAACCGCTTATGCACATTTTATACAGGATTGCACTTGATTATATCGAAGCGTCCACATGAGTTTTAGTCATTAAGATCTCAAAGATAAAAACAAGAAAAAAAAAGTGCTAATCTTATAGTGCACGAGGTGGCATTTTGGTGGCTGTGTATTTTAAACTTCCTGCAGCCTGTATTCAGTTAAATTATATAATGTAGCCTAAATATACACACTTATTTGAGGTCTGTTTGTCACTATAAATTAATTAATAAAACACAGGTGAATAATGGAAGGACACGCGATCACTTAAAATTCACCAAATTTGGCCTCACGAGCAACTGTGGACATAAAAATGTAATAAAAATGCAATGAAAAAAACTCCAACTAACCAAAAAAAATGTGACTTTTAAAATAAAAATCTAAACAATTGCCCCTTTCGAAATTATATGCCTAATAAAAACATACATATCAAATTTTTATCGTAAAACTATTGCATTGTTAAATAGGCTGTACATTTTCTCCCTAAATTATAGTTTTTCTAAAACCATGTAAATACATTTTTTGTTGTCTTTACAGTATAAGATAAAATTAATAGGCTTGTATCTATAGCATTTTGCATTATTTTTCAAACCTTTTTACGATGCAGAAATTCCCAAAACGCAGGCTAATCTGCGCATTCAGATAGGCTACTCAAATGAACATCCTTTAATCCATTACACTACAAATAATAATACAAATAGAATAGAATTATACATATAAAATATAAAAATCGAATATGTTTTTGTTATCTATGGCCCTTATGTAGCTAGCCTACACCTATTTATTCAAATTCATGAAAGTTTTTATTCTGTGCACGTTGTGTATGAGGATCAGTTGATTTCTGAAGGGGTTCAGGTTAAATCCTCTATTTGGGAGTTCCGCATGAGGTCCAGCCAAGGCTCTTGTATCTGCACGTGTCGGGGATAGAAAAGTATAATAGCGCGTGCTGAAAGCCTTGGGGAAGGGCGCATGCCAGCTGAAACGAGAAAAAGGGGCACAGACATGATGTTTATCACCCTCTCAAGAAGTTCATTTTACAGACCTTCACTGCACATCAAACACCCATGATGAGTGCTGTGGCACATTCACAAAGTTAAAATCTGCAGTGGACTTCAAAGTAGCCTATAGAAAAAAAATTATGTCTTCATTGACATTATGACTACATCTCTTTGTTCTCAATCACAGACGCATAAGCAATAAGCTTCAAACTGCTAACCATTGAAATGCACCTGCAATCTCCTCTTTATTACATTGTTTAACATGCTATTCAGCAAACTAAACAGTACACAACTATACATGATATATGCACATTATCATAATAGAAAGTCAATATTCTGGAATTCAGAATTTTAACATGCAATGCAGAAACCATAAACAGAAGATGGTCTAAAATCATGTTTTTGAATTTCCTTGATGGTTAAACTGATTGATTTTCTATTTATGAATATTTCCCATTATCTCAACTAAAAGTATATATCAAAGATAAAAGAAAAGCCTGCAACTGAGCCTTACAGATGAGAGCTGTTCCCCTCTCTCCCCCTTCCCTTAGGGCTGAAAGCCTGTATCAGTGCAGAAGGGCTCACTCAGGTCACAGGTCACTCAAGGGCAGGAGACCCCTCACCTCCCAAGGAGATGGCCTCCCATGTCAACGACCACAAAAACATCAAAACAGCCTTCATGTTTGTACAGCCATTTGCACACAGCTACATATCGCACCCCTTCAGAAATGAGGCCGTGGGTAGACATTATGCCTTGGGAGGTACATATACTTGACCTCACTTCTGTCGAAAATATCACATGCATCACTTCAGTGAAAAGTGATTGAAAAGATGTAGGGGATTGGGTAGTTGGGTAAAGAAAAAACCTAAACTGTCTGAACAGATTCCATCACATATGCACTGTAGAAAAATGTTTAATTCTATTTAAGTTAAACATGTTTTTGAGGTTGTATAACAACAGAAGCTGAGAAATTCTATTGATAATGCATTCAAATAAATGTTCTAAGAACTTTTTGCTAACGTTGCCATTAAGTTATAAAAATGTTATTTCTGAACATTCTCTGAGTGTTCAAAACACCCATTTAGTTATTTATTTACTTATTTAGAATTTATTTTTTTATGCAAACGTTAAGGGAACGTAGGAAAAAATATGTATTTTGTGCCTATGAATTAACAGTTCCCAGGACTTGTCACGTGTGGGTGTTGTAGAGAGTGTACGATGAAGGCGATAGAAACAAAAAAGTCTTTATTCTAATTCACAAACTAAAACACTGGAGATCGCTGGAGAATAACGTACAACAACCACTTTCATATCGACATAAATATATACAGTACTGGACAAATGAACTGGGGAAACTCACAACATAATCCAAAGAGAAACAAAACAGGTGCATGGAATCAGGAACTATGGAAACTAATTAACACACAGGGAAACTAACTAGGAACTAAGGAAAACGGGAACACAGAAACTAAACAGAAACAGAGCATACATGTGACCTTGTTTTAAGTAAATCGTGTGCACAATATAATAATTTGTGCACTCGATTTATTAAATCGTGGTCATGTTGTAATAATTTGTGCCCTTGTTTTAGTTAAATCAAAAAGAGGGAAGGGATTAGTTCAAAGCGGCCATGATTTACTAAACCAGGGAACAAATTAATAAATAGTGGGAACCAATTCTTAATTAATAGCTATGATTTACTAAAACGAGAGAACAAATTATATATATATATATATATATATATAATTTGTTCTCTCGTTTTATATATATATATATATATATATATATATATATATATATTTGTCCGCATGTCATGTGCGGCATTCCATATTATGATGTTTTTGTACTAACATTTTGAGAACGTTATTAAAGTCCAGACAAACATTCTATTAATGTTAAAGAATGTTTGCTCAAAACTTTGAGAGAACCTTTACCAGAACGTTAGCTAAAGTTCTGAGAAAGTTTCCTGTTAGCTGGGTTGCAATGAAATCATTTTTTTTTTGTTATGAGTCTCTTGCACCTTTGAGACGGTTCTTTATTGAGAATGTTTTCATGTTTCTGGTATTTTCAATTTACAAGAGACGTGAAGAAAGGAGAAATGCATTGCACAGATTTATTGATTGGTAGTTTATCATTAGTATGTTTGTTGCTTTGAAGCTTTCATTTCAGTGATATGGTTCAGATTTAATGTGATATAATTATCTATAAACAGTACTGTCATGTTTTGGAGAGCAGCAGCATCTCTCTTGCCTGTAAAGCTCAAGAAGCATCACTAAGAGGATAAAAGAGCCCCAACTCGACAGAAGGAGAAAGAATCGGCAGAAGATGGACGAGGCTCTTCAGTGAAAACTTAACCAGATACCCCAGAGAGTCATATGAAGGCTCAAAAAGCTCAATGCAATGGCCAATTAAATGATAACTGCCAGTTACTGCAAACAGAAGGTGGAAAAGAGCTGGGGTAGAAGATTAGAGACAGTCTAGGGAACCAAGACCGAAAAGATCATGAACATTTCATAAAGCTCCATGGAAAGATTAGATCATATGAAATTTGATATTTAATAAAATGATTGACAATTGAATAGTAAGATGGTAGGAGATATTTAAATCAAGAAATTTGAGCTCAGAAGAGTATTCACAATGCATAAAGAAATACAATGTCCAGATACCCAGAAATAATATTATTCAATATAAATAAAAAATATAAAAATATCAAATTTAAAAAATCTTCATAACTCGTATTTTCAGATATAAAATGTTTAATTTTCCAATAAGATAATACATTTTTCACACACACACACACACACACATATATTCAGTTTCTTATTCATATTTACCTACTACTTACCTATTTTATATATATATATATATATATATATATATATATATATATATATATATATATATATATATTTCATCTAGAACGAGAGAGAGCGAGAGAGAGATTTTTATTTTTATTTTGTCATAGTCCTTATTTCACATTTGTACATTCAGCAGATAACTGCCTTTACCCATTTATAATCACTAGCCTTGCAAAGGTTAACTTAATAAAATAATATGAATGATTTGCACATTATTTATGAGTCTATTGTCTGATAAACCTGAGCTTTAGGGGCAGCAGAAACCTCAGCCAGCCCTGATTGCTTGTTTTGGGTTGTAGTCTGCTCTCCTGAACCCTGGAGATCTGTGACTAATTCTGTTTGGGGCCTTATCCTAAACAGAGATTAACAGATGAGTGCTGAAAATCGCATGGTCCTGCCCTCTGCAAAACTCACCTTTAGATCAGTGCAATCCTTCCCTTTAGCACCTAAACAGAAACCTTCACACCTTGAGCTCTGATGGGCCTAAAAGAGTCACTGAGAACAGCAGCACAGGATCATTAGGGAAGCTAATGGTTTGTTTGGAAAATAGAGGATTATTTTAAGTCTGATTGGGGAGACAGGTGTCACAAACTGTTCTTTACTAGCCATCTACTCCTACTGGAATTCTTAAAAATGGATCTTATTTTATAGTGCATAATGTTTTAGAGTTATACTGTAACTGTAGGTTTTACATAAATTTCATATCAACAGGTAGATTTAATGTGTCCGAATTCCAGTTAAAGCACTTTGGCTACACACTTTGGCTTTCGGTCGCTCCTTTGAGTCGGCACAATGGGCTAGTATTGATCACACTGTAAATTCCTGAACATTGTTCTCAATTTGTAAACCCACTTTATATGCTTTGTCTGTTAGAACTAAAGCCCCACTTCTCAAGATCCTCCCTCTGAATCCTCCTACAGTCAGTTTTACGACAGTGCAACCTTTGTTTTGTATTCACTTGTCCGTGGAGAGGAACCACAGAGTGCCGGCATGTCAAAAGTCAAAGGACCTCTTGGCCTTCTTCAGTGTGCTGACAGAGGATTCAGTCCAACTAACTGTATTCTGCCACAGGCTGCTTGACTCATCCTGCTTTCCTCCCGTACACCTTCTCTTTGTGCTTTCCCCTGGACTTTATGAAGGTGGAAATGAGTCCATTAGTGTTTTATTTCTTGCTAGGAGCAAGAGGTGCTTTCTCATGGATGTATCATAATGGTGAATTTAGCCTAAAGCATACAAACCTTTCCTCAAATCAACACTCGCTTTTTGGGATGCTAATGCCAGCAGGTCATCGCTTTGATTTGCAAATGCAGAAGAAACATTCACTTTGACAAACACTGAGAAGAAGTGCAATTCATGTTGTAAGAAAATTACAAATATCCCCCCTCTAAACTAGAGTCAACTTTTTTCTTTAAAAAAAACTATCTAATTAGATGGACATATATTGTCTAAAATATTACATTAAACATTTTACATGATTTAGCAAATTGAGGGAATGAAACAGTAAATCGCGCATGATTTAACTAATCGAGGGAACGAAACAGTAAATCACACACGATTTAGCAAATCGAGGGAACAAAACAGTAAATCGTGCACACGATTTAACAAATCAAGGTAAGGAAACAGTAAATTGCATGCACAATTTAGCAAATCAAGGTAAGGAAACAGTAAATTGCATGCACAATTTAGCAAATCGAGGGAACAAAACAGTAAATAGTGCGCACAATTTAGCAAATCACAATTCGAGGGAACAAATTAGTAAATAAATCGCACGCACGATATAGAAAATCAAGAGAACGAAACAATAAATTGCGCACACGATTTAGTAAATCAAGGGAACGAAACAGTAAATCGCATCATGATTTAGCAAATCAAGAGAACGAAACAGTAAATCGCACGCACAATTTAGCAAATCGAGGGAATGAAACAGTAAATCGTGTTCACGACTTAGAAAATCAAGAGAACGAAACAGCAAATTGCACACACGATTTAGCAAATCGAGGAAACAAAACAGTAAATCGAGGGAACAAATTAGTAATTCGTGTGGACAATTTAGCAAATCAAGGGAACGAAACAGTAAATCGCGCACACTATTTAGCAAATTGAGGGAACGAAACAGTAAATCGTGCACACGATTTAGCAAATCAAGGGAACGAAACAGTAAATCGAGGGAACAAATTAGTAAATCATGCGCAGGATTTAGCAAATCAAGGGAACGAAACAGTAAATCGAGGGAACAAATTAGTAAATCGTGTGCACAATTTAGCAAATCAAGGGAACGAAACAGTAAATTGCGCACACGATTTAGCAAATCAAGGGAACGAAACAGTAAATCGAGGGAACAAATTAGTAAATCGTGTGCACAATTTAGCAAATCAAGGGAACGAAACAGTAAATCGCGCACACGATTTAGCAAATCGAGGGAACGAAACAGTAAATCGAGGGAACAAATTAGTAAATCGTGTGCACAATTTAGCAAATCAAGGGAACGAAACAGTAATTTGCGCACAAGATTTAGCAAATCAAGGGAACGAAACAGTAAATCGCGCACACGATTTAGCAAATCGAGGGAACGAAACAGTAAATCGCGCACACGATTTAGCAAATCGAGGGAACGAAACAGTAAATCGCGCACACGATTTAGCAAATCGAGGGAACTAAACAGTAAATCGAGGGAACAAATTAGTAAATCACGTGCACGATTTAGCAAATTAAGAGAACGACAGTAAATCGTGCGCACAAATTAGCAAATCAAGGGAACGAAACAGTCAATCGTGTGCACAATTTACTTTTTTTTTCTTTTGCATGTCATGTGCAGGGCTACGTAGTTCTTTTCAACTTTATATTCATCAAAGAATCCTGGAAAAAAAGTATCAAGTTTACACAAAAACATTAAGCAGCACAACTGATTTCAACATTGATAATAATAAGAAATGTTTCTTGAGCAGCAAATCAGCATATTTGAATGATTTCTGAAGCGTCATGTGACAATGAAGACTGGAGTAATGATGCTGAAAATTCAGCTTTGATCACAGGAATAAATTACATTTTACTTTATCACAAACAAACACCAATCCAAACTACTTCATAGTTCAATTAGGTTTCAAACACTTCAATTAAAAAAAGTACACCTTAACTTTAAAAACAGGGCTCTTGTGTCTTAAGTGGGCACTTACTAATGCAAAGTGATTCTTTTTAGTATATCTAGTGCTTCGGTGACCATAATGCATTGCTGCAGTGGACGCCTCATTGGTTCAGTCATTTGAGAAGCACCTACACCTGTACTGAGGCAGCGAGTGCAGATGTTCCTCTATGGTAGATTAGGCATATGTCACCCATAACCTGAGGAAGAGGCCATCCCTCTGGTTTAAGGCTTGAGGAGTCCACTTTAGAACGAGAGGCAGACAAAGACACAGAGGGCCCTTGCCCGAGGGCTGCCGGTTCCGAGTGGCTGCCTGCAGAATGTAAAGATATCTTGTCTTCATTTGTAATGGAAAGCCACCAACACACACCTACACTCAGCCTCCGCCTCTAACACACATGCACGCATACATCCTCGTTTGTCCCTTTGTGAAGACCTTTTCGTGTGTGACCATATGACAAACCTCAATTTCATGTGATAATACATGTTCGGGTCCAAAAGTTGAGGTGATCCAAAGAGCATCTTGAGCTTCAGTGGAATTAAGAACATCTGATCATCTGTTAAAAAAGAAGGAGTTCACATGGTTACAAATGTATCTTTGATTAGAAAAATAGTGCTGAATCTAAATATTTCTTCAGTTAACATTTCTTTATAAAGAAATTCTCAAAATCGTGAAACATTCTGAATATTTCCAGGATTAAAAGGGAAAAATTCTTAATTTTTAAAACTTATGGATAACACTTAATTTTACAGTGTCCTTGTTACATGTTACATGTAGTAATGACAGTAAATTAAGCATATTACAACCCTCAGCCAAACCATAATCATACCCCAACCCTATAGTAAGGTGGTCTATAATCCCATTGGATTTGCTCAATTATGCATTTCCATTACTTCGAAACGATTAACTTCACAACAATAGTGGTCCCATTTAGCTATCAATCACATGATCTTATCATAATATGTCCTCTTGCCAATACACTAGCACTGTGCTTGAAACGGATGCATCTCAAAGTGGCTTTAAAGTGGAGGGCAGCAGGTTACAAGTGCTGTAGACTGTGTTAAGTGCTGTCTGATTAGAGTGGAGTGCCTATGAGAGCAGAACCACCGCTAGAGGAGGAGCAGCTCTCGCCAGTATCTCCACGCACTGTCACCTGCGCCTCACCTGCCCCCTCTATCTTCCTCTAGGGCAAGGAGGAACAACCCATGCCCCCGAGCCCAAGGCGACAGGAAAGTGTCAATCAAAAGGGAAGCCATGCAGCTGCTTGAACGCAAACTATGATTCTCAGCTAAATAGATGGCTTTTCACCCCACTCCCACTGGTGAGGCAGCTCCTCCGAGACTCCAGATAAAAATCAGGGAAATTCAATCCAAGCCACAGCTTTGGATAAACAGATGTGATTTTTCCCCTCTCAGTGCTACACGAGATAACCTCTCCCCCCGTCTTCCATCTCTCCATGACCCTGCACCTGCACCAACGCTATGCCACGGTAAGACTGATGTCTCACTCTGCTCTCTGGTGACCTGGAATTACAGATAACTATCCAATTAATCAATTTGGTGGCAACAGGCTATTTTGATCATATCACTTGTCAGTTGTGACTAATGCCATTTAGCAAGCATGTATTTAACATCGGTAATTAAAATACCAGTTGGAAACAATTCAAATTCAAGGTTATAGCCTTCTGTAAGAACTTGACTTTTGCTTTTGCTATTATTCTTCTATTATTCTTACTTTATCCTTACTAAGTATTAATTTAGCAAACTACAAACATTAAATCATGTAGCATATGCTATATATATATATATATATATATATATATTAGAGGTGCACCGATATATCGGCCAATAAAAGCACATTTTCACAAATAAGGATATATCCTGTCAATCAAAAGAGGGCAGAAAAATGCACTGCATTTGGGCTTTTTGTAAAGAAAATGCTAAGAAACCAGTTTGATGTTCAATATTAATAGTAATTACATGAATTAATAACATTCAGAAAGTTAAGAAATATTAATTTAATCTTCAGAAATTAGTTAATGTGTGTTAATATTAATTTGAGTAATGTGTTTATAACTGATACTCTGAAAGAAGCTGATGAAACAGAGAGAAAGTTTTTATTTGCATTTCTTTCAAAATATAATACTTAAAAATATAATTATTAATTATAATGAAATTATCATTATTTAAAAGAAGGTATAAACAGCAGAACCCCCAAACTATCGGTACTGTTATCGGTATCGGCAGATATCACTCTGAATAATCGGCTATCGGTATCGGCAGAGAAATTTTGTATCAGTGCATACATATATATGTATATATAGGTCATTGACAAATAAGGTTTTTAAAAGTGTAAAAAAAAACATAATGGAAATATAACTTTAATATAAAGTTTTATTAAGTGTTAATAATGAGATTATGTGGTTTTTATTATCAAATAACACTGCTTTTGTCATTTTTTACAAGATGGACAAAATTTGTCACCAAAAAAGTTTTTAGTTTTAACCAAAATTTCAGTTTTACCAAATGACACTTTAGGTTATACCGAATGACGATATTTTCGGACAATGCTAACAGGCTGATATCTAGCTAGCTAGCAAAAGAACAATTAAACATTTTATATTTAGTAAAAGTTTTTAAAATATTACAACATTTTCCATGTTTTATAGCAGTTGTACCGAATGACCTGTTTCAGGACATGCGTATGAGCAAGTGAAAACATGAATTTTTCAAAAAGTTAAAAGAGAGTTAGTTACTTTGCTTCACAACCATGTGGTCCTTTGCAGGTGTCTGAATGATGTCACATCCTGTCTCATGATATTGACCACATGACTTGATCCAAAATGGTCCCTTTATATTGGTTACTCCAAATGACATCAATGAAATAAATTTTTCCAGATATTCTTTCTCATAACAAAGCAATGACTTCTACACATAAATTTAATACCATTTTGCACTATGTTGATATATGATGTTATAAAATCATGCCAGAATACAAAATATATACATTTATTACATTTCAAAATATTTTAATCACAAATATAATGGCTGTACTGGCCTTTGGACGGTTAAACCAAATGACCTTTTGACACTTCGAAATCTTTAAAATACCTTTATATGTAGCAAAATATAATCAATACCTTTTGGACTCAATAAAAGAGATCTAGTTGTACTACCTTACATACTTTGGATGTCATATCTTTTTTATTATTATTAAGACCTTTGGACAAAAAAAAAATGACCTGTCACATCATTGACCCATATATATATGTATTTATATAGTACTCACAATAATATATTTTTGCCATTTGAAACTACATGGATTGTGAAAAGCACTATACAACATTGGGCACATTTTAAAGCATTATATAAATATGACTTGAGTGGGAAAAAACTTCAGTAACCTAACAAAGAAAACAAAAGATGTAAGACGTCATGAAATATTAATTTCTTGCCTATAGCTAAATGAAACCCATGCTTCATGAAGTTGAGCATTTTAATCATGGTTTTGAAATGAACTGACAAAATACATGTAAACCATGTGTCTGAAATGTTCATATTAGTGCTGCGAGATCTTAATAGAGATAATACAAAAGATGTTGAACATTGATGAACATATGATTTACGAACCAAGAAGTGCCTTTTCAAAGCAGCCAATTAATAGACTTGATAGCTAATCAAATCAAAGTGGTGTCTAATGATAGTGTACAAACCTACAATCACCACATTCTTTTAAACTATTTATTGCCTATAGCACCTTCTACAGTATAGTACATTCACAAATATACAGAAAGAGATCTGTAAGTAACGGCAGGAGCTGATTTAAAACTGTAAAAGGGTTTGTTGGTACACTCTAATCTGCTAGGTCCACTTCACGACTCCTCTCAGAAGACCAATCGTTTTTTTTTTACTGTCTGAGGGCATCAATGGGGCCAGGCTATGGCTTTTTATGAGAACTCAATCAGGCCAGCGGAGGTCAAGCCCTCCTCCTTGTCTTCAACAATTACCATGAAATTCTTAATGTCCACACAGCCGAGGGATCCCCAAAATTCAGAGTGTCATCCAGAGGGCGAGGACTCTGGCTGTGCGTCTCTCCGGCTCCCTCGCATCTCCTCCCATCATCCCCTGCCCTGGTGTGCAGAAGCTGAAGGTGCAGCCAGGCTACAGCTGAACCCATGACCCCTGCAGACTGTGGAGAGGAGCAATTTCCAGGGCAATAAAAACAACCATGGCAACAGAGATGCTGTCTGTGACTCATGGCCTTTAGGCAGCTAAAGCCGCTTGATATCGGTATGAGCAATAAGCGTTTTTATATAAAAATATAAAGTGCTAGTGCTCGTTTTTTATCGGAAAGGCCTGCAGGCCTATCATAGCAAATATGCATGAAGTAAAATGTCACGAAAACAATTCATGATATCTAGAAAACTGGAGTCTCTTGTATTTTTTTTTCAGCAATGACCCAACAGTTCGGTTAAAGAATGAAGCCCATTTTCTACCTTATAAAATAAAGCTGAATCACCCCCATTCATTTGGGCAGTGCGTCTGGTTTCTGCACTTTTTTTTTTGTTTAAATACACCGTGAAGAAAAGTATAAATCAGATATTTAAGTTGGCCTGCTACATGGCAAAACAATGCCTTGTGGAGAGGAGATGAAGAGGGTAACGCCATAATGTAAAATAGTTAAAAGCTTATTAGAGCCATTGAAAGGCAGCGTGATTTCCACTTTGTTTCGGAACACCCTGAGCTCTGCCTTTCAAGTGATTGTGAAGGGGGCAATTCAAATCTCTTTGGGTCCATATGAATGAAGGCCTCTTAAAGCTCTTTTATAAGCCAGCAAATTCCCCACAGGCTATGCCCTTTAGCTCTATTACTGATTTACCAAAAGCATTCATCTCGAGCCTTCTGCTTCTCTTCTCCCATTGTTCTCTCTGGTCACCCCAGCACCTGACAACTCTAGCACCAGGCTTTCTTAGCTGCTTAAAACGTGCAGGCCAAAACAACTGCGAATATTGCTATATATCTTTTGATGCCTTTGCACCACTGCACATTTTACAACAGTTAAAAAGGAATGAGGACAGAGTTGGAGTGATTGATTCTGCTCACCCACAGGGTATAACATTCAGTAATGTTAACATAAATGGCTGAATGAGGCGGACTCCTCTCTGGACAGAAAGGGGAGGCCTGATCCCTTTCTTTCTTTCTGCACAGAGAAAGAAGGGAAAAAATTCCAAGAGGGCCCATTGCCTCTATACTTAGATTAATTAGGCCCCCTTTAAGAGCCATTCAACCCAGTTCTAAAATAGGGGTCCGAGTTACATTATGTAAAGTTTTCAGACTGATTTGCATTTGTTTGTGTGGCTGAGAGTTGTGTGGAGGAGCACTTGGAGAGAGACAGAGGGAAATAAAAACAAAGAGAGGGGAAAATATTCTTTTAATGGCTTTACAATCTTCTATACTGTTTTTCTTGCTCACTGAAGTTAATGGTGCTTTGACATGAAATCAGACCTGAAAATTATACCTATTGTGTTGCACAGTAAAGCGCATTCTGCTATAGTCTTTCACGATAAAGCGAGAAAACAATATCATGTTTTACTGATTGCTGAATGTGTTACTTAAACCAATTTTAAGTAACTATATTTTTTAAATCGCAATATTTTGAAGCAAGTGTGATCTAGTACAGAGTTCCTACAAAATGCACATTATTCAAAAACTATGCTGAATTATACTATACATTCAAATACTTATCTCAGTAAGATTTAAAAAAAAAAAATACATTAATACTTTTATTCAGCAAGGATTCATTAAATTGATCAAAAATGACAGTAAAGACACTCATATAATGTTACAAAGTTCTATTTAAAATAAATGCTGTTCTTTTGAACTTTCAAATTCTGAAAACAAAGTGTACCACAGTTTCAATGCTATCTCATGACCAATTCGTACGTATTTCACGAGGTAAATTATTCGTACGTATTCATACGATTTGTCTAAATCCCAGTGACGGGTAGGTTTGGGGGCGGGGTTAGGGGTACGTCACTCGTACGAATTCATACAAATTTGTCAACTCGTAAAATATGTACGATTTAGTAAAAAACGTAGGAATATGTAAGAATTAGCCACCTTGTAAAATACATACGAATTGTCGAGAGATCGGGTTGACAGTTTCCAGAAAAATATTACATATTAGCAGTGCTGGGTAGATTACTTACAAATTGTAATCAGTTACTGATTACAAATTACATGACAAAAATTAGTAACTTAGTAACATAATCCATTACATTACACATTAAAGGTAATGTAATCTGACTACTTTTTGATTACTTTTGACCAAATTCGTTTATCACATTTATTTGAATAGGATAATCGTGTACCATATTGATATAAAAATACAGAAAATATGTCCTATTCAACAACATTAAATATTACATTAAATAAACATTATGTAAGGGGTTTCCCAGACTGGGGTTTGTGATGTAACTGTAGAGGTTCAAGAATTTAATGAAAAACTATTAAGTAATTAAATCATAAAAATGTAATCAATTACTCACCCTCATGTCGTTCCACACCCATAAGACCTTCATCCATCTTCAGAACACAGATTAAGATATTTGTGATGAAATTCAAGAGGTATATTTTTGTCCATATTATAGCAATATAATCAGCACTTTCAAGGTCCAGAAAGGTACTAAAGACATCGTTAAAACAGTCGACGTGACTGCAGTGGTTTAACCTTAATGTTATAAAGCGACGAGAATACAAAACAATGCCAGCTGAGTCAGCATACTGGGTCCCACTTTATATTAAGTGGCCTTAACTACTATGTACTTACATCAAAAAATAAGTACAATGTACTTATTGGGTTCATATTGAATTGCAAAACACTTTTGCTGCTATTGAGGTGGGATACGGGTAAGGTTAGGGAAAGCTTTGGTGGTATGAGTAGGTTTAAGGGTAGGGGTAAGGTGTAAGGGATGGGTCAACAGTGTAATTATAAATGTAATTACAGAAATTAATTACAGATGTAATTACATGCAGGTGTTTTTAAATATAAGTACAATGTAAAAACATGTATGTACACAATAAGTGCATTGTATTAAATGATTAATTTAAATGTAAGTGCATAGAAGTTAAGGCCACTTAATATAAAGTGGGACCGCGTACTGTACTGGACGTAAACAACATATGAGAATGACACAGAAGAGAAGATATTGTTGAATAAAGTCATTATTTTTGTTTTGTTTGCGCACAAAAAGTATTCTCGTCGGTTAATAACATTAAGGTTGAACCACTGCAGTCACGTCAACTGTTTTAACGATGTCTTTAGTACCTTTCTGAAAGTGTTGATTATATTTCATATACCTCTTGGGTTTTAATAAAAAATATCTTAATTTGTGTTGCCAAGATAAACAAAGCTCTTATGGGTGTGGAACAACATGAGGGTAAGTAATTAATGACAGAATTTTGATTTTTGGGTGAACAAACCCTTTAAAAATAAAAACTTTGATTCTTACACTTACACTTTTAAAACACTTACTAAAAAGATTTTAAAAATATTTTATTTGTTTACCGGTATGTCATGTGACCATTAAACAACATCAGAGAACTGTTAACTTAATTTTATTATTTTTGACTTAATTTTTTTATTGGCCTAACTTATTAACTTAAAATCTCAGCAGGTTCAGCAGAAAAAATGTTGGAGAATCCCTGCATTGCACGTAAATATAAAATGATGTGAATTTGCACATTTTAATGTGTTTGAAAGACAAAAGGCTTCCAAAGACACTAATACATAGTTAAACGACTCACTGAGTGATAATTAAAATAATGTGTTCATCAGGAGTTAATTAGATATGCAATGCTGCAAAGTTGAAATGATTTGTGTAAATCCAGTGATCAAATTCTGTGTGGGTCTCAGTTATGCAGTATATATAAATATATTTATTTATTTATTTATTTTTTAAATCTTACCCAAAAGTAGAAGAATTCATGTGCACAAAATGAACAATATGTCTGCAGCAGTTACAACATTGAGTGTGCACAATTTATTTCTTTAGATGTCACAAAAAGTTATGGCACTCAGGTGCAACATTTTGCATATCAGTAAGTGCATGAGATCCACAATGATGGACAAGATTTCACGATTTGTCTGTTGACCGTGACTGCGGGTACACAACTGGCACGTGAAGCAACATGGGATAAGCCGGGCGACGTGAAGGAGGGCCTCTCAGGCAGGAGAGGGGCAGCAGAGGGGCAGCACGCAGCTCAGAGGATGGGGGTGATGTGCCTGGACCTAACAAAGCGCCAAGGCTGTGTGTTAGTAAGGGGATTGGGCTGCCAAGGCTGCTTAATACTGAGGAACGATTAAGAACACAAAAGAGCAGGATGAAGCGGTGTGAATGGGAACCGTGTGTCCCAGATCACATAAGGGTCTTAAAGCTGGGGGATGGATTAAGCTCTGAGTGAAAGTGTCTGGAACAGAGAATGAGAAGGCAGCTTCTTTTAATTGCATTTTGTGTGTAGCTATTGGCGTGCCAGGGATGAACCCAGACTGGGCAGTATCTCAAAGCAAGGGTTAAATCAAAGGAGATGGAGCACAACTTTTACTCTTCACCTTTTTTTGAATGAACCACAAAGATGGATTTGGTTTGGCCTTTAAGATTTTGAAATAACCAACTGTTGCACATTTGTTACTGCGTGTTGCGGCTGATGTCGGGAATTGGTGGCTGTTTGATTTGGCACGTAATAGTGTGTAACACCTGCCGAGAAAAGAGAGAACTCACCCTCAGCATTTTATTTGACGTACTTTTTGGGGTAAAATTGAGACTAATAGAGAAAATATGAAGTTATGTTTTTAGATTTTTGTTTCCATTTTGGTATTGAAATCATTGTTAGCACAATTTCTAATCACATGATTATCTGCCTACAAAGAAGTTTAGATTGAACGTCTCTTCTTAAAAAATTTCTAATCTGATTTACACGCATTTGAAATCTATTTTAAATAAGAAACTCCTTAAGATACTCTTTGAACTTAAATAGAAATAGAGAACCTGAGCTAAAATTTTAGATACAATAAGAAAAATAAGAGCTTAATCTTAAAGACATTACATACATGACTGGTCAAAAGTTTGGAAATATTACTACATCTTTTTTGAAAGAAGTCTCTTAAGCTCATCAAGCCTTCATTTATTTGATCAAAAATACAGCACAACATTGATTTCCAACATGATAAATATCAAATCAGCATATTAGAATAATTTCTGAAGGATCACATGACACTGAAGACAATGAAAATTCAGCTTTGCATCACAGAAATAAATTATATTTTGAAGTATATTATAATAGAAAACCATTATTTTAAATTGTAATAATATTTCACAATATTACTGTTTTTTTCTGTATTTTTGATCAAATAAATGTACATAGCAATTTTGATTTTCCATAAAGCTCCTTTGAACTGATGTGTATTGTGTGAAAGCTATACAAATATATTTTACTTGAATCACATACAGTATGGAGCATATTTTCCTTGACCTACAAGCTTGAATATACAGATTCAATACACGGAAACTCTTTTTGTTGCTATAAGAGAAGGATACAGAGGGACGACATAGTTGTACAAGGAAAAGTAAAACAAAGAGAGAATAGGCACTGTGTATTACAGCCTCGCAAAACAAGGAGGTCGCCTTGTGGACATTAAATCTTTCTGCTGCCCTGCTTCTCTCATGTGTCCGATGACAACTCCCCTGGTTCACCTTTGTGCCGGGTCTTCACCCCGACCGCTCCTTAGGGAATGGCGGTCATGCGAGTCTGAACCCTGCTTCCCTCGGACGACAATACAGAACGCCCTAGATCCCTCTCCATTTCCTTGAAGGGCTAAGCATGTCCACAGTGAGGTCAGAGGGGGCATCCCAAAGTGGATAACAAAGCTTTGAAAAGCTTTGCCACTTGAAGATTGCCTGACAGAGCTACTGGCTCCCTTCCCCCTCGACTCAAAGTGTGGGCTGTCAGATTTGCCCACCCTCAGATCAAGCCCTGGAGCTCTCTCTGTGGCCGTCAGTGATACAAAGGAAGCCCTCGCTGCAAAGAATGAACCCACTTGTCTATATACAGTACATGCTGTAACAACAGACGTGGCAAGACTGATGAATGAACAAGTGTTCGCGCTCTTGTTATGGTAACATTTAGAGCAATGACGGACACTGGCTTGAGGTAATTGCTCGGTGCAAATGCACCAATAAACAACTCACAACAAAAAGTGTTTTCATTACGTTATAATTTCATTGAATTGAAAAAAATGCTATTTTTAATGTAAATGCTGTTTCAGGGTTTTGTTTGAAGACACTTTGCATAAAACTAACAAAAAAGTACCAAAAAGGTCTGTTGTGCTACAATGGTTTATGAAACATGCTAGTAGTACCCAATATTCTTTGAAGAACTTTGGAGTACACTCTAAAAAGTGCTGGGTTAAAAACAACCCAAGTTGGGTTGAAAATGGACAAACCCTGCGGTTGGGTTAAATGTTTGCCGAACCTGCTGAGTAGTTTTATTTAACTGTATTGCTTGCTTAAAATGAACCCAAAATTAAAAATCAGACACATAATTACTAGAGGCAACAATAATAATCAATAATAAGAAAAAAAATATATATTTATTGCTTAATTATTCAGTAAACTTATTAATAAATGTTCATTTATTAAACATACTAATAAATGTTAATTTCCAACATACTTTGGGTTCATTTTAGGCAAGCAATACAGTCATTTTTAAACAATAGTTGAGTTAAATAAAAATACCCAGCAGGATGGGCAAACAATAGCTGGGCTAAAACAACCCAGTTGCCGGGTTTGTCCATTTTCAACCCAACTTGGGTTGTTTTTAACCCAGCATTTTTTTAGAGTGTATATTCAGTACCATGATAACCCAAAAAGTATTTGGACACTTGCGCTACACTTAAAAATATATGAATATTTTTGCATAATAACAAAATATTAAACTAAGAGACATTTATTTTAAGAAATTCAGCACAAATGCTTCACAAAGTTCACAAAAAACTTGCTAATAGATATTGTAAAATAACAGAAATACTGGACCATCATAACACTTTTTGGATGTCAAACATTAATGGATTATGTTCATATATTTAATGTGATGAAGTACACCTGTGGTTACTCTTATGCCATATAGGATGCCATATATCGACTAAAAATTAGCGTGAGTCCAGTAAGTTAAAAGCGCTTGCAAATATGGCTGTTAATTAAACTGTTAATTTTTTTTTTTTTTAAAAAAGCTCTTCAGCATTTGTATGCAGATGCCACATAATCTTTTGTATCTAATGCAACTTAAGTATCCAAAAGTGTCCGTTTCGGACAAAAAATAAAGATTCCAAAAGAAGGTTTTTGAAGTGATGCCATAGAAGAACCATTTTTGGTTCCCAAAAGTGTGAAGAACATTTTTTATAATCTAAAGAACCTTTTGTCCAATGGAAAGGTTCCATGGATGTTAAAGGTTCTTCATGGAACCATCGACGCCAATAAAGAACATTTAGAACCTTTAGATCACGGCGTTATTATCTGATACCATCTCTGTTCCAAAGTAACACCACATTTTTTTGTTGTAAGAGTATTAGGCATCATATGTGCTATTTGAACCTTAAAACTTAAGAGATCTTATACTGGAAAACTACAAAATAAACAAACAAAATATGATATAATGCTTCCTTCAGTAACTTCCATGTACAGTCTAATCTGTCTAACCTGCAGTGAGTCGTGCCATATGCAGAGGTTCAGCGCTCTTAGACTAATGACAGATCCTCTGTCCATTAGTATCACCTGTAGCTGTGACCTCAGAGAGCGGCTGATCTGCTTTTGCGCGGGGGGCCTCTCGGTGTGCACCAGAGAGAGCTGGGGGGCTGAAGTGTGCCGTCCGGCTGCCAAAAGACTCTGTGAATGGGCATGCAGGAGATCAATGCAAGCCCCTGAAAATCCCATTAGGTCCCAAAGGCACTTGTTGCCTTGGCTTAGACCTTTGCTAGCCGTCCTGCCCAGGGCTACATCTTTCTCTTTGTCTACCTTGTCTTTTTCTTAGATTTTATCACATTAGTTCCAGGGGAAGTTAGAAATCGGCAATTATTGCGAGTTCTGTGATGCTGGCAGGACTAAGGAGGGGAGGGAGAGATCAGGGCAAAAGGCCACATGAAGCAGGGGCAAAATGGTACATGGTAAAATTGGAAAGGCATCTCTGTTTTCCACAGTTAAAAAAGTGGAAAATGAATTGAGACCACATATCATGGCCAAGCCGAGTTTTCTTTGTTGTAGTTCAGGGGATTCGTCACACCGGACCTTTGAGTTGAGGGTTCGAACAGAACCCTCGGTTCTTCAAACATATCAGGGTTTTTTAAATGTGCTTTGTGTTGTGTTGGTTTTTTCTTGTGTAGATCAAAAAAACATTTTTATCCCAAATAGATTAGATTTAGAGCATCTAACTACTTTTAAAACAGCCACCTGGATGCCATATATAAGATGTGAACAAAATAATGGAAGAGTTACGTGAAAGAGAAGCTTAATGTAAGCAAATGCATATTCAGGATTATTCAGATTAGATAGCGAATAGGCGTCAGCTAAAAGAGATTTCTGTGATTCCAAATAGGCTGAATAGTCAGGGCCTATACTGCTGACATTAAAAACATTACAAAAACTATTCAATGTTTTAAAGAAAATGTTTGTCATTTCATTTCACAAGATTGTTGTTAAGTAGTTAAATGCCAGAAAAGTACAATCTCAAAACAGAGAGCAGAATTGAACCTCAGTGAATAAACCATGATGAACATGCATGAACATAAAGGCCCATCTACACTCTTAAAAATAAAGGTTTACTGGCATCTATGATGCATAAATGGAACCTTTCTTGCACTAAAGATTCTTTATAGTGGAAAAGGGTTCTTTAGATTTTTTACATGTTCTTCACACTAAGAAAAGCATGGTTCTTTTAAGAACTGCTAAATTAAAGGTACTTTGGGGAACCAAGAATGATTCTTTTTTGGCATAAATCCCTCTTTTGGAACCTTTATTTTTAAGTGTATAAGAAAGTGAACAACAATTATCCTTCTTTACAAATAACTTTAATATTTTCAGACTGACACACAAAGAAAACGTCGATTTTATTTGATGTGTTACATTCTATTTCTCTACTAGAATGCATTAAAATATGTTGGGTTTTATATGTATGCTCCATTTTAGACTATTTACAACCACTTAAGGCATAATTGACTGTGTTTGCGTTAATGTTACCAAGAGGAGCATTTTGATCAAGACGCCAATATTGACCTCGAGTAGTTACAACAATGTACAGCCGCTATAGGTGGCTGATAAGCTCCAAAAAGGATGTAACAAAATTGCAGCGACAATGGATTTGCCCACCGTACTGAAAACGGAGCGTGACGTAACACAGTCACAAAACACAGCCAATCAGTCTCCGTTTGCGCGCACCGGTAAACGGGCTGCAATGAGCACAAAACTAACAAATACCTCGTTTTCACATACCTCATGACTGACTGCCGTGATGATTCACCAGACGTCATGGTTTTTATGGTTTGTGGCTTTGTGAAACCTGAATGATTTGTGATATGATATCTGATTATAAACGTCCACTCCCCTCAACAAATTTTTTATGTTGTTTACTCCATCGGCGTGGGCGGAGTTACCTGTAGCAACATACTTCTGCATTCTGTAAAACAGGTTGCATCGCTTCCGGTTCAGGTCTTTTGCATGTGCGTCGTGAAATATAGAGCTGTTTTACTCAAGATGACTATAATGGAGGGAGCAAAGACAGCATAACCAATGTCCGTCGCATTTGCAGATTGATATTTAAACTTTTTTTTTATCTTCTTCTCACTAACATTTGGATAGGCCTATTAAAATAGAATAAAGCGGCCACAATAAAAATAACACTGTCAGTTCTGCTGTTAACACTTTCTCTGACAAGTGGATGTGTTAAAAAAAACTGTTTTCCTGTTTGTTAATGTGATGTTCGGCATAAAGCCTATTGGACATCTGTGCTAAAAGACTTTTGTATATATAATACTCACTGCAGAAATTGCACATATTTGTTTTTTTGCAATGTAAATATTTTTTCTTGCACATATCTTCCATATATGCTATTTTTTGCACCCATTTAAATATGTTTTACATTGATAAATATTCTATCATAGTCTAATTTCAGTAGGCTAGCAGTAACAATAGTCACAATGTAACAGAAGTAGCGATAGATTTTTTTTCTTCCGTATTCTGACACAAAGCATGGTTTTGTTTTGTTTTTTGCATATCCCATCCTGCAGCCAATTTCATTGGTTAAGGTTAGGGTGTAGGATTTAAGGTTAGTATTTGTTCATTTTGCATCTTCAACCAGTGTTGCCAAGTCTGCAGTTTTCCCACTACTTTATCACTGTTGCCGCGGGTTGTTTTTCCATGTACGCGGGTTGAAGCAATCCCAAAAAACATGATATTTAGCCCCTGGAATGCGAATTTTACCAGGTGAAACCCTGGCAAAAAGGCAGATTTTACCCCCCGGAATGTAATTTTTACTGGGGATCCCCTTTAAAACACGATTGGACTAGTTTTGGGCTAGTTTTGAGTAGCAATTGGGTGTTTTGTTGTGAAAACCTGGCAACCCTGTCTTCAACTTACTGACGTTGCTAAGTATATGCTAGTCTAGCTACAAACTTTTTGGCTACAGCCACTTTTAAATTAGACTTTGCTCAAATAATTTGCATTTAAATTGCACGTGTTGAAGATTATCAAAATGGCTTTCAAAGAGGTCCACAATGGCGGTTAAATCCTGCTGCAGTTTGCCATGTCCATTGGGACAATCAGATATTGATCTCAGACAAATATACAAACAATTTGTCTCTGTCAATGACAAGTATTGGCATGTGTTTGGGTCTTTAGCCTGATAAAATAAAGAGAAAGCTGTACATTATAGCAAATTAAGTGGGGGAAAATATAAATGTATCTCTGCTGTTTTATCTCTCACTATATTTCATGATGATTATATCAGATGCATTATTTTTTGTGAACATACAAATTAAGACACAAAATACCTTCTATATATTACATTAATATTTTGTTAGATGTTACTTTGTCTAACCCTGTATTAGTGATTTGATTTCATAAATAAGTTTGAATGTTTGTCCAGCCCTAGCAGCATTTCCAATGCATACTAAAGAGCGTTCTTAATTCCCTGTCAGAGGAATAATGCAAAGTAGGCACAGTACCTGGGGTGTGACGTTCGTGCAACGCCTCAGCTGCCCCATTTACACCTCCAGATTGGGACAGCAGTGGGAGCAATGATCAATAAAGCTGCTGATCAATCGTGCCCTCTCTTTTTCTTATTCAAGGCTGAGGAACCCACTCCACTCTTGACGTAGCACTTCTTTTGCAAACTGGGCTTCCTGTCCTCATTATTGTATAGCCAGAGGAGACTGCTGATCACTCCTCTGGAAGCTCAGAGTGGGGCGAGCATCCATCATTCGTCCTGAGGATCTGACACTGAGGCTTTTGATGGGTTCTTGCCAGTACTCTGTCAGGAGAATGATTAACATACTGCAGAAAACTAACTAGACCTGCCATCTCTCATTCACAGGGTAATGGTCAGGAGTCATCAGTTCTGCTGCCTGTCTATGACAGACTGACAAGATGAAGGTTTGCAGTGAAGCACAATCGTCAAAATTTGACAACAAATTACTTCATGTTGACAGCTCTCTGTGCGTCTTTTCTGTTGATAGTGAATCTCAGTTTGAAGACTGAGATACACCAGCTTGTAGTTCATCTACAGACACTGTAAAAAGAGGACACATGCTGATATTACCTATTTCTACATGATCTGACCTTTTTAAAAAAAATGATTTTATTCATTTAGACATAAATAATATATCTGAACAGTAAATTTAGATATTTCAACTCTGCAATTTAAAGGAGTAGTTCACTTCAGAATTAAAATTTCCTGATAATTTACTCATCCCCATGTCATCCTAGATGTCCAAATGTCAGTTTCACTGCAGCTTCAAAGGGCTCTACATGATCCCAACCCAGGAATATGGGTCTTATCTAGCGAAACGATCGGCCATTTTTAAAAAAAATAAAAATTTATATACTTTTTAACCACAAATGCTCATCTTGCTCTAGCTCTGCGATGTGCCACACATTACGTAATCACATTGGAAAGGTCACGCGTGACGTAGGTGGAAGTACCACGGTAGGGCGAAAAACATCTAATTTTCTCCTCCAACTTCAAAATCGTCAGATATTGTTGTTTTACTTTTGTTTCATAAAGGCGTTTGACTTAGTCTTTGCACATTTGCTTTGTAGACTCTGGATCAGTACTTCCACTTATACGTCACGCGTGACCTTTCCAACATGATTACGTAATGCGTGGCGCATCGCAGAGCAGTGCAAGATGAGCATTTGTGGTTAAAAAGTACATTTTATTTTTTTTTTTAGAAAATGACTGATCGTTTCTCAAGATAAGACTCTCATTCCTCATGTCTGGGATTGTGTAGAGCTCTTTGAAGCTGCTGTGAAACTCACATTTGGACCTTCAACCTGTTGAACCCCACTATAGTCCACTATATGGAGAAAAATCCTGGAATGTTTTCCTCAAAAAACCTTAATTTCTTTTCGACTGAAGAAAGAAAAACATGAACATCTTGGATGACATGGGGGTGAGTAAATTATCAGGAAATTTTAATTCTGAAGTGAACTAATCCTATAACACAATTAACACACTCTTTACTAAAAAATGGAAATAACATCTCTAACACATCAATCATAGCCAATAATGCCAGCTTAAATAAATATTTAAAACAACAACAGTGATGATGATGATGATGATCCACATTATGTTGACGCCAATAAAACAGTGCATAATAATAATGAGATGCAAAAGAAATCTGTCTGGTCTCATTGCTCATTGAATTATTTTCTTATTTCCCCTAAGGGTTTAATTTCTACTTCTAATCTACTATAATATATTCCACAAATGCAATTTAATTTCTAATTTAATTTGGATTGTTTCAATTATTTTTTAATTATCAAGCCAGTGTTTGTTTGTTTTTCAATAACATTTTAGTAATTTATCATTATTCATTTTTTTTTTTTACCTCAGTATCATTGACTTTTTTTTCAACTAGTACTTTTAATTTTTAATACTCCTCATTATAAAGGCCAAGAGACTTGACTTATGAGGACATGAGGACACTTATGAGGACTTATGAGGACATGAAAGAAATAACGCATGGAGAAAAGGATAGTGTCACATTTATGATTCCCCCTTACTCCCAGAAACAATTGTGGACTCCTTTTGCAAGTCGGGTTTATCGCGTGAACTTCTGAACCTGTTATTTTAACCACTGTGTAAACACAAACTGCAAACAATTCTGATACCATGGAAACACCTAATATTGCTTATGTAATGTCTTTAAAAAAACTTCATTGTTTCCTTTGCTTTTGAATTAAGTTCAAAGACTCAATGCTGTTTTTTGTAATATACATATACTATAAAATATTCAATTAAAATATAACATATTTAAGACAACACAAAACAACCTATTATAATTCAAAGTATAAGACAATACAAAGGATCACACACACTTTACATCACTAAATACAACACAACAAAATGTAAAAACAGTCATAACGTCATTTTATATAAAATAAATTACATTATATTTCATATTATGTATATATTGTTACATTTATATTTAAACATGTTCATTTTTGTAATAAGTGATTATTAATTTTGATGAAACAATCAAATATTAGGTAACACTTTAGTTTAGGGTCCAGTTCTCATAATTGGTTGCTTATTAGCATGCATATTATTAGGATATTGGCTGTTTGTTAGTACTTATAAAGCACATGTTAATGCCTTATTCTACTAACTATTAATAAGCAGTAATTAGGAGTTTATTAAGGCAAAAGTCATAATTAATAGTTA
The DNA here is from genome assembly GCA_037950675.1 of Hypophthalmichthys molitrix. Lineage (NCBI taxonomy): Eukaryota > Metazoa > Chordata > Actinopteri > Cypriniformes > Xenocyprididae > Hypophthalmichthys > Hypophthalmichthys molitrix. The sequence continues at coordinate 26,888,948 of CM075505.1, forward strand.
GTTAGTAATGAGAATTGGACCCTAAACTAAAGTGTGACCAAATATTATTATTAAAATATTTTTATTTTAACAAGTATTATGATAAAATGTTCAAATTAAAACTACTAAGTGCTGTATTTAACATATTTTTCACTAAACTGCATACCAATTTTTGTGATGCTGTTGTATTTCTTGTTAAAACTTAGTGTTTGTGATGGAGACTGTGGGGCCAGTTGCATAAACGTCCATAAAGTGAAGAACAAGTTTGACAATGACACAAAATGTAATCAGTCAAATTAGACCAATTTACCTTTTTATGTAACTGACTTTAAAAAGTTTTGAGGAAAAAAAAATTGATGACTAACTTTTAAGATAAGCCGTTTATATAACTGGCCACAACCTGTAACTCAAAAGGCCATGGAAACTCAATTGAGCCTCAGATTGTCCATTGGAAACAACATAAATGTTTGTGAATGTTTGCAGAGTTCGGCCATAAATATATATATTTGCTCATATTTTTCTTTACATTTCAATGATTCCTCAACTACCTCAAGCCAGCGACTGTATAGTGACTGGCTGCACAGTATGCTTTCATACCTCACAAACTTATTATATCAGATAACGAGCACTTGTTTGGTGCAATGATGACAAACCTAGAACAAATTCTTTAAATAAAAAACGGGATGTTTCTTAGCAATGCAGGCCAATCTTTTGGCGATCCTGGTTTCCCCCTGTGAAACCTGACCTGTGTGCATTGGTCCAGAATGCTTGGTTTTATTCAGCGGTGCCACCTTCTTACCATTCTATTGTGTGTTTAGAGAGGGAAAGGATTATGTGGTCATGTTTAAAAAGCTGGGGAAACAACTCCCCTTTGCAAAATGCTTAAATGGTGGCCATAGAATGGGATCCTGCTTTTTTCTGCATTAGGGAACATTGGGCTTCACCCTTCAGGTTGCTCTAGTCACCTGGTGTCTTTGCCACCCAGCAGGACACGCTTTCATCTTTTGTTGTTGAGCAGGGAATGGGCGGCGTTTTGCCATGCAGCTGGTTGAGACCACCGGTTCCCAAACCTCCCTTCTACCCCATGCAGCCAAACCAACCTCCAATATTCAGCCACCAAACATCACAGAAAAAAAAACTTATGCTGCATTAACAAACCTTGTGACCATGCTTAATATTCCTCAAAAACTGAAGACTGGAGCAACGATGCTGAAAATTCCGCTTAGCGTCACAGGAATAAATATTACAATAAAAACAGTCATTTTAAATTGCAATAATATTTCACAATATTACTGCTTTTACTGTATTTTAATCAAATAAATGCAAAAAACCTTTCCAACCCTAAACTTTTAGTGAAAAACACCCAAAGTTGAAGATAATAATTGTGTCTTAAGTGTCTAAAGACTCACGTGGCATTCATGCCACCATATCTAACGGCAACAAGCTACGGATGCAGAATGTGGGACTCTTTATTGGATAAGTGGAGTTCCTTTGTGCTTTTGAACTGAAGATAGCCCGTTGGGATCTTAATCACTGGCTTTCGGAGGTAACCAGTGTTCAGAGGCAAAGGATAAAGAAGCCGCAGCCATTCAAGGAGCTGTTGATCTAGACCTCATTGTTCTCACCACTATGGCTTGGGTAAGCAAGGTAAATAAATGGCAAACAAAAGGCGGTGCTTCACAGCAAAGCGGGCTCTGTGGGGGTTCATGTCCTGAGACTGGGCCGAGGCCTACAGCCTTCATTATGAGTGCCAGCGCCATTCGCACCTATGTATGTCCCCGCTGTCCCTCGCCAGACATAGGTCTGTCACAGGGGCTCCGACAAGGAAAATGGTACAATTAGCACTGTATTCCCCTGATAACAACACCTGTAGGAATACTACCTGAAACTGCTTATCATGATCCTTAGACCAGATCAGATGTTTTTATTTGATCCATATAATGGCCCCAAAAAGTAACTAAACACTTTTCAAGTCACAGTTAAAATATGTCATTGCGTTAGACACAAAATATCAAACGCAGAGTACGTTCGCATGACAACAAGGTACTAAAAATGTTGTGTTTCTCACGTACAGACAACATTGTCATAACGATCCTGTTCACACAGATCCGCAAAAACAACTAAAAATGCTGTATTATGCTGCCAGGCCAGTGAAAAAAAAAATCTATTTAAAATACATTTATTTTACACTAAGCATATACAAATCCATTGACATATTACTGACATATTACTTGAGACTTAATGACATTAATTTATTTAAATAAATAATAATTAATCTTTAGATTAATTCATCTTTATTGCACTATGCACATTTCGTAATATTAAGCCTAAATGTGTTTCAATATCACTATTAGTAAGGATGATCACTGTATAATATCAGTCTTTACATATTTAAAGTGCAAACCAAAAGTACAATTTCAGGGTATTTATAATAAGTACTTAAATATGTAAATGTATTTGTAGTATACTTAGCATAAAATAAATTTTTCAAATACATTTATTTTCACTAGAGCAGTTTTTAAACTTATTTCAGATAGCAACACTTCTAATTTTTATCTAATATTCATATTTTATTTTATTTTAGCTTTATTTCAATTAACACAAAAGTTTTTTGTTTTAGATTTAGTTAAGCTTCACTAGAAGAATAACCACAAGTGTAGTTCATCAAATTAACATGATTCACTAAAGTGTCTCAATTCTTTTGATCTTACATATTTTACATATTTGAACAGTATATCTTTATAATTACAATATATTGTGTATCATTTATAACTTAATTTTCTTTTTGTGAAATGCTTTCTTATTTTGATATTTTGTTACGCGTTGCAAAGACATTAATGGATGTTTTTTCAAATATAGGTACTTTTGCCTTGTGAATGATTAAAAAATAAACTCTCTTAAACACTTTTCACACTACCTAGTTTAATTTATCCATTATAACAATGCAATACATTATAAGAGAATTTTACCATTTAAAAAATAATAATTGAAATCTTTTCACCATGCACATGGTAATCAAATTATTATAGTGTTTAATAACATTTTGTGATGGAAATGACTTGATCTTTGATTAAATGACATATTTAACTTTTGTAAACTAAAATGGCTGATTAATTTCTCTATGGCTAAAGTTAATAACTAGCATTTTATGTATCCTAAATACACAAATAATATACTTTTTGCATAGTTTGACAAAATTGAAAAACCTGGAAATGATACACAAAATCATTCTGTAATATTTACCTTAATTTACTTCACACATCTCAAATTTAATCTCAAATCTATCAATTATTTTCACACAATAGAAATATTTTTATGATGGATTTCCATAGTTTAAAGTCTGGGATTGAGTAAAATGACAGTTTATACATAAAATGCATTTGAAAGTTTAAATGTAATATACACTACTGAATTTTTGAAAAAAAAAAAAAAAAAAAAAAAAAAAATATATATATATATATATATATATATATATATATATATATATATATATATTTCAGCAGGGATGCATTAAATTAAAGTAACACAGCAAAGTAACAAAGTAAAAGATTTTCATTTTCTATTTGTGTTCATTTTAACATTATTCATCAAAGAATCCTGAAAAAAATGCATCATGGTTTTTCACAAAAGTATTAAGTAGCACAACTGTTTTCAACATTGATGATAGGAAATGTTTCTTGAACAGCAAATCAGCATATTACAATGATTTCTGAAGGATCATGTGACACTGAAGACTGGAAATATAACTCGGGCTTTAAATATAATAAAATAGAAAAAAAGTTATTTTAAATTGCAATAATGTTTCACTTTGTTATTGTTTAACTGTATGTTTGTGCAAATACATAAGAGACTTCTTTTAAAACATTTGTAAATGTATATATATATATATATATATATATATATATATATATATATATATATATATATATATATATATATATATATGCTTCATATGAACTGTATTCATTTCAGGGTTTATATTTCATAAAAACTGCATTCAGCTCTCAGCAAGTTGAGGAACAAGCACAAATGTCATTAGTCTGGCCTTAGGCAGCTTCATATCACCATTTAAAGGGATTATGATGCTACAGATGGGGGTAGTATATAGTTATGAAGCCTTTATTTGTCAATTACATTATCTAACTAATGTCAGGGGATTAAGCTGTGCCATCTGGTGCTAGTGCCAGGGTGGTGAAAATCACAAACATGAGTAGAAAAGAGTCATGTGACCAGAGATATGCACTGGCATGTTTGAAGTGCAGCTAAAAATAGCTAATGAGATATTAGGACATAAATCTGGACATATTTAGCCTGATTTAGAATGTAAACCCAGCAAGATGTAAACATTTGAAAGCCACATCTTTTATACTCATGAAGTTTGCAAAAAAGGCATTATAAAAAGTGTCTAATGGAGAACAAACTGTCAATGATTTAGAAGGAACCACCACGATGAATGGCCTTCTCCAGTTCCTGTGCATGTGACTGGAAACCCGGGACACAAGGAAGAACAGCAGCACTATTGCTGTTTTGACTTGGGCTACTGAGTTTTACATGAACGTAATATTCCTGAAGTGTACAAAATGGGTCAAATTTTGGGGTGTTATATAATTTATTAGTATTATGTTACATTTGTATATATGATTTCAGGAATTGCTTTTAGGGCTTGACATTAACACCCGGAATAAATTTTATAATATAATATATATACATTTTTCAATTGAAGTCTTTTAAAAAGTCATCTGAGATAATAAACTAAGTGCAATGTAGTGTTTTTTCAATACATATCGATACTGAAATATCTGAAAAGCTTCCAATACTCATTTTCTGCAGAACAGACACACGATACTAGCTGCTCTTTCTCTCTCTCACATCTCTCAGACAGCGAGTTGACACACAAACCCGCCTCGTTTCATTTGCTCCGGATGAATATTGTTTTGTGTTACAGGGCTTGAATTTTGGCGTCCGATTGCATGCATTGCACATAATTTTTCTCATTCCCGCAGATTTTGTTCTCAAACCCAAAGTATGCACACATAAAGCCACCTCTCAGTGCTAAATTGAGTTGTTTTTCGCTGCTTATTGCGCTTAAAGTCAAAATGCCGGTCTTGGCGAGTATTCATGTAAAGTTATGTTTGAAGTGAACGTAAACAGTTGAGAAAGAAAACGCATGTGTAACAGTATAATGGATCCGTGCGTCAGCTCTTAAAGCGACAGCAGCCTAATATACCTGCTGCCAAATTATGAGATAATATTAAAAATATCTATATGGCAGTTTTCCCCATGGTATCGATGTCTAAACTGTGGCCAGTGAAAATGCTGAGTGGCTAGTAACTTTGGAAAACCACTAGCCGCAGTGGCTGGTCAGCAAAAAAGTGAATGTCAAGCCCTAATTGCTTTGTTTGTAACATGTTGTGCAACAAGTTTGTTTTACATTGTTTTACGCTGTCCAGCTGTAACATCCAACACATCCACAAGCAGAACTGCCAGAGATCTCAAACGTGATTGAAAGCGGGCACAAATTTGTGCAAACGTCCTCAGTATATTTTAAATTAGAGTTTAAATAAAACGAAGAAAGGAGAATCATTTGCACACATGAACTGACACAAATGCTCACTGAACCCTCCATAATAAGGGTTTGCACGGGTGACAGTGGCTTCACTCATCTCACACCCTCATTTTAGTCGAAAGACAAAGAGTAAAAAAAACTAGAAAGAGCTTTGTTTGATAGAACAAAAGTCGTCTCTCGAAATTATGAAAATGCACAAAAAAGGGAGTTCCCTTGTCTTCCAATGCACCATCAATCATTCCCAATTCTCAGTGTCCAATCCAATGCAATCTATGGGCATTTGAGAGTGGAGATGTCAGTCAAAATGCCTGTGCTGTTCATCTGTCACTTGAAGAGTAATTGCTCTGTCTGTCTATTATTGCATGAATTATATTCTCTTGGAAAACTTTCAAATATCAACTCTGAAAAAACAAACAAACAAACAAAAAGCCCACCTTGTTACACACCATCTGCATTTGCTCCTCAACAATGTGGAAATAGCCAGACACGGCGCAAGTCCGGGGGGGAGGCCATCCGTCCGCCCGCTCGCCTGCCTTTGGCCGAGTGTCACACGGCCCATTGAGAGGATTTATGCTTGTGTACTTTATTTTGTTTTGTATAAACAACGGCGCTACGCAGTACCTTTATCGGCCGCGGCGCGTTCTGATTATTCCTCCCTAAAGTCCTCCCATCTGTCCCCGATTCTGTAGCCCGAGCCTCTTTCAGAGGCCTGACAGGGAGTAGCGCTGGAAAAAAGTAAACTGGTAGGGGGCCCTCATTTCACACCAACCCTCGATTGTGCCCTTCCGAAGCAAAGCACTCTTCTATAGCTTTTTGATAGGCTTTCAATCCCAGCCCCACTGACAAGGTTTTCTTTAGGAGGAGTAGGAGTTGTGGCTTTTTTTGGCTCTGGGGTAGGGGGGCTTACCGCAGAGACTTAAGCGAGAGCAGAGGTGATTTCTTCGGGGAGGGGGGCCGCCGGTGGAAAGGAAAAACTGCAGCAGATGGGGCTGATTGTGCTCCCTACGCAAATTAAGGAGAGAGACATCTGCAGCCGCAACATACTGGTGGTCCGAGGCAATTAAGGCAGGGGTACGAGGCGAGGGGGGGAGCGCAGGACAGAGGAAAAGACAGTCCTGCCTGCCGGTGCATAGAGATGAAGTCAGGCTCACATTACAATGAGCCGGGCTACAATAGAGGGAGCCGTCCAAGTGGAGATGGGGGGGACGAGCGGGGGGTTGAAGATTAATGTACGGAGAAGCCGGCAACAACACTTTGTGCAGCCAAAATAAGAGGTGGGGCCTTCGGGGCTGAATTGAGCCCGAGTTATAAAGTGTGTCCTTTTCTGCTGTCTTCCCCATTCGAGGCCTGAGGTCATTTACAGAGGTGACAGCTTAGACGTGCACTGTTGTGGATTTAATGTGGAGCGTTTTCCCCCATTTTTCTCTCCACCCGTCCCCCTTCAGCTCTGGAGAGGTGACGTGACAAAGCGGGGTCATCCCCGGGATTAGACCCCTTTAACGTTGCCTTTATTTATCGACTGGGTGCTGAGGGGGAAATTCGGGGCCGAGGGAAGAATGCCGCCATGGTGTTTACAGGCTCATCCCTCCAGGGATATATGTGTGCAACAATGCTGTCCCCATGCAGATTTGCATAATTCAGGCACATCTAAACAGGCTCAAGTTGTTTTAAATAACTGGGGCAACTAACAGGATGCAATTGTTTTGTGGGGGACGTTCTGGATAACTATAGACAAATCGTACTCTCATTAGTGCGAACGCATGTCGTGATCATGAAGCATGTGCAGGTGCACTGACACTTTTTCAAGGTCACAGTAGTGAACAAATTCACTTGTGTGATTGTTAAGGGACAGTTAAACTATGCTTTAAGCATGCAAAATTTCTTCAGACATGGTCACGGGCATGATATGACATCACACTCTTTTTAAATTACACTTAATAATACATTTAAAATGTGCAAACCTGCAGCTTTTTGTTCTTTTAAAGGATTAATTCACTTCAGAATTAAAATTTCCAGATAATTTACTCACCCCCATGTCATCCAAGATGTTTATGTCTTTCTTTCTTCAGTTGAAAAGAAATTAAGGTTTTTGAGGAAAACGTTCCAGGATTTTTCTCCATATAGTGGACTTTAACAGTTGAAGGTCCAAATTGCAGTTTCAGTGCAGCTTCAAAGAGCTCTACACGATCCCAGACGAGGATGTGTCTATTGAAATGATTGGTCATTTTCTAAAAAATAAAATAAAAATGATATACTTTTTAACCACAAATGCTCGTCTTGCACAGGTCTGCGATGCGCCACGCATTACGTAATCACGTTGGAAAGGTCACGCATGACGTAGGTGGAAGTACCGATCCAGTGTCTACAAAGTGAACGTGCAAAGACTAAGTCAAACGACCTTTACAATAAAAGGTAAAAAAACGATGTCGGACAATTTTAAAGTTGAAGGAGAAAATGAGATGGAATTTTTCTCCATATAGTGGACTTCAATGGGGTTCAAGGGATTGAAGGTCCAAATGTCAGTTTCACTGCAGCTTCAAAGGGCTCTACACAATCCCAGACGAGGAATAAAGGTCATATCTAGCAAAATGATTGGCCATTTTCAAAAAAAAAAAGATTTATATACTTTTTAACCACAAATGCTTGTCTTGCACTGCTCTGCAATGCGCCACACATTACATAATCACGTTGGAAAGGTCACGCATAGGCAGAAGTACCGCAGTAGGGTGAAAAGCTCCATCTCATTTTCTCCTTCAACTTTAAAATTGTCCGACATCGTTTTTTTACCTTTTATTGTAAAGGTCGTTTGACTTAGTCTTTGCACGTTCACTTTGTAGACACTGGATCGGTACTTCCACCTACGTCATGCGTGACCTTTCCAACGTGATTACGTAATGCGTGGCGCATCGCAGACCTGTGCAAGACGAGCATTTGTGGTTAAAAAGTATATCATTTTTATTTTATTTTTTAGAAAATGACCAATCATTTCAATAGACACATCCTCGTCTGGGATCGTGTAGAGCTCTTTGAAGCTGCACTGAAACTGCAATTTGGACCTTCAACTGTTAAAGTCCACTATATGGAGAAAAATCCTGGAACGTTTTCCTCAAAAACCTTAATTTCTTTTCAACTGAAGAAAGAAAGACATAAACATCTTGGATGACATGGGGGTTGAGTAAATTATCAGGAAATTTTAATTCTGAAGTGAACTAATCCTTTAATTCAGCTAAAAGGTCACGTCGTGATGTATCGATCTTCACGTCTTCACGTGATACAAATTTGCAGGTCAGATTTCACCAAACTTGAACTTTGCAACACAACGAAATGCCAAGCTTCTTGCATGAGCTTGCGTTTCCAGACTCCAACATTCGAATATAAAGTTTAGAGTGACCGTCTCTTTATGCATGATTTATTTACTGCAGTATTGTTTTGCGAAGAAAAAATTTATAGAAAAGTAAATAGTATATGGAAAATTATGTTTAAAATCATGTGAAATGTTTAATCAGTTGACTAATAATTTATGGTTTTATTTTACGTGCAAGTCATCTCATCCCCAATGTGTGCCACTTAAGGTGTGCCACTTAGTGTGCACACTAAGCTGACGCCGACGAACTAGTGCCGACGAAAGCAGACTGCGGGCCCTGACAAACCAAACCGACGCTCGACAGCCGACGGCCAAATAGCACGTCCGTTCTGCACCTGCGTAAGATGAAATGCCTTTCCGTACCAGCAGGTGGCAGTAGCTGAACAGCCAATCAGAATGATCAGATGGCCCGACGGACCGACGAGCTCCAACGCCGATTCAACATGTCGAATCGGCCGAAAAAAAGCCAACGAGGACCAACTTCAGCCGACGGTGCGGAACACACTGTGGCTGCGTCCGAAATCGCGTACTGTAGAGTAGGTACTACATTTGAATTTAAATTTACTTCACGACCGTTGAAAAAGTACATTCTATATAGTACGAATGCGTGTAGTATGAATGAATTCGGACGTACAACAAACACTACATGTTTTTACCATCACATGACCTACCAGAGTCAATTATGTCCCTTCAACTCCATTCACAAATCCTCTCCCGTGGCCTCATGGGATAGTAAAGTGTCCATCATATGCGCACTTCAGAATCTCGCCAGAAGTAGTAAGTTATCCAGGTACGTTTTTCGAATACTATGAATTCGGACATACTACTCTGTTCGCATACTGTTTTTCGTGTACTATATAGTAGAGTAGTATTCGATTTCGGAAATCAAATATTACTCTACTATATAGTACGTGAAAAACAGTATGCGAACAGAGTAGTATGTCCGAATTCATAGTATTCGAAAAACAGTAGGTGAAAAGTACCCGAATGACTTACTACTTCCGGCGAGATTGTTGAAGGGACGTAACTGACGCTGGTTGGTCATGTGACGGTAAAAACATAGCGGATGTAGTACGTCCGAATTCATTCATTCTACATGCATTCTACTATATAGAATTCTACACGCATTCTACTATATAGAACGTACTTTTTCAACGGCCGTGAAGTAAATTTAAATTCAAATGTAGTACCTACTCTACAGTACGCGATTTCGGACGCAGCCTTAGTCGGCCGACGAACCAAAACATACGTCACGTCAGTGAGAGAGAGCCGCTCTGCTAAGGGTTTTGTGTATGGTTTTGCTTTCAGTAACTTACAGCGACGGAGATATGAGCTGTGTGTCATCTGAAGGTTCTACATCCAGCTGTTCTCCACTGGAGCGGCTCCCGTCAGTTTTGTGTTCTACGCGCGACTCAAGCGGAAGACGCTGCAAAGGACGTGAGACAGGAGTGCAACAATTAAAGGCGTCCGGCTAGCTCCTGTTTACACTGAAGCTTCTGTCGCTTAATGAAGATTTGATTGATGAACTCGCGGCTCAGTTGGACTCGTGTCAAAAGTGATGAGACTTTTCAGTTTTATGAAAGTCGAAATCTTTGATATTACTTTGGTCACTCTTGCTATGGTTACTGGTAAGAGAAAAGATTCACACCTTTAAGTAAATGTGGTTGTCAATCCCAAATATTGACAGTGTGAACGTAGCATCTCTGTATTACCTTCTTACTAGACGTTTTTGCTTGCAGAATTCAATCATTATGTCTCACTGTCATTACTGTATTTCCTCAATGGCATTAGTAACTGAAATCAGTCAAATAAATTCAAGATGCTTTTCGAGTTTTTCTGCAGTTTCTCTCCTAGTGTTGCTGCCATCAAATGGAATTGTGACAACTTTGTCATTGTGCTGCTTAATATTTTAGTGGAAACCATTTTCAACATTGATAATAATAAATGTTTCTTGAGCAGCACATCAGCATATTAGAATGATTTCTGAAGGATCATGTGGAGATAATTTGTAATGAAACATTTCCACTAGTGTTCTCAGACTCATTGTTTGTTATACTCTGGCTCATATATTTGTGTCGCCCCAAAATCAGACCGACTGTACTCCAGGGTCATATTAAACGAGTGTTAAGGGTTTGGTTTGTGACCATCTAATTCAAATCCTAATTGCCAGGCCAAAGGACAACTATAATGGCGGTTATCCGAGAGGCTCCCTCGTCTTTGAAGAAATGCTACTCAGACAAAAGTCCCAATTACACCCAATTGTCATGGGGCTCGGAAACAGGCAGCGCCTCCTCGAGACTGAAACGAAATCCTGGTCTGCGGTAAGCCTGTGGTTTCTTCACCTTTTTGTAGTTTCTATCTCTCCATTGGGTCAGACACCCCGAGTGTGAGGCTTTCTCCAAAAACACTGTTAAATGGGTGTGGAGTCCCCCTTCAGATTCACACTGAAGGAGTCTGCTTTCAAAGACACACTAGAGGATCCTTTTGAAGAGCGAGCAGCCCGAGGTTACTCATCCATGGACTCAATGAATCCTTTCAGAGTGGGGTACTCATACACAGACAGACTCAACAATAAGTGTTTGCTCACAAGAGGGTGCCCAGTGCAAGAAGACTGAGCCGTGTCATCACTCCACAACTGTCCATCATCTCAAGGTGATTCAACAGCCCAAAATTTGAGACTGGTGAAGCGTTCGAATGATGCATTTTCCTCAATTGATTCATAGAGTTATTAACGTTGCACCGAACAGAGCATGCAAACATGATTTTTTGTCCCCCCTTTGGTCACATGAGCATTGGATTGACAATCTTGACAACAAATCCTCATATAATCAGCTTTTTTTGTACAGAAAGAAGTACATTTGAACAAAGGCTCACTAAGGATCTTCTATACTCCAACATTGTTCGGCTTGTGGCCTGAACAGCTTGCGTACAACTTCATGATTTAGAGCTTTTTTTTTTTTCTTTTTTTTTTTGTCCCCTTATACTCGATGAAGGACTAAAACCCTGAGGATATTTTTCCTCCTGCTTTTGGAGGAGCTGATGTTTCTTATAATTGTTCACTGAAGTGAATCAGCCACCACAAAACACTGCAGCACATTGAGAGCACTAGCAGAGGGCACAAGGAAGGTGACGAATTGGCAGTGAGAATGAACTTAATCCCCTAAGCTCTTGTTGGGGCTTGTCTTTGCTGTCCCTTCTTCCCTAGAAAAGACCCCAAACTTACAAAGCAACTCAAACAAGAGCTCCCACTCTGAGCCTGCTGAATGCTCACAGAGGAGAAAAAAAAACTTGTACATATCTGTGTGTTCGGCCAACTGTATGGGGAAAGAGCTTGCAGATGCAATTTTTCTGACAAAATTGGGAATTGGTAACATTAGAAAACCAATGCCAGAAAAATTGTGAAAACGAAATATGAAAAATATGTAATTATTTCAGTGAATACATGGAGTTTTTGCATCTTTAACAGGTGAAAACATTGATAATCAACATTACAAAGACTTTACCAGCTTTCGGACATGTTTAAATATAGCTAAATATAGGCATTTTGTTACTTTATAGCAGTAAATAAACATCAAACTAGACATTTATACAACTAAAGAAATATTTGAACAGATTTATACAATTAAAAAATACAATTAAAAATGTTTTTATTTTATTTTTAATTTTATAAAATTAAATTAAAAATACAATTAATTTTTTTAATTTTATTTTAAATTTTATAAAATTACATTAAAAATACAATTACATTTTTTTTATTTTATTTTTAATTTATAAAATTAAATTAAAAATACAATTAATTTTTTTATTTCATTTTTTATTTTATACAATTAAATTAAAATAAAAATACAATTTAAAATATTTTATTTTTAATAAAATACCATAAAATAAATATAGTAACAGGGTTGCATTTAGCCTAAATTAAAGGTTAGCAGTTTGGGACCAAATACTGGTTCTGCAGGAACTGAAATAGTTTATTAAACATATCAAATAGCTCTTATAACAAAAACATGCGATTTGTGCTTCTAATGCTTAAAAAATATAACAATAATAGGTCATGGAAAGTGCCTCATATTTCCAAATCTGGGTCAAGCGTTTGATTTATAGAGCCACATTCAAATATCACAAAGATCGTATTTTCCATGACATTTCATTGTTAGTATTCTCATAAAAGACTTCAGTGTCTCAAAACTTAATACAAACCCAGCTTCAACTTGTGGTCCTCACAAACTTTTTTTTTTTTCTCTCATTTCCTAAAAACATCAAATCCATAGCATCAGATATCATAATGATAATAATAATATATTAAAGTTTTTTTTTTTTTTTTTCCTCATTTATCCTGAGATGGAACAATTGAATGCTACAAATTAAAATGATATTTGCCTGATTTGGACATAAAGAGAGAGATTATCTGACAAGAAATGAGAGGCATCCCCTCCATGACAAGGTTACTTCAGAGGTGTCCAGTTAAAAGCCTGGATAATAAGATTACTCTTAAAGTCAAATCTCCCCAGAAGACACTTTTGATTGACTGATCCTCAGCCAGACCTGCATGCTTGCTCTCATAACCAAAAATAATCTGTTTTTACTCAAACTGCTTCCTTTACCACACCTGAAGACTCAAGTCAGTACCTCTACCCTGAATACATTATGATACTAATTTAACCAATAATAATCTTGATATTAATGCCTCTGCATTTATTTTTACAAACAAGGATTAAGTAAAAACCAGTGAAGATATCAGTGACTAAAAACATTTAGACTAAATAAATTCAAAGTTTCACACTTAAGTACATATGAACAAAATTAATCAATGCATGGAAACTTTTTATGCTATAAACTATAAAAGTATGTGTTGAATGTTAAAATTCTATACAGTAGTGCTTCATGTCTATTTGAAAATGAGTGCCAAAAACTAATATATACATTGAATGAACACACACAAAAAAAATATTAAAATACAAATAACAAAAACTCAGAGTAAGAACAGATTTATTTTGTTATGAGACTTTAAAGAACTGTACATGCCTTTAATAAATGCCTGTAAAGAGAAGTGAAAATGCTGTCGATTGTCAGGTCATCATGTGCTGTATCTATACTGCCCTCTACTGTTCCAGTCATTATCCTTCTGATAATGTTCCTTCCCTGTCTCCAAACACTAAGAAATATTTGAAAATTATTCAAATAGCCTTTATAAATAAATTAATAAATATAATAAACTGTATACATAGAAAAAGATCTGGCCAAGAGAACTGAAATGCATCAATACAGTAGTCATTTAATCAGTCTGCAGTCCAGGAATATTAAAGAATTAGTTCACTTTCAAATGAAAATTTCCCCAAGCTTTACTCACCCTCAAGCCATCCTAGGTGTATATGACTTTCTTCTTTCTGATGAACACAATCGGAGTTATATTACTAAATATCCTGACGCATCTGAGCTTTATAATGGCAGTGAACGGGACCAATGAGTATGAGCTGAAGAAAGTGCATTCATCCATCATAAACGTACTCCACACGGCTCCGGAGGGTTAATAAAGGCCTTCTGAAGTGATGCATTTGTGTAAAAAAAAAAAAAGCATATTTAACAAGTTATGAAGTAAAATATCTAGCTTCCGCCAGACTGCCTTCCCTATTTAACTTATGGAAAAAGCTTAACTGATGCCAGTTCCGTTTTTTCGTAAGTTGAATACGGAAGGCGGTCTGGTGGAAGCTAGATATTTTACTTCATAACTTGTAAAATATGAATATTTTTCTTACACAAATGCATCGCTTCACTTCAGAAGGCCTTTATTAACCCTCCGGAGCCGTGTGGAGTACGTTTATGATGGATGGATGCACTTTCTTCAGCTTCATACTCGTTGGTCCCGTTCACTGCCATTATAAAGCTCAGATGCGTCAGGATATTTATTAATATTTCTCAGATTGTGTTCATCAGAAAGAAGAAAGTCATATACACCTAGTATGTCTTGAGGGTGAGTAAAGCTTGGGCTAATTTTCATTTGAAAGTGAACTAATCCTTTAGTGTAAATGTTTTCCACTGATTATGTATTGCAGACCAAGGATGCTTTGCTTTACATGCATTACAATTCATTTCTTACTGTTGTACATAAAATACAATGTTACAGAGCCAAGAAATGTATTTTAAAAAAGTTGCTAAATGTAATTTTATCTATAGGTACAAATAAAACAACAATAAAATATAATAATAATGATAAAAAATGTTGAGAGGTCAGTTTTAGTGTAACAAGTCAACAAATGCACATGCCAAAACAGATTTAACCAGTTTATACAAAACAATTATAGCACAGATTCACAGACTTAAATCCAGTGACTGCTTTGGCACAATACTTCATGTTAATAAACGGATGGGTTTAATACTGGATTCTTGCTGGCCGGTTTCAAACAGATACATGTGGCAATTTCAAGTTCCAAAGTAAAATGCTCTTGGGATTTGTCTAGTCTGTAAGATCAGGTGAGGCTCTCAGTCAGTGGTGTGCTGCTCTTCAGACTCTGGTTTCTTGCAGAACATAGTGGAGAGTTCCTGTAACAGCAATTCCTGTTGGGGGCTACATGATCTGTGTGACCTGTGCCTACCTGGGACGTGTAGAGAGTCCTCTTGGCTCAGGGTGTCTAGAGATTGACCAGAGGATGACAGAGAGTGCAGTGGGTTAGACCCAACCATGCGATCCAGGGAGGCGGCCTTCCTCTGTCCCAGGCTGATGGGCCGTGCGGGCACCTCCTGTGTCTCTGCATGAGCACTGGACAGGAAACTAGTTTCCAAAGATTTCAGCACCTGCAGACCGAAGTCGCCCACCTCCTCGTACAAAGGCTCTGGGCTTTCAATGCGCTCCTCAAACGAGTCGTGCTGCATCTTCATGGGCTGAGCAGACAACGGAAAGGCAAACCGAGAGGTCAAAAAACATATCTGTAGTAGATTCACACAACAACTCTTAACTGCACTGAGCTCAGTTATTAAACCAATAACAACACATTACACTTACTTTACCACAGTTATGCCATAGTTATAAAAGTCATGAAAAACATTATACAAATAGTTATAAGTTGAATTTATTTTAAAACAATAGCAACAAAAGAGCAGAATATTCAATAAATAATGAAAATAATCATATTAACTTCTTTTCAAAAATAACGTGCACCTTAACAATAATAATATTTATTATTATTACATATTTGTAATTAATTGTGTTTATTATTTTATTGTAGTTTGTTTTTGTTGTACGATATTACATTTTCATATTTTTATTATTTTATTAATATTTTTATTAAGTGTATTTATCATATTAAATTATTATTATTTTATTTTATTATTTATATTATTTTAATTATACAATTTTAAGCTTTTTATCTTATTACATTTTCATAATATAGTGAATATACTATTATATGATCCTTATAATCCTATATAATTATATATATATATATATATATATATATATATATATATATATATATATATTATTATTATTATTATGACATTACATTTTTTTATATATTAAATGAGCCGTAATATTATATTGTGAATATACTAATATAAGGACCTTATATTACACAACAATACTACTACTACTACTACTAATAATAATTTGTTGTTGTTGTTTTATATACTACTACAACTATATTGTGTTTTTTATTATTATTATATAATTTTAATAAATAACTTTGTGTTTATTATTTTTTATTGTAGTTTGTTTTTGTTGTACTTTTCATATTTTTAAATTATTGTTTTATTTTATTATTTTTATTATACTATTTTTAAGTGTTTTTAATATTATTACATTTTTCATAATATAGTGAATATACTATTATATGAACCTTATAATATCAAATAATAATAATATACACTATAAATATATCATTATTATTATAGCATGACATTGCATTTTTTAATATATTAAATGAGCCATAATATTATATTGTGAGTATACTAATATATGGACCTTATAATATTACACAACAATACTAATACTAATAATTATTTTTATTATTATTATTATTATTATTATTAGTTCTTGTTATTTTGATATACTACTACATCTGTATTGTTTATTATTATTATTATTATTATTATTATATTACATTTGTTTTTAATTATATTGCATTACATGTTGAATTACTTTAAATTAAGCATAATAAAATAGTGAATATACTATTACAGTATATGAAATTTTTTTATTACATATTATTTTTACTATTAGTATTATTTTTAATTTATGCTATAACTATTGTAAATAAACAAATAATTAATAAAATTTTTATTATCTGCTATTTTACAACAGCGTTGAATGTATAGCTCATCCAAACAGACCAAACTTTAAAGCTATCCGTTTATAAAATACAAGTAAGCTTATGAGCTTGTCTTCTTGTTCACACAAATGTGTAAGTCCAACGCAAATCATTCTCCTGAACTACATCTTAAACCGAACCCACTCGTGACTATTATGTCATGAAAATACCTAATCTGCTAGATATCTGGTTAGATGATCTACCATTACGCGAACAAAAGAAGTATTTGTGGTGAGCAGGACATGCACAGAGAGGGATTCGCCCCTCAACAATGTTCAAAACAAATTACTTCCTTTTCTGAGTTTAAACTTTTGTCTCAGTATCAGAGCAACAACATCAAGATAATTGCCAAATACATTGAGGACAAAAGCATGAAGCCTGCAGACAATTTGCTTGCGAAAGCTTTTGGGCTGGGACACACCAGAGGCTGCAGCATTTTCCCAAAACTCCCTGCCCTCCCTCAAGGCTACAGTTGCAGAACAATGCAGTAGAAGCATTCTTCCTCCAAATGCATCCTGTCATATCAGGAAACCCTGGTTCCCAACAGGAATGAGGGGGAAGGAGCGAGGAAGTCAAAGGGAATTCCTCAATTAAGTATAGGCTGTTTTGTAAAGCGCACTCCTAAACTTTAGAACGCTAAAGGTCATTTGATACTTTTCAAACCTCCTACTTTTACATTTTGACCAGCCACTGTAATCGGAGTAATTGTGACAAACTGTATCGCAACAAACTTGTATGAAAAGGTGTGAAACCTGAACATTAAAAGTATTCTTACATAAACTGCATTGGATTCGTCCACAGATAAAAAGAAATACTTACAAAAAACATTGAGAGTGCTCTTCTTGTATGAAGCTTTCTCTGCAAAAATGCACAAAGACAAAAAAAAGCTAAATCTCAAAGCAAAGAACAAGCAAGCATCACATGCACCGAACCACTAGAGGACGCTGTTGTGTTTTACCAGAGTTTGATTGGCGGAGAGCATGGTGGAGTTAGTGTTGCTCTCCTCTCCTCTGATGGGCACTAGCGGCATGGTGCCAAACTTCTGCTTGGAAATGTCCGAGGAAGAGTGCCGTCTCATCACAGGTGGGCGCAGATCATCATTCTGAGGGAGGACGTTAATGTTAATTTACGACTTTGAAATGTCAAAGAACGTTCAGATTTGTTCAGTTTAAAATGTGCTCTACCTGTGCTTTTAGTAAATTGGTCATCCAGTCCCATAATTCAGTTTCACTGGAACAGCTAAGGTATCTGTGAGGTCAAGGAGAGTGATTATTGTTCATCATGTAGATATAAATAGACAGTTTCTATGAAGCTTATGGCAGTGGTTCTCAACTGGTTTGGCCATGGGACCCACGTTTTCCGATGGTCATTAAGCCGCAACCCACATTTTTGGGAATTTGAACCAAGAAAATGTATTTCTCAAAAATGGTTGACACACACACACATCCTTGTTTATACTACTTTGTGGGGTCCAAATGACCCCACTAAGATAGTAAGATGAGGAATTTATGACGTTATGGTGTCCTTTTAGTTGGACCCCACAAAGACAACAGCTTAAAAATCATATATAAGAATGTTTGACAAAATCTTAAAAGTCACTATTGTATGGCCCTTCCCTCCACTATACCTAAACCTACCCATCACAGGAACCATATATATATATATATATATATATGAAGAATGTTAAAACATTTCAATTTCATGACAATGTAACTACGACGTTGCATGCTCGTAATTTCATTTGCTCTTATATACTGTATAATGAGGTGATATACAGCGTGCGGCTCTGCATTTGCGCACAAGCACAGTAGTATATTGTCTGACAGGACAGAAAAGTTTGTTTTTCTGAGGTGAGAGACTTTTTATTACATAAAAAGTTACGAAAATAGCGTTAGAATAATGACATTGACATATAGATTTACAACATCTCTTCTGACCGCAGATACTGAATCAGAATCTCAGGCAACCTTGACAACATGTGAAGTTCAACTTGGAGCTGTTCACGTCCTCTGAAATGCTTTTTACTAGTTGGAATCTCGTAATTACGGTAATTATGACATGGCATGAATGCACCTTTAAACTGCGTCTGACAGAAAAGTCAACAGCTTCCATGCACATTTTTAAAAATAAAAGTCTCACATCAGAAAAATATTTAGAATTACGTTTTTTGTTGTTGTTGTTTCTTTGACTACACACTCCACAACCCACTCAAAATGATCTTGCGACCCACCGGTTGAGAAACACTGGCCTATAGTAAAGGCATGCATGTACACATATACAAGTTACAACATGAATTTGTAAGTAAGCCTTGTGTTTGCATTATAAACACAAATATACAAACAAATATAACTGTGAGATATTAAGCTAGGGCTAATATATAAATCCTCCTGATCACATCACTACTCAACAGATAAAAAAATGATATAAAATTTTTTTAAATTATTTAAAAACATCTTACCAACTCCAAACTTTTAAATGGTAATGTATATATTTTTATTTATATTTTTGAATGCTTTTTTTGAAAAAAGTCTCTTATTCTTATCAAGGCTCCACATTTGCTCAAAAATACAATAAAAACAGTAATATAGACAACTTTCTACTTTAATATATTTAATATATATTAAATAATATATACCTTTTTTTCAGGATTATTTGATAAATAGAAATTCAAAGGAACAGCCTTTATTTGTAATAGATATATTTTGCAACATTATAAATGTCTTTACTGATAAAAGCATTAATTTCTTACTAAAATATTACTGGCCCAGAACTTTTGAACGGTAGTGTAAGTTATAGTGTAAAATTATTTTATTATATGAGAGGAAGCTATGGACTGCTATTGGAGACATAAAACTAACACTGGTTAAATATACAGTTTTTAGCCATTAAACAAATTTAGAAAGCAGACCAATCAGAATAAAGTATTTAAAAGGCATTATGAATACCTTTATATATGCATTAAAAAACAGAGTCCTATAGATTCCTGATCTATTCCATGTACAGTATAAAACATTTAATTAATACTTACAATTGCTGTTTATCCAGCATTACTGTTAATCCCCATCTGCAAGTAAATGCACTCGTTATTTAAAGTTTTATAAGGTTCACTGATGAAATGAAGGTTAATTTATTCTAAAAGCAGATTTGCAAATGCATCTTACTTTGTTGGTGGCTTTAACTTCTTTCTGATCCCCATGTAAATCTTCAAGGTTTTGAGTTGCCACTCTTTCTCAGGCTTGTTGCTCTGTGATGAGGGAAAGATGCTGAAATGTGTCTTCTCATTCATACAGAAACCTGTAATGAGCTTTTATGTAGAAGCTGATGATGAACTGTATACATACTTTTTTGTCCTTCATCAGGATTAATCTGTGGTCTTTAATTTGGAACGATCGCTCCTGGAATTTGTTTCCTTGCAAGAGTTTGGGAGGCTCTTCCCGACACTTCAGTACTCCAGACTTCACAATCTCACTCTTATAGGCTGTAACCCACAACACAGAGATACATCAGATATACAAGGTCAAAAATCAACAATACAGAGAACAAAATATACAGTTGGGAGTTTTTATGTGACAAAACATGGTTTTAGAGTTTTATGTTTGGATGCTAATGTCATGCTATATTTAATCTTTTTTTATTATTCATTTATTTTATTATTTTTCTAACTCTTGTATACACTACCATTCACAAGTTTGGGGTCTTTTTTTTTTTTTTAAAGAGAGAGAGAGATTAATACTTTTATTTAACAAGGATGCATGCATTTGTTCAAAGAATACATTTATAATATATTTCAATATTAAATAAATGACTTTTTTTATATCTATTTTGCTTTGCCATCACAGGAGAAAATTCTATTTTAAAATATATTAAAACAGAAAACAGTTAATGTAAATTGCAATCATATTGATCACTTTCTTTCTTTCTTTCACTTACCGACCCCGAACTTTTGAACAGTACTAGAGGAGAGATTATATGGAATATTTGTACTTAATTTGTCACAATACAGGACCACAATGCAGAACCCAAAATTTGTTACACTTTATTACATTTTACAACTCATCTGATGAAATGAATATGCTTTCACCTGTGAAAATGTCTATAGCTTCTCCTCTAGGCACCTTCTTCACCACCAGATATGCCGAGCTGGGATCGGCCATTTTACACCACTGTAGAGCTTGTTCCAGAACTTTCTCTTTGGGGTGAAGAGGTCGCTCTGCAGAAATGAAATCCTGCATTTATCTACTGTTTTTCCCCTAATTTCAGTAGAGAACAAAGTAAAATTGTGGTGTGCATTTTGTTTTTACCGAGCTCTCCTTCCTCGATGGCCTCAAAGGTCATCCACACATCTTTTTCCCCAGCAGGAATATTTCTCATATACAGCACCTGATTGGTCAGCTCCTCAGCACACATAGTGGGGGACACCTGTGGAGAGGCACGTAAGCCAGGGTTTGCAATAATGGTTTCAATCTGCCACCTGCTGGTAATGTTGTGCAACAGCAACTCTCAGTCAAAAACCAGTCATGTACAGACATGAAGCAGACAACTCTAAAGACCCCATGAAATAACGATTTGAATACAATTATATTTTATATATGTTAGCTTTGAGGCCATCCATATGCTAGTTTATTAATAAAGTTTGACAAATCATTAGCAGATATACAGACTTAAACACAGTTTTTCCCTTCTGGGACAACTGACTAAAAATAATGTTGACACCATATCCTGCTGAACGGCATATATGCATGCACACACACATATACATATTCTGTTTCAACAGGAAATACAGACAATTGAATTTATCATTTTTTTTCCAAACATGATCCCTTACTTTCAGAGTGATGCAGCAATCTGCTATTTTTTCTTCTAGATAAACTTCAATAATCAAGTCCCCTGCCTGTGAGAGCTGCAAGAAACATAGAAAAAAGTTAAAAATATAATAAAATAATAATAAGTACAGCTGCAAGCAGCAATTAAGGGGCCAAGCACAACAGAAGCAAACAACAAAGCTAGCAGCAGACCAATTATGTAATAATGGACTATTATAGCAATGAGACAAAGACACTGCATGTCAATTTTGAAGTCAATCAGACCAACAATTCTGTAGTTAGAGCGAATTTCATGTTGTTTAAACGCTAAATCACAACGTTGCACTAACCATAAGGCGAAACCTAGCATGTTTGGTATCATTAGAGTCGGCAAGGATTCAAACTCCCATGAAAATAAGTCAACAACATCCAAAGTTATAAGCATGTAAATATTTTTTTCACCACTAGGTGCCACTAGTCCGAAACTCGCGCCGATGACCCATACCGAGTTTCGTACTGATACATTCATGCATTCGTAAAATACAGCATTTTACTATAAAATTAAAAATGGTTGACGCCCAAAATGGCCGATATTATATATCATTCAACTTGGTATGACCCCCCGAATCTACCCGAAACCACTTTTATGATTTTTTGACAAACTGTTCAGAAGTTATAAGTAAAAATAGCCTTTTTTCATATCTCAGGACCAGTAGGTGGCGCTGCGCCGAAACCCAGCATGTAACCTCAGGTCATGCTTGTGATGACATGGACCAAGTATATCATATATATGGTATATCGGTCTGAATCGATAAAGCGTTTTTCGAAAACAGTTTTTGTCGGTTCAACAGTTCAACTTTGTCGGCATGGTCTTAAGATGAGCTGGTTACATTTTTGTGAAAATCGGAGCAACAGCCTAGGAGGAGTTAAAAAAAAAAATTCAATATTTTGGGAAAATTCAAAATGGTGGGAAAATTTTCATGATGGAAAATGATTTCATGGGGTGCAATCAAATCATCTTGAGCCAAGGAATCAGAGGGAAAAAAAAATGTTTCTACCCCTTACAGTTCAAGTAGCATAAATATAAGTGCAAGTTGAGACATTCGGTGATAGCGAGAGATAGGAAGAGAGAGAAAACATAATATAAAATATTAAATATAAACTATAAATTGCTCTACCTGCGTGTCTCTCCAGGTGGTTATCAAACTTATTTCCAGTTCAATCTGAGTTTGATGCTCTTCATCAATCTGATCAAACACAAAAAGAAAATTATTAACAAAAATCGTCACCGGACACAGTAAAATGTAATTTTATATCTGTTATAATATAAATATGCTATGAAGTTATCCACTTACATCAAATATATACAGATAGTTATCAATGAGGTCTTCTATGATTTTGACCTCATGCTCTCCTTTTCCATCAGTCTGAAAAAGGCTGGGAGCAAACAGCAGAGACAAGTTCTTAGTGCACATCTGATTCAGATCAGCACACTTCTGTACCCTAAGAGAGAGGAAGAGACAGCATGTAAGAGCTGCTATAATTACAAAAACAGACACCTGCATCAGAATGAGGCCAATATGGCTTACTCACCTGTAGAGATGACTGATGAGTGCTGCTAAAGTAGTCCTGTTGACCCGTGGTAAACCTCGAATCAGCTCTTTGTATCGGTCCAAACGCTGTGTCTTTAGAGGGACCTCTGCATATAGTACAAGAAATCACTGAGACAACTCAAACTATCCAAAATACTCCAATTTTACTGTTTTTATTGTATTTTTGATCAAATAAATGCAGCATGAGTGCAAAAGAAACACATTTTAAAAACCCCAAACTTTTGAGTGTTCCATCAAAATTATCGTTTGCAATCGTAAGCATGCCACAGATCATAGACATTATGCTGAAAATAACCCATAATATTTAACAAATTTTCTTTGTTTGAACATTTATATGCAGTTTACTGTACTAACTGGCAGCTTCCCTCCAGAAGGGGTGGAGATCAGCCATGAATATGGGATCATCAATCTCCCGAAAGAACCTTTTCAGTACATCCGTCACGTCCTCTATGAAGTTATCTCCAATACGTAGTTTCACATTACGGGCATCCCTACGAAACTCTTCCATCAAAAGCTTGATTCTGGACTTTGCACCATTTTTCCTGTATATACCCTCATGGCCCAGACCTGTGTAAGAGAGTTTTTAATCAGCTGGATTCTAATGTTAATGTTATAGCACAGGGAAATGACATCCGTTAATCTTCTCACCATACTGGGTTATGAACGCAATGCAACTGTCTACGATGATGGGGATGTCGTTTCTGCTGAGCTGCTGGTCTTTAAGGTTGTTCCCTTTCCCTCCCGCAGCCTTCTGGATGTCTGCATACCACAGGGAGAAATCGGTCCTGCCCATGCCCTGGAGATGCAGAGTCCTGCAGGCACAGTCATTATGTTTTGAGGAAAGGTTAGTGGGGCTTTTTCTTCTTTGCAATAACATGCAATCATTTGCAATTAGAGTAGGGACATGTATTAAAGTGTCCATGCTATTTAAAAGGTTCCTAATTTTGTTTTGGAGGTCTCCTACAATCGGTTTACATGCTTACAAGGTTTTCTCATAATATACATTGCAGCATCACCTCTTTTCTCACAGTGTCTGAAACAGTTTGATAAAGCATTCAGTCTCTCTAAACTCCTCTTTTCCGAGAGCCTACTCTGTTCTGATTGGTCAGATGGCCCAGTCTATTGTGATTGGTCTACTGCTTACAGTGCATGTCGGAAACTAATCCATTAGAGTCCTCATCGATTTGCTTTCACAATGCAGAAAACAGCATCTTCTCGACATGTTGACAACACAAACTCTTCCCGGTCTCAGCTACAGCTGTAGTGTCGGTACTTTTGACAACCCTAAAGTAGACATTGTTCGCAGGCAGCCAATGAAGACCACAGGCTGGCATTATGCAAATGTATTACAAACCTACCTAAATTCTTGCAGGAAGTAAGACTGGAATTACTGGCTGTTCAGAATCTGTTCTTTCTTCTCGGAGACAAGAACTCCATTTACAGTGCGCTTTAATCTTTGAGACTTTGCAGACCTTTAACCTTCACAAACATCTGGCACAAGCTTAAAGTGGCACTTTAAGAAAGTCAAATGGGTTTAATTTGGCATTAAATATGCATTTACAGAAGTCAAAGACCCACCTTCCTTTCTCAACAAGAACCAGAATGTCCTTCTTCTCATGGTTTTCTATTTCTGATGCAATACCTTGAACACAAGACAAAGACGGATTAGTACATAGCTCCTTTATTAATCCCTGAGGATAAATTTAGCAGCATTATTTTCTCTGAAAAATCATATCAGTGTCACAGTGATTTAGCTAACAGACTCACTGAGCTCCTGTAGGCGTTTCAGGTTTATAATATCCTCTGCGGCTCCATCATTTCCAGGGCATATGAACAGATTGGACTTCTGCAGAACAAAGAAGCCTTCTTTCCACTGCTGCGGGTCTAGCATGGCCTTGTAGCGCAGTACGCCCACTCGCTCGAACTCTCGCGCCAGCAGGCAGTGACAGCTGAGAGGTGTGGTGGCCTGCCAGAGATCAAAACCGAGGTGAGATCTAATGTGACAAGATATTTCTTATGCACATAAAGCACAGCTTGACTCATTAATATTTACCTTCCCTATTGCTCTCGCCCAACTGTGCAACGCATCTGGAGTCTCCAAGCCAAACTGGATCAGTTTATCAGACGTTAAGTAAAGTTCAAAAGTGTATCGAAATCTGAAAGGAACGACAAGAATCAGATTGTTGTAAATGTTATGATGTAAGATACGATGACCATTTCTAAATCTGAATGTGTCCTGAAGGACGTGATACTCACTTGTCAATAAAGCCACTGTTGTTGCTGGAATCTGGCCTGTTAACTCCTAAACAGATGATGTCTTTAACATTGATCTTCATACTGGGCTCATGACATCTGTCAGACTCATAGAAGAGAATAGACTTCTCCACCGAACACCAGAACTTTTGAAAATCTGCTGAAAAAATAAAACCAAAAGGGTCATTAAAAACAAACAAATCAAACAAACAAAATTGCAACAAACAGGATATAACATTCTGAATGTATACAAGTAGTAACTAAATACGCACAAAGTATTTTTTTCTGTAGTTTTCGTATTAGATGTCATGTCATTTAACTATAAAACGATGTAGTCTTTGTTAATAGGCTTTCATTCTATTGGCAAATACTCGCTTTATTCCTGTTTTCTGCTTCTGCATATTATAGAGCCAACTGGATAAATTATGCAGCTATAAATGTTTTGGTGTGTTGGCATGAATGTCAGAGTGTGGTTTATATGTGTGTATTAAAAAACTGTGTGTGTGCGTGTAACTTGTGAGAGAGAAAACTATTGTGTACTGAAAATCACAAATCCAACCACTGTGTGCACCAGTGGAGCTTTGCTGGCATCTAATGGGGAAAATTTGGTACTGCACCCAAACAAAATCTTACTGAAAGCTCATTTTTTGAGATATCAACCTCAAATTTGGAACACAACTTATTTAGATTTATGGCTTTGATTTTCTAGCAGTTTTAGAGTTCAAGATGTTTCATTAAATATTTATTTTATATAAAATACTGTTCATAAATAATTTTCATAAACTTAAACATCTTTAACTTTATTCTTATTTCACTTTTTAAACTTTACTTCAACAATAATCTGCCATGAGTCTTCTTTAAAATGAGACCAAACTTAAGTCTGTGTTCCCAAGCTTCACATTTTATGCCAGTTTTTGGACATTTTTGTCCTCTTTGGACCTTTTTTTAATTGACGCACAAGGGTTAAAATCTCTAATGTTCACCAAGGCTCAAAAATAAAGTGAAAACTGTAATATTGTGAAATATTTAGGGCTGTCAAACGAATATTTCTCAAATATATACATGAATGGACACATATATTAGGCAAACTCAAACTTTTATTTGGTATGCGAATAATCGCGATTAATCGTTTGACAGCCCTAGAAATATTACTTTATATAATATATACTTTATATATATACCTTATATATGAAATATTACTTTTATATTTGAATATATTTTAAAATGTAATTTATTCCTGTGATGACAAAGCTGAATTTTCAGCATCATTACTCCAGTTTTCAGTGTCACATGATCCTTCAGAGATCAGCATAATATGCTGAAGAAAAATTTCTTATTATTATCAATGTTGTGCTACTTTTATGTTCTATTTTAGTGGAAATATTTTTATGGCTACTTTGATGAATAGAAAGTTCAAAAGAACAGCATTTATTTGAAGCAGAACTTTTGTAACATTATACGTTATTTTACTATCACTATTGATCAATTTAATGCATCTTTGCTGATTAAAATGATTAATTTCTTTAAAAAAAATCTTACCCCAAACTTAAAAAAGTATCATAACTTTTGAAATGTTTTGTGCACCTTGACAATACCCAGTGAATTTAATATCTGATGTGTATGAAACAGTACTGAATAGCTTTACTCTTACTGAAGGGGTACATTTAGTCCCTAAATCGCTGCCAAGGCTTGTTTTTCGCCTACCGTCTCTGGTTCTGCGGGATAATGTCCCTTTGTTCAAGGAGCCTGTCTTGTAGAGGTAGCCGGAGTACAGGATGGGCTGCATGATCTCATCATACACACAGGAATCTGAATCCAGAAAATTACAGTTTGATACTTCACACTTCTTGTATTTCACACATTTTTCATATATTAAAGGTGAAGTATGTAATTTTATTGATGTCAAATTCTTTCTCCTATAGTAAATATGTCAACTTTTCACAGGTTAACTTTAAAAACGAAGTGGTCTGACGTGTTCGCTTATGTCTTAACCAATGCTTTGTGTTTGGAGTAGGATAACTTGTAATTAATCTATTTCTTACAAAACAGTTTGTGTCCAAACAATTCAATAGACTATATAATAATAAAAAAAAAAAAAGGAATGATAACTTTGCTATCAGGGCCAAGATTAGAAGGCTTTCCAAAGTACAGAGAAACAAAGAATGTAGCAAAACATAAATAAAAGCATTGGCACTATGTTCACAAGATGAAGAATTTTTTGTTGTTGTTGGGATTTCGATTATTTTTCCAGTTCCGTTTGGTACCAATTAAATTACAAACTTCAACTTTAAGAAATATGGCTGTAGTGAAGTACTGGAAAGGGCTCTACCATACCTGCAGACTGTGTGTATGAGTAATGTGGGGACAGACGCTTAACATTTCCATTAGCGTCAGCGAGTCGAACGGCCTCAGCTTCTGCAAAAATCTGAGTGACTGTTTTCAGCAGGTTCTGCTCGGTCACGGCGGTGCACAGCACCTGCAGGGGAAGCACATACACACACACACACACACACACACACACACAAACGTACACACACTTAAACAAATGCACTGCTAATGGCACATTCAGCCAAAGGACATTTAAAGCTTCTTCCAAAAATCCATCTATTCATTGCAGTCCTTTTATTAGCTTTCTTAATTATTTACAATTCACAGCACATCCATTGCTTATTCCAGGGGTGTATAGGTAGTCTGGATGCACAAATGATAGCCTTGGTAAAGTCCTGAGAAAGAATAATACACACTAATCTTGGCTTGACCGCTGGCATAATACTTAGATGGCTCTGGCTATATTAAGACAGGATGTCCTCACTGCCCCAGTGGGGACTGATCTAAAAGTTTTCTTTTGAAGCAAAGCTATTACACAGAGAAATGGCCACTGCTTGAGTTCACAGCGGATCTCACTTGAGGAAGTATTGCGTATATTTCAAAATTAAGGTGTTTGTTGCAGAAGAGGAAGGGGAAATGCATTTATTGTGCAAAGGTGTGGAGGTTATGTGTTACTGAAGACATCCGACCAAAACATTCCCTCACTGTTATCTGTGCAAAAGACCTAGATGAACATCTGCATAAGATTTATATTTCACAAAGGCTTCAGTCACATTTCCACATTTTTTGAACAATCAATTCCCTTGACTTTTCCATGGCCATTCCTATCATTCATGATTACTACTATTATTATTATTATAACATTAACATTTTTATTATTAGTCAAAATAGTAAGTAGTAATAGTACTAATAATACTGATTATTATTATTATTATTATTATTAAAATGCAAAATAAAATAAACAATAATAACGTAAGATTTGAATTATTATATTATTATTAGTAGTAGTAATACTAATGATTATTATTGTTGTTGTTATTATAATTAAAATGCATAATAAAATAAACTATAATGATGTAAAACCTGAATATTATTAATAATAACTATTATTGTTGTTGTTGTAAAAATATAGCCTAGTTTAATTTCCATAACTTTAACATAACATGCCTGGAAATCACAATTTTAAAATTCCCTGATTTTATATTTTTTTTAAAAAATTGCACTGTAAAAAAAAAAAAAAAAAAAAAAAAAATATATATATATATATATATATATATATATATATATATATATTTTTTTTTTTTTTTTTTTTTTTTTTTACAGTGCAATTTTTAAAAAAATGACATTAAAGGAGCCATACTTAACACATTTGAAACATTTACATTTTTTATTTGCTTCTTTACTGTAACACTTCTATATTTAAATAATCTCTGTTATGATTGGGTAACTTCTTTAAATAAGAAATGAGCAATAACTAATTGTTAAATAGATATGTCATGAGGAATAAGGAAGGGAATCTATATATTTTTTGCATAATCTGTCCCCTGTAAGTGCAAAGGGTTTATCCTTTACCTTAAGAAGTTCCTCCTGCGTGCTGAAACTGGGATGAGGGTGGCGATATCTGCCTTCTTTGTATTTATGGATGATAAACTCTCTCCGCTGTTCTGGGGAGGCATCACAGTCCAGCTCCTCATTCACAGGAAGTCTGGCTGCCCAGAATTCATTTGCTCTATCGTTGCCAAGCATTATGAAGAGCTAAAACAGATAAGGGGTCATCTTGGCCTTATTTGTAAAAGACAGTGTAGTAAAATCACTTGGGATATCAGGAATCCTGATAACCAGTGCCGGTCCTCCCTATACGCAAAGTAAAAGTACAGAAGCTGCGAAAGGTTCAGGGGGCCCCCTTCCTCTCAAAGAGGATTTAATGACTAGGGCTGAGCCAGTAATAGAATTTTAGTTTTGTTTTTTATTTTGGCTTTCAACAATTATGAAAACACAATTCCGCATTCCGTTCCTTTCCTTTAAAGCGGAGCGCTGTGTCCCTTCCTACATAACGTTCAAATCAGTCTAATCAAGTAACGCAACTGACGTAATATACAGTCTCCTGCCGGACGTGATAAAGTTAAAAGTGTACTGAGCTGCGAAAGAGATGCTGTTCCCCGAGACGGAGAGAAATACGGATAAGTATAGGCTACTTTGGGCTTCGAGTGTGTGCTTATACACACAAAAATATGTCAAAATGTCTGTTTTGGAAGGTTTCACTTAAATGCAGTCAGTTATTTCTTAAGTGAACATAAACATCTGGGGAAGTACTGTATTGTTCTGAATATAAAACTGCTTTTTTTCTTTGAAATACATCTGAAAAAAATGACTTCCTCTTATATTCAGGGTCTAGACTTTTACGTGTCATTAATACACCCGCAACACTAGGTGGCGCCAAATACGCGTAAAACGGTGTGTCAGATCGTAATGTTAGAAGATCGCTAAAACAAAAAAAGACAGTCTTAAAAACTGTAACAGTCAAAGAAAAGCTTGACTCATGTTTGCATGCCTCGCTGACGGGACCAAACTGCCCACGTGCAAAAAAGTGTTTGTTTTTAAATGTGATCGAATGTGATTTAGTAAATTTAATAAGAAACAATGTATATTTAATTCATATGGTGAAGACAGAGTGTTTTATTTTTTACATCTGATTATTAAATTTCTGTATAGCAGGCTATTTTTAGTAGGCTAAATTGTTTATGTCATTTGTATTTTTTTTCTATTGTATTGTCTTTTGTTTGTAATTTTCTTCTTTTTTTATTGTATCACTGACTGTTTCAACTCACTGTTGTTTGTTGACAGTGAATCAGCTCTGAACAGATTAAGGGTTTGGGGGTCATTTTTGGGTTTTTCATCAACGCGCTGACAGGGCCCCCAGAAGTCTAGGACCGGCATTGCTGATAACTGGAACATAAAGATCTTTTCACAGAAAGACCTGTGAAAAAAAAAAAAACTCACAGCAACCCCTACCTGAACGATCTCATTGCTCCACACGCTGGTGTCCAGTTTCAGACTTTGCACTTTCGACACCATTGTGCCAAGACTTCGATGCTGGCCTGCAGGCAGACAGAACAAAAGGGGCACCACATCACTCTCCACGCACCATTCATTCAGTTTGTCCCAAAAGACTTCCTGATACGGTGCCTCTGAGCTACATTTAGGCACGGAGGACCTCATATGAACTCTTAAATGAGCTTAGAAACTCTTAGCACCATCTGTATCAACCAAGACACTGCCGGATAGTCACTATTTGGATAATGCAAAAGATCTCACACCAACTGTTTTAATGAATTTCTAGTCTAATTCAGCAGAATTCGCTGTGCTTTATACATTTAAACTATAAAAGCGATCGAGCTGATAATACACCCAGTCTTAACACCACCACATCGGTCACACACACACACCTGCGCAATTCTTGCAGATGACCACACAGAGATTAATGGATGCCCAGTCTGGATTGATGGCTTTGCAGTCTGCGCAGATCTTGTTGGACCTGTTGGACCAGATCTTCTCTGCCACCTCATAATCAGATAGTGTTTCTGCTATAGATTCCTGTAGGGCCTCCATCCAGTCCCTCTTCTCTCGCTCCGACTCTGCCGTAAAGCTGCAAAGGTGCACAAAACCCTCTTAATGCTCTGCCTTCATGGATCCTATTAATTGTCTCTAGTCTGGCATGGTTATTTTGTGAGAACACACCTCTGAATGACTTCTCTGCTTTCTTTAAGTGTGCGGTTAAATTTGACTTTATTTCAATAACGTCTATGTTCTATTCATCAAAGAATCCTGGGAAAAAATGTATCACTGTTTCCACAAAAATATTGAGAAGAACAGCTGTTTTCTATGGAAGCTTGTTTCCGCCACAAAAAAAAAAATAAAGATAATTGCGACTTTTTATCTCACAATTCTGACTTTTTTCTAAGAATTGCGAGATATAAAGTCAGAATTGCGAGTTATAAAGTCAGAATTGCGAGATATAAAATTGCGAGATATAAAGTCAGAATTGTGAGATATAAAGTGAAAGAGACTAATGTGAAACAATATTTACTACAATATAAAATAACTGTTTTCTATTTTAATATATTTTAAAATGTATTTTATTCCTGTGATGGCAAAGCTGAGTTTTCAGCATCATTACTCCAGTCTTTAATGTCACATGATCCTACAGAAATCATTCTAATGTGCTGATTTGATGTTTAAGAAACATTTATATCACTTTAGTAAAAATATCTAAATCTCCTTAAAAAAGATATATTTAGAGAATCAAAACTGTGCATTATAATATGACTTGTTTTCAGAGAATATACACTACCAGTCAAAAGTTTGGACATGGTAAGATTTTTAACGTTTTAAAAAGAAGTTTCATCTGCTCACCAAGGCTGCATTTATTTAATTAAAAATACAGTAAAAACAGTAATTTTGTGAAATATTATTACAATTTAAAATAACTGTTCTATTTGAAAATATTTGAAAATGTAATTTATTCTTGTGTTGGCAAAGCTGAATTTTCTGAGCATTACTACTCCAGTCTTCAGTGTCACATGATCCTTCAGAAATCATTCTAATATGATGATTTGATGCTCAAGAAACATTTATTGTGTACAGTTGTACAAAATATTTGTGTACAATATTTCTTTTTCAGGATTCCTTGATGAATAGAAAGTTCAAAAGAACAGCATTTATCTGAAATACAAAGCTTTTGTAACATTATACACTACCGTTCAAAAGTTTGGGGTCAGTAATTCTTTTTTTCAGCAAGGATGCATTAAATCGATCAAAAGTGACAGTAAAGACATTTATAATGTTACAAAAGATTATATTTCAAATAAATGCTGTTCTTTTGAACTTTCTATTCATCAAAGAATCCTAAAAAAAGAAATATTGTACACAAATATTTTGTACAATTGTACACAATAAATGTTTCTTGAGCATCAAATCATCATATTAGAATGATTTCTGAAGGATCATGTGACACTGAAGACTGGAGTAATGATGCTGAAAATTCAGCTTTGATCACAGGAATAAATTACTTTATAAAATATATTCAAACAGAAAGCAGTTATTTTAAATTGTAATAATATTTCACAATATTACTGTTTTTACGGTATTTTTAATTAAATAAATGCAGCCTTGATGAGCAGACGAAACTTCTTTTAAAAACATTAAAAACCTTACCGTGTCCAAACTTTTGACTGGTAGTGTACATTAAGTTTATTTTGCGAACCCCAGAGGCCAATTTGATTTTTTCATGTTTTAAACAAAGGGGTAAGAAAAAGAAACTTAATGCAAGATAAATTAAATAGAAACTAGACAAATTACTGATTAAACAATGTTTTTGCTGTGTTAGAAATTACTTAAGAGGGTAAACACGTACAAGCTACTTAACAGAAGCATAGCGTGACTGTTCTAAAGACTGTTTACCTGAAGGTTTTATAAGGTGTAATGAGATCAAAGCTCTTGCCCTTCCCATCACGAATTGTAGCTCCTCTGGCCTCAATTACAGTAATTCCAATCCCATTTTTAAAGCACTGTAAAACACATATCACAAAGGGTCAGCCTTAATGTAAGAATTAGTAATCAAACCTCCATGATGCTAATAATTTTTTAATGCATTGTGCATATGCTATAGGAAGTTCAGAATACTTTTGAAACACTCAAATTGCATCACGCTGAGAGAAGAAAGAGGTAAAGCAAATCACTGGTACTAAATCTAGAGTAGTATGGCTATAACACGATTAACTATAACGTGATTAACTAATCACCTGCTCACTCTTGTACAACCAGATCTGCTCCATTAAAATGGCTGTGTAGATCTTTGACTTGGTTCCTTTGAGCTCCAGGAAGCCACTCTTTTGGCAGTGACTGCCAGGGCCAAAACGTGGACGGCCAAAAACCAGCTGCTCTTTGACCCGCTCCTGCAACATGCTGCACCATTTGCTCCTCTGGACTAGACATAAGACATAAAAAAGAATCATAAAGGTTTCTTTTGCCCTAGTTAAATTTCAAATAAGCAGTAAAACACTTTTCTAAAGATCCATTCCAATTCTACATTAATATCAGCCATAAAAGAGACGGTCCCACTTTATAAGTGTATTTAACTACTATGTACCAACATTTAAAGGGGTGGTTGACTATGATTTCACCTTTTTAACTTTAGTTAGTGTATAATGTTGCTGTTAGAGTGTAAACAACATCTGCAAAGTTACGACACTCAAAGTTCAATGCAAAAAGAGATATTTTCTTTTAAAGAATTCTCTGTTTAAGGACTACAACAAACGGCTGGTAGGGACTACAACGAGCTTCTTCACAGGTCAGTGACATCACTAACCCTAAAATTTACATAAACCCCGCCCCCGAGAACACGCAACAAAGGGGGTGAGGTCATGTTGGGCTGCTGTAGAGAAGAGGAAGAGTTGTTGTAGTAGAGTGTTGTTGTCATGCCGTCATTTTACGCCGGACTGCTTCACAAACGAGGGTCAATTCAACACTGGATTTGCACAAAAGATTAACATGACGGCACATGCTAGTCAATGAGTTGAATCAACTCCACAGCAACTACATAAATTTATCCACTAACCATTCAGAAATGTCCAGTTTCATTCTAAAAGTTGTAACTTCTTCCTGAGTCTCTCCATCAGTGTCGACTCCAGTTTGAACAATGTAAGGCTGAACACCGTTACTGATGATCTTCATTTTGGCTGCGTGAGATTCTCCAGCTTTGTTGTTGTTGAGCAACCGAAGCGCAAGCTGTTAAAGCTCCGCCCTCTTCTGGAAGGGGGGCTGGGAGCAGCAGCTCATTTGCATTTAAAGGGACACATACAAAAACGGCGTGTTTTTGCTCACACCCAAATAGGGGCAAATTTGACAAGCTATAATAAATGATCTGTGGGGTATTTTGAGCTGAAACTTCACTGACACATTCTGGGACACCAGAGACTTATATTACATCTTATAAAAGGGGCATTATAGGTCCCCTTTAAATTTATTATTTGTTACAATGCACTTATTGTGTACATACAATACTAATATTTTTAAAAATACCTGCATGTAATTAGAGCTGTAGTTCATTTCTGTAATTACATCTATTATTACTCTGTTGACCCTTCCCTTAGTCCTTAACCAACCCTTAAACCTACCCAACCCTTAAACCTACACCAAACCTGTCCCTTACCATACCCGTGTCCCACCTCAATAGCAGCAAAAGTGTTTTTGCAATACAATAAGTACATTGTACTCATTTCTATGTAAGTACATAGTAGTTAAGGACACCTAATATAAAGTGTGACCAAAAAGATTACAAGAATATTTTCAAACATGTATTTCTGTATCTCAAGCAACAGAGCATGACATTAGCAACAGCAAGATCATGGGTTCGATTTCCAGGAAA
Source organism: Hypophthalmichthys molitrix (assembly GCA_037950675.1). Classification (NCBI taxonomy): domain Eukaryota; kingdom Metazoa; phylum Chordata; class Actinopteri; order Cypriniformes; family Xenocyprididae; genus Hypophthalmichthys; species Hypophthalmichthys molitrix. Next base: position 26,924,582 of record CM075505.1, read on the forward strand.
TGCATGAACTAAATACCTTGAATGCAATGCAAGTCACTAAAAAGAATCTGCCAAATACATAGAAAAAGGAAGTTATCTGCTAAAAACGCTGCGCTTACCATCATTATCAGCTCGAAACACAAATGTCCTGTGACTTGTCACGACCTCAAATTTATTGTCTTTGGCTACACGGGTCATCTGTATGGCAGCTAAGGGAATCACACCTTTGGGATAAGCATCCTGGGAGAAAGAGACCATTTGTGTTAAGAATAACAGTGTCCCAACATATGTGACGTCTGCAGAAATACACAAATAGGAATTGTTTAAATTCTGAAGGTCTTCAGGTAGTGTGAAGTGCTGAAAGGGGTCATATTTCATGATGAATCAGCTGATTGTACTGAAAGCATGCTGTACTGTAACAGTAGGAACACAAAATATTCTATGATTTATTGAAACTAACTTGCAAGCTATAAATGATTAAACAGTGTAACATAATTTTTCGAAGACCAGCTGAGCTGAAAGGTTCAACACACACGTGAATTTAGTTGTTGATCAGCACCATCTATTATTCTGGCCATTTGCTTTTCATTCATCTCAATGAATATAGGTTTCTCTCTTGGTGTAAATAGACCATTCGTCATCAATTCATTCAGCTTTCCTGTTCCGCGTTTGGTGTGAAAGGGCCTTTACATGTCAACAACATCCATTCAGTGTTGTTCAGCTGTTTAACTCACTATTCAATGTTCAGGACGGAGTAAGGGCGGTTAAAAACTATATTTGACAGTAAACCTGTATGCAAAGACTGGGTTTATATCAAAGCAATTCAGAGGGTGGAAAAACTACACTACCGTTCAAAGTTCGGGGTCAGATTTTTTAAAGAAATTAATACTTTTATTCATTGATGAAGCATTAAATTGATCAAAAGTCCAAGTGTAGACATTTATAATGGTACAAAAGATTTATATTACTTCAAATAAATGTTTTTACTGTATTTTGGATCAAATAAATGCAGACTTGGTGACCTTATGAGACTTTTACGCGGTAATTTATGTGTAAAAAACATGTTAAAAGTGGATAAAGGAAAAAATACTAATGTATGATATGATCCCTTTAATAATACTATGTCATGATGGCATTGAATGTGTTCACATGCAATCATACCTTTTCACTACCGTAGTACATCAAGTTCTTCCCATCAAACTTCACATATCGTTTCTGGAACACATAGTTTCTATAATAGAGGAACAAATATTATGTCAAAGAATAACAACTACATTACAAAGGTCACATGTGAGCACATGTAATATAGTGCTGTTTGTAATGTCTGAAACAGTTTAAGGAGGAAGTGAATCTAGACAGTGGAAGATGTCAAGCAGAGGACAGGAACAAACAGCAGGAGACACAACACGTGAAGTGATGACAAACCGGCCAGAGAGGAAAGACAGGGAGCAGAAACAGCCATTGAGGAGCGTGCAGGAGACGCAGAGATGAGAAGAGAGCAGCAGCCCCGACAGGGCGTACCCTTGAGGAGAGAGCTTGTCCAGCCAGCCGCTGAGGATAGGTGCCGTCCGCTCGGACAGCGAGGTGAAGCTGGCATAGGGAGAGATAATGTGGTCCTCATCTGCTTCATTGGAGCAGAGGTTATGAGGGAGGGAGAATGAGTGTGAGGCTGGTGTGGGTTCACCCACAGTGCAGTAGCCTGGAGAATCAAGACGCTTGAGCCACGAGTGATTGTTCTGCCTGTGGTGGGAGGAGGAGGAGGAGGTTTAAAATACATATATATACACTGAACAGTAATATTACGATGCAAAAAAAAAAAAAAAAAACGGGTTCATGTTCCAAACTAAAAATATGCAAACATCCTTAAAAAAAGCTAAATAATGAGAAGCAAAAATGCATTAGATATTAACACTTGTTTTCAGTGAATAATTTATCATTTAACGCCATACCAGCATCAAAGCCTATATTCATGGCAAACTCAAGAGTAATAAAATGCACAATACTCATAATAAAAATAATATTTCAATTAATTGTATACAATATTATCTCTATTAACAAATAAAACTAATTAAAAAATAACAACAACAATAACACCAATAATAATAATACCGGTTATATAAAATATTTCAATTTGATTTTCGATGAAAATTGTAATATTTTCCCAGGAGAAACCTTTTAAAAATGTCCATTAATATTCTTTCTGAATAAGAACATTGCCCAATATCATTTAATGCAGGACATTCCAATAAAATATGCTTTGTAGTCAAGGAAGACATGGATAAGTCTTGTGTGACCAATTCGACATACAGTCTGATCATTTCAGTTTTCAAAATGAATGTTAGGCTTCACAAAGGTTAGGCATCACTTCATATAATAATTTGTTATGGACACATTCATCCCATTCCATTTGCCACTTTTTGGAAATATACAAACTCAGTATGGGTTTAACATCAGATGTTGATATTTGACATTCAGTCATTCTCAGCTGAAGGGCTTCTTTAGGAGCTTTATCTGCCAGTTCATTCCAAGCCAATCCCATATGGCCCAGAATCCAACATAAAACAATGAGAAAACCATGCTTCTTTAAATAGTCCACTTTTCCTATTATACCGACTACTATAGGATCTTCAGTTTTCGGGGACTCGATTGCTTGTAGATAAGATTTAGAGTCTGTACACATTAAGAAGTTACCTTGTTGTTCCATTTCTATTTGTTCTAGAGCTAAAAACAATGCACAGGCCTCAGCTGTGAAAATTGAACTCTGTCCAGATAAAATAAAATAAAATAATTTATTATTATTGTTGCTGTTGAGGAAACTAAACTTCAAGATACATTTTCAAAAAACATTAAAATTACTAGTAGTAGTAGTATTGAGAAAAATTAAGTAAGTTCAAGAAACAACTATTATTATATTTTCAATTAATTACTTAAATTTCAGTCTGTTCCTCAAACATAACTGTAGCTATCATATATTATATTCAGAAGATAAGGAGTATAGCACATAAGCCATACAGACTCATTTTTTGCTGTGTTTTTTTATTCATGTGGTAATATGGGGACTTCCCCATTTTCATATTATAGACAAGAGCAGCTGGGAGATTCAGCTAAACTGCTCTGTTTGCATTTCACGGAAGAAAGTAAGTTATAGGGTTTGGAACGACATGAGGTTGTGTAAATGATGACAGAATTTTCATTTTTGTGTGAATTGTTCCTTTAAAGCTATCTGAAGCATTCTCATTTATGTTTTAATCACATTACGGAGATCGCTTTGCTAAATCATGCTTACTAAGGCACCTTCATGACTTCACCCAAAAAATGAAAATTCTCTCATCATTTACTCACTTTCATGCTGTCCCAGATGTATATGACTTTCTTCAAATGAACACAAATGAGGATTTTTAGACACTAAATGGCCACACAAAGTGAACACGATGGTAATCTACACGACCCCAGTGGATGAATCAATGTCTTCTGAAGCAAAAAAATTGGTGTGCGTGAGAAAAATACTAAAAATTTTATACCTATTAAAGTATAAACCATGGCTGGCCAACTGTCAGTATCCCTTCAAGGCATTAATGTTAATCTGTTTCATAAAAAAAAAAAAAAAAAATCTGTCTTTGCCTCACAGATCCAAACACTTACACCTCATAAATTCTGATAGACAACAGAGGCTGAAGACACTAGAGCTCAAACAAGTTAACATACTGATTCCACTTTATCCTAGATAGCAATGTTTTCGGCGTCACTATGCAATTAACAGCTGGATATAACACTGTGAGAACACCAAACATTCTGCTGGCTTTTGCGAAAGTAGTCAATTTGAACTATATGGAAATACTTGGACTTACCCATGATCTCTTGTTTTATCCTCTTTATTTGTAGTCTTTTCCTCAGTTTTGGTCCTCTCAGCCTAAACACGTTTAACCACAAATAAATGACACCTATTTGAGTACATAAAGTAAAAATTCACTCTAAAATAAAGTTTGCTCACTTCAAGTCTCTCACCTCTGAATGCTGATATTGTCGCTTGCTGTGGAAAACAGTTTCACAGTACGGGTTGATCATTTCATCTTCGTCCTCAGCAGATGCTGTGCCGGTTGAACAGAAAATAGTAGATAAAAACATTAAGGGTTAGGTATCTCTTATACAAACGCATCGATTCACTTCAGAAGGACTTTATTAACCCCCAGCGCTGCATGGAGTATGTTTTATGCACTTTTCTGAGCTTCAAAATCTCATTCTCCATTCACTCCCATTATAAAGCTTGGAAGGGCCAGGATATTTTTAATAACTCTGATTGTGTTTGGCTGAAAGAAGGTAGTCATATACACCTAGGATGGCTTGAGGGTGAGTAAATCATGGGGTACTTTTCATTTTTGGGTGAGCTATCCCTTTAAGTACTACAGCGCATCTCTGCAGCAGACTGACATGTTCTTGCTGTGAGATATTAATCCACTCTTCCAGAATAGTTTGCGTTCTGGAGCCAGAGCCTGTTCTCAGCCAGGCAAACTGGAGCCTATGGCAAACTGGCCATTTGTTTCCACAGACTTGAGGAATGAATGGTGATGTAATGCTGCTATGTGTTGTTTACGTGACTATAACCAGTCTAAAAAAAACATTGCGTATCCCAGTGTTTGTGCAGGCAATTCTGTTTTGCTGTTCACAGTACAGAGAGTGATTACAGCAAACCGGCAGCTCCTATAAACTGCTGGAAATCTCATCTGTCCTTTTCAGTGATAAATTAGTTTTATGTATTTAGAAATAAAGAGCAGTGTAGTGCAACATTATTACATTGCTCAGCGAGACAGCATCAGCATTTCTCCGCCTCCCACTCCCCGTTCGAATTTTTAGGGCCGGAGTTGAACCAATCTTTCCAGCCTTATTCGCAGCATATAACATTTTTAACAGGAATGAAAGTGAGGCTGTGAGTGACAGACATACATCTCTTCAGTGGGTTGTACTGCTATTTAATGTGTTTTTGGATTGATCTGCTTATGAAACACTGTAAAATAATCCAAGAAAAACTCCAGACAACATGCTTATAATTTTCCAGCTGTGGAAAATGATAAGTGATCTAGGAGCGTTATATGCCATTGAAAACACGGTAAGTCTATCCCTCACAGCCTCGCTTTTATACCCGTCATGGCGCTGCTCTGAATAAGGTCTATTATACCAAATTTTGTGACCCACTGAATTATGTGACCATACACATAATGTAGTGACGGTAGGGTTAAGATTAAGATTGGGATTAGGATTAGCTCAATACAGCAACTACTTCGATCACATAATTTGGTGGTCACACAATTCGGCACAACACCAGAACCCCCTTTTCTACAATGGAAATGGGCAAAATGGTTCGAGAACGGACACAAGCCAGGAACCCACCCTAGAACCATGTTTTTGAAAAAGGCTTGAAACAACAATATATACATAGAGAGAGAGGGAGAGAAAGAGAGAGAGATTTTCACACAAATCTATTCTATAGCTTCTTTCACTTTCGTTGTTCAGAAAAAAAGACATGTAAGAAAATGATACATGTAAGAAATAAATTTCAGGTAAGCAAATCATAAAACTTTGTGTGTTAATAAACCTACCAGATGTTCTTTTGGGTGTTTCAGTTGAGTTGGACTTTTCTAAAGTGCTATAAGATGAGAAAGTTTAGTTAGTTGTGGAGGGATAGTCATAAGAATCAAAATCCAGCAGAATGTTTGAAAGTAAATGGTATGGTATGCTGGTATGCTCAGCAAAAACAATGGGTCTCATTTACTAATAATTGCGTACACTATTCGTATTTATACGCATGTTTGAAATTCGCCTCATTTGTGCCTACACATGAATTTGTTTTTAACCTCGTTCTAATGTTGATGAATTTGGAGTATTCTAAATGAGAGATGTAATTTACATAAAACATGCCCAAACCATGTCCATATAAGGGCATTCTGCACACTCTTTTCTTTCGTCACTCTCAGCAAACATGGCGCTCTCTAAAGATGTTTTCGCCTGAGAGAACGTGCAATATATATATAGCTCACAAGCCACTGCGGCTAGTGGTTTTCCAAAGTTACTAGCCACTCAGCATTTTCACTGGCCACAATTTTGACATTGATACCATGTGGAAAAACTGCCATATAGATATTTTTAATATTATCTGATCATTTAGCAGCAGGTTTATTAGGCTGCTGTCGCTTTAAGAGCTGACGCACGGATCCATTATACTGTTACAAATGCGTTTTCTTTCTCAACTGTTTACGTTCACTTAAAACAACTGACTGCGTTTATGTGAATACTCGCCAAGAATGGCATTTTGACATTATTTTGTGTGTATTTGACTGTTTAAGCACAATAAGCAGGAAAAAACAACTACATTTAGTACTAAGAGGCGGCTTTATGTGTGCACACTTTGGGTGTGAGAACAAAATCTGCAAGAATGAGTAAAATTATGCGCAATACGCGCAATCCCACGCTGAAATTCAAGCCCTGTAACAGTGAGGGGAGGAGGGTTTGTGTGTCAAGTCACTGTCGGAGAGATGAGAGAGCGAAAGAGCAGTATTGTTTATCTATTCTGCAGAAAATGAGTATTGGAAGCATTTCAGTTATTTCAGTTTCAATATGTATCGAAAAATCAATATTTTTGACAATACTACATTGCACTTAGTTTATTATTTCAGATTATTTTTTAAAAGACTACAACTGAAAACTGTATATTACATATAATATTCAACCCGCCAAAGTGGCTAATAGGAGTGATAACTGCTGAAATATTGGTCAAGCCCTGTATGACAAAATACATTTAAGATCATATTCATAAGGCTACCAAGAGTATGATATTTTTATGTGTACGAGTGGTTTTTCCTGCATTTTTTGTAAATTTAAAATAAATTTTAGAATTATTGATGAATCATGATTTGTTCGTAAAAATGTTCGTAACGTTTGTGCGTAGGCATGCTTAGTGAATGAGACCCAGTGTCACAGCAATGAAGATGTAACAGTTTACCTAAGTTTTTCAGTGGACGGGCTGACCTCCTGGCGTGGAGGGGGAACGGGTGCAGAGTGACTCCAAAACACACGTGGAGTGCTTGGTAAAGTGCCACAGTAGATTTCATTAGAGACCATCTCTAGCCCTGAGCAGGGAGGACTTGGAGGTGAACCAGGTGTGTTGGTGAAGGGAGAGCACTGATAACTAGAGGGGGAGTCAGGTGGGGTGCAGAGGGGTGGGGTGCTGAGACGCTCCTGGTCCGACATTCTCCTGAAGGTGGAGGGAGGAATTCCTCGATTTAACCTAGGTGGCACTGGGGGTAACAGTCCACCAGTCTCTAGGGCTGAAGTGGTAGTACTCAGACCTGGTTCACAATGGACCTTTTTAGATTCAGTAGATGTTTCAACAGTGTCTGTACTGGATGCAGTAGAGGATGAATCTTCTGCAACTATTAGAAGGTGATCCTGAGATGACTTTTGGCGAGGTTGCGCTTCATGTTGTGTTGGTAAAGAAAATTTCTCAGCTCTTAGCTTGTGGAAGACAGTTCTTGGTTTTGGTACCGGCTTTACAACACTAGTGCTACGCTCGGAGAATGAGCGCTTGACTTGTGCACAAAGATTCGGGGCAGAGCGGTTACGTAAGGTTTCTAAAGAGGTGCCGGGATGTCTTGAAGGCTCCACATTGACAGGGGTCACCTCGTGAATAGCGGACTCTGAATTACAGCGATCTAGCAAGGGCTCTTGCCCTTGATGTTGACAGATCAGCTGAATGTGCTCGACCAGTTTGAGGATACGCTTCCTGTGGCCGGTGGCAGTGACTCCCACCCTGTTCAGAGCGACATTGTCCACATGACAGAAGTCTCGGGCGAGGAGAAAGCCTGCCTGACGGAAGTGATCCAGATACCTCTCGAGGTGGATGGAAGCCAACAGGTCCTCTGCATCTGAGCATGGACCGATTGTTGCCATAGTGTGCATGGGTGCTGTTTAGGCTGCATTCAAAATAGCAGCAATTCCAGCCAAGAGCAGCAGACGACACCAGTCCTTCATCTGAGAAAACAAACAGAGACAATATGCTAATGGTTCATGGAAAAAGACCTCTTTAACCCACCAAGAATTTGATCTACCCTCAGTGTAGTACATTAATAATATGTAAAATACATTAAATAGAGACTATATTTTTACATAATAATAATAAATAAATAACAGCTTAAATATATATACAGTACCGGTCAAAAGTTTGGAAACATTACTATTTTTAATAGTAGAAGTCTCTTATCCTCATCAAGCCTGCATTTATTTGAACAAAAATACAGAAAAAACAGTAATATTGTGAAATATTATTACAATTTAAAATAATGATTTTCTATTTTAATATACTTTAAAATGTAATTTATTTCTGTGATGCAAAGCTGAATTTTTTTAGCATTATTACTTCAGTGTCAAATGATCCTTCAGAAATCATTCTAATATGCTGATTTGATATTCAGTTTTTATCAATGTTGGAAACAGTTGTGCTGCATAATATTTTTTGGAAGCTGATACTTTTTTCAGGATTCAGTGATGAATAAAAAGTTAAAAAGAGCAGCATTTATGCAAAATAGAAATCAGAAACAGTACTATCACTTTTTATCAATTTAACACATCCTTGCTGAATAAAAGTATTCATTTCTTTAAAAAAAAAAAAAGCATGAAAAAAATTACTGACACCAAACTTTTGAAAGATAGTGTATATTGTTACAAAAGATTTCTATTTTTTTTTTTTTAAACTTTTTTAGTTATCAAAGAATCTTGAAAAAAGTATCACGTTATAAAAAAAAATATTAAGCAGCACAGCATTGATAAATCAGTATATTAGAATGATTTAAGGATCTAAAGGATCATGTGACACTGAAGACTGGAGTAATGATGTAAAAATTCAGCTTTGCATCACAGAAATAAATTATTTTTAAAAGTATATTAAAATAGAAAACCACTATTTTAAATTGTAATAATATTTCACAATATCACTGTTTTTTCTGTATGTTTGCTCAAATAAATGCAGGTTTAATACGCATAAGAAACTTCTTTCAAAAACATTAAAAATAGTAATGTTTCCAAACTTTTGACCGGTACTATATATTGTTATTGTTTATTTATCATTATTATTATTATTATTATTATAAGTATTAGTAGTAGTAGTATAAAGCATAATAAAATAAATAACGCACAGCCATCATAATAATGATAAATAGGGATGCACAATATATCAGCCACAATATCGGTATCGGACGATATATGTTCATTTTTAATGTTATCGTTATCAGCCTGATAAGAAAATTTAGCAGATATATTACAGCCGATAAATAATGGATTATTTCCTTCAACAGATGCACTGTTTGCCATGATGGTTTTGAATTGCTTGAAATGTGATTGAAATCACTTCAAAAAGAAAAATACAGTTAAGTGCAACATGTACAGCGCAAGTCTGTCATATAGACCACATAAAATTATAATGAGAACATTATAATTGTGTGCTTGGGATATGGCTTTTAATGGTGAGGCTTTTGTTTTTGTAATCAGGCTCTCAAAAATTATATAAAAATTTGGATTTAGATTTATCGGCCAATATACTTTCAAGTATAAAGAATTATCGGTTATCGGTATCGGCCAAAATTTTCATATTGGTGCATCCCTAATGATAATGATAATAATAATAATAACAATAAAACCATGTGTTTGTTTTTATTATTATTATACTAGCATTGTGCCAAAATGCAAAGGCGACAGGTAATTTCAATCTTACAAAACTAAATGGGTAATGTCCACCTCTAAAAGACATGGCTGATAGTTGCAGATAGTTTAATGGTCTTTTATGACAAAGATCATTTTTAGAGGACAGAGACTGAATCACCCTGACATTTCCAGATGAAGCCATGACCCCGCTCACAGACTGGAACAAAAAAGTCAGTGACTGAATAAAAACAAATCTTTGTACCATTTGAAAATGAGCATTCAGTGTCAAAACACATGGGATTGCACATCATGATAAGCTATAACAGAGAGTATGCACAAGGAATGACAATACAGCCATATTTCTTATACTATTTTTAGAAGCCTCCATTCATTAAGCTGTGGTCCACATGAGGGAACTAGCAACAGTCGAGAAAACAGAGACTCCACCAGGGTGGGCCTGGGAGAAAAACCAAGTGGGTGGGGCAAAGCTTGTTCGGCAGGGATGGCATAACTTTGGGAGTGAGACTGAGAGAATGCTTTCTATAAACATTTCTGACTGCACGTCCTATAGAGTGACAACACTTGAGAACAGTGGCCTACGAGGAATCTCAAGGCTACGAGTGGCATACGGCCAAAACCAGAAACAGAGAGCCGCTACATTTCATGACCTCAAGGCGGAGCCTGATGGGTGGGTGTGATGATTGGATAAACTCTCATCACAGGGTGTACAAATCCACAAAGGATTCACACTGTTCTTTCTCAAGGACATCTCAATAGGAGGTACGTACGGTGCCGCTTTCTATTTGTGGCAGAAATGAATCAATCATAATCACTCCACCGCAATTATAAAGCACAATAAAAGTCAGAAACGTGTTAAAAAACCTTGATAATGTCAACAGGGTCCGTTTCACTCAACAACACTGAGTCTGAGTAGAAAAGCAGACGTTAGAAGGCTGTTAAAAAAGGTTGATGAGTCATATCCTCGTCTTCCTTTGTCTGGACTCTGGATGCTAACCTTTGGCTCTGGCACTCTGATTCACCGGATCCCACGGTGAGGGGGGAGGCAGGAAGCTTGTGAGAAGGACTGATAAAGTGTGACCCGAGGAAAAGAGAGAAATGGGTCTGGGTGTTTTCTTTTTCCCCTAGAAGCAATGCAGAAAAAACTCCCTTCAACAAGACTGTCATCATAGAGCCAACCAGTGGCAAAACTTCTGCAATTAATTCAACCCAAATCCCTTAATCTACAGACTCCACTCAAATTTGTTCTGTAGAGAATTTCAGTCTTAACTAGAGCTGCACGATTAATCGTAAAAAGATTGCGATCTCGATTCAAACACCCACGCAAAATCTTATTTTATTATTGACAATAATTCGTCCTTGTCTATTAAACCTTTGACAAAATCATGGCCGAATTTCAACTCCCTGCCAAATTTTACTTGAAGTCACTACCTGATTGCCTAATCCAATACTGGGGGGGAGGTGTAATAATTTGGCAGGGGTCCGAATTCGGCACAACACCGGAACATTCAAATCTGTGTTTGTGCTGCCGCTCTGAGCGGCAGTTTTGAACCACACAGTAGTTATTTCTGTGTTACAAATATTCAAATTATCACAGAAGTACTGAGATAAAAGTTTAAAGTTAGGATATAAACACTGATGTCTACGATAGCAATCAAAATAGAGCAAAACCACCATTTGAAACTAACTTGGCGCTTCAAATAACGGTTGTCAATTACATCTTACGCCACTATCTGGCGACAAGTGACTGTTAAAAATGTATTTGTCATTGAATCATTCATTCAAAAACACTAATTCCAGTAATGAAACAAATATTTATTAACGAGTCATTTAATTCATTAAAACCATTTTTTTTAATAATTCATTCAAATTAATTAAACATTTTTACATCTATTAATATTTTGTCAGAACCTCTAGTAAATTACATGTTATTTTCTTTGGTTGTAGATTATATTCAGAATCGTGGGAGAATCGTGATCTCTATCTGAAACCAAAAAATCGTGATTCTCATTTTATCCAGAATCGTGCAGCTATGGTCTAACTATGCTGTCTGTTTTCGTTCTTTGTAAGTGTTTAAATTTATAATTAGAGTTTGAAAATCTCATTCAAAAATGTAACCGGCAGTGATGTCATTGTAATATTTGCCTACTGAATTGCAACTTGTCTTATCTCTTGTAGATTATGACGAATATTGTGTGAAGCCAAATAAAAAGATCTATGTTGTTGAGTTCACACAACCACATTGCCACATTATTATGCCACATTTTATTGGGTTGACATGCAGGCTCCCAGTGTTTGTTTTAGCTTGCAACCGCATGTACAGTAGTGTGGTTAAAACAGGGACTATTTTGCAAGGGGAAAAAAAGGAAACCACAATTTCTGTCTTTACCATATACAGTGCGTTTGTTACTTTACAAAGTAAGTAATCCATCAGTTTTGTCTAATGGAAGATTAAATGGTCTAAAAAAATTCTATAGGCTTTGAAGAGTCAGGAGTGATCACAATATATCAAGTAAGCATCCCAAACACCCTACAGCCTACGTCCATGACAGAAAACACCGTCATGGATGCAGAGGAACAACGCACTATAAATGGGGTAGTGTTTGTCTAATGACCGCATTCCCTCCACGCTGTGACCTGAGGATGCCGGGGGAAGGGTCGCTTGCAGATGAGAACGGTCTGAGACAGTCTCAGGCAGGCCTGTTCTTGTATATGAAGGTCTAGAAAAGATGGTAAGGCAACCAGCAGAACACCAGAACCATATCATTCCAACAGCACCGTATCTGTATCTTCCAATCATCCTCCACATCTGAGAATTAAACACAAAGCAAGATAGCCATTGGCCACCATCTCAAACAACAATCAACATGTATTTTGCTGGGAAAACTGTGCCCTGCTCTGCTCTGTCCGCCCAGCCCTAACTATATTTATCTTGATGGCTGATCTGGGTTTTCTCCGAACTACTGAATACACAGGATACAGCTGTCCCTCAAACAAAACCCTCCTCCTCTCTCCCGCGCTAGAGGAAAAAAGAGAATGTGCATGATACAAAGATGAACTGCGATCATTGCAGCCATCTAAAACCATAAGAAGGGTCAATGATCTCATGATAATGTCAACAGGGTCTGTATATGTAATGGTCATATACAAAATCTGAGGTAAAATTACATGATTTTGTTTTCTGCTCCAGATACACTTTTCAAAATAATAATAATTTTAAAATGTAACATTAACATGACAGTAATTTAAACACAGCCTTTGTAAAGAAAAAAAACACACCATTTTTGTGTGTGCCTTTAAATGCAAATGAGCTGCTGCTCCCCTCCCACTTTCCAAAAGAGGGCGGAGCTTTTACAGCTTGTGCTTTGATTGCTTAACAACAACAAAGCTGGAGAATCTCACACAGTCAAAATGAGGATTGTCAGTAATGGTGTTCAGCCTTACATTGTTCAAACCGGAGTCGACACTGATGGAGAGACTCAGGAAGAAGTTTTAGAATGAAACTGGACATTTCTGAATGGATAGTGGATAAATTTATGTAGTTGCTATGGAGTTGATTCAACTCATCGACTAGCATGTGCCGTCATGTTAATCTTTTGTGCAAATCCAGTGTTGAATTGACCCTCGTTTGTGAAGCAGTCCGGCGTAAAATGACGGCATGACAACAACACTCTACTACAACAACTCTTCCTCTTCTCTAAAGCAGCCTAACATGACCTCACACCCTTTGTTGTGTGTTCTCAGGGGCGGGGTTTATGTAAATGTTAGGGTTTGTGATGTCACTAACCTGGGAAGAAACTCGTTGTAGTCCCTACCAGCCGTTTGTTGTAGTCCTTAAAGAGAAAATTCTTTAAAAGAAAATATCTCCCTTTGCATTGAACTTTGAGCGTCGTAACTTTGCAGATGTTGTTTATAATCAAACAGCAACATTACACACTAACTAATGTTAAAAAATTGAAATCATAATCAACCACACAAAACTATTATTTACAGACAGAGTATTGGGAATGCAACTCATTGTCATTTGGACTACTTTAATACTGCTTTATGAAGACATTTTTGCAATAAATGAATGAATATGATTACACTTGTCTGAGTATATTTTTTATTTATACTGTATTTTTTTAAGAAATTGTTAGGGTTGGGTTTAGAGGTAGGAGCGGGATTAATTTTTAACATTTTAGAATTTTTATACTCTCTATAAAAGTGGTTATGTTTTTCAGTTTGGATCTAAAATCTGATCTATAAAATGTTAAAAATGCACCTATACAATTATATTTATGATATAGCCTAAAAGATATATAAATATGTCTCTATAGCTGTAAAAACATAATAATGTTTAAGTTTTGGTTTCTGTCAATACGTCTATATATTGTACATTTCAGCATCAATCCAAACATACAAAAAAATGATGTTTTGTGTCTGTAAATGTTACGTACTAATATTTACATATAAACAATGAGTCCAGACTGGTCTCAAAAGAAACTGACTTAAATGAGGCAGAACACCTCAAACCTAGAAAGAGCTTTCACAGAATCTACAGACTGTGTCCTTGACATGCTGACCTTGACAAGCTCATCTAATTTTTTAAACCACCACAAAACAACTGAAATTTGAACCATTTTTATAGACATCAAAATGCTAGACACCAAAGCAGCTAACAGAATAAGATGGTCTTTCATAGTCACAGGGATAGCAACAATCACACTGAGTTTACACGTTAAAAGAGACACTAATTTCAAAGAGACAAATGGCTGTGTGGTCATACACATTTCCTGTACTCTTTCAGAACAGTATTACCAAATGAAGCCAATGATGATTCATGTTTTTCTTGTAGTTAAGTGAGTAAACAAGACTTGCATTAGTACATAACTGTTCCTTCGCATGAAGTTTTTTGCATGCATTTCACACAATAAAATTTTAACATTTCAAAGGTGTTAAAAAGGACACCAATTGGACACATACACACTTTATCAATACTTAGAGTGTCCTTTCTGTGATGCTCCATTTTTAAAGAGTTTGTTCAGTAATTGATGACAGAATTTACATTTTTGGTTGAACTAACCCTTTAAGCTCTCTTAAGCTGGTATTTTCACAACCTAGATTTTTATGTCTGTAGACATTTTGGCAGGCCTCCCAAAAATCTCAAGCAAAACATGTGTTGAATTTAGAATTACTTATGTTGTTCGTGCATGTCTTCCCATTTGTATTTATTTATAAGTCCTACTAATGCCAACACCGGTGATGGCAACTCATACAGTACTATACGCCCTGCTTGGGAACAACCTAAAAACTGTTTCAATTCCACCCACTCGATTAATAGGAAGTTCATTGGAAAAACAACATTATCTCAAACCATAATGGAATGGAATGGACTAGTTGCCCAGAACTTAATGGATGGAGAAAACATTTCTCTGACAGAATGAGCCCTGAATGATCTTAGGTTGCTATCTGAACAGCAACCTTTATCAGCAGGAAAATACTATTTGCATTTCAAATGGTGTTTCATAGTCTCCGAAGATTCAAACGGCACCACTTCGGAGATTCTGTACATCTAGGCAGTACTTGCAACAGGAAGCGAACACATTAGCACATCAACCAATAAATGGCACAGGCAGACAAACACATTAATCAAATAAAGCCTCGTCTAGTGTAATTGAGACTACATTGAGAATGCAGTTAACCCTCTGGTGCTCTTCAGTCATTTTTGACCCGAAAAATTTTGTTTTTTAGAATTTCTTACTTCATTGGAATGGTACGAAACTTGGTAAAGGTTTTGGCACTTGCTATGTGAACACAAAAACAATCATGGACATGATTCGAAAAGGTTAAATGGCCCTAAAAAAAATAGTCACACTTGTGCTCCTTGCAGTCAAAAATGAGCACTTTGGAAATGAATGGGAGATGAATTTCATCTAGTGGAAACTTTTGGTACTGCAGCCAAACTGAAAGATCATTTTTTGAGATATCAAGCTCAAATTTGGAACACAACTTGTTTAGATTTATGGCTTTGATTTTCTTACAGTTTTAGAGTAAAACATGTTTTTTGAAAATATGTATTTCATATTTAAATTGAAAATAGTATTTTTGTGCATTTTTCATAACAATAAACAATAAATTCTTTAACCTTTTTCAAGTTAACTTTTTTCACTTCAGCAATATTTTGTCAAGTTTCGTCTTTGAAAAGGGATCAAATTAAGTCTGTGCTCTAAAGCATTCAAAATTTATGACAATGGAAATTTCATTTTTCAGGTCTATGCTCAAAAAGTGCATAAATGGATTATAACTACAGCGTAAATATAATTTAGTACCATGAAATCCCCTAAAAATACAAAATATTATATAAAAAACATCAAAGTAAAATATAGTACATTCATTTCATTAAAATAAAAAATAAAATGATCATTTTTGACCAACACGCGAAGAGCACCAGACGATTATTTTTTTGTTGTTTGCGGTCATTATTTTGTATGAACTTTTGTTGTTGTTTTTATTTTCATTAATGAAACAACATGCTTTGCGACCAATTGATTGCACTACTCTATGGGTTGTGATGTAGCCAAAGGAGAAAAACATCTCCAAACATCTTTCCCTCTCATATCCTACTCAAACATCCCTGGGCTTCCAGAATGAACAATTAGTGGAAGCTGTAGAGTCAAAAGCAATTTGTGAAACGCAGGAATCAAGGAGGCTTTTGGGATGCAGTGTGCTGGGGGGTGTGTATAAATAACAGTGAATCACTATTGTGTGACACAATACGTCATTGTTCACAACTGGTGGAGGCCGCGTACATGAGATGACAGAACACACTTGTGTATTAATATGCTGGAGCCTTGTTCAAACACATATCGAGATCTCAGTTCCCTTAATGGATTGAAACCACACTGCTGCAAGATTTCACAGATTTTCACATTTAAGTCCTATCAAATCATTTTGTCTACCTGTGCCATTTATTGGCTAATGTGTTTACTTCCTGTTGCATGTATTGCCTAGATGTACAGAATTTCCAAAGTGTGTTCTGTCATCTCAAATACGCGTCCGGAATGTTTTTAAACAAAAACACAAATATTGTAGCATGCCAATGCATGAAAACGTAAGCGAAAACATTCATGATAAGCTTCCTCTCCCTTTCAGATTTGTTTTATGTAACTATGTTTAGTTATTTATTATATTTCTTTAAAATCCAGTGCCTGTATTGAAGTATATTTGGCATTTGTGACACTGAAGACTGGAGTAATAATGCTGAAAATTCAGCTTTGATCACAGGAATAAATTACATTATAAAATATATTTAAATAGAATACTGTTATTTCAAATTTTATAATACAACACAATATTACTGATTTGACTGTATTTTGAATTGGTAAACAAAATCAGAATCATTAAAAATCTTACCAACCCCAAACTTCTGAATGGTATTTTATAATAAATATTTATATTTTATATAAATATTATGTTATATTATGTTATGTTATGTTATATTATATTATGCTACATTATATTATATATGGCAAAAGAGTTTTTTTCTGTTATTACAACCCTCTAAAAAATAAGTTAATCAGATAAACTAAATGTCTGCAATATTTCAAGAACAGTCGTACAAAATAAAAACACTGGATTAGATTGTACACTTGAAATTAAAAATCACATCTAAAACCTTTACACTGGACATTTCAAAGATTACAACTCTGCTAGATCTAGAAATATTTCCCATCCTCCAAGTGTCATGAAGAGCACTGAAGGAAATACAGGTCAGATTATGCAACAAGAGATTTATCACAATTAATACACTCGTCCATGAGAACTTAATCTGCTCAGTTAGACATATGGCATATACAGGGGTACAAGAAGCATTTTAAAAGTACACACTTCTACTTTAAAAGTAATGATTTTCTCCCAAAAAGTGTGGGATTAATGTAGAGCTTCTCCACATCAGGCATATACGCTTGCAGAATGAAAATGTTTTCTGCAGAGACCTTCAAAATGGCATGTTATTCTTGCAAATTCCCTGGAGACTCCCACAGTTGTTGTGTCTGTAGGAACTGGCAAATTAGCTCTGGGTGTTTCTAATTCAGTTTATACTAAACTGGACATTCAGGGAGTGTAAAGCCTCTGGGTATCGGATTCCTCAGTGAGCAACTCCCCACAGAGCCAATCTTACTTTACAGTGCAGGACAATGCACTGCTGCTGATCCTGACAAGAGAATCAATGGAATTCCGTCTGAACAGTCAACACTCTGCAGGGTAATAGTTAAACTCACGACCTTAACTAAAAAGTAACCTTTAACGTACTAGGCAGCCCGTTTACCTTCGTTACAAGGTCTGGGATAATTTCAGACCACCGAGGCTTCGAGATCTGTACTATGAAAACGAGTTGTAATAATAAACGCTCATTAAATGTTTGCGTTACTGTACACACTGGACAGCCTTGAGATATGAATCAAACTGCCCGCTATCTGACAGGGAGTTAGATCTTGTCAATTAGAAGTTTGAATGTAGAAGGATTTTAAATGACACCTTACCTTAATTAATTCTCGTCACATATCCCCGCGATATCGCGTTGTGTTAATTCGGAGCGTTTTAAACTCCAGTAATGTGAGATGTGCTGGAGTTGAGTGTTGAGCTGTTGATAGTTGTGTTTGTTATGCCGGAGATTCAGTCAGTGCACAGCGCTGCGGAGAACTAACTGAGCTCTTAAAGGGACAGCGACGTGTGCCGACAGTTTAACCGATCTTCATTCAGTTATAGCGCTAGTCAAGACACAAAAACCTAGCACAGTTTCAAAAACACACAATAAAGAATGGTTTAAATATTTGTCTTTTATCTACAATACGTGTTAAATGGAGAAATTACGTGTAAACAGCTATAAAGGTTGTATAAATAAAACTTATTACCTCAGGAATTTCCTGTGAGGTTTTAGAATGGCGGTTTGCGATTTATGAGTAAAATAAGGTTTGTGGTTAGCATTAGGCTAGGCCTACATGAAGAGACTGTATTGTTCTACAGTAGCCTATAACTACTCACAGGCATTAATCAAATGTATTTGTTAAAAAGGTTAACCAGTTTCTAAATAAAGACTACAGCTATCACAAGGATGGTCGAATAGGCAAGTCAACAACTGTAGTCTTTATAAGGCTAATTAGCTGTCAAATCAACACAACCACTGACAGTTTTAGCAAAATTCAGCAACAAATTAGCTGTAGCCCATAGTTGTGACCTGTGAACTTATAGAAAATGAACTTCATTTTCACACTCTTGATACATTACTTAATAGAGTACCTCAGAGATGACGTGTTTTTGTAGGCAAAACCCGGAAGCGAGTTAGCATTTTAGGATTTCCGGTTCCATCGCCCTAAAGTCTATGGTTTTTTTGAACGGGTTTTTGCTAAATCGCCTGAAATAAGGTCTGTGGTTGACAAAGCCTCTAAATATTTTGATCTATGACTTAAAACACACCAGTTATAACCCGCTTGTGATTTTTTAAACCTTTATTGTGTCTTAAAAACGGCGGTTGCTAACAAGTTGCTAAAAGGGACTACTTCCTTTGGGGGGGGGCTTTAGATGTCATCATGGCAAACAGGACATTTGGACAGCATTTCTCATGAAAAAGTGGATAATTATTCATACACAGTGCAGATCATAATCAGTGAGAAAGTTTTTAAATAAAGTTTGAGTAAGCTTGGTGGTGGTGACGTTGATCTGCAATCATGGTGTGCTGTAGTCCGTTTATAGCCTACTGTTAGCTTTTTATATCTGACGACTTTATTTAGGCTTCAAAATGTATAAATCTTGTAAAGATTATCTTGATGGACAATATATATATATATATATATATATATATATATATATATATATATATATATATATGATGTCATACTGTCATATATTAGTGACGTCATGGAAAGTTCACAATAGGGTGTGTGTAGGTTTAAAATGAAGATGTTGTGAAGAAAGACTTGATCTGTGCAGCAAAAGCAATAGGACTTTGTTGTGAGAGAAAGCCGGAGGGTTCACTTATGAAGTTTCCTTTTCTCCTCTACAGCCGATCTGATTGATGTAGGCAGGAACTGTTTCAAATGGGAAGCAGGAAGTGTCTGAGACAATAGAGGTTTTGAGGAGTGGTCCCCAGCTGTACATTTATGGATAAAGAAAAAGGATACCGTTTTGAATAAACTTTCCTCATTGCCAAAAGAAAAAAAAAAAAAAAGGAGGAGGAAAGCATTTCTACTCAAATACATTTTTAAAGCTGAGATATATCTAAAAGTGAATGGCTAAATGGTCATCTATACTATAGAATTTCCTTCAATATGTACAACTTTTTTAGATACAAGTGCTGAGTAATTTTTTAAGTAGTGTTTATACAAATAAATAATTCCAAAAAACTAGTTTTATAAATACAATTTTTTTTTATTCTTAAGACAATACATTGAGAAAAATGCCACTGAGTCAAAAGCACACACAGAGAGATTCAAATGTATTAAACAGAACTGATTTTTGCAGCCCCTGAGGTCTCTTCAAGCAGATTTTCATCACTTTAAGGAAAGTTTAACACTCTGGTATTGTTCATTTGGGGGTCACACTTATGTTGTTCACGGTCAAAAGTGACCAAAGACCTGAAATATAACGTTTTTTATTTTCAGTAAAATCAATGCGATATATTTTTGTACAATTCTTTATAATAAAAAAAATTTTTTTTTTTTATTACTTTTCAATTAAAGCTGTATTTCATGTTAAAATAGAGGCAGATTGGTGCCATCTGGTGGGAGTAAAAAAAAAAAAGAATGATATCTGTAATGCCATGGTTTAACCATTTGATTCCTATATAGCTCTATACATAAAGGCTAAAGTTGTTTTTAGACATAAATATTATTTTTATTAAGTTGTGGATTTGGATATATATTGAGACATTCTCATATACAACTTTTTGTAAAGGTTTAGATTTTTTGTTTGTTTGTTTGCTTGAAGTGTTGGTTTGAAATGTAAGTTTTTGCATTCATTTTACTAGTCAAACCTGAACACAAAGATAGACATTTTGTTTCACATAACATCAAAATTCAACCAAAATGTAAAGAAAAAATGAACAGGAATGCTTTATCAGAGGTTAATCAACCAGATTTCAACCTCTTATTTGAATCTTCTGTTTCAATTTTGCCATATTATAATAGCAACACCAGATCATTTGTGTGTATATAATAGTGTTGTGTGTCTGTTTTGTACTCTCAATGTTTTAGTGTGTAACCCCTTCCTTGGTGTCTGTGTTTTTCCTGCATTGTAGCTGAATTATTGATTTTATTTTTTGTTCATTTGCAAAAACTTGCTTTGTGATAGTCACACATTTATATATGTGTGTCTGTGGTGAGGGTGGGGGTGTCTGTTTTGCACTCTTGATATTTTAAAGTGTCACCTCTTCATTGCTGTGCACTTTTGTTTCTGCATCGTGGATGATTTGTAAATTTAACACACAAAAAATGCTCTGTATTTTGCCTATTTCCCATTAATCTCCAAAGGCGGTCATTTTTGACAGAGAACAACACAAGTGTTATTGTATTTTTTTATGACCATTTAGCCATTTCGAATCAAGTCCAAAAATTTTTTTTTGGTGGTCACATAGTAACTGCCAGTCATTGAGTTTCGTACCATTCCAATGAAGTAGCAGTTTTTAAAATTTCAAATCATTTTTTTTTTTTCCGGCCTAAAATGACTCAACAACACCAGAGCGTTTTAAGGAAGTGCTTGCTATCTGCAACCTCACACAGGAAATCTTCACCTCAGAACAAGGGGCTGGAAGGTGTTTTAAAAGTTATGTTTTGACAGAATGAGTTGTGCTCCATACACTTAAAAATAAAGATGCCAAAAAGGGGGTTTCACAGTGATGCCATAGATTAGCCCTTTTTGGGTTCCTCAAAGAACCTTCTAGTAAACAGTTCTTAAAAGAACCAGTTTTTTCTTAAGTGTGTGAAGAACATTTTCATAATCTAAAGAACATTTAACAGTAGACTCAAGCCCCTGCCCCTTTAATTTCTAATAGTAAAGTGCCCTTTCGGCCGTATTGTGGTGCCACTGGAGTGCTATTTGAATCGCAACATGATTTGCAACCCCCAAATGTGATTTCAACTGAGGGGGACTGCTTCCAGAGTATTTATTGATACTGTGTAAGACATTTTACACTGAGTTCATCATACACTATAAAAAGTATCAGTTAAACATGTCTAATACATCCAGACCCTTCTTCAGTGTGTGGACATAGAATGGAGGTCTTTAAATCTCTGCAAAACACTATATTGTTATGTTGTTCAATCCAAAGAAGGGAGTGTATGATTTACAGAATGAGTGTAAGGGAACCATCCTCAACTGAGAATGATACACACTCACTTTCACATGCACACAAAACACAAGAAGAGTCACTGTGAGCTATCTTAGGTCTCATCATCATCACTGTGGCGCTGGGCCTTCTCCTCACTCACACTGCTCTCATCGATGTTCTCCAGTGAATCTGCTCTCTGCACCGTCAGGTCAGCTACACTGATGCAGGGCAGCGTGTTCTGCTCCGGGTATCTCCACGGCTTCAGATTAGGGTCGTGTTTCCGCTTCCACTCTGGGTACTTCAGGCAGGCTTTGTAAATCTTTTTCATGGCCTGTGGGGAAAGAAGTTGAAAGATCTGAACCATGCATTTTATGTGTTCTTTTCTTTTTACAGTTCAAATTGCTTACACACTACAAGTGTTACTTGAGGCCCACCCAGTGAAACCATTCACTCATATACTGAATCTTCAGACCATCAAACATTTTTTAATATTATTATCAATGTTGAAAACAGTTGTGTACTTTTTTTTTTTCAGGATTATTTGATGAATAGAAAGTTCAAAAGAACAGCATTTATCTGAAATACAAAGCTTTTGTAACATTATACACTACCGTTCAAAAGTTTGGGGTCAGTAAGAATTTTTATTTTAATTTTTTTGAAAAGAAATTAATACTTTTATTCAGCAAGGATGCATTAAATCGATCAAAAGTGACAGTAAAGACATTTATAATGTTACAAAAGATTATATTTCAAATAAATGCTGTTCTTTTGAACTTTCTATTCATCAAAGAATCCTGAAAAAAAAAATATTGTACACAAATATTTTGTACAATTGTACACAATAAATATTTCTTAAGCAGCAGATCAGCATATTAGAATGATTTCTGAAGGATCATGTGACACTGAAGACTGGAGTAATAATGCTGAAAATTCAGCTTTGCCAACACAAGAATAAATTACATTTTAAAATATAAAACAGTTATTTTAAATTGTAATAATATTTCACAATATTACTGTTTTTACTGTATTTTTAATTAAATAAATGCAGCCTTGGTGGCTCAAGTCAGTTCAGTATTGATTTAGTTCAGTTCCATAACTGTGTAAAATTCATCAGTTGTACATACATACTGTATATACTGTATATATTTGTGCATATGCATGTACGTATGAGTGCTACACTGAACAAGCAAAAGACACAAGATAGTAGTGTTTTAAATGTTCACATCTGTGTGTAGTTTGGCGTGTATGTGGCTAATCATTTTATGTCTGTGTGTAAAGTTAATACGCAAAAATACAATTTTTTAAAAATTTAACAAAGTGTTTGATTTTGAAAAATATGTGCGATGTTTTGCATGCTGTGTGGTGTTGTGTGTAGAGTTTTGATGGAGCCATAGTTTCAAAAACTGTGTAAGCAATTTGAAAAAACTGTAAACATAACAATATGCGGCTATTGCAGAACATCTTGTATGATGTGCACACTTCTAACCACCAGATGGCAGCAGAGGAAAACTGAAATTTGTTCTTGACAACATGAGCTCGACTGTTGAGAGTTGCAAACAATAATCAGCACAGTAACTTGAACTCACAGGAATAAATTAGATTTGAAAATATATTCATGTTAACCCAAAAATGAAAATTGTCATTATTTACTTTATTTACCCCTTTGGTAACCTATATTCTTCAAAATATCTTCTTTTGTGTTCAGAAGAAGAGAGAAACTCATACAGGTTTGGAATAATTTGAGGGTGAGTAAATGATGACAGAATTTTAATTTTTGGGTGAACTACCTCTTTAAATAACATTGTTTAGAATCTCAGAATGCTGAAATGTTATTTTATTTACACATATTATGTAAATAAATGATATATATAGATATATATATATATATATATATATATATATATATATATATATATAATCATTTATTTACAAAATATGTGTAAATATATATATATGTGTGTGTGTGTGTGTGTGTGTGTGTAAAAAGAAAAATTTAATTATTTTAATTATAGCGCTTACCTTTGGTGCCACAAACTGTGAGACTCTGTTCACTACCCACTTGGGTAAAGATCCTGAAAAGAAATCAAGATAAAGTTTTAAAACAATATATTCACAGAGAACAAATATCACCATTATTGTATAAAAAAAATAAATAAATAAAATAACGTGCACCCCTGAATGCATTTTGTGTATCCTAAATACACAGCAGCAATGCTAGGGGGGAAAAAATCATAGACATTGTTTACACTGTAATTTTGTCTTTCTGACTCTGGAGTCTACTGTAAAACTGCAATAAACTGAATCTAAGTGTCTCCCCCACAGGTCACAAACAGCTGGTGCATCACAGCAACGGAAGACATTAATAATCAAAACCATCGCTCTGAGCAGCCTGGAAAAGATGACATCAGCAAATTCATAAAATATGTGTAACGCAGGAGTTTCAAAGGCTTCCTGGCTCCCCACTCTGTACAGCACAAGAGCTTACTTGAATGCAGAAGAAAAATGGAGAAGACTTCTAGATATTACATAAAATTAAATAATGAAATGCTTTTAATCTATACACATGCATTTTTGCACTTTAAAAAAACATTGTGATGAAACTGCACTGCTCTTTAAAATGATGTGTTGTTCTTATATACGGCAACAACTCTACAGGCCTGAAACTGTAAACAGTGTAAGTGTCAAGTAAACACGCATGTTCATGGTGTACTTTTCCACCAAAAGAAGGGGCGATCTGACACTGTGACTCCAGCGTACTAACGTTTAAAAGTGAAACCTTTATTTATTTATTTTTCCCGTAAATGATACTGAACTAGAAATGTTCACCTCGTGGATCCACCTGCGTCAAGTAATAAAGAGTACAGCAGTTTGCTCCATTGGATTGGATCAAGTACCCTGTGAGTAAAGACACGGCTCTGACATAATCCTTCTTTGGTGGATATTCCTGAAAAAATAGCAACAATGAGAGTTTAGTTTCATGGGAATGAGTGAATGTTTAAATTTGTAAGATGGATAAAATATACAAACAGTCTGACCAGTATTTGACCTAAACAGATATTAAGTAGTCTCACTTTTGAAAAAAACAGCATGTGCTGGTTAAGTATGTTATGAAGCATGGCAGCTGCTTTGAGCTGGTTTATGCTGGTCCTAAGCAACTAGCTCCAGCTCAGGACCAGCTTAAACCAGATCGTGACCAACTAAGGTCCAGCATAAACCAGCTCAAACCAGCTGCCATGCTTCAAAACATACCTAACCAGCACATGCTGTTTTTTTCAACAGGGCTGTCATTACTGCAAAATAAAGGAGACGCTGATCACCGCAGAGCCATGGGTGGAGCATGAAGTCAAGCTCCCCTGCTCTGGATGTAATATGGGAGTAATAAGTGGAGCTAGAAGGTCCAACCACACCCTAACCCTACCCATAACTCTATCCCTCCTCTCATTAGATCTACAGAGGTGGAGCTGGACTTAGTCAAACTCAACCCATAACATCCAGAGAGGTGGAGCTGGATGTCCTTTGGCTCTGCAATTAGCACCGCTTGAAATAATCTCCAACATGAAGCTTATTATATGGTTACGCACTAGGGGTTGAACAACTTCAGATGTTTTTAAGTCGACATTTATGTGATTAAAGTTGAGTCGTGTACGATAACGTACAATAAGCTGTTTAAAACATGCATTCCACTGATCAATATTGAGAATCCAGATGGTATAATCAAACATCTTGTGGAGCGCTCTCGGAGTACGCATTTATTTGTCATTTTAACTGTTGGAAACGGAGCATAAAAGTGGACTTCAAAGATTTCTTATCCTGTTGCGCCTTCTATAGGCCTCTATTTCATCTTCAGAAGAGTATGCACGTACTGTACACGCACCACCAGATTTTTTTTAACCGCGCGTACTTGTACGCGCAGGTTGCACATTTAATTTTTTTTGCAGTAATTAGTTTATCCACAAGGTGGCAACCATGCCCTGGAGGCGTTGATTTACAAAGTAGCCAAAGAAAAACTGCATTAACAGAACAGACCGGTGTGGTTTAAAAAAAAATAAATAATAAATAATAAAAAAAAAAAATCGAGCCCCCCCTACAATCGGGTCTCATTTAGGACCCTAAGTGATCCCATTGGTTCAACAGGCTTTTAATGGGTATTATTTTTAGCACCTGATTATAATTCCTGCAAAATCACGTTATGATTTATATTGTTTAAAATGCGCTATAATGACCATTAATGACTTTTAAATAACATGGTTCATATACTAGTATATAACTAAAGCTATAGTTTGTGAAGTCAAATATTTCTCGTTCATACTGTGTTTTAGTTAGTTTATGTACTAGCATAGCAGAACCGATTAGCCGGCTAGCTTAGATAATATTATATTAGGTATGTTTTTTGCTTCCAATATCTGTTTTCAGTTTGTTTTGTTATGCAATACATAGGCATTCATTTTATATTTCAAGCATGTTGTTTGTGCACTTTATGTAATCATGTAATGTAAACATCATACACTAGTTAAATAGGTTATAATTAGTAAAGACATCACGATAACAACTGGTTGATCAGGCATTACCGCCTGGGTCCTAAAGGAGACCCGATTCCTGGGGGGGACTCGATTTCACCGGAACGCATGCAAGCTACAGCGACAAAAGAGGCCTACATAGACAAGAGAGATTGTGCGAAGAGGTTAGAAAGTACCCTTATTTGTACAACTCTAGCATGAAAGAATACAAAGATGTTTACATGAGGTGTAACTCCTGGCGAGAGATTGCTTAAAACTGTGCATGCGTCGAATGCCTGTGTACTCTTTAAATGAAGTATACTTTGCGTTCGCCAAACTAATCGGCTAGTCTGTGCAACCCCTACAACGCACCAAATAAATAAATAAGTACAGTTAAATGACATGGTTGGAATCATTTTCAGAACAGTTTTTTTCCAGCTGATGAACGACAAAAACAATCATAGGCGAACAGGATCCACCAGAGCTCGAGCATTTAAAGCGGCAGACAACAAAACTGCAGTGCGTGCTTAGAATAAACAAAACAATATTGATGGCTGACTAGTTATATTTATAGTTCTGTTTATTTTAAGTACATGCTGCAGATTTGTCCTCTGCTGCTTCACGTGCTATCGGAAATTTGATAATTCCCACTTCTTAAGTCATGATTTCGAGCTCATCGCATTCAACTTTCGAAATGGGGAGAGCATCCATGTGCAATTTTTACCTAAGAAACTCGTATTTACAATAATTCCGAGAGCATATAGTGATATGTTCAGATTTTAAAAGTTGTGTAGTGTATTCCAGGCTTTGAAAATAATCTGCTACAATATACAAAACAATCAAGTAATCTAGCAATAAGACAACAACAACACTGCAGTTAGTAGGCCTATTAATAATGAAATCCTTAGAGGTCAATTTGACAGCAGATTGGTAAGTGAGACATAAGATAGCACCAGACTATGTTTTTTCGAGAAACAATGGTTTCAGTTACCTGGATGAAAGGATATACATCATGGGCATGGCCAATTAGCATGCTATTAGCATTAGCATGAAGAGAGCTGTATAATAAACCGATATATTTCAGATTTAAAAGCAAGAAATCAATATCTTGTGTAAGATTTTACATAGAGAAAATAAAGGAAGACACAAGCCTTTTGACGCTATCTAGACATGTAATTATTCATTACAACATAGGGATTCGGTCACCCGACAGTGTACTTGATACCTCTGTCAGACTTTTGTCACTGATCTAGCCTCTTCTGTTTCAAGCGACTCAAGACCTGGAAGGCTGACCTACATACCAACTGACATACTGTGCTGGACTATATTGTTGCCTGTGCCAAAATGTTTAATAAAATCAGAGCTTCTACACCTAACAATTCAGACCTAACACAGACATACCGGGTGTTTGACAGAGTAGTTGATTATCAGATAGTCATTGCCAAGAGGAAGCCATGACCGCATGGTGACAAAGTCTCTGTTCTTCAATGGACTCGGACATTTCCCTGTAAATAAAAAAGGATAGGAGTCCTGTTAAACCATGAAAAGACAAGAAGGTAAACTTAAACCAATGCATAATAATTATGGTATACAATAGGGCTTTTCACACTGCATGCGCTTAACCCGGGATTATCGTCGCTCTAAAAACCGGTTTTAACCCCGGGTAAAGTAACGTTTCACACTTGTAATTTAGATGCGGGGTTAGCACCACATTTTACCCGGGGTTAAACCAGAAACCGCTTTTGCGGTGACAAACTTGTACAGTGTGAAACGATGCGGTGTTAGAATGTTACAACTAGATGCTTAGCAACTGACAACCAATCGCGTGCCTTATATTCACGCGCTTTGGGCAGACGTATGATAGGAAAAATGTCAAACGGCAATGGGAACGCAACAATTGGAGTGAAGAAGGTTTCATTTTACCTTTAAAGTTTGAAAAGTTCACTCAGAAAAACTTGATATTACAGTCAGCAATGTGTAATATGAAAACGCGCAATGCTAGAAGCCTTTATGCAAACAGGTCACGTGCTGCATTTGTCCAGTCAGTAAAACACTGACACCGCGAATATTCAAATAAAGACCTTAACCCGGGGCTTAGAAATGTGCAATGTGAAACTGTAACCCAGGATTATCTGTTAACCCCGGTAATATTATGGGCAGTGTGAAACGTGAATAAAGATAACCCGGATTCAGTTTACCCGGGGTTTAGAATGTCCCAGGGTTAACTATTTCAAGTGTAAAAAGCCCTAATAAGTCACTGTAGTTTTTTAAGATTTATGTTCTCATAAAATAACTTAAAACAGAATTTTCTGCTTGTTTTCTTAATGATTTTGTACGATAGTAGAACTGCAGTATGTCTTATAATACTCTTTTGCAAATTGATTCCTCTTGTATTATTGCTTTAAATTACTATTAGCCATGTCTCTTAGCTGATATTCATGCACAGCACTGCATAAGAATCATTCAACCATAAACAACCCAATGATTTTCATCTTTGCAGTTTAACTTTTTACTCATAGTAAGCACAAACATGGGCTTAATAATAATAATTAAAGTGTATTGGTGCTTAGTTCACTCACAGGAATAATATCCTACATCTGCATTAACTGTCAGTCTTCCAATATCGAAAGTGTCGATCATGTTGGTGTCCCATTTTTTCCGGTAGCTTGTGTCGTGCAAGACGTCGTAGAGAGTCTCTGCTGTCACGTCCTTGCACACGATTCTCATCTAAGAGGAAAAACAGACATCGTCTCATTGACTCATTCAAATCTTAAGAAGTTTTCTATTGCAGTTGAATACAAAGTTTGTTCAAGCAGTCCTGTAGTTTTCCCTCTGGTGCTGACGTGATAAAGTGCTGACAGATTTTCAATGCATTCTGTTACCAGGCAGATGAAAAATGAAAGCATTTCACTGTGCTGACAAAGGCCAGCTACCGTTTATACATAGATCTATTCATTTCCTTATCTTTAAAAGCCCTGCTTTCTGTGTGACTCAGCCATGTCAGGTCACAAAGAGTAGAAGTTGACACAGCAAACAGTGAGTATCTTCAGTAGAGCGAGAGATACTGCGAATGTGTTGGCCTGCATTTGTATTTCAAGCTTACAAGTAGCTAGTTTTTTTCAAGGTATACTGTAGCTACCTTATCCTTTAACTCTGCCTGGGTTGGGAGGAGGGTCAGGAAAGCATGAATACATCAAATGCAATGTGATCAGACATTGTATGTCTCTGCGACACAAGTCACCGTGTAACTCAATCAACTCTACCCTGGCATCATTTAATAATTTATTCCCCACCCCCTACAACCCCAGCTTGATCAGTCCCTCCTCATTTCCACTGGGCTCCTTGGAACAAGTTTTATTTAGTCTCTATGAATGGAATGTCATTCAAAGCCTACAAAGCTCAATTATTCATGAAAAGAACACATCAGTGCCCCGGCGAGCTGCGTGAATTATTAAAGAACGTCTGTCATCTCCTTTCATTTTTGGAACCGTAACGGGTCTAAATAATTTCCCCACACCTGCCTGAAACGGCCCTCGTGCATAGGTCCTCACATCGGGACAGCTTTTAGCCATTGTCAGAGAGGTCAACAGAAGTGCTTTTACACAAAAAAAAGGCTAAACTCTGGTATAAGACAGCAGGAGGGGCTCAGGTTTCCTCATCTGAGCCTGCTGTTACCACAGTTTTCCGCTCTTAATTTTTCAGCACATCTCATGGGTGCAGTCTGTCCCTGAGAGACCAGTCTTTCATCTCAGAGACTGTGGATCATGAAGCAGTCAGGCCTGGCCTGCTTCACTGTACGCTGAGTTTCCCCTGGGCAAATGGCCCATAACCATATCTCTGTTTGTTTCTCTAAGATTTTCTCTGAAAAGGGTCTGGAGTCTGTGAGGAAAGCTACTGTTCAGAAGCTTATAAGATATACTGTAGTTTATGCATGTCTGCCTTTTTTTTTTTTTTTTTTTTGCACAGCACATGTTGATATACTGCTGTTCCACAAGCAATGTATATTTAAGTCTTTGGTTCACATGCAGAATTTTTGTATACGTTTGTTTGTTTACCCCCCAAATTGAACCACATCATGCACCATACCGGTACAGGCTGATATTTGATTAAAAAAACTAGCTCATTTACAGCAACAAAAAACTATTAGGCCTAAATAGTAATATAATAAACACTATCATTCAAAAGTTTGGGGACGGTAAGAATTTTTTAATATTTTGAAAGAATTTTCTCATGCTCACCATTTATTTGATCAAATTCAATAAAAACAGTAACATTGAGAAATATTATTATACCTATTTCCAATTGTAATATATTTTAAAATGTAATATATTCCTGTGATGCAAAGCTAAATTTTCAGCATCTCCAGTCTTCACTGTCACATGATCACATGAATTGGCTGATTTGCTGCTCAAGAAACATTTTTTATTATTATCACTGTTGAAACAGTGTGCTGCTTTTTTTATTCTTTGATGAATAGAAAGTTCAAAAGAACCACATTTATTTGAAACAGAAATCTGTTCATTGCTGAATAAAAGTATTAACTTCTCTCAAAAGTAATTTCTGACCCCAAATTCGACAGTAGTGTACATATTAGTCTTTTTTACCTGTATATACCCAATGTTTTTGATTGTATTATTAGATTGCATTGTATGAATTCCTATTATTACTGCATTTGCATGATTAAACAAGTTTTTATAATACAGGTGCATGAGCTCTACACTGAAAAAAAGGGGTAACCTAAAAATGAATCTGCATTAACTGGTTTTATTCCAATAAAAATACTACTATTTAACGTCACTGAACCCACCTTTATACGTTAATATATACCAGCAAAACTAATTTTTAAATCAGTTAGAAATCGCTCTTTAAGATAGCAATTTCGGGTTACCACTTTTTACAGTGCAAGACAAACCTATTACTATACTATATTAATATACAATGGTTGTTGTTAGATACATAATAATGTGGTTACAGTAAAATGCTTCCTAATGTGCATAAGCCAATAGAGCAGTATCTTTTCAATAAAAACACTATTGGAAAATCCAGATTAGTTGTTTTGGAACATGATTTCTGAAACAAGAAACTGGTTTCTAGCTTGTCATCTGATCTATTCCAGTTTTACTATGCATTAGATTGACTAGTAGTGTATATTTCCTGTGACTAGTAACCAAGTAATTACTAAAGCAATAAGCCCCAAGAAGCCATGGTTTACAGTGAATTTATAACAGCTAAGGAGTGTTGTTATGCACGGCGCGAAGCTGAATAAATTCACTGTAAACCACAGCTTCACAAGGCTTATTGCTTTTATAAAACGGTTACCACACAATACAAATATTAAAGCCAAAAAATATGTATCAATACAACTTTCATGAAGTAAAAACATTAAAAGCCTTCCTTCCGCTTAAAAAAAAAAATAGTCCCTAACCATGAACATCAACAGAAGTTACATTTATTATGCCATTAGATGGCGGCAAAGATTGTCTTTATGAGCGAATCACTCAGTCACAAAGACTATATTGAAACTTGTGAACACGGAACAAGATGCAAATGACAAATGCTTTGACTAGCGCTGTCAGTGTCAGCAGGGTATGGGAAAACCCATTAAATGTTAAAAGGACAAGATCGAAGCAGACATTCAAACAGATTTTTTATTATGAACATAGGACTGACCTGAAGAAAAATGCTAAATCTGAATGCAGGTAATACACTCGGTGACTCGATATCTCTCTCACGATACTCTTCTACATAACGCAGTAAACAAAATCAATTAAGAACGAACATATGCTTACGTTGCTAAGAGTGGTTGTAAGACAGATGCAGCAACACACACACTCAGTGGCGCATCGATACTTATGTAATGCGGTCAGCTGTATGTTTTTTATGAATTTTACCAAAGTCCCTTTAAGACAAGTCATTTCACTCGGCGGCCATCTTTGAAACGCCTCTCGGGAATGCAAGTGCAGCTCCTATCTCTTTGAATGGGGAAACTTGCCGCTGTCGCCTTTGGCTTGCTTAGTTGGGGACACTTGACATTTGATATTCAACAGTGCTTTGATCTGCCGACATTGACACTATTCTTTAAGAGCTGCTGTGCAGCCAAAATTATATACCAGTTATCAATGTTAAGCTGCTTTGACACAATCTGCATTGTAAAAAGCGCTATATAAATAAAGGTGACTTGACTTGACTTGACATCAAATTCTCCAAAGCTGTTTGCCAAGCTTTCGATTAAATTTCATATTTGTAATCACCACTGAAATCTGACAACAACTGTCTCATAATTTTTTTTCTAAACGCTCGAATCATGACAAAAAAAACTATTTTTTTCGGCTGGATCAAGCCAAATGCGCGTCTCTTGTGCCTAATTTCGGAGGCGCGCGACTGACTGTTTCTATAGAAACCGGAGCTTATAACTGCTGCTGCAGTGACGCAATGACTTTACCAGTCGGCAACTGGCTCTTATTTAGAAGGCGGGACTTATTCCGCCACATCGCGCGATGCAC
Organism: Hypophthalmichthys molitrix; assembly: GCA_037950675.1. NCBI lineage: Eukaryota > Metazoa > Chordata > Actinopteri > Cypriniformes > Xenocyprididae > Hypophthalmichthys > Hypophthalmichthys molitrix. The sequence goes on from CM075505.1 coordinate 26,957,569, forward strand.
TTTCTCCCATTCAAAACAATACGAGTGACACATCTTGTGTTATTCCATAGTCTTTGATTTTACAATGGCTTCAAACGTGGCTCAACCGATCAGAATCAAGGGCCGGAACTAACCGTTTTGTAATGGTATTTAATAAATAATTAGATCTACTGGTGACTAACTGAATAGTCACCATTGGATTAATAGTAGGCCTAATTTAAAAAGTAAAAGTAACATAAAAATATATACTAGTTATTTCTAAAGAATACATGTTAAAACAGCTTGCCATAGCCTAGCTACCACATTACACTGCATTCTTAAAGAGGGAATATATCCAAATAAAGGTTGTGTTCACTGAGCCAAAGATAAAGCGACGTTTTTTTTTTTCATATACAGACAATTACTATACAAAGTCACTGTAGTCTAACATCGCAAAATATACTAGAAATATGTCGCATTTTAGACGCGGAAGCCAGTGTGGACTGAAAGAAAAGAGTGTAAACAAACTAGTCTCGCGATTGTGTGCGTCAATTGATCTGCATTGCAGCGAACTTGCCTTGAGTTTCTGCACAGTTTTGCACTCCTCATCTCGACACCATACCGTCACTCCTCCTTTATTATAACGGGCGACCCAGCCATCATGACTTTCACATTGATCTCGGAAAGATAAGAAGTCGGTGTCATCCGGTATCTGGACTGGCATCTTGCCTCCCGGTGCTGTGGATCAGACAGGTCTGCAGGGCTAAAGGCTCCTCTCATAAATGCCCCTGATCCGCTCGTTTGTGTTTGTGTTGTCTCCACTTGTCGTTTATATTTAGTTTTAGTCTAAAATCTCTTCTATAGTTTAGTCTAACTGTTGCAACTCTGGTAACTAATGATGTATCTAATGTATGATGGAGCAGGTGTATTTGAGCATCCTCTTCAGTCCTGTATCAGTCCCATACTGGAGAGACGCATTATATAAGTAAGGCATCACGTTACTGACATGTCGTTTTTCAGGTGGAGCAGTCTACAAGAGCTCATTTAGTCAGACTGACTGATGATCCATGGATCAGGTGTCATGTTTGTCAATTCAAAGGATTTCTTTTCCGTGACTGTTTTGTTTAACCTGTGCAGGTGTGTAGCCTGAATCCAACGTCTACTGTTTCGTATATCTTCTCTCAGCCTTATTTCTTACTGTGCAGGGGGAAAGTAAAAGTCTGCTTTGTACAGATTAGTATTTGAACAAACATGTCCCAGTTTAGGTCTAGGAGCTCTTTTTTTGTGTTCTTTGGAAAGCGGATTTCTTCCAAAGCCCGTAGTCAAAACATTCAGGGAACCCAGCAACCAAAAAAATATTAATCCAATAAGAAATATATGCCTTTAAATGTCAGATGAACTGTAAAAGTCAACCTGAAACTTCCATTTGACATAAAACAAAATGAATGTTGTGTTGTTTGGATGTTAAGGGAATGTTAATAGGAGGTATATATTTGGATTTCAGGTTTGGGAATTACCTTCATAAACTCTGGAGCTCAGTATAATAATAAAATGGGCTTTTGTGTGCACTGAAATTACGTATTTGGGTGGTTTATCTTCACTTGAGTATGAATCATCCATATGAAGCATTGCCCATCCTCAATTAAGCAGTCTGCATGTGTCAGTCACATGGGAAAGAGCAACGTCAATCTTGAGGAATCTACTGCAGGTGCCAAATAATAGACTGTCAATGCTGCTTTCTTGAGCTTCAACAATGAAAATCCCCTCCTTTGTTAAATCGAAAAACACTTACAGCAAAATACACTGTAACATTTTATTTCAATGGTCCACTTTAGACAATCTACTAACAATAAGTTTGCAACTACATATGAACTAGCAGTCATTACAGTATTGGTAGACTAATATCTGCTAACATTTTATTTTAATGCTTCCCATTAACTTTGCAAGTATATGTCAAACTACCGAACCCTAACCTAACAGTCTAAGTCTACTACAGTCTATTAATACTAAAATGAGAGTTAGTTAACATAGTTGCAATGTTATAGTTAATCGAATGTCTAAAGTAGACCATCAAAATAAAGTGTAACCAAATATGTATTTCTATCATCAGTCATTAGATTTTTTACTAATTATTGCTCAGTATACAGCAGAATTCACCAAATTTTTTCCTGATCCCAATATGACAATTGGAAAAACTATTTACTTTTATTTAATTATTTTTGATTATATATATTTTTATTATTATTACTTTTCACTGAATGTGTTACCATAGGGCAATAGTTCTCCCAGGGGGCCCACAATATGTCTTAAAATTATTTAAATTTAGTTATATTAACATAATCATAATTATAATGCAAAAAAAAAAAAAAATACTAAACCTAAAGGTGTACAACATTAAACTGACATCATATTTAGTTTTATTACAACAGAGGTATATCAGCTTAGATCAGTGTTGCCACAACTTGCCAGGGTCACGGTTTTCCTGCACAATTGGGCTGTTTTGATGTTTTGAAAATGCAATCACTGGAAAAATTACAGCGCCGCAGGTTATGTTTTTTTATAATGTACCGTGGCCACAAAAAAAAAAAAAAAAAAAGTTTATCTGTAGACAAAGGGGGGAAAAATCCTTTTACTAATGTGTATTGATCCTTATGAATACCTGGCAACCTAAGGACAGCCGAAAGAGTGACTGAGCGGAGAGATGGTTTGGGCGGGCATGTTCACCCCCAGCAGGAATTAAATAAATAAATAAAAGATTAAATAACTGAAGAGAAGTAAAATACATATTAAATAATTATGCATATAATCATTACATATAAACTAGCATATACGTTTTAAGTGGCTTAAGAAAGTCATGTAAATCTGATAAGAGCAGTCAGACTGAAATGGATTTCCAGATATGCGGATTTCAAACCACATATGAATGTAACGGATTTGTAAAAATCGCATTTCATATGATTTTTCTGCCGTTTACACTTGCTAAATCTGATCAGATTTCAATCAGATATGCACAAAAATCAGATTTGGACTGACATTCTGAATGCAGCCTTTACTAAGCAGAACATGACAGTTGTAAGAAAAAATGATGAGGACGTTGAAGATCTCAATGAAATTGAGTTTATTGCAGCGTAGCACTGGCAAAGTACATGAAGCACCTTGGATTAGTCAGTGAACATCCTAAACTCAAACCTTTTATCCTTTTACAATTTACCACCCCTAATGTCAATGAAACTGCTCCTGTTGTAACAGCTGTGGTCTGTATGTTAATGAAGTTCAGACACCCCGTTGTCTGAGACGGCTCTCAGTTTCCCACATCTGTTCCCATTCTACAATGGATGACCATTTGATCACCCCAAATAGTGTAGAAACAGTATAACTGTTGACTTTCTTCTTCTGACTTGTAACCTGAAGGTCGCAGGTTCGAGTCTCAGTACCGTCAGGAAATGTGGGTGGGGGGAGTGAATGAACAGCACTCTCTTCGTCTTCACTGCTGTGTGTGTGCACTTCGATGGGTGAAATGCAGAGCACAAATTCAGAGTACGGGATTCATACTTGGCTTCACGTCACTTTTACTTTTACTATTTTGGGGTGGAATCTGGGTCAGGGCAGTCTGTAATTTCCATGAAACTAAACAGAACATAATCGTGACATGTACCCTATATGACATTATTTTGCTGATATCCAAATTTTGCCCATATCAGTCAGAAGCACAAGAAGTGGTTATATAACCATAAGAGGGCACTAATGAACATCTTAGGACAGTGGTTCTCAACTGAGGGGTCCCTGAGATTACTTATAAAAAGACAAAACAAGATTTAAAACAAGATAAAACAACTGAAAATCAAGATGTTTGAATGAAATAGTGTTCCCACTGTCTTAAAAAACCTGAGTATATGAGGTATCCTAATTTTATTGGGCATTTTTATTAGAATATACACCTTTCTAGTAATGCCAAGCTCTAAAATATTTTGTCAAGTAGAATTTGAATGAATGAATGAATGCATTAATTAATTAATTAATTAATGCATGAATGAATGCATGAATTAATTAATGCATGAATGAATGAATGCATGCATGAATAAATGAATGAATGCATGAATTAAAGAATGAATGCATGAATGAATGCATGAATTAAAGAATGAATGCATGAATGAATGCATGAATTAAAGAATGAATGCATGAATGAATGAATGAATATACAGTAAATCACAAACATGTGGAAAAGTCATGTAAATTGATGGGTTAAAAGGAAAGGGATCCCTGAAGAGCATTCAGCTCTTAAAACTTTTGTAATTCTGAAACTTTTTTTATTTTAATTATAATTATTTTAGCTACTCATTTTAATCTATTTTCTCTATATTACAGCAGATGTACAAGCAGAAACATATTAACCTGGGAGCTCTTTGAATATTGTTGTGGACAATGGGAGGCCTTAGAGTCAAAAAGGTTGAGAACCACTTCTTCAGGATGCAAAAAAAAAATACTATGCACAATACAAATCACAATGCAGTAATTTGCCTTTCATTGCTCTGTTTACATTGAGATAATGGCACATTATCTCTTGAGGTTATCTCTGCTAGATGATTTCTGCTGTTATCTTTAGGCAGCCTCTGGTCATCTCCGGCTGGCTGGATATTTTGCATTTATCCTCCTTGTATTTGTGCTGTCCAGCTGTCCAGGCTTTGCTGTGTGTGTTTGCTGGAATGTTTCAAGATGATCTCAGCCTCCTCCACCTCCTCCTCCATGTGGCAGGGTCATGAGATCACACAGGCTCTCCTCTTTCCCTGTCCTGTAATGTGGCTCAGCAATACAAGCGTTGACTGTAGACTGATTCATTCTATTAGGGTCAAACCAGGGCATTCAGTACGACTCCTCTGACACGTCTAAACATAGCGGCCACTGAAAAATATTGTGGTTTAATTTAAGTGGTTATAAGCACTGAGAGTTTCAGCTAGACTTTTTCTCTAGTAGACTCTGATCAAACTTTTCCACTGGAACAAACGTGGGAATCCTGAGAGCGAAGGCCCACAAGAGTAAAGTATATTGACCTTCTCCCTTAAGGCATCAGCCCTAGTAACCTGATCCTGTGTCAGCTCTCAAATTCTCCCAAAGCCTCTCAAATTTATTTCATTAAAGCATATCATATTCTCATGGCAGTCATTTTCCCCTATGAAAAACATTGTGGCTGATATTTCAACTTTTTGTTGCTGCGTCTTCAACGGTTTTTGTTTCATGAAGAATAGGACTGCACTAAAAAAAATTATCAACTTTAAAAAAAAATTGTTACAGCCAATTTTTTTGTTAAATTGTATTTATGATTATTTTTTTATTTAATATTAATCTAAAATATTTAGTTTTCTCAACCTTATTACAAAGTAAAAAGCTTATTTATTATAAAGACCTTATACTTTTACCAAATATATTTTCTTTAGACAAGCCAATATGTTGCTTAAAGATCAATATAATTATTTGGCCTAATTAACTTCATTTAAAAGCTAAATTATGAAAGTAGAATTTTCACCTATTATAAAACAGTAATGGTTATGTTCTGTTTTATGGACTTTTAGTTTGTATTACCTCATTTTCCTGTGTTCAGTTCCTGTTTCATTTGTTCCCCGTGTTCCCTCTCCTCATTTGTTGCCATAGTAACTGATTATGTTGTACACCTGTTTCTAGTTGCTCATTATTCTGTGTATTTAGCTCTCGGTTTTCCTCTCATTTCCTTCTTGTGTATTGTCTTTGCTTTTGTGAATCTGTTGCGTGTTTCCCTGCTCCTGTGTGTTTTGTCTTTTTGCATTTCCTTCTTTCATTTTTGTTTGTATAATGAAGTTAAGCTGCACATTGGTTCTGTATCTAATCTCTTTAACTGTAACAAAAACTGAAATAATTAATTGTGATAATCAATGTTTAAAGTAGTTAACTTACTATGAAAACAACTTTGAAAGACCTTAAAGAGATAGTTCACCCAAAAATGAATGTCATCATTTACCCACCCTCAGGTTGTTCCAAATCTGTATGAATTTCTTTTTCTGAACACAATATTTCAAAAAATTTTGGGTAACCAAACAGTTGATGGGCCCCATTGACTTTCATGGAAAAATATATATGGAAGTCAACAAACTATTTGGTTACCCATAATTTCCAAAATATTGTGTTTAGCCAATGCTATCTCACAGCCAATTCGTATGTATTTTATGAGGTGGCTAATTCGTACAAATTCATACGATTTAAACCCCAGTGATGGGTAGGTTTAGGGGCGGGGTTAGCGGTAGGTTGTTCGTACAAATTCATAAGAATTTGGAAACTCAAAAAACGTATGAATTTGTATGAATTTGCCACCTTGTAAAATCTGTACAAATTGCTGTGAGATCGGGTAGGTTCAGCAGAAGAAATTAATACAGACTTGAGGGTGAGTAAATGATGACAGAATTTTCATTTTGGGGTGAACTATCCCTTTACTTGTTTATTGTGATGTCTTTTTATCATATTTTCTGTTATGTACAAAAAAAAAAAAAATGCCAGAAAAACATGTATAAAAACCCATGGTAATTTCTGCACATCAACAACACTGTCAAGCAAAAATTACTATTTCTGAAGAATAATTTCTTTTAATATTTTCTTTGGGTATGGATATTATTATTTGCTTTTAGACAAACGGAACAAAACAGGTTTAACCTTAAGCCATGATTTTCAATTATAAAATGCACTTTTATGGTCATTTCATGTTTTGTTTTGGGGTTTTTTCGCTGTATGACAGCCCCTCTATCTTAACAGATGTGAGCAATAATAACAACATGAGCATTTACTCTAAATAATTTAAGTGACTTGAAGTATTAAGACCTATAATAAATTAGATTAAAAGCATATTACTCAGATACTGGCATAAACACAGACATTATGGGATGATGCAATCCAAGAAAAATGTGCAAAAATAAAAATAACCCTTGCTGGAGGACATTGGGGCATTAAGTACATTTTGAATTGTCTCACCAGATTTTTGCCCAGCTGACCTCCTCGGCCGATACATCGACTAAACTGAAAAGATGCTGTCGGACTGTTTATAGCAGGGATTCTGGGAATGAGAATTTGCTGTTATATACAAAGCCACTTGTTATACATTTCTTTACTTTTGCATACTGTAGATCCAGTTACCCACCGTTTTCATGTCCATTTTGGATGTTTTCTTTTTAAATATTTTTTAGGGTCAACATTGTATTCTTGATAAATTGTTTTCTGGCTTCAGTTAACCTGATCTTGGTAGCAGGAAGCAATGCCAGACAGTAAGGAGACCACTGGTACCCCAAAGAGAGTGGAAAAACACACTTAATTGTTTCCCCTTAAGGTAACCCATTCCTCAGTCCCCGTGGCTTGATATGGAAAGCTTCAGTGATGCAGGATGCCGCATTTTTCAATCCATTAAAATGTTTCTGTTGACATACGAGTGTTGAATCAACAATGGAAAGAACGAATAATTCAAAAAGTGTGAAAAGGGCAGGGAAAACACTGAGAAACGCATGGAGCTTCAAAGGAGAGATTGTATAGCTTACACTTAATTAACACACAAAGGGATTTATATCAAATGTCTTGATGTGGAATGTAAAAATTCCACTTTCACTCATTTGTGTTTGCTGGGCATCTGAAGCATTGAAGTATCAAAATTCAAAGGACAAATGGGTATTTCTTCTCCCTTTGGAGGTTTTAGTGCAGAGGAATGTGCTCTTCCCTGGCTGAAGCTGAGCTGAACATTAAACACCAGGCCCCATGGCAACTCCTGGACATGGCCATAAAAAGTAATAGAAGAAACAGACCTCAACAAGCTAATGTGCCATAATTCACTTCTGACATGAAATAACAAATTAGAAATAGTGAGTAAATTAGACTGTCAATCAATGTTGATAATTTTTTATTTAAGATATTATTTATCAGACACTTTTTATTGGAGATTTTCTTATTGTTTGTGTGGAACATATTAAACAGATGCCATTCACCGAAATGCTATTAAGATCAGATAGGAATTGGAGACTGGATTTGTATTCTGTAAAATATCAAAACTTAATAAAACATGAAAGATTTATGATCATTATGTAATAAAAAAAGGGATAGAATCAAACTGCCAAAAGTCATGTGATTTCAGTATATAAGGCTTCGTTACGTCATAAGTGTTTCGAAATTTCAATGGTTCACGTGACTTTGGCAGTTTGATACACGCTCTGAACCACTGATTCGAAACAAAAGATTCGTAAAGCTTCATGAAGCAGTGTATATGACACAGTCATTTAACCTTTTTCAGTGTGGCTTGGAGACAGATGTCTTTCTTGTTTGTCGGGCTGTATGTTTGTTATGATATTTGACATGGCAGGCATCTGTATTATAATGATCTACTGTAGCATGCAGCATCCTGGACCCCCGCTGCTTTTATTCAAGGAGAGAAAATCAAGATCGGAAAATAACCCCATTATGGTTTAGGTGTAACTCAGTAGATGTTCCTGTTATTCCATAAACTTCAAAAAACTAAGTCAAGTATAAAAGTAAGGCTGTGATGCACATGCAGTGCAAGAAGGGAAAACCCCTCCCCACAACACTCAGGAGGAATCACCTCTCTAAATACCACACAACTAATGGAGCATCGGGCCAGTCTACAGGATATGAGGAGAGGTCATTAACCACTGCTGCTAGATTTATAGGGTAACCCCAAAATAAACCGAGTGCCAGTCCTTAAGAACTTACAGTAAAAGAAAATAATAAAAAAAAACAATAATATGTCCAAACATTCCATCTCCTGCCTTTGACACCATATTTATTTTAGATCATCTCTTGCTGCAATCAGCTGCAGTTTTGTTTTGGGCAGCACAGTGGCTCAGTGGAGGTCCTGGTTCGAGTCCCGGCTGAACCAGAAGACCTCTGTGTTGGAGTTTGCATGTTCTCTCTGTGTTTGCGTGGGTTTGCTCCAGTTTCCCGCATAATCCAAAAACAAGGAGTATAGATGAATTGGGGAAGCTAAATTGTCCGTAGGTGTGAATGCATCTCAAGCCATGTAAGTGGGAGGGTTGGGGAAAGACCTGGCAACCTACCCCGGAAAAATTATTGCCAGGAAATTCATGGACAGTCTCTTGTGTATAAGATGGCCCATAGAATGTGATTCTTTACATGCATCCAAAGTTAATTTTCTCATAATATACATTGCACATCACCTCATTTCTCAAAGAGTCTGAAAACGGTTTGTTCGAAGATTCAGTCTCTCTAAACCCCTCCTTTCAAAAGCCTAATCTGCTCTGATTGGTCAGATAGCTCAGTCTGTTGTGATTGGTCGGCTGCTTACAGTGCGTGTCAGAAACAAACGTCTTATTACCATATCTGAATTTCACCTCTGGAGGCTTCCTCAGCACTTGAGTGATACAAACAGTAACGATGGCGTTGGTTTTACATATATCAATTCCAGCGCAAGTCCTCATCCTTTTAAATAAATGCGAAGTAAATTCGCAGCGCTGAAAACAGCATCTTCTCAACATGTCAACAACACGAACCAGACTCTACCAGGCCTCAACTACAACTACAGTGTTTGAGGGTGGGGCAAAGTAGACATTGTTCGCAGGCAGCCAGTGAAGACCAAATTTGTTACATTGTTACGTAAATATGTAACAGGAAGTAAGACTAGAATTACTGACGACTCATTTTGGCTGTTCAGAATCAATTCTTTCTTTTAGGAGAAACTTTTTTATTTGTCATTGCATCTTTAAAACTTGGCAGACCTTTTCCCTTCACAAACAGCTATATATCACACTTCTTCATCAGGTATGTCTGTGCTACAGGGCACATGGGGCAGCAAGCCTATTCCACTGGTAGCGATCGGTGCATTGGGATTCGGAATCCGTCCTCTTTGAATGTACTTCAGCAGGTCTTCCTTGGCCTTCCTCACCTTTGGCGTCCATTGGACGGCATCCATGTCAGTGCAGTTTTTGCTAGGCATTGTTCTGATTGCTGTTGAATGTGACCTGCCAGTTTGATGCAACACTCAGACAAAATAGCGGAAAGTCTGTGGGTTTTAGCCGAGCTCAGAATCTCTTTGTTAGTAACGCGGCCGTGGTACGTGACGCGGAGAATGCTTCTGAGGCACTGCTGGTGGAACACGTCCAACTTGTGGACAATGCACACTGTGTTTTTCCAGATCTTGCAGTGTAAATAAGATGGATGAAGTTCGCTACTCCTGTCTTGTCTGCTAATAACTCCTGACAGACACCACAAGCAGGCATAGATCGCCATCAATGTCAATCAGGTATATGGTCTTGATCTGCTGCCTTGTGCTCTTTTTTTCAGCACTTGCTCCACCTCATCAACTGTTATTGTGTATGTTTTCACTTGTAGTTCCGGGGAGAAATCCCTGGGGTCAAAAACATAAGAGCTCTTTGGCTCAGGTTGGTCCAAAGTCTCTCAGAAATGGTCAGCCCAACGCTGGTCTTGGTCAGTGAGACATATTTATTAGGCTTTTTTACAAAAGTGGATTTTAAGATTATATAACTAACCACATAACTCCCACGCTAGATTAAAAAAACTGTAAAAGTGTAACTGGTTGAACTAAATGTTGTTTTTAAATGTCCAAAAGAAATATGAAATGTTTATTGTCCCATTTCCTCTAATGTCATCCAAATGGATTGGAAACATGACCTTTTTATTGTACAGTTAAATGGTTATTAGAAACACATTTGAAAGAAAAGTGTTGCAGTAAGGGGAAAAAAGTAATGCTGTTGTGGAGGAACTCTTAGACGTTAAGAGTTATCTGTTCAGATATATATCAGTATATTATTTTAATAAAAAGTTTTAAATATGTTCTGCTCTGCTGAAAGTGAGTTTTATTCATTCTGAAAGGACACGCCTTCTTGATGGGAGGAGGGGGGGGGTGTTATTGGTATCCTGGGTTTAATGTCTGTTTTGAGTGGGTTTTGCACTTGTTTTAGTTTCACTTCCTGTGTTTGAGTTTGGTTTCATTGATTGATTATGATCTGTACCTATTTTGTATAGGTTGACTTGTGTTATTTAAAAGCTTGATCAGTTCATTGTCCGTTCTTATTATTTTTTTGTATCCAGTATTCTGAGAAATATTCTTTTGAGTTTGTTTTCATTAAACATTCCACTGCTCGTGATTAAATCCAGCCTTTTATTTTGTCATGTTTGCAACCTGACACAGGCTGGGTTACACATTTAAACCAGATGGTTGCTCATATTCAGTGAATGCTTATCAATTTTACCTCATATTTATTTTATTTATTGTTAGGCCTACTTACAGAAAAGTCTGTGAATGTATAGAACAGGTTAGATAATTTTTTTATTTGATGGAAATACAGTATTTTTAAGTCATGACAAATTCATGAAAAATGAAAATAATATTTAAGACAAAAACATTTATATGCATATAAACAGGTCAAAATGGATGTTTTTTTCAATATTTTATGGTCATCTTTACACTTTTACACATTTTTTCTCAGCTGTTTTAACATTACTGTACATTTACTTACTTAAAGCTGCAGTCCGTAAGTTTTGCCTCTTTGTCGCCATCTCTGTTTGAAACCTGCAATTGCAGTTATTTGCAGAATTATCATCTTTACGCGGGTTGTGCATCGGCACGGCTCCTGAAAGGGTCATTTCATCTTTGCTGTCAAATGTTTGTGCGGATAAATCAAATGTTTTCTGTCAGTCACCGCATCTGTGTGGATACTGTACTTCGGAATCACAGATTCTACGTCTTGGAAGTATGACCAAAATACAATTTTCACCGGAAAATATCATCTGAACAAGTAAGTAACATGTCTGCTACTTTTGTTCTGACCAACTGAGGAAAAAAAGCATTACAGTAAATCACGCTGCCAATGGTGATTAAATCTAACGATTGCTTAGCTCGGATCACATCAAACCGTGCAAATTATTATTATTGTTATACTTTGTTCTCAAATTGTTAATGTTAACAACATCAGCATTGCGTGACTATGTGTATTTAGTGTGTATTAGCGTTACCTGTAGATTTCAATTTTTGTAGCCACTCCGCAGTCTGAAGTCTTTTGCTTTTGACTACAAGTGAATCTCCTGTTGTCACTGATGATTGTCATTTGGACCTTTCTGGATTACAATCTGCCATCAAAATGATAAGTTTAATTATTCCAGCTGCTGTGAGAAAAGGCTATAAATGATCCACCACCTGTAGCATCCTCACATGCAATATAGCCTACTAGCTGGGACTCCTTTTTCATGTTTACAGACGTGACGTAATGACGCAAAGACGAACGGCTGCATGCTCGAATTTCCCACGGAAACCCACCAGTACCGATTTTATTATAAAACATTATTACAAGCTTACTGTTGTGAATCGGGCTAAGGTAAGGAGATATTTTTGAACACTGCCTGGTTATGTACTTGCTCAAAAATTGATTTTGGATCATTTTTAACCAAAAAAAAAGTTACGGACTGCAGCTTTAAGTTTTATAAAAATATATATAATTTTATTTGTTTTATTTTACACCCAATTATTTTGCACCTTGTTTTTACTAAATAATTATAGAAGTGTAAAACTTTTACAAATTTTGTATCAGAGCTTTATCATGGTAGAAAATTTTACTTTTAAGTGTCTGCAAGTGAAAGTGTCGTGTTGCTGGTCCTGTGAAGCCCCTCCCAGAGCACGGGGGTCTCGGTATTTAAAGCCGGTCGGTGCTGCACTCATCGCCGCTGTGGAGTGCGCGTGCAGGGACACAAAATGAAGCGCTTAACTTTGTTTGCTCTGGCTATCACCTTAATCGCGACAGTTTTCGCCGCGAAATCCCCGTATCAAGCGGTTCTTCAGCACAGCAGGATAAGAGGAAGACCTCATGGGTAAGGGCTGTTCTGCAGTGTTCGTACACTTGAGTCTTTCATCGATCATTTTAAAGACCGATAGACTACTGTATTCCCTACATGGGATTTAAAACCATGAACACAAATAAAGACATATGACCCTCTGATTTATATGAAGTTTGAACATCAGTGAAAAGATTTACCCTACATTTTCTTTAGTCCTGCAGAATGCATTAAGCATTTGTTGAATGTATGGAGCATTTAAAGAAGGTTGTGTTTATTTGATTTGCGTTGCAGACCCAATGTTTGTGCGATGCAGAAGATTCAAGGAACGAATAAGAAGTACTTCACCAACTGCAAGCAGTGGTATCACCGCAAAATATGTGGGAAACCAACGTGAGTTACCGCAGATATCTTAATATAGAAACTGAAATTATCTATCTATCTATCTATCTAAAGGACAAGTACAGTTGTCAGGATAACATTTTGCATTTTGCAAACATTTTACTGTGCTAAAGTCTGAGCCACTGTAACCAGACATGATGAATATTTCTTCTTAGGTAAAATACCATTGTCTTTTCAAGTTTCAAGGAAAAAGTCTCTCAGGACATAACTAGATGGAAAATATTTCACCAGTTGTCATACCAGAGACCTTTTCCCACATTTATGGAACCAGATTGAAGTTTAAGTTAATGACTTATTTTCAGCATTTTCATCTAAACTGCTAGAATGTGCTGAGAGATGAATATGTGAATAAACTTGTATCACCTTTCCAACTATACAGTTTGAAGTGGTTGTACTAAATAATGTTTATTACCCTGTGGGGAGTTCTTCATCAGATATATTTATAGGGCTTGATGACTTTGGTGAAGCATTTTCCAAATAGCAACCTTTTGGAGTGAAGAGGAAATGTCTTGTTAAAGTGTTAATGACTTTAAGCTAAAGTGTTTCTACAAGCTTTCTTGTGTTGTATGACACAGTTCCCATTTTCCAGCAGCTGTGTAGCTCATAAAGTTATAATTTTACACAATGGACAGATTAACTTTTTTTTTTTTTGGGAAAAGCCCACTTTTCTTTTGTATGAAATGGTGAACAGGGTATTTGAGTTCAAGTTGACAGTAGATATAGAAGAACGCTGTGTAGTAATGGTTACCATATGTCTTTTGGTAATTGGCTTCAGTCTTGGTGGGGTTAAATTGCCTAACATCCTGAACGGTGCATTAATGCGAGGCTGACAAATCTGAGTTCCTTTCTGTCTAAAAGCTCTTCAGTGCTCCAAGACCTGGATTACAATTACAACTTGTAGCAACAATGTTTGATTGACAGCCACTTAATGTCCCCACAGGGGGAAAGGTGTTATGAACATTCCACAGACAAATATTCAGAAGGAGCCACATGTCTACAATACAAGAACAATAATTAGTTTTAAAAGAGAAATAAAAATCATAGACTTAACGGGATGGTGTAAATTGGTGAAGTTGCCATTTTTGGTACAGTTTGTTCCGTGATGGTTATTAAGAATGTTGGAATTTGGAATGGAGTCTGGAATGTTTGTTTGCGTCTAGATTTGGAGACATTATGTAAGAGATTAATGATGCTTACAAGATTTGCATGCTAAGGTACACCAACAAGTTTTGGGAGTTTTTTAGTTGCAGAAGTTTTGAATAATCCCATGTATCCTGGCTAGAGATGATGCTGAATTAGTGTTTATGACACCATATGTTATTCATATTTACAGTACCATTCAAAAGTTTGAGATTTTTAAATGTTTTTGAAAGAAGTCTCTTCTGCTCACCAAAGCATTTATTTGATCAAAAATACAGTAAAAAATATATTTTGAATATATTTTAAGATGCAATTTATTTCTGTGATCAAAGCTGGATTTTCAGCATCATTAGTCTTCAGTGTCACATGATCCTTCAGAAATCATTCTAATATATATAATCTAATCTAATATGTCTTTAATGTCACATTTGATCAGTTTAATGCTTCCTTGCTGAGTAAAAGTATTAATTTATATGAAAAAATGTCTTACTGAATCCAAACTTTTGGATGGTAAAAATTGACAAGACTTTTTTCCCATTTTGTAAATGTAAGTATGTTAGCGTAGTTCATTTAGAAAGACTTTGACTTATACTTGGTTATTCTTTTATTTTTGCCTGTTATTTGTCATGCCTTTTTTCACTATTCAAATGTTTAAAAGCTGTCTGTTTGGCAACTCTGATCAGGAACAAACTTTAAGAGTGTACAGCAAAATCTTGAGACATTTGTTTTATTCATCTTCCCATTTTTAAACAGAGTTTCTTTCATAGCAGTTCTCAAGAAAGCAAGAAGGAAGTCATTGATGTGGGTGCTTGGATGCTTTTAGGAAGTGATTTCAGTTGGGAGTCCTGAGGCCTTAAAGTATCCCTAAACGCACACAAATCATCGACTAGGTCTCAAAGAGTTTTCTGTTTTTCTGATGTCTGTGTGAAAAAAAAGTATTGCAGTGAAAGGATGTACCGAAAGCCCAAGGTTGTGTTCTGTAACACTGAAGTTCACTTGATTTACAGAGTTTCTTTGGGGTTTTGACGTTTGGGGTCAGAGGAATTTTATGGGAATAACTACACTCTTTGTATGACTGGTTTATACTATGGAACAGGATGTTTCCAGGTTACTTCAGCATTTACTCTCTAGTGCTCTCTTTTGGCTAAACACCTGGTTCAGGCACTTTTTTTTTCAAGAAAACCTTTTGCTGAATATCTGTGATTATCATATTGGTGATAATATGGTTGAATAATTTCTGCAAACATTTAAAATGTTTGTGCTTTTAAAGTTATAATTAATGATTGTTGTCATCTCCTTTTTTCAATTTAAGAAGACGTCAAAGAAATCATTTAGTCACTTTTGATATCCTTTAAATATGGGAAGTGATACATTTTAGAAGATGTAAAATGATAAATCAGCTGACCATCCATACACCGAAAATAGATTTCAGCATAGTCTAGCATATTGCAACTTTCACAATACTTCGTGGAACCTTTTGTTACACCACTTGAAAGTGCACAATACGTAACTTATGCGGCCTAGCTGTTTATTTTGTCAGAAATCCATGGCTACCATCTTTGCTTACATTGGCAGAAGATAAACAGGAGTTGAGTTACCATCTGTTTTGATAATCAGTTCAGTCTGCTTTCCTCTTCTGTGCGTTTTACAAGTCTACCCCATGCCTGAATGTCAGGACTGTTGTCTTTGTTTTGATTTGCCTTCTAGTCTTCCACTCTATCACACTTTAAGATGCTGTGGGTTAGTATGCTAACAATCTGTTGGAATTGGTATGTGAACAACCTTTAAAAAAATATAATTCAAATTCCTTTGTCTCTAAGTGCACATACCATGGAATATATCATCGTTGTATCCACAAGGATTCTTCGGCAAAATATGTTAAACAACTAAGTCAAAGGGCTGTTTTATAAAATGGCAAGAAATCTAATTATTTGAAGATTCTCATGTTGCATATTTTAGCATATTGTTAAAATAAACACATACATACTTTACCTTTAAAGGGTTTGTTCACCAAAAAATGAAAATTCTGTCATTAATTACTCACCCTCATGTCGTTCCACACCCTTCGTTCATCTTCGGAACACAAATTAGGATATTTTTGATAAAATCCAATGGCTCAGTGGGGACTGCATTGACAGCAAGTTAATTCAGATGCCCAGAAAGCTACTAAAGTTATATTTAAAAGAGTTCATGTGACTACAGTGGTTCAACCTTAATGTTATGAAGTGACGAGAATACTTTTTGTGCACCAAAAAAACAAAATAACGATTTTATTCAACAATATCTAGTGACGGGCGATTTCAAAACACTGCTTCATGAAGCTTTAAAGCTTTACAAATCTTTTGTTTCGAATCAGTGGTTCAGAGCGTGTATCAGACGATCTCAAACTGCCAAAGTCACGTGATTTCAGTAAACGAGGCTTCGTTGCTTCATAAGTGTTTCAAAACTTCAGTGGGTCACGTGACTTTGGCAGTTTGATACACGCTCTGAACCACTGATTCGAAACAAAAGATTCGTAAAGCTTTAAAGCTTCATGAAGCAGTGTTTTGAAATTGCCCATCACTAGATATTGTTGAATAAAGTCCTTATTTTTTGGGGGGGTGGCTTTCTGGGCATTGAAAGTGTTAATTATCTTGCTGTCAATGGAGGCCTCACTGAGCCATCGGATTTTATCAAAAATATCTTAATTTGTTTTCCGAAGATGAATGAAAGTCTTAAGGGTGTGGAACGACATGAGGGTGAGTAATTAATGACAGAATTTTCATTTTTGGGTGAACTAACACTTTAAGTCTATAGATCAGTGATGGCTTTAAAATGGATTTAGTGATCATTATTTAGTCCCATACAATAAATGTTTGACACTGAAAAACCCTTACACTCATGAAATAATGTTTATTTCAGAGAAAAACAAACAAAACTGGCCAATACAGACTCATTTTTAAGTATAGAGTAAATATTAGTAACTTGACCTAATAAAACTGATCATGCATATAAAGATTAACTGCATTAGTAAGTGATCATAACATTTTTCTGAAATGGAAATGTATCTTTGTGTCAATCTCCAGTATTCCAGTTATTGCACCTTTGCCTGGTGGTTCCTAGGAATGTCCTATTGTTTTTATTGGCAGAACTACTGGTGTTAGAGTTCCCTCTCAGGAGTTTCCCCTGGCCCATACTGTGCCTCTGGATTCTTCTGCTACCAAAGGAAATTAGATTTTATGACCCTCTAAGACCAACTCAAGCACAGACCTTATTTATCATGGAAATATCTGGCAAGAAATTAATGAAGAAGTACAGTATAGAGGAGTCGAGGAGTGTGTTGGTTGTCTCCGCTTCAGCCCTCATAATAATAAAGAGAGAAATATAGACCTGATTTCCTGCAGAAGTTTTTGAAGAACTCCCATTTCCAATGGGATCTGTACAGAATCTTCTGTAAACCTCAATGAAGCATAGAGCAATGTTTTTTAGATTCCCAAATCTTAAATTTACTTGTTTTTTGTAGGGTGATCAGCTATGAGTGCTGCCCTGGCTATGAGAGGGCATTTGGCGAAAAAGGGTGTCCAGCAGGTATGTAATTTGAGTTGCATTCATGAAAGGAGGTTTATTATAATATAGCAATAATAAAATTGATTTATTTTTCAAAGCTCTACCTCTGGTGAACATCTATAAAACCCTGGGTGTGGTTGGAGCCACTACTACTAAGATGTACTCTGAAAGAGCGAAATTGCAGGAGGAGATCGAAGGACCCGGCAGCTTCACATTCTTCGCTCCCAGCAATGAGGCTTGGGCTGCGCTTCCCGCTGTGAGTTCCCAGCAATGCGTCTCCATAGATCACAGAGAACAAATAAAGTGTTTCCCGTCATATTCAGGCAATGCAGACAAAGAGTTCCCAGAAAACTTTATGTATTGTCTATCAAACTGTTAAAACATCAAGATAAGCTCAATGTCATTTTAAAATGTGCTGTAGGAAATTCTGGACGCCCTGGTGAGCAACGTCAACATTGAACTCCTCAACGCTCTGCACTACCACATGATCAACAAACGCTTGACTTCTGACGATCTCAAGCATGGTGCTTCATTCCCCTCTATGTATCAGGACTTTGATGTTCATATCCACCATTATTCTAATGGAGTAAGTCAAACGTGAATGAAGCCATTGGTTTGCTGCTTTAACCAAGTCTTGTTTAGATTTTCTTACTGCAAATATGTTGTTTACTTTATCTATGGTTAGTTAATACTATTAAAGGGTTAGTTCACCCAAAAAATGAAAATTCTGTCATTAATTAGTCACCCATGTCGTTCCACACCTGTAAGACCTTCATTCATCTTCAGAAAACAAATTAAGGTATTTTTGATAAAATCCGATGGCTCAGTGAGGCCTCCATTGACTACAGTGGTTCAACCTTAATGTTATGAAGCAAAGATATATTTTGTGCGCCAAAAAAACTAAATAACGACTTTATTCAACAATATCTAGTGATGGGCGATTTAAAAACACTCCTTCATGAAGCGTCAAAGCTTTACGAATCTTTTGTTTCGAATCAGTGGTTCAGAACTTGTATCAAACTGCCAAAGTCACGTGAATCATTGACATTTTGAAACACTTATGACGTAACAAAGCCTCGTTTACTGAAATCACGTGACTTCAGCAGTTTGAGATCATTTGATTTACGCTCCGAACCACTGATTCGAAACAAAAGATTTGTAAAGCTTCGAAGCTTCATGAAGCAGTGTTTTGAAATCGCCCTTCAGTCGCCCTCGGATTTCATCAAAAACATCTTAATTTGTGTTCCAAAGATGAAAGAAGATCTTACAGGTGTGGAACGAAATGAGGGCGAGTAATTAATGACAGAAATTTCATTTTTGGGTGAACTAACCCTTTAAGAGTGTTTTTAATTTCAAATGATTTGTTGTGAACTTGTGTGCACATTACCAAACCATATGTTTTGTTGCAGATTGTAACAGTAAACTGTGCAAGGCTTGTGAAGACAGACCAGCATGCCACCAATGGAATTGTACATGTTGTTGACAGAGTCATCACCGCCATTACGAACAATGTCAACTCTTTGATTGACACCGATGATGACCTGGACACTCTACGGGTAGATTGAGGGAATTTGCTGATTCAATAGGCTTTTAATTTTATGTAGTATAAATGGCACATTGAATGACTTTTTCCCTTTTCATTTAGACTGCAGTTGCTGCCGCTGGTCTCACCAGTCTGTTGGAGAACGAGGGCTCCTACACCATCTTTGCTCCAACCAATGAGGCCTTTGAGAAGATTCCTCCAGAAACACTGACCAGAATTTTGGGAGACCCTGTTGCTCTTAAAGGTACTTTTGTTCTTATTCAGCACTTCTTCTTCATGCATTTCTGAGTGAAATTAGATATTCAATGAGGATAAAATGTTAAGCGGGACTAATTTTATAAATTTGGAAGTGGTTAGATTGTGAAAAGTAGACATTACAGTACATACCAGATTGGAGCCATGTGATTGGAGATTTATTTGTAATGTCAGACAAACAAAAAAATGTTTCAGAAGCCAAGAAAGCTGTTATGCTTAAAGATCATGAAGACAAATGCTTTGTTTGCAATAATGTGCACACAATAAGACAAAAAAAGGGACAATTTTATTTTGTTGGATTTCAGTTTATGTTGGAGAAAAACACCAGATGCTGCAATAGCAGTTTCATTTTTTGTGTCCAGAATGATTAATATGGTATGTCTTTTTCCAGTAGCACAGCTGTGCTGATGTTGAGATGTGTTGTCATCTGGTCATCATTTTTTGGTCTCAATCCACTTTAGATCTGCTGAATTATCACATTCTGAAGAACTTGCACTGCTCTGAGTCAATTGTGGCTGGAACTCCTCTGGAAACCCTGCAGGGCTCCGTGCTGGAAGTCGGCTGCGATGGTCAAGAGATGACCATCAACGGCAAAGCCGTCGTCATGCAGAAAGATAAACTTGGAACCAATGGAGTCGTTCACTACATCAGTGAACTCCTCATCCCTGACTCAGGTATGATCTTTAGACTTCATTTTTAGATGCTGTTTTAGGGTCAGTGTCATGACACAATTTTTTGCTCAGTTATTAAAAAATACATTAAAAGTGCAATTCATACAATAGCTTGAATACACAAATTCTACTATATACTTGTTATTGTACACTATACTTGTTTTTAAATTTCTGATTTCGTTAATTTTGATATTTTTCAGGGCATAAAGTCAGATAATTTGATTTTTTTATGATGTCATGTGGTACTAGGGTTGAGTATTGTTTGAATTTTAATGATTCTGATTCCAATTCCGCTTATAAAGATAAATAACTTAACTTAGCAGTCGCACAATAAACTGAGCAAAGATATGACTGAAATAACGTGTTTTAAGATTTTCAGGTATTCAGTTATAGAAACTGTAATCAAATGTAAAATAACTCTTTATAAATAAAATATACATTACAAATGTGGTCACAAAAGGTTATTCAGTCAAGAACAGCGAATGAATTTTCTCTTCGTCTTTTGTTGTTTGATTAACGTTATTATAGAGATGGCAGCAGGAATATTAGGCTGCTGTCACTTTAAGAGCTGCACTGATCCAATATACTGTTACACATGCGTTCTCTTTGTCAACTGTTTACATTCACTTTAGACATAACCGACTGTGTTTACAAAGATATTTTGACATATTTTTGTGTGTATTCATCTGGAAAAGACCTGGAAGAGAACTCATTTCAGTATTGCATACTATACAGTATGAGAGACAGCTTTCTGCGCGCACGTTGTTTTCGTTTCAGCGCGTGGGTTTTCTTGTGCTTGAATGGTTTTAAAGTCATACTAAAATGCACACAAAGGTATCTGATTCCTGACTTTAAGTATTCAATTTCAGAATTGGAATCGATTTTCGATTCCCAACCCTATGTGGTGCTCATGATATTAGCTATACATGATGTTTTTTGTATATATTTACATTTAAACTTTCGCCGAAAATTGTTTCTCGGAATTGATTTTTAAATATTTTTCCTTTTCTCTCTTTTTTTTTAATTGACTTTTTAACCATACTGTATTCAATACTTTAATGTGCTTTCTTGTTTGTTTGTTTTAGCCAAGACCCTTCTGGAGCTTGCAGAGGGATCAGTTGTTTCTACAGCCTCAAATCTTTTTAAAGATGCTGGTCTTACCGATCATCTCATTGGTTCTGAGGCTGTGACCTTAATAGCCCCACTGAATGATGCTTTTAAAGGTTGGATCACTCCATTTTCTTTAATCTAGCAACTGAGCTTCAAGAAACTCTGAATTAACTTTAATTGTATCATTTGTGTGCAGACAAGAGCTTGGCCATGACACCCGACATGAAGAAACTGCTGAGAAACCACATTCTCAAGGAGAGGTTTTCCTCCAAGAGCCTTTACCATGGACAAGAGTTGGAGACTCTTGGTGGAATGAAACTTAGAGTGTTTGTGTTCAGAGATGTAAGTCTTTATATTTATCAATCCATCAACACACACATAAGAGCCACGTTTTTTTATTTCTAGCCATATTGTAGCTGGCAGCGAGGGTGGTATAGTTCTGTCCGCGCTCTCACATTTCTGCTTCGTAATGGAATTGCTAGACCACCGGAAACCTCTCCTTTGGATCACCTTAACATTTTCCACAGCCCACTTCATGCATCATCAGTCTTGTGAGAAAAGAGCTTTGAAACAAATCTGCTGATGTGTTTTACCAATAACCTTAACCATTTCACTTGCTTGGACGTTGCAGAACCTGTGCATTGAGAACGCCTGCATTGCTGCCCATGACAAAAATGGCCGCTTCGCAAATATGTTCATCGTTGATAAGTTCCTGACACCCCCCATGGGAACTGTCATGGACGTCCTGAAGGCAGATGATCGTTTTAGGTAAGAAGATGAAGTCTTACAAAATAATTCTGGCATCATTTTCTCACCCTAATGTCGTTCCAAACCCATATGGCTTTCTGTAGTCTGTAAGACAAAAGAATATCTTGAAGTTGAAAGTTGTCTATGATTTGTGCACTATATTCTTCTGAAGTCAAGAGGAACAGATAGAAATTTTAGCTGTTATTCACTGAATCTTCCCTTCTGCCGTAGCTCTGAAGTCAAATATGGCATTTGGTCAGAAGACACATGAGAACAAATGGTGTTTGGTGTCAAAAGGCACCGGCACACCGAAGCTATTAAGTCGTATAGTCTACATTTATGATGTTTTTTCAGTTACTTTTTGGATCTTGACACTCAAATGACCTTGTCCTTAAATGGAAATAAGAAAAAATTTCAAAAACTCACCTTTTGTATTCCACACAAGACAAAGTCTTAAGGGTTTAGAATGACTTGAGGTTGAGTAAATGATGACAGGATTTTCATTTTCCTTTTAAATAAGATGCTAATGACTGTTTAAGTCAATCTAGAGGGATAAACTTCAGTACCTCACATCAGTGGTGCATTACCCAAAATGCCCTATAAAAAACTAGAAGAAAAAATGTTCCACCAGAAAGGGTGTAATTGTTTTTAGTCTTATTGAAAGGAAATATGCAGCTGCCGTTTCTCACCCACATTCAAAGACCTCATTGTCAGTCTCTCAAATGTTTTTTTTCATAATGATAATCATGTAGTTGCGTGTTCAAACTTGAGGTTGTAATTTCTTCAGTTTTCTGATGACCTGGGTGGAATTTGAGCTGTCAGTCTAGCTGTCTTTTATAGCCTAAAGATATACTCCTAATAATGTGCACTGAACTTTCATCCGTACAGCACTTTGGTTGGCGCCATTCAGAGAGCAGGCCTGACTGAGCTCCTGAACAAAAAAGGGACCTACACCTTCTTCGCCCCCACCAATGCTGCTTTCAGTGCAGTGCCCTCCGCCGACCTCAACAAACTCATGAGTAATGAGCCGCTCTTGTGTCACCATATGTGTTCATAAAACAGATTTTTAGTGAATGATTACGCACCAGCTGGTTAGATTTGGCATGCGTTTGTTGATGTGCAGCCTATACTTACATCTGTTGTTGTACATAGGAGACCCCAAGGAGCTGGCAAGCCTTCTGAAATACCACATTGGTGATGAGTTCCTGGTCAGCGGCGCTGTGACCTCACATACCAGAATGAAGCCCCTTGAAGGCGATAAACTGGAGTTAGGCATTGTTAGTACTCATTACTGCAATCAATCTTATCTTATTATTGAGTGAAACGAAAAAAGAATGCTTTTTAGATTGTGTATCTGCAAAGAAGTAGAATATAGGTTGACATACTGGCACACTGCTGTTCAAAAGTTTTATGAAAGAATTCTTTATGAAAGCTGCATTTATTTGATCAAAAATACAGTAATATTGTGAAATATTATTACAATTTAAAATAACTGTTTTCTATATTTTAAAATGTAATTATTGCTTTGACGGAAAAGCTGAATTTTTTAGCATCTCCAGTCTTCAATGTCACATGATCAAGGAACATTTCTCATTATTATTATGTTGAAAACAGTTGTGCTGCTCAGAGTTTTTATGGAAACACTGATACACTTTTTTCAGGATTCTTTAAAGAATAGAAAATTCAAAAGAACATTATTTTAAATGGAAATATTTTGTAACATAAAAGTCTTTACTGTTGCTTTTGTAGAAAGCTTTTGTAACATTATCACTATCATTCAAAAGTTTGGGGTTAGTAAGAGTTTTTTTTTTTTTTTTTTGGGAAAGAAATTAAAGAATTTAATACTTTTATTCAGCAAGGATGCTTTAAATTGATCAAAAGTGACAGTAAAGACATTTATAATGTTACAAAAGCTTTGTATTTCAGATAAATGCTGTTCTTTTGAACTTTCTATTCATTAAATAATCCTGAAAAAGAAATGTACACAACTGTTTTCAACATTGATAATAATCATAAATGTTTCTTGAGCAGCAGATCATTATTATTATTAGAATACTTTCTGAAGGATCATGTGACACTGAAGACTGGAGTAATGATGCTGAAAATTCAGCTTTGCATCACAGAAATAAATTACATTTTAAAATATTTTCAAATAGAAAATAGTTATTTTAAATTGTAAAAATATATCACAATATTACTGTTTTTACTGTATTTTGGATCAAATAAATGAAGCTTTGGTGAGCAGAAGAGACTTCTTTTAAAAAACGGTAGTGTGTGTGTATATATATATATATATATATATATATATATATATAATTGAAATTTCTGTCATTATTTACTCACTCAGATGTCAGATCAAACTATATGCTGTTATTCTGTAGAATACACAGAAAAAAAAATTATGAATCATCAAAGAATTCATGAATATTAATTGCCATTTTGTCAAAAATATAAAATTCTCCTTTTGTTTTCCATGGAAAAAATAATTTTTAATGTACAGTAAATGATGATTGATGACAGAATATTCATTTATGGGTGAAATATTCCTGATTTCATCTGATAATTCTTAAATTACATTCTGATTTTTTATGTCTTTCAGCGTAACTCCACCATATATGTGAACAGAGTGCCTGTTGTCGAGGGTGATCTGATGGCTACCAATGGAGTTGTACATGCTGTTGACGTAATCATAAAGCCACTGCGTAAGCCATCGGTCAAATTTTCTTAAACATTTTGATAATATAAATATCTTATTTCAGAGCATCATAACAGTGTGATGTGCCACTGTGTTTTAGCTCCTAAGACTGTGAGTGACCAGGCTGAAGGCTCAACAATCAGACGCACTTCTGCTGTTAAGGTTAGTATATGTCATAAACTATTTTTCCCAATAAATCAGTGCCTATATTTAATTTCATTTTTTTATAAATACATTTTGTGCTTTTTTGAATTGTCAAAATAAATGAAATATATCTTCTCAATTTTCCATCCCAGGCTGGGTCTTATGTAATGAAAAATGGTATGCATTGTTTACTAACTTTAATGCCTCATAAATGCAATTAATAAAGAGTCCCAGATATATTTCATCTTTTGCTTGCGATTGTATTGAAATGTAAAAAATAATGAATCTTAATATATTTCTTGTCACATTACAGATGATCTCTTCCAGAAGGTCCTGAGAAGTCAGAGCAGCAGAACAATGCCTCGTGTTCAGTAAACGTAGCTCTGCAATGTAAAACTGTAATTCATTTTAACCTCCACCACTTTAAGAGGATGGAAACACACAGTTCAATGTCTTGTTTTGTGCAGTGGAGAGATAATTAGAAGACTAAGAAAATCCAGTCAACAAAAACAATCTGCATTGCAACTTTTTCAAATGCCAAAGACCCTTGGATGAAGAGCAATGTTTTTTTATATATCACAACTTGATGACAGCGATTTGTTATGGCACTTCATATGTTTTGGATATTCATTCAACTTCTGTTTTGGAATTTCAATCTCAGTTATTTGAATCAGATGTTGGTTCAACATTTTTTTATTAACATTTAGTATTTCTTTTTATTGTTTTTGGTTGTTGTATTTGATATACCTGTAGCATGTTTGCATGGTTTAAGCTGGAACAAATGCTATTTGGGCACATGAAAAAACACAGACCAAATTTATGTCTTCATTTCCCATGATCTACAATGTAAAACCTGTAACTTGTGCAGATTATTTGTCATACTTTACCAAAGATATTTTATGAAGAATCAAAGATCCTTGTCTGCATATTTCACAATAAAATGACCTTTTTGTAGCCAAAGAGTTATAGTTTACATATAACTAGTCAGTGCCCTTGAATGTAGTTTGCTCTGTCTGTTATAAGCCAATCTGTCAGTTCACTGAGCTGAATTCACAATGTGGTGGATTGTCATTATGTGGTGATTAATCTGTGTGGAATTAAAAGTCTCACTCAGATGATCATTTAAATGTCTGCTTGCTCTCATTATTCATGACTAAAGAAGTTCATGTTTCCTGAACATGCTTAAAGTCACCCTGAATCAAAATTTACGTTTTTTTAGCTTTTAGTGTGAATATGTTAGACTTAACGTTATGAATAAGATGTGTTATATAGATATAATCATTCAAAACTTACAGTCTCTCACTTCCGCTGAAATGGATCACGGATTTTCATGATTTTCACTTCAGCTTCACATCAAATCTTCTGTCCAATCAAATGCTCTCTAGAATCTAAAGTCCCGCCCCCTCCTACACTATAAACAGATGCTGAAATCGGCCATTTGTTCTCACATTTACTAGTTTCTATATGGTGAATGGCACATAGTGCACTATATAGGGGATAGGGAACGATTCAGACAGTGTAAATATTGACACGAATGAAGTCCATTTTCGGGTTAGTGTCACGTGATCCGCCGCAGGGGGAGCACAGTCAGCTCCGGTCCTGAAACAAAAGCACAGAGCGGATCATACACACGAGTCAGCACAGACCACAAAACGTTTGGACACATTTACATTTACATTTACATTTATTCATTTGGCAGACGCTTTTATCCAAAGCGACTTACAAGTGAGGAATACAGTAAGCGAGTCATCATGACGAGGCAAATAGGGACAAGAAGTGCTCACAATACAAGTTTTAGGCAGTGCTCAGAGTATCATAAGCTACAATAGAGAGAGATTAAAGGAAGTGAAGGAAGCAAAGAAAGGTAGGATAGAAAGGTATAGAATTTTTTTTTTTTTTTTTAAGATGAGGATAAGTGCTCACGAAAGAGATGAGTTTTCAGCTGTCTTTTGAATATTGCCAGGGATTCTGCATTGCGGATGAAGGCAGGAAGATCATTCCACCAGCGAGTGACAGTGAACAAGAATGTCCTGGAGAGTGATTTCGTGCCTCTCTGTGATGGTACATTTGAATTTTACAAACAATGCTATATTTTAAAGCAATTTATAGAAAAAAAAGGTTAGAGATTATGAGGAAAATTGGGTTTTACGAGCTTAATGGTTCTGGCTGAGCTGTGATCTAGGCGAAACGAAAAAGGGGAGGAGCTTCTAAATATATCCTGCCCTGTCTTCCTGTTTCATTGGAAATTACGTCAACATAGTGAATAAAGCTGTGTGTTCCAAGACACTTCAGTGGGCCTTTTAAAGCAAATTTTACATCATAACCAAAATCTACCAGCAGCTTATTTTGCTTCAGGACTTGGATATTACATTGAACATCATCCAGAGACTCAACACAGTACTGAAACTGTTTTTCATAAAAAGTAACAGAAATGTCCATCAATTGTAATATTAATATAATACTAAGTTAAAAAATAAATAATGTCATGTTTATCATTGTTGCCAGATGCAGGTGGTTTTAGTGGGAGGGGCATTCTCATTCTAGAGAACATCTGATTGGACAAAAATCAGTAAGGTTCAGGATGAGTCATCAATATTTATTTCTGTTTTCCTAGAAGAAAAATACTATAAATTTTCAATGCATATATCTGCTAAAGGTGAATTTTGTCATGATTTTTTTTGTTGTTGTTGTTTAGGGCAACACTAACATGTACAGTAGATGACCTTAAAGCTAACACATGGACTAAAAGCAATAAAACTTTTATTTACATTTCACGGGGTCTTTAAAAGTTGTTAAATCTATTTAATTTGCTGCCCTAAACTCACAATTATATAGTTCATTGCATTTTATTGTTTACATTTAGCATTGTTTTTCCACCCATGCTGTCCATGAGCCTATCAGAACAGCCCTGCCATTTCTGGATCCCAACCAACCACTGGAATCTGATGGGAGCTTCCGTAATGACTTTACATGGAAAGATGCCTGTTGTTCAAACCTGCCATTTGACTTTACTGAGCTTGTTATATCACCACATACACTCTGGAACAGTTTGAGGATGTTAAACAGAGCTTCTGTACCCTGCGGCGGTCCTGAGATGGGATGTCTCGAGTATCCCAGCAGAGCTAGAGTAGGAAACATATGTGTACAGTACCCTTTCTCAGCTGGCAGCCCGAACGAAACATTCCAACAGCGTTTTACTTCCATAGCGAGACACTGGCAGACTGTTTTGTGTCAGAGAGGGGAGTGAGATTTAGTGCTACTGGAAGCTGCTGGCAGACACACTTATTAAGTTATTACAATTTGCAGTATGTATCAACCAAAGGTCAATGTGCTGAAAAATATTGTGGATATGCTCATCTCCTCTTAGAAATGTTTAACCATGAAGTTAAAATCATTACAACACTGCACGGAAACAAATGTCAAGTGTAATAAGTCTACATCTGTATTAAATTCAGGATTACACTGTAGGATGCCTGAGATCTTTATAAATCATTTTAAGTCTGTTTTTCTTTAGTATCAATCCAGAGTATTCAGACATGTTTTGTCCACTTATTTGACCGCCTGCATTTCATTCAGATAACCAGTTTTGGTAAAGTGTTGTTATATGTAGCAATATTAGTGGTGATTTATTATTCTCTCCGCTGTGGACCAAATTGAAAAAGAAGTGTCTCTAGTACACCTACACATGGCTATTGAATGACATATCTCCTTTCTAATGGAAAACACATGTACGGCCATTGATGGCTCAATATAATGTTTTTTCCCACTCTCTATATCAGAATTGTTCTTCACGTGGTCACATCTACATTTACTGGTTCTATTTAAGTCAAAAATATTATTTAATTTGTCCGATTCTACCTGACTTCATTAGGTTACACCAAACAGTCATTTTTAAGGGTTAGATCAATATATGAGTAAAGTTTGATGACAAACTTTGAAGTTGGCTTGAGAAAGCCAAACCAGGAAATCTGAAAAAGTTTTAAAAGCTTGAGGTTTAAAGGTTTTACATTTGAAGAAGTTTAAATTTTAATGTTTTGATGTTTTAATTGTTTAGATTAACACATTGCTAACATGTTTTTGCATATTGTTAACACATTACTAACATGGTTTAGCACATTGCTAGCATGTTTTAACACATTTCTAGCACGTTTCTAGCAAGTTTAAGCATGTTACTAACATATTTAACGTTGTAAACATTATTTAGAACATTGCTTGCATGTTGCTAGCATGATTTACCATGTCGCTACCATGATTTAACACCTTGCTAGCATGATTAGCATGTTGTTAGCATTTTTAACACATTGCCAGCATGTTTCTAGCATTATTTAACATGTTGCTAGCATGATTATCACATTGCTTATATGAATTAGCACATTGCTAGCATGTTTCTAACATGGTTTAACATGTTGCTTGTATGTTTTAGCATGTTGCTAACATGATTAGCAAATTGCTAACATGATTAGCAAATTGCTAACATGAATTAGCAAATTGCTAACATGAATTAGCAAATTGTTAACATGAATTAGCAAATTGCTAACATGAATTAGCATGTTGTTAACATGAATTAACATTATAAGCATGTTTCTAGCATGATTTAGCACAATGCTAGCATTTAACATGATTAACATGTTTCTAGCATGATTTCACATTTTGTTAGCATGTTTTAGCATGTTGCTAACATGATTAGCATGAATTAACACATAATTAGCATGTTTCTAGCATGATTTAACATGTTGCTAGTATGTTTTAACATGTTGCTTACATGATTAGTATGAATTAACACATAATTAGCTTGTTTCTAGCATGATTTAGCATGTTGCTAGTATGTTTTAATATGTTGCTAACATGATTAGCATGAATTAACACATTATTAGCAGGTTTCTAGCATGATTTAGCACATGGCTAGCATTGTACATGATTAGCATGTTTCTAGCATGATTTCACATGTTTCTAGCATGATTTAACATGTTGTTAACATGATTAGCATGAATTAACACATTATTAGCAGGTTTCTAGCATTATTTAGCACATTGCTAGCATTTTAACATTATTAGCACGTTTCTAGCATGATTTCACGTTGCTAGCATGATTAGCTCATTGCTAGCACAAATTAGCATGTTGCTAGTATGTTTTAACATGTTGCTAACATGATTAGCATGAATTAACACATTATTAGCAGGTTTCTAGCATGATTTAGCACATTGCTAGCGTTGTACATGATTAGCATGTTTCTAGCATGATTTCACATGTTTCTAGCATGATTTAACATGTTGTTAACATTATTAGCAGGTTTCTAGCATGATTTAGCACATTGCTAGCATTTTAACATGATTAGCACGTTTCTAGCATGATTTCACGTTGCTAGCATGATTAGCACATTGCTAGCACAAATTAGCATGTTGCTAGCATGTTGACCTAGGATAGTCCCTTTTTTTGCTTTCTTAAGTCAACTTGATAACTCTTTAAATGTAACAAGCACACACACTACTCACTTTTCACAATGTATATTGATCTAACTATCCAACAAAGAGCAAACACAGAGTCATTGTCTGGCAACAAGAAGCTTGCTTGGAATATGCACAATGAAGTCAGAGCTTACTTTCAAACAGAAATGGAATTTAGGGCAGTCATTGCTAGTCATAAGTTTCAAATTAAATCTTTGAATTGCATGCAGCTGTTCTCTTTTAGCCGGATTGATAGAGCGAGTTTTCATTAATGGAAATGCTTACAGTAACAGAAACCAGCCAGCTTCAGTGTTCCTTCAAAAAGGCAGTGACATAAAAGAGACAAACTGTTTAGATTTGTGAAACGGAAAAGAATAAGTCTTTCTTGACACAGATGTTTTTTGATCTGGGTGGATGACTTTGACAACATGCATGACCTGCTCTACATATGTTGCCCTCTGATTTGGCCTTTTGCTGTGTGGGCTTGACCCACAATAGCTCCCTTATATCACATTCAGGACACCCAGTGAGAACAGATTGCAGAACCAGGTTTTCCAGTATCCATAAAACTCACAGCTTGTGAAAGCCTGAACCTTGTATGAACAAAATCTGTGAGGACTTCTTGAAAATCAAGGGGGAGACGCAAAGTAAAACAGGAACAGAAATTAAACTTAATCACCTTAAACTGCACAAAAACATCTCGCTCCACTCAGGAAGAGTAATGATTCATTTAATACCACTTAATAAACTTGTGGCCTCTGACACTGTTGTTTGTTACTTCAGGTGTCTTCAGTGTTTTAAAAACAAAACAAAAAAAAACTGTGACAAATAGTATTGTATCTTATATGCATTATTGTTATGTGTAATTTAAAACACAAATTTTTGTAAATCTTAAGAATTGTTTACATCAATTTGAAAGATTTTTTAAGAATAAATGAAATTGGGATTTGGGGAAGAGAAAGACTGACCCCTGGTGTTTACTTCAGGATGTGTCTTCCTGTTCCATCCAACAAGAAAGATGTGTGAGACCAATAAATAATTATTTTATCAGAGTAATACATGTGATTTGAAGCTGCGGGGTTTCCAAGGTTTTAGTATTTACTGATATAAATATATATACATGTTATTTTAAGTTAATATTTTTTACTCACATTTATATTATTAGAGTTTTCTTTAAATAAATAAATAATAGTCTGAGTGGTCGCGAAGCAGTAAAAGAAGCAACAACAAACCTATTTTTGCTGATGCGAGACTTTTATTTTGAAATAAGTGCGTGAAAGCAAAGACTACAGAACACAAGACGCGTCACTCGTATTGTTTTGAATGGGAGAAAGTGCAACGCGCAATATGGCGGAATAAGTCCCGCCTTCTAAATAAGAGCCAATCGCCGACTTGTAAAGTCATCGCGTCACTGCAGCGGCCGTTAGATACTCCGGTTTCTATAGAAACAGTCAGACTCGCGCCTCCGAAATGAGACACAAGAGACGCGCATTTAGGTCTGTGCATGCGCATTAGTTTGATCCAGCCTGAAAAATAGCGTTTTTTTTGTCATGATTCGAGCGTTTAGAAAAAAAATTATGAGACAGTTGTTGTCAGATTTCATTGGTGATTACAAATATGAAATTTAATCGAAAGCTTGGCAAACAGCTTTGGAGAATTTGATGTTTCCCCATTCAAAGAGATAGGAGCTGCACTTGCATTCCCGAGAGGCGTTTCAAAGATGGCCGCCGAGTGAAATGACTTGTCTTAAAGGGACTTTGGTGAAAGCTGCTGAATCTTCTGTCAGATGCATTTTAATTAAAGAGCGCCTGAGAAAACGCGTTATACTGATTCACCGGTGTCAGGCTATGTCAGTGACATTATTCTAACTTTTTTTCGTAACTTGTTACGAAATAAAAGTCTCTCACCTCAGAAAAGCTACCTTTCCGTTACTGTGCTCATAGCGTGCTGTAGGAGGAGAGCGGGGACGGTTGCACTTGCAACATTTAACATTTCAAGTTAAAAAAAGTATTTTTTTTTATGATCAGATTATTTGTCATACTGTCTAAACTGTTTGGGTGAAGCATCGTAAAGTCATATCATTTTAATCAGTGTTTTCTTAGCTTCTAAAAGGCATAGATAGCATGTGTGCTATTGTGTCAAGCTAACATAGCAAGTTTTAGCATGGCTGTCAGTGAAGAGACAGTTGCCTGATCACAACACTGATGTAAAACCTTGTCATAACATAACAAAATTATAATTTTATGTATTAAAGGGATAGTTCACCCAAAAATGAATTGACCCAAACTATAAATTTCTTTGTTCTGATGTACACAAAGGAAGATATTTGGAAGAATGTTTGTAACTTAGAAGATCTCGCCCCCTTTAACTACCATAGTAGGGGGGAAAAATACTATAGTAGTTAATGGAGGGCAAGATCTGCTTGGTGTATTGTGTATTATAATAATTTACCAAAACCTGGTTGTTACTTTTTTCTTTTACTAGTGTACTTTTCTTTTACTCATACAGCCAATTTAATTTAGTTAAGACCCTGTCTGTGCACAAGTAAAATAAATAAATTTGAAAATGACATTAAAGAATGATTTCATTACATTGTAATGAATGTTGCAACTGCCCCGCGTAGACTATTGCAACCGTCCACTGTTATGGGGTCAGTTGCTACATTTGACTCAAGTATAAATTGTACACACACTACCAGTCAAAAGTTTGGAATCGGTAAGATGTTTAATGTTTTTAAAAGAAGTTTCGTCTGCTCACCAAGGCTGCATTTATTTAATTAAAAATACAGTAAAAACAGTAATATTGTGAAATATTATTACAATTTAAAATAACAGTTTTCTGTTTGAATATATTTTATAAAGTAATTTATTCCTGTGATCAAAGCTGAATTTTCAGCATCATTACTCCAGTTTTTAGTGTCACATGATCCTTCAGAAATCATTCTAATATGCTGATTTGCTGCTCAAGAAACATTTATGATTATTATCAATGTTGAAAACAGTTGTGCACTTTTTTTTTCAGGATTCTTTGATGAATAGAAAGTTCAAAAGAACAGCATTTATCTGAAATACAAAGTTTTGTAACATTATACACTACCGTTAAAAAGTTTGGGGTCAGTAAGAATTTTTATTTTTATTTTTTTTTAAAGAAATTAATACTTTTATTCACCAAGGATGCATTAAATCAATCAAAAGTGACAGTAAAGACATTTATAATGTTACAAAAGATTATATTTCAAATAAACGCTGTTCTTTTGAACTTTCTATTCATCAAAGAATCCTGTAAAAGAAATATTGTACACAAATATTTTGTACAATTGTACACAATAAATGTTTCTTGAGCAGCAGATCAGCATATTAGAATGATTTCTGAAGGATCATGTGACACTGAAGACTGGAGTAATGATGCTGAAAATTCAGCTTTGATCACAGGAATAAATTACTTTATAAAATATATTCAAACAGAAAACAGTTATTTTAAATTGTAATAATATTTCACAATATTACTGTTTTTACTGTATTTTTAATTAAATAAATGCAGCCTTGGTGAGCAGACGAAACTTCTTTTAAAAACATTAAAAATCTTACTTTACTGAATCCAAACTTTTGACTGGATGCTGATGGCTTAACATAGTGTCGGCCCAGATCCGGCCCACATCTGGACCGCGTGTAATCCACATGTACCAGATGTGGGCCAGATCTGGGAC
The DNA here is from genome assembly GCA_037950675.1 of Hypophthalmichthys molitrix. Taxonomy (NCBI): domain Eukaryota; kingdom Metazoa; phylum Chordata; class Actinopteri; order Cypriniformes; family Xenocyprididae; genus Hypophthalmichthys; species Hypophthalmichthys molitrix. The sequence goes on from CM075505.1 coordinate 26,991,749, forward strand.
ACATTATGTTGCTGTCTGGGAAAAGTGTTGCAACCGTCCCGCTCTCCCCATATCACTCCATTATAATAAAGTGCAAAAGAAATTATGAGCATGCAACATCGTAGTTATGTTGTCAATTACCAAAAAGTACCAATAAATAACGTTCCATGTTTCATTAACAGTTTATGTTAGTATTGTGTGGTAGCTGTTGTTTTTGTAAACACAAAATGCCAGTTTTCACTTTGTGTTACTTTGTAGATTTTTGAATGACTGTGGCGGCTCATACCAACTTACCATCCTTATTATATTAACAAAATCTAGTTTAGGACTATTATTTAATAGCCTTACCTTATACAGTTTATTCATCAGTATTAGTCATATTCTTACAATTCACATGTATGTTAAGTAAAGTGCAACGGCACTTGTGTGTGTGTGTGTATTTTTGTCAAATAAATTTGCTTGGTTTTTTTTTTTGTTTTTTTTAATAAAAGCAAATTTATTATCATTTTTATTGTATTCCTACAAAATTGGGTCACGGCTTAATGACCACATGTCTTTTAAAAAGAGAAAGCCAGTGCAAAGAGTGCATAAGTGGGATCATGGGATGTGAACAGATAAATATGCATCATGTGAATATGAATCTAAACTTACCCCTTGGCTCATTCATAACAATATCATAACCCCACTTGTTTGAGATGCTTCTTGAAAACCAGAGAGAAACCCTGAGAAAAACTCATTATTTTCACATCTGCAGAGTCAGCTCAGTGTTATTAAATGCTTAGTTGATTAAACATTATACTTATTATAAATATAGATTCGTACAACCACTATAGATAGATAGATAGATATATAAATAGATAGATATATAGATAGATAGATTATTCAATGGACTTTCTGCTGCATAAACGTTTCTACTCGCCCAATAATATAGATGGGCAAACTAATTAATTTGAATATGACCTCGTGTGTATGCGCGAGTAAGCAAACACCGCGTAACTCGCTCTCTATTGGCTGTTGCACTACTGAAGTTTTAAAAGCCAGACAGAGTGGAGCCAAGTTTCGTGACGTCACGTGACCGTAGCACAACTTCAAGACGGCTCAGGCATATCATAGCAACCAACTGTATCCTTCCGCCTTTATAGCCTATCTAGAGTAGACTAAATGTATGTGGTATTCGCTCATTATGACAAGTTTGATTGTATGCTGTACACAGATTTGTTTCCCCAGATAATTTTCACATAAATAGATGCAGAACATAATATAAGCATAGTGTAAGCATGTTGAAACTAATAAAATGATAAAAGTCCGTTTTAAAATATTGTTGGCATAGAATAAAATAATACTGTGTTAGAAATACATTTCAGCCTGTTTTATAAATTGCCAACCATATATATATATATATATATATATATATATATAGTGTTCATTCGTCCTAACTTGCTGTAATTATATAGTTACAGCAAGTTAGTACGAATGAACACTAAAACACTAATAAATGTACATACTAAGCAATAGAATAATTTATAGAGTTAATTTTATCACTTACGGTTACTTTCACCATACCATCAAATAGTGCCTTCTGTTCTAATGTAATTACAACAGGCATTTTCCTCTTAGTAAATGCCTTCTGATGTTGTCCATCTTACAGCCAACCTTCATACAAGCCACATACAACACTATACTCCATTTATCACAGACATCTTTTGATTATCTCAAGTGCATCTGCAGGCACTGAGCTGCTAACAGTGAGGAAGAAGAGTAGTAGGTTGTCAAATGGGCGGATGGATATGCACTAATGTGCTTCGCCTCCAGTCTGTTTGACGCCAGGACGGGTGAGAGACGAGGGAAAGAGAGGCAGGAAAGAAGGAAAAAAACTCCTTCATGTCGGTGTCTGTAAAACAGAGCAAAGGTCGACAGACGCTACACCATTTCATGAAAGGTATGCAAACTATTGTTAATACATCTAGCCGATAACGACGGTTCATTGGTCACTTATCAACTTTATTCCAGTAGGGATGGTGGCTTTTCCGCAGGGGGTGTTGAAGTGATTGAAAAAGTTTCCTTGTTGTTTTTTTTCCCCTTTTTGTGCGAATGAGGTGAGGAAAACACGTGAACGAAGTATATTTACATTTTATAAAAATAATATTTAAAATATTTAAAATATGTTATATACAGTTATTTTGAAGTTGTTATGGTTATTTGGGTTTAATTAAACCGCAAATGTAAATCGCTAACTGGCTATGTAGCAACTCGGCTAGCAGTAAGTTTTTACACAATAGAGAAAAAGAAACGTAACAAAAATGTAGCCAAAAATATATAGTTGTGATTTTTAAAAAGTTTTGAAAACGGATAATGTTATCAAAAATAAAAGCGGTTTGAATTTAAATTTAGTGCCCATGTTTTGAACTCAATCCCACAAAGTTGCGGCTAAATGTAGCTTAGCTTCACTCCACTCGTTTATTGAGCTAATAAATGTTTACTGTTTAATACTGATTCTTATATATTTACATACAAAACCTTACGAGGATCAAATAAGCAACAGTGTATTTTAATAATAATTAGTGTGTAGTAGAAGAAAGTGACTGTTCGCATTCTTGTGAGGAGAGATGTGCGTGTCGTGGCGTGTCTTACTGGCTGTGTCTCAAAACCTAGTGTGCTGCCCACTCAGACAGCATTTTGGGGCTTTATAGTCTCAAAAAAAACTAGTGTTCTGCCTTGGCTCAAACTTCCTAAACGTGCCTGTGATGCGCCAAAATGCTGTCTAGATGGGCAGCTACCTCGGTTTTGAGGTACAGTTACTGAGTCTATCTTATTTTAACCCCTTGAAAGCACATTTACAGATCTTTGTTTAATGTTTAGCGACCAAGTCGACCATTTGAGGGGTGAAGTTTACGTTTTACCATCTCTTTGATCGTTACCATCGAGCATTTGAGCTGGTGTGATGAGCTTTTGTCATTCATCCATGTGTGCAGTCTTTGGGAATATCCATGGTGTCCTTCTCAAAGTTCATCATTGAAGCAGTTGTGAGGATGAAGATTGTTGTGAAGAGATAGGTGGTTTTTGTTTTGGGGTTTAAATGTAGTCTGGGACTTGTTTATTTGTTGGAGTGTTGCTGAACCTTGTAGATAAAGTGCATGCACAAAGGCAGATGCTGCACTTTAAATAACATTTTTCAAAGTATCAATGTCAATCCTTAGTAGAAACGCATTTAAAAGCCATCAGCGTGTTTTTGACCTTGACAGAGGGGAGGTTTAGATGCGGTCAGCTTGTAACATGTTAAGAGATGGAGTGCATTCAGAGAGCAGCATCACCATGTTCCTGGCTTTCATGCATTGCATGAGAAGATTCTGATTTGTAAGTATTATTGCTCAGTTTTTTTGCATGGTGTTGCATAAATAACTATCTTTTATTTTCAGCAATACCACATGCATTCCAACTCGGCTTACTTTGATCTCCAGTACATACACTTGTCATTTTTTTAGGTAGGATAGAAATTAAACAGTCTGGGTTGGTAAAGATTAACAATATACATAGTATATAGCCAGTGAATGAAAATAAACCTTTCAGACAATGGGTCTCATTCACTAATAATTGTGTGGATATTTATACACAGGAGAATTTCTCACAAAACAATTCCGCCTAATTCACAACACGTGCTTACGCACATGGATTTGTTCTTGCGTTAAAGATTTTGGAGTATTCTAAATGGGCGACCGCGTGCACGAGGTTAGAAATTTGCATAAAACACGCCCAAACCATGTCCATTTTCGTGCTTTCCACACACCTTTTCCTTTCGTCGGTCTCATCAAACATGACACTCTCACCTGAGAGCATGCGCAGCAAGATCCACGAGCAATGCCAAGTGTGCCATCCTCCAAACAAGTTTAAATGCAAAAAACACTTTTAATACAGACCCAGATTTCAGACCTCTGATCACCCAGTATGTATATACAACATTTGAAAATATTAAATATGTATATACAACATTTTATATCAACACACAAGTGTGATTTTTACGTGGTTTCAGCTTTTTTTTTTGTAAATTTATAACAAAAGTTATTGATTAATCATGTTTTGTTCATGAAAATGTTGGTACGCAGATTTCACGCACAAAGTTATTAGTTAGTTTTTAGTTCCTTGCAATAGCAGAATTTGTTTCCATCGAGTCTCTGAATATCTGCCAACGTGTAACATCTGTCACATAGATGTTCATGTGAGCGCGCACATCTGTTGTCGATCTTGAGCTGTGACCTGATCCTGAATAATATCGATCAAAATGAATGTAATGCATTGAAGATGTATATCTTTTTCTCTGCGTTCTTGGTAGTATTTTTTTGAGGCAGTGAGAACAATAGGGTGGTTATTGTTTATGTGCAGCATAAAGAGGGTCTATCCCTATTTGTGTTGATGATGTAAGGCTCCAGGGATGGAGAAGACTGGATGGTGTCAAGCAATTAAACAGCCCCCCTCCTAACGACTGCATCTTTGGATGGGTGTGACCTTATTTACAAAAAGAGAAATGTTCTGGATTTGTAAGAGCCTTACTTGTCTGATCATAGCCGAACTGATATAATCGTAAGGCTGTGTTTCTGTCTTGCATCTGTCGTGCTCTTAAATGTCACTGAAATGTTAGATGGCTCTTTCAATCTGGCTATTATACCTAATTGTATACGTAATTAGATTTTAAGGATAATGCATGGGTTGTAGCCCACTAGAGGCATTGCGACTGCACGACAGTCCTTGTAATAAATCAATTGATCCAGTAGAGAATAAAAGCACCTCTTCCTTGGTCTGGAGCTCTATTAGTGTCAAAATGTGACTCCATTATGATTTAGAAGGCTGATTTCATGTAAATGGCACTGCCTTTGAATGTATATCATAATTATAAAGCAACATTAAGATGCACATCTTCTGATAATCATTTTGCGGTTGTGGTCAGCATTATTCTTTCTCATTATTTGGGATGAAGCAGATGACTGTCAATTTTCATTTTATGGCCTTAATAGACCCATGCCAAACATTTCTACTTTGCTTTTTAAAGCAAAATGGCTTCCTCATCATGAAATAAGAGCACAGAAAGAGTAAAAGCTTTAAGTGGGAGGCTTTTGTGACTGCTAGAAAAATCAATATGGGTAATGCTTTCTGTGCTTCTTATTTTGCAAGTGGAGCAGCTGAGTGTGAAGGCAGGATGAAGATAGGGAACAGGGAAGTGTGTGTTTGTGTATTGAGCTTCTATATTGCTGATCTGAGTCCTCTACTTCCTATTGTTAAAGCTTTGTTATCATCAGTCCCTCAGCAATAAAGAGAGGCAGAGTGTGCTGGTTACAAGCTGATTGCTTGTTTCTGCTGATAAGCAAGACGTTTTGGTGTGTGCCGCCGTCTCATTGAACATAATCACAGGCAGATTTCAGGAATTCAATCTCTAGATTTATTTTTACCATTCACAAAGTTTGCCATTGATCAGAGCAGTTTAAAATAATGAGTTTTAATACAATTAAGCTCTGTTGGTACAATTTGGCAGCATATGTGGTGTAATGTTCATTACCACAAAAGAAATACCTCCGTTTTTTTTAAAACGTACTACATGTACAGTACTTGGGCAGCTCCATGGTTAAATGTTGACATACATGCTGTTTTGAAGGTATAGCGTCAAATTATACATGCTTACGTAAGTCTAGTAAGAAAATAGCTTGTCGGTTTTACAGCTCCTATCATAGCTGTGTAGCTATGAAATATTATGTGCAATGATCCAAGAAGAATGTTTACATCAGGAATTACATCGGTGACGAATGGTGTATAAATTTAACACCAGCCCCCAGTGAAATGCAGGTACTTTTTCCTCATTGAGTAGGGTTTTTTTTTTTTTTTTTTTTTTTTTGCTCATGTCATGTGACAGGTGACTTAACCAGTCAACATTTGACATATACTGTTTCTTGTATGCAAATAGTGCAAACGTTATAGCTCATATAACACACATTTAAAAGAAGAATTTATATATACATTTGAATGTTTTTTTTTATTTTAAACCCTTGAAGTACATATTCCCATATACTTGCTAGTAACTACTTTACTATTACTGCAATTTTTGAAGGACTAATCAGTTTTTCTTCTGTTCAGTTTATCCAGCAGAAGCTGTCGACAGAGCTACACTTTGGGGTCCATTTTTTAAAATAAATTAAGACATTTTTTCAGCAAGGATGCATTAAATTGATCAGAAGAGACTTTTATAATATTACAAAAGATGGCTATTTCAAATAAATGCTTTTCTATTCAAAGAATCCTGAAAGACATTTCCAGTTTGGTTCATGGATTCTCGTCCATGGAATGCATCACCTCCCCTATTTTGCTGGTTAAAGGGATAGTTCACCCAAAAAATTACAGATATCCCATGATTTACTCACCCTCAAGCCATCGTATTTGTACATGACTATCTTCTTTTAGACGAACACAATCGGAGTTATATTAAAAAATATCCTTGCTCTTCCAAGCTTTATAATGGTAGTGAAGCAAAGCTATGGGTTTTGTAAGAAAAATATCCATATTTAAAACTTTATAAACTAAAATAACTAGCTTCCGGCAGACGGTCTACGCAAATCAACTTGCGGCAAAAAAGTAACCCCTGACGCGATGTAGGAGTAGCGGAAGCTTAGACGCCTCTCGCGGTTTAAACTCAAGCTCCTCTTCTCTTATATTGAAATCCTCCGATATTTCTCTTTAAAAATTCTCATTTTAGACTTCTAATTCGTGACCGGTGTTTTGTTTTGCTCTATCCTCTGCGCTTCGGCATTTGTCAATGCGTCATGCATCTGGTCAAAGGTTACTTTTCCGCCGTAACTCAACTTGCGTAACTCTGTTTGCCTGAAGCTAGTTTATAAAGATTTAAATATGGATATTTTTCTAACAAAAATGCACCATTTGCTTCAGAAGGTCTTTATTAACCCCCTACTTTTATGATGGATGGATGCATTTTTTTGGACTTCAAAATCATGAGCGCCGTTCACTCCCATTATAAAGCTTGGAAGAGCTGGGATATTTTATAATGACTCCGATTTTGTTCGTCTGAAAAAAAGATAGTCATATACACCTAGGATGGCTTGAGTGTGAGTAAATCATGGGATAATTTTCATTATTAGGTGAACTATCCCTTTAATCATCACAAGCAAATTGCAATTGAGGATTTTTTAAAAATAGAGCACTCGAATTTAATCGCCCTAATTGAACCCCTAACATTACCTTTCACATTTATCTCATGAACTGCAAAATTAGATTTGTACTGGTGGAAGACAATGACATGTCAATTAAAGCTTGTGCTATTAATGTCAGGGATTGTTTGATTGCTCCTGCTTCCGTTGTATATATAATGCCTGTACACAAACAGGGCTTGAACAATATAGGGGCAGCTCTGTTGTACTGACACCGATGGTGAAGTGGGAAGAGATGACCTACTTCACTTACTGTTTGGAGATGTTCGGCTGTTGCTCGCCCATCTTAACTGCACCTTTCATGGTGGACAATTTTAACAGTTTTAACAGGACAAACACCGTAGTGGTCTGGAAGTGAGGAGTGATTTGAATAGTAACATCTTGTCCCGGAGAGCCAATGGGCTGATGTTTGGCAGCTGAACAGGTCAAGGGGAAGGGATGTGGCTACAGGAAGTGCCTCTCAGAGGTCTTATATCCTCTCTGTCCTGGTTACATTTGCAAGTTTTTCAACAGCTGTGCTGTGCTCCCGCTCGCTCTCACCATGGGAGCTCCCTGGGTGGGGCAGCGGGAGGCTGTTGCTTACAGATTCAACACAATGAGTCTGTTGTAGTTCACCATAACACATGGGAGATGGGTACATCCTAACAGTTATCTGCAAGACCCCAGATGTGTGCGTACGTGTGTTGTTTTTATAACTGAATAGGTGGTAGCTTTTTTTGTGCACATCCTTCACTGTGTTTTTATTTTATTTTTTTATTTTTTTTAAGATGCAGGCACTAATGTAGTGGGTTTTAAATGTGTGGTCAGTTGTTACAAAACTCGTGAGTAGTCTAATTGTATTGTCCAAATATTACATACAATCTGAACCAGTTTTTCACTACTGTGAAGAGCTGAATAGCTGGAGGGTAATTTTGTCATCCATAAAAGGCTATGTACTACACTATGTTCTTCAGGGATCCCAGTCTGAATTTGCATGACTTTTCCAGTTTTTTTTATGGTTTACTAGATAACAAAAAGAATGAATTTACCTTCGGTTTTCAGGTCTAGAAACTAGTGTTGTTAAAAATATTTCGATATGTATCGATACTGAAATATCTGAAACGGTTCCAATACTCCTTTTCTGCAGTATCGATACACCAATGCTAGCCATGTGTTCTCACTCTCTGTTCTCTCCGACGGCAAATTGACACACACCCTCCTCCTCTCATTCACTCGTCTCATTCGCTCCGGTTGAATAGTGCTTGTATTGCACATAATTGTAGTCATTCCCGTAGGTTTTGCGCTCACACCAAAAGCACACGCACCACTGATCTATATAAATGCACTCTCATAAAGCCACCTCTCAAACAGCTCGCGAGTACAAAATTGACTCCTTTTTTGTGGCTTGTTGCCCGTAAACAGTCAAATACATACAAAATTCCAGTATTGTGACAACACTACTAGAAACTACACTTTTTAAAAATGAGGCTTCCTCATATATCCAGGTTTTCCTAGATACAAACAGATTTTGATGGGGTGCATTAAAATAAGAAATATCTTGATTTTCAGTTTATTTTAAAGCTTATTGTAGATAATTTGTTTGCTGTAGTCACCATTTCCTTCCCCCCCCCCATGTTGTTTTTCACCTTTTTAGCCGCCTCCTAATTTTAAATTAGATAACATAAGGTTACGAAAGCTATATGCATAATTATTAGATTTTAGCATGTTGTTGTTGTTGTTGTTGTTTAAACTCTTTTTATTAGATTATAGAAGATCCAATCAAGTCTCTCCTGTCAGATATTTGTCATCATTATAAATCGCCTACACACATTTTATTTCCAAACTAATGTCAGTTTCTCTTTTTGTTGCAGGTGCCCCCTCTTGAAGTGTCAACCTCTGGCCGCAACCGATATCTGGCATGGATTAGTCTCTAATATCTAATAGGTGTCTCATCAGTGTTATCAGCCTTAATTCCTCAGTTGCCCTTTATACTAATTTTCTGAGTGGTTGTGACCCAGTTCCACCCCTTGCTTCACTGCAGGCCTTCCTGAGTCCTTAACACCAGCAGCTGCGTCCTGCTTTAACTTCCTGTCCTTGGTCCTGCAAGGCTAAGCTTGTCCACTCCCCACCCCCCCACATACACAAACACGCACATAATCATCTTCCTGGCACACTGCTGGTCGAGATTGCTTCAGATCCCACTTCCTGGTGCAGCCCAGCACTATGACCTCCATGTCCAGTCTGTTCTCCTTCACCAGCCCGGCGGTGAAGCGGTTGCTGGGCTGGAAACAGGGTGACGAGGAGGAAAAATGGGCAGAAAAGGCTGTGGACGCCCTGGTGAAGAAACTGAAGAAGAAAAAGGGTGCCATGGAGGACTTGGAGAAGGCCCTCAGCAGTCCAGGGCAGCCCAGCAAATGTGTGACCATCCCCCGGTCGCTGGATGGGCGGCTACAGGTGTCCCACAGGAAAGGCCTCCCTCATGTCATCTACTGCCGCGTGTGGCGCTGGCCTGACCTGCAGTCACATCACGAGCTCAAACCTCTTGAGGTGTGCGAGTATCCATTCGGTTCCAAACAGAAAGAAGTGTGTATCAACCCATATCACTACAAAAGAGTTGAAAGTCCAGGTAAGTCTTGACTGGTGTGTTCATATTACTCTACACAAATGTTTTGTCATATTAAGAATATTACTGACAATTTTATGGAAGAGTGATACAAGTACACTACAGTTGTGATCAGTAAGATTTTTAGAAATGTTTTTTGAAAGAAGTCTCATTCTCACCAAGGCTGCATTTATTTGATTAAAAAAAATATATAGACAAAACAGCAATATTGTTAAATATTATTACAATTTAAAATAACTGTTTTCTATTCTAATATATTTTAAAATGTAATTTATTCTTGTGATGGCAAAGCTGAATTTTTAGCATAATTATTCCAGCCTTTAGCTGCACATGATCCTTCAGAAAGCTTAATTTGCTGATTTGATGCACAAGAAACATTTATTATCAATGTTGAAAACAGTTGTGCTGCTTAATATTTATGTGGAAACACTTTTACATTTATCAGTTTTCTTTGGTAAAAGCCAAAGAGCAGCATTTATTAGAAAAGGAAATCTTTACTGTCATTTTTTTAGCAATCTAATGCATCTGCATCCCTTCTCCCAAAAAAAAAAAAAAAAAAACCTGACCCCAAACTTTAGAATAGTGTATTTTTCACCCAATCGCTATTTCGCCTTAACAATTTAATATGTTTTGATGAACAGTGTTAAAACTCATTTGACCAATCTAGGGTTGTCAAAAGTACCGACTTCGGTACCAAGTCGGTACTCAAATGTTAAAAATGTGACGATACCAGCATTTCCCCTAGCATTTTGAGCACTGTTGAGTGGATTCTTAAACACTGCTGATTGGTCATTGTGTTCACATGCTCAACAGATATGTCTGTGATTGGCTGCAATGATCAACACTTCAAAAACATGATGTAAATATACACAGATACACACAGGAGCATTTGAAAGCTGGCTGTCTATCAGCGGATCCCTAATATGTCCACTGATAGACAGATCCGCTGATAGGCGCCTGCTTTCAAACGCTCCCATGTGTATCTGTGCTCAGTGCAAGAGCGTCAAAGATGTCTATTTAAAACATGTTTCGGAAGCGTTGATCATTGGAGCCAATCACAGACATCTGTTGAGCGGGTGAACACAACGGCCAATCAGAGGTGTTTAAGTTAGTCAGAATACGCTCAACAGCACTCAAAATGCTAGGTAGGAATGCTGGTATCTTCACGTTTTTAAAGTTTCAGACTTGGTACCAAAGTACCGGTACTTTTGACAACCCTAGACCAATCACACATCATTAAATCCTTCTCAGCTGATTTCATCTGTCTTCTGAGACGCTACCATTGACAGCAAACAAACTAAATACAGACAAAATAACAGAGATTGGTAAACATATGTGTCTCCTGTGAGGAAATGTGGCCTGTTATTTCCTCTGCATATCCAGTGGTATAGACCGTGTTGACTATCAGATATCCTTTGCCTCCAGAGGCCCTCTGATCTCTGTAACCTCTATTGCCCTCTGCTTAGATTGAGATGTGCACAGTATTGAGCTTTTCAAGGGCAGATATCACATGTCACTCAGGAGAGAAAACACATTTCTGTTGAAGCTGGAAAACTGATCTGTTGTGCCTTAGCTATTACCTTGGAGCCCGAGCCAGCCAATCAGCACACAGATATCAAGGATGCTGGTTTCTTTTTTTTCGCCATAAATATTTAAAATAGAATGTCAGAATGATCTGTTCGGATGTTTAAAATGTTATTATCTTTTCTCAGTGCTTCCTCCGGTTTTGGTGCCACGACACAGCGAGTTCAACCCTCAGCACAGTCTTCTGGTGCAGTTCCGCAACCTGAGTCACAATGAACCTCACATGCCTCTCAACGCCACCTTCCCAGAGTCTTTCCAGCAACACAGTGGAGGGAGCTCCTTCCCCATCTCTCCAAACTCGCCCTACCCTCCGTCTCCTGCCAGCAGTGGCACCTACCCCAACTCTCCTGCAAGCTCTGGGCCATCCAGCCCCTTCCAGCTCCCAGGTACACACAACACCAGTCAAGATATTGATAGCCCTTTCGGGATATGTTTGCTAGTGGCAAACTGATGTTTTTTATTTTCTTTGCTGAATGGATGTGACACTGAATGATAAACCGGTGATATGACGGTGAGTTGTGCAGTGTCGATTGCTGTCAGTAAACAATGGAAATGCCAGCTAAGCAGCACACCAAAGCCCAGGGACTTCAGTCCTGCTGGTGGGTGCCCACCACTTGGCACTGGCTTGCACTTCCTCTATTCTGCATCAGAGTGATTTGCTGATGCCTGCATCCGTAAGCTGGGTGCACTCAGGCAGAAGGACAACAATGTTTTATAGCGCTGTGGGTTAGAACTTAAGCTGGTTTTATTCATAGAAATTACTCGATTCATTGCAGCATCTGATCTGCCTTAGTGATTAAACAATGGAAGTACTCTTTGATGAATATGGCATGTACGTCGCGAGTATAACTGCTATACAATATAAGCTCCTTTTTGTGTCAACAGCAGTCTTTAGTGGGCTAATCACTAGTGCGGTTCCAACAGCATCAACATTATTGTGCAAATGTTTGGCATCAGTAAGATTTTGTTTTTTGAAATAAGTTAATACTTTCATTCAGCAAGGATGATTAGTTCACTTCAGAATTCATATTTCCTGATAATTTACTCACCCCCCATGTCATCCAAGATGTTTCTCTTTCTTCAGTCGAAAAGAAATTAAGGTTTTTGAGGGAAACATTCCAGGATTTTTCTCCATATAGTGGACTTCAACATTTACCAACCTGTTGAAGGTCCAAACTGCAGTTTCAGTGCAGCTTCAAAGAGCTCTACACGATCCCAGCTGAGGAATAAGGGTCTTATCTAGTGAAACAATTGGCCATTTTCTAAAAAAAATAAATGTATATACTTTTTAACCACAAATGCTCGTCTTGCACTGCTCTGTGATGCGCCACGCATTATGTAATCACGTTGGAAAGGTCATGTGTGACGTAGGCAGAACTTTTGTGGTTAAAAAGTATGTATTTTCATTTTTCAGAAAATGGCCGATCGTTTTGCTAGATAAGACCCTTATTCCTCATCTGGGATCATGTAGAGCCCTTTAAAGCTGCAGTGAAATTGCAATTTAGACCTTCAACACGTTGGTAGCCATTGAAGTCCACTATATGGAGAGAAATACTGGAATGTTTTCCTCAACCATAATTTCTTTTTGACTGAAGAAAGACATAAACATCTTGGATGACATGAGGTGAGTAAATTATCAGGAAATTTTAATTCTGAAGTGAACTACTCCTTTTAAATTGATCAAAAGTGACAGTAAAGACATTTGTTACAAAAGATTTGGTAACACTTTGGTATGTGAAACTTTTCATTATTAACTATGACTTCTGCCTCAAATTCTTAAATTACTGCTTATTAATAGTTAGTAAGGTAGTTGTTAAGTTTAGGTATTGTGTAGGATTAAGGTTTGTAGAATATGGTTTTGCAGAATAATAAGGCATTAATATGTGCTTTATAAGTGCTAATAAACAGCCAATATACAAGCTAATAAGCAACTAGTTAAAAGTGAGAATTGTTCCCCATACTAAAGCATTACCAAAGATTTTTATTTCAAAATAAAATGCTGTTCTTTTGAACTTTCTATTCATTAAAGAATCCTGAAAAAAGAAAATGCATCACGGTTTCTGCAAAAACATTAAGCTGTTTTCAACATTAATCATAAGAAGACATGTTTTTTTTTGAGCAGCAAATCAGCATATTAGAATGATTTCTGAAGGATCATGTGACACTGAAAATTCAGCTTTGCCATTACAGGAATAACTTACAATTTAAATGTAGTAATATTTTAAATTATTAGCCTTGGTGAGCATAAAAGATGGATCAGATTTTTTTACAGCAAAAAATTCAAAGGAAGAACAGCATAATGTTGTTTTTCTTGTTCATCTAAAAAACAACTCATCTGATATGGCTGATCCACCAGACACACAACATGACAGCGCTCTTTTTCTTTGGCTTCATTTAATTTGTCTGGAAAGTAAAATAACATTAACTTATCAGACCGTTTTTAAAATTCTTCTTGCATTAGATAACGTCTTCCAAGGATTTCTTTAAAGCCAGAGGTGGTGTTTTTTATTTGTTTTTTATTAAAAACAGCTTTCTTTTATTAGCTATAAACAGTTTCTGGAGGCGATTATATTCAAATGCAGTTTGCTGACATTCAGTATTCACACTTTCCCAGATGATACGATCAACAAAAAGGTCCTCTTTTAAATGGCTCTTGGTTTCTGTGATGGTTTCCACATCTAGAATATCTGTATGATTTGAACAGTGGTGGGTGTTTGATGTAAGGGATTTGCGAAATCTGACACTAAAAGGTTTCCATAAGATGCGAAGCAGCTTCCTGTAAAGAATAATCAGAATTGAGGCTCCAGGGGATTGCAGTGGAAGCCCATTTGTTTGCAGCAGGCTTCATCTTCTGACCACTCTCTCTCTGTCTCTTTACCAGCTGATACCCCTCCTCCTGCATACATGCCTCCAGATGAACAGATGGGACAGGACGGGTCTCAGTCCATGGAGACTGGCAGCAGCATGGTTCCTCAGAACATGCCCAGAGGGGGTAAGAAACTATTAACATCCTAATCAAAAGTGGTCCAGGTGTGATATCAGGGAACATATAAAGAACAAATCTGAGTATCATCATGTAGCTTGTTCATTTCAGAAGTATTTATCATAGGTTGTTTTGTAGAGGAAATATTGCCCTATATTGCCAAAGGTCTTGCAGAAGCAGGCTTTTGACTAAAGTAGGGTTGTCAAAAGTACTGACTTTGTACAAGTCGGTACTGAAATTTTAGTTGAGCGGATTCTTAAATGCCTGATTGGCCATTGTGTTTACGCGCATAACAGATATGTCTGATCAATGATCAACGCTTCAAAAACATGTTGTAAATCGACATCTTTGACGCTCTTCACCGAGCGCTCACACAGATACACACAGGAGCATTTGAAAGCAGGCATCTTTCAGTGGATATATTAGGGATTTGCTGATAGACACCTGCTTTCAAACGCTGTATATCTGTGTAAGCGCTCAGTGAAGTTTTTGAAGCGTTGATCATTGTAGCCAATCACAGACATATGTTATGGCTGTGAACACAATGGCCAATCAGAGGTGTTTACGAATCCGCTCAAAATCCTGGGGGGAAATGTCACGTTTTTAACATTTTAGTACCAACTTGGTACCGAAGTCGGTACTTTAAAGTTGCTACTTAAAGGCATACGATTTGGGACACTTGGTAACTCATTCTGGCCAAGATATAATATTATAACTATTATATACTATAATATTAAAGATTTAAAATTAAAGTCCAAACAATTAAATTCAATTGCAGATTTGTAGACAAACATTTAAAGTGTACATAAAGCAGTTTTTATAGTAACTTTTTAATGACTTTGTCTCTAATCTGAATCGTTTCTGAAATATGTACTTTTAAAGTGGCCCTATTATGCTATTTTGAAAGTTTTTATTTTTTATCGTTATAAATAGGTTTACATGCGTCCAAGGTCAAAAAAACTCTTTAATTTTCTCATAATATACATTGCAGCATCACCTCTTTTCTCAGTGTCTGAAACGGTTCAATAAAGGATTCAGTCTCTCTAAACCCCTCCTTTCTGAGAGCCTGCTCTGCTCTGATTGGTCAGAATGCCCAATCTGTTGTGATTGGTCTAGCATTTACAGCACACATCAGAAACGAAACACCAATTACCATATATGAATTTCAGCTCCAGAGTCTCCTCAGCACTTGATACACGATGATACGAACAGCAACGATGGCGTCAGTTATCGTATCAGTTTGAGCTCGAGTCCTCATCCATGCAATGTGGGTTTGCTTTCACAGCGCTTAAAACGGCGTCTTCTCGACATGTTTTCAACAGGAACCAAACTCTACCAGGTCTCAGCTACAACTACAGTGCTTGAGGGAGGGTCAAAGTATACATTGTTCTTGGGCAGCCAATGAAGACCTTAGGCTAGCATTATGTAAATTTGTTACAAACCTATGTAGGTTCATGCAGGAAGTAAGACTGGAATTACTGACGACTCATTACAACAGTTCAGAATCAGTTCTTTCTTTTAAGAGACAGTAACTTAATTTATCGTGATCTTTGAAACTCTGCAGACCTTTTACATTCACAAACAACTATGTAACTCTCTACATGAAAGGTAATATTCGAAAAGCAAAATAGGGGCACTTTAAATGATGACTTGTTTTCATAACAAATTTATTCAAACATACATTAAGACATCACTAACAGGTTAAGTAGAAATATTATGATTACGTAATATAGTTTAAAGGTACACTACGTAACTTTTGGCACACTAGCAGTTAATAAACAGAACTTTATGCGTCTTGTGGAAGAACATTGTAGCCGGAGCTACTTCTCTCTGTTTATATTTAGGTTTGGAAGATGGATTCATGATGTACTCGCTCATTATATAAATTTTGTACATTTGAACAAAAAAAGTTACATGGTGTACCTTTTTAAGAATCTATATTGGTTCATCAAAATGAGAAATGATTTAAACCCAGCCCTAGAAATGACTTGTAAAATGACCGACAACAGTTCACTCTTTGTACATAACATCTGGGGGCGTTTAGCAAATCAAATGACTACTTTTTTCTCAGAAGCACTTATTGTAGCAACCTGGTAGTTTGGAAACACAACTTTGTTTTGTGGCAGACCAAAATAAAACCTGTGCATGCCAATTGTGTAAAGCCAGACAGTCCGACTGTAGGTCACAAAATTGAGAAAGCTCCTTGCATGTTGCACAAAAATGGCAAGTCACACTAACAACTTCTGTAGTTAAAAACAATGTCATCATGACTTCGGCAACCTGAATTTCTAACACTGTTTACTTGTTGTAATCATTAAATCCCTTTGGCATGGTATTCCCCTCTAATCTCTCCAGTATGTTTATCTAGCTGATGTGGTGAAGTATCAGAGTGAGTTGAAACAATAGATGGCTTAAGCTCAAGGTCTTGTTTTATTTTCCTCTTTCAGATGTGCAGCCAGTGGAGTATGAGGAGCCCAGTCACTGGTGCTCTATTGTGTACTATGAGCTGAATAATCGTGTGGGAGAGGCTTACCATGCTTCCTCCACCAGCGTGCTGGTTGATGGATTCACTGACCCATCCAACAACAAGAACCGCTTCTGCCTGGGCCTGCTCTCTAACGTCAATCGCAACTCCACTATTGAAAACACCCGCCGCCACATTGGCAAAGGTATGCATGCAGTTATTACGCACAAAGATCTTGTTCACTGCAACTCAGTCCTGGAAACCCAGTAGGGACTTTCACCTTCAGCAAAGCTGTGTTATAATTAACTAAAATATTAAAAACATTTCTGTTGATTGAAATAAAGCTGAAATAAAATAAAATATTATTTGAAAAACTTTTTAAAAAATTGTTGCCTTGTCAACTAACAGTTGAAAACTAAAGTAAAATATACTTAAAGGGTTAGTTCACCCAAAAATGAAATTTCTATCATTACTCACCCTCGTTGTTCTACACCCGTAAGACCTTCATTCATCTTCAGATCACAAATTAAGATCTTTTTGATGAAATACGAGAGCTTTCTGATCCCCATAGACAGCAATGCAATTACCACTTTCAAGGCCCAGAAAGGTAGTAAAGACATCGTTAAAATAGTCCATGTGACTACAGTGGTTCAACCTTAATGTTATGAAGCGACAAGAATACACTTTGTGCGCAAAAACAAAACAAAAATAACAACTTTATTCAACAATTTCTTCTCTTCTCTTGAATTTCATCAGAAAGATCTTAATTTGTTCTGAAGATGAACGAAGGTCTTACGGGCGTGGAACAACATGAGGATGAATTCATTTTTGGGTGAACTAACCCTTTAAATTTCTAACTGAAATAAACTGAAAAATCAATTAAAACTATTTAGAATTATTTTTCTAATTAAAAATGACAAAAAAATAAATAAATTAAATTAAAGTGAAAAATATAATTCAAAATATTGATAACTATAATAGTTTATAAATAATACAAATATAACATGGCAGCAAAGGTTTGTCAGCATGATTACTAGGGCTGGGATGATACATCGATTCTCGATCAATACAATGAATCTGGATCGATCCTGTTATTTCCCCTCTCGAAACGATTCTGAGCTTAGTTTTAACAGCAGATGGCGCTCTAGGCTCGTTTTTAACCGCACACACTCAAACGCTCACGAAGAACACTGCTGGACTGCGCTCGTGTGTTCGGCTGAGTCATGTAAGGGGTTAAATATACTTGCACCTCGGCTCAGAATGCTTTTATGATGTGAGATTTTTGAACTTTATGAATGATTATTTTAAGTTTTAAGTGGTGTGTGTAAAGGAACTGAAAGCAGGCAGTGTAAGAGTGTTTCTAAAGCACATATAGTAGTGCCATCTGCTGTTTAAAAACTAAGCTCAGAATCGATTCGAGAGAATCGCAATACATCGGAAAATATCAGAATTGCTGCAGATTCTTTGTATCGAGAATCGAGATTTGATGTATTGTCCCAGCCCTAATGATTACCTAGAATGACAGCCTTTACCTTGTTCACACCAAGAACAGTAACTATAAAGATAACTACAGCAATAACTACATTAGCGGAAAGACTATAGATATAGAAAGATGGTTCACTCCTATTAGTTATGAATGGGAGAAACCGCAACGCGCAATATGGCGAAATACTTCCCACCTTCTAAGTAAAAGTGCCAATCGCTGATTGGTTAAGTCATTGAGTCACTGCAGCTGCCGTTAGAAGCTCCGGTTCCCATAGAAACCTGAGACTCGCGCTTAGGACTGCAAGAAAAAAAAGTTCTGTTTCCTGTGTTATCTTTATATCTGTCCCTATTCTATAGAATTAGTGATCATGGTTATCATGCTGAATGGCCCTTTAAAAGTGTTCAGATGATTCATTTTGGGTGACCTGGTCAAATAACAAAGAAGACAATTATGTGTTAATATTACAATAACAATTCCTCATCTCCACACCTAACAAGTTAAATGAATGTTCTCAAGGCGAATGTGTTCGATTACAATGGTGAATCATTGTTGGACTGTATTATGATTCGCTATGGGGGGTTATATAACCGTAAAACCTACAGGATCTTGAAGAAATGTGCAGCTGTTTATTGAACCAAAATTTGTTTTGAGTTTTACTCTATAATAGAATATTTCAGAAGTACTACATCTCTCCTGTATTTGACCCCTCAGGTGTCCACCTGTATTATGTTGGAGGAGAGGTGTATGCAGAGTGTCTGAGCGACACCAGCATTTTCGTTCAGAGTCGAAACTGCAACTACCATCATGGCTTCCACCCCACAACTGTCTGCAAAATCCCCAGTGGCTGCAGCCTCAAGATCTTCAACAACCAAGAATTTGCTCAGCTGCTTGCTCAATCTGTCAACCATGGTTTTGAGGCCGTCTACGAGCTCACCAAGATGTGCACCATCCGCATGAGCTTTGTAAAGGTACGAGCATCACCACAGATGATTAGTATTCAGATGGTCATTCACCTTTGAAAGTATAGGAAGTAGGAACATAGTAGTGGCTCCATCCTTGTTTAACTTTTTAGTTAATTTTTAATCTAATTAATTACACAATGTGGTGATTAATTAATCGCACATCAGCTTTTGCTGAGAAATTTGCTTTTAATTATTATTACTATGGAAATATGAAATTATTTATTTAATTAAAAATTATACTCTAAATCAGTGGTTCCCAACCACGGTCCCCCCTGCACATTTTGCATGGCTCGTTTGTCTGACACACCCATTTCAGGTCTTGGAGTCTTGACTAATGAGCTGATGATCTGAATCAGGTGTGTTTGATCAAGGAGACATGGAAAACATGCAGGCTGAATCCGAAATCGCCCCCTATACCCTCATTCACTATTCTCTACATTAGTGAAAGCGAGTGAGTGAATTTGGACACTTGAGTGCACTGATTTTGCATAGTTTGTGCTTGCTGTTTAATAATCAATTGAAACTTAGCAAACTGACAGCTCCAGTAGTAAGATGAAAGGATTTATCTTGAATTCTGTCATGGAAATTATGTATAAACCTTAGATAAACAATTTAATAATCAATTAAAAATGAATTTATACCTGTATTATATTACGCTGTAAGCATGGACGAACTGTTTGTAAAATGAATGAATGAATGGATGGATGATTCAGCTGCGGGCGCCGCCATCTGGCGAGACACGGGAATTCATTCGGTGTGTTCATTATGGCAGTGCATAGTGGGATTGAATGAGTGCACTCAAATGTCCACTAAGGTTTTGGACACCACTTAAAATGTCCGTTCCCTCAAATAGTGCCATATTTAAGGGTATAGGGGGCGATTTCAAACACAGCAGCAGTGTTGGGGGGCTCCAGGAACGTTTGTTCAAAACGCGTATTCAAAAGTGAAATGCCGCTGTGTGTTGCTTGAAGACGAACAGTTCTGCTTTGTCTTTATATTTTCGATAGCAAAATTGAACAAAATTGACAATATTGTGTCTAAAATAACAAGATTAAAGGGTTAGTTCACCCAAAAATGAAAATAATGTCATTAAGTACTCACCCTCATGTCGTTCTACAAGACCTTCGTTCATCTTTGGAACACAAATTAAGATATTTTTGATAAAAT
Source organism: Hypophthalmichthys molitrix (assembly GCA_037950675.1). Classification (NCBI taxonomy): domain Eukaryota; kingdom Metazoa; phylum Chordata; class Actinopteri; order Cypriniformes; family Xenocyprididae; genus Hypophthalmichthys; species Hypophthalmichthys molitrix. The sequence continues at coordinate 27,012,178 of CM075505.1, forward strand.
CCGTTGGCTCAGTGAGGCTTCTATTGACAAGATAATTAAATGTTACTAAATCATGTGATTAAATGATAATTAAATCTTACGGGTGTGGAACGAGATGAGGGTGAGTAATTAATGACAGAATTTTCATTTTTGGGTGAACCAACACTTTAACTTCTTTCTTTAACTTCTACTGTTGTATAAAATCAGTATCACATTTGCACTCATGTGATATTGCACTCGTATCATATAAATATGAGACAAAAACTCAAACGGGCAAATTTTGCCCCATATCTTCAATTTTAGGGACATTCTAACTGCATTCTATAGGCTCCATCAGACAGTGAGTATGTTGCCCTGCATCATATTCATCATCAATCAGCTGTATGAAATGTCAGATGACCTATAGGTCTGGGGAGGGGCAAGTGCATTAAATGCGTTAATAATTTTAACACATTATTTTTCACAGTGATTATTTAATGTAAATAACACAGTAAATGGACAGCACTACTTTTTCGATTTTTCTTTGATATCTAACTTGTTTTTAATATTATTATTTTTAGGGCTGGGGAGCCGAGTATCACAGACAAGATGTGACGAGCACCCCTTGCTGGATAGAAGTGCATCTCCACGGCCCCCTCCAGTGGCTGGATAAAGTCCTTACACAAATGGGTTCTCCTCTGAACCCCATCTCTTCTGTCTCATAATGATGGGCCCCTCTGGGCTGGGAGGATCTTTTTTTTTTTTTTTTTACCTTTTTTTTTTTGTTTGTTTTTTCTTCAGTTTTGAAATAAAAGGAGGTCTTAAGGGCTGAACTGTTTACACTACCTGCAGAAGGGTTACCGAATCCTGCAGCGGTCAGAACGAGAAGAATGAACTGGGGCTACAAGCACATCTGGCAGAGGAAAATTCTAGGCAGTGACACAAAATGGACTAACTACTGCTTTAGCAATTGCCTTCATGTTTGTCTGTTTGTTTTTTTGCATACAATTGTTTTAAAATGATGCTTGTATGACTGATTTTCTCTAACTGTAGGTAATCTAGTAGATGAAATTGACATGCTTTCATGTATCTCTACTTCACTTTACACCAGTTGAAAAAAGGCAATTTCCTAGTTCTATGAGAATCTTTTTAATTGCTATGTCTAATCCCTGTTATTCGCAAGGCATTTTTCCCTCTATATGTTTACTGTTAGACTCAAAGCTCATTACAAATGTTTCCTTTTTATAGCATCTGTTGCCTTAAGGCAAATCAAAGTTACTGCTTTTAAATAAAGTTCTTTTATCTGATAAATTCTTGGTAATTTGATGGGGGTTTTTTATATTTTATATTATGATAATTGAAAGCTGAAAGTACATATGCTGGACTACATATGCTTGTTTTTCTGTCTTTTATAAGCAGAAAACAGCACAGTTTATATAAAAAAACAATATATAAAACACAATTGCATGGGTACAGTTGCTACAAATATAGTAGATGTGTATTTCATTAGTGTTGCATGATTGTGCTTTTTATATAAATTCCTAAAAGTGGAGTCCGTGGGCATGGAGACTGAACTGGACCATGATTCATGTTATTTGGTTCCCTCTACTGGACAAGTAGTATTTTAGTACTAGGCATTAGTTTAGACATCATCAATTTGAGGAGCATTGCAGACAGTCTCTCCAAAATAAGGTAACATTTGATTTTACTTGTTATACACATTACATGTACTTACTATATAAATAACTGCAAATTATGCACAATTACAAGCAATTAAACCTAACCATATAAAGTACATGTTGTTAGTGTATATTACTCAGTACTTGTGTATTTACACTAACAAGGAAACCTTAAAATAACCAGTAATAATAATGTAAATTTGCAATTGCAACTAAATCCGAACGAAGTGGGTCGTTTTGTGAATGTACATATTCGACGCATAAATAATAATAAAGGTAAATAAATAAATAACGATAGAGAAAGCTACAGCACTTAGACAGCGTGTCTAGAAATATTTTTACGAACATGTTTTACAGCACCGCTCCGCTCACTCGACTACGATATGTGCACGAGCGCCAGGCGCGTTCTCGCAAGCACATACTGAAATGTACAAATATTTCAGTCAAGCTATGTAAATAAATTTCAGTATTGACTAATGTAAATGCAAATTTTATTGAGGTTATACTTGACTTTTTTATGAGCGAATAGTTTAAATGATGTTTTTATGATTTATTTATTATGATTGATTTATGGCTGCAACAAATTAAACTAGCGAAAAAGTAATCGAAAAAATTAAAGGAACAGTTCATCCAAAAATTAAAATAATGTAATCAATTACTCACCCTCATGTCGTTCTACACCCGTAAGGCCTTCATTCATCTTCAGAACACAAATTAAGATATTTTGATATTGTTGAAAACGACTTTTCAACAATATAGTGATGGGCCGATTTCAAAACACTGCGATCGGAGCTTTACGTATCGAATCAGTGATTCGGTTCTCCTATCAAACGGCTAAACTGCTGAAATCACGTGACTTTGGCGCTCCGAATCACTGATTCGATTCGCAAAGCTCCGAAGTAACACTTCAAATAATGTATTGACGAAATTACCTAATTTAAACGAGTCGGTTTTCGAACTTGTTCTTTGAAACCTCTCACAGACAGACGATTCTTTCTTGGAATTTAATTTATTATATGATCCATATTTTATAAATTTGACCCTTGCAATTACTATCTTGTAAACATTTAATTGTGAATTTTATACATTTTGTACAAGTACATGCAGAATCATGCTTTTATTTTGGAGTTGTCCGATGCCCAGTTTTTATTCGTTTTTTTTCCCACACTTATGACATGTACTATCATAAGGAATATTTTTTAAATAATCTGCTACTTCCATTAGCTAAATTTACTATAGGCTACATAAATGTAAACATGGGCGAAGAAAGCATTTTATTTAATTTTAAAGGCAGAAGTTCAACAATACCTAAACCAAAAATGCTGTAAACATTTTAATGTTTTTATTTAACCTTTTTATGTTTGTTTATATCTGTTGAATCTTTCATTCATTCATTTTTGCTGATCCTAATATACACCTTGGCTGTATTTGTAAATCTTTAAAACTAATGAAAAAGAAACAGGTTCTTTGAAACGAGCTGTTTTGAAAGAACCGATTCGTGGAAACGAACGAACTAGATTAGCTGGACTGGGGACCGTTTATCAAGCTTTTATTTTGAAATCGAAACTCTTGTAGGCGTAACCATAGCGATCGGTTCAGCAGTCTCAAAGCTGCTGTGCTGTCTTCACTCTACTGGCAGGAATGAGCTCCCGCCGGAAGTGAGGTGGCCTTTCTCGAGAGCAAGCGAAAAATAAACACGTAGCCGTCAAGTTGCTACGACTACAAGAGATAGAAATCAACAAGATTGCTTTAGATGGAAGCCTAGAAGCAAGACGCAGTTATTAGAAGAAAAACACAACCGAGTCCATCTCTGTAAAGCAGAACTAGCGGATTCCTGCGGCTGTAGGTAAGAGCACAGTGCGCGTCATGTCAGAACTGACTGCTTTAGCTAGTCGGCCAGTTCACTCCCGACTTCAAACCTGTCAGCATATGATCGGGTAATTAAAACCCGAGTCTTGATGCCATGGCGGATTTAGTTAGTATTTATAATCTGTGTCGTAGATTAATAACAGCTGTCATACAGCTGTTCATGTAACTGTTCAGCAAATGGGTGCTGCTTTCAAACAGTCTGCAGCTAAGTGTTAAAAAGATTGTATATGTCTTTTTAACACTTAGTTGCAGATACAATACATAATACAATGTAACTAAAGCTTAATTTTAGTCATTTCTGCTCTTAGTAATATTTGTCTAGTTGTTTAATGCACATTTATACTGTAATTTGGGCCCTTACTTTCACTTACAAGTGTACTTGAAATGTCTCCTCTAGGCATGTGATTTTCGGGCATGTCATTTTTCCCGTGTTTATACGGATTTTCGTATTTTCCGCCTTTAAAAGTATGACCCAAGTGCATAAATCCGAGAAAAAAAAGTTTTTTGGTGATGCTGGTTACTGTGTGATTCTTGAAATCGCGAAATGCAAATGATCCCCGATCATCTCTTCCTCTTTACTACTAGTTACAGTACAAAATAAACATGAATTATCATAAGAGGGGATTTAGAAAGAACCAGTACAACTTATTGAAATGTATCATGCCTCATTTAATCGCTTAATCAGTGTTTCAACCGCGGATAAAACAGTTTTATGTTAACATTACCTCAGAAAATCCATTCATTGTCCATAAACTGTATACTTATAGAGAAAATGTCCTCTAAAGAGGAGCATTTTGAGAAAAAAAAGGCCTTAAATGCAATTGTATACAAATCAGTTATTAATTAACCTTTAATAATAATGTAGTTTACAACATTAGAGTTCCTTTGAGAAAAATTAACATGTACTGCTATATCCATGTATATCCAAATGAACAGATGTTAAATTGACATTGAAATCGAATCGCAAGCTCATAAATCGAACCATAAAATTAGTGTCAATAATATGAATTCAGCCATGTAAATATTTAGTCTGCGTGATTCAGAGTTCTTGTTTTCAGTTTCTATTCACAGTAAATGCTTATTCTGAAAGTGCTGTGTATTTGAGTCGCTTATAATTTGCATCTGGTAATTAATAAGAATCGTTTATAAATTGTTGTTGTCAACAAAGAGAAGCAAAAAGATCTACCTGGTTTAACGTTTGAAAACAAAGAAATTAAGACAAACATAATTTCACTGTTGTACTGTAAAATAAAATAATTATTAAAAAATAAAATGATAATAAGTAACATTGTTATTAATAACAATTTGAATAATACTTTTATTCTAACATATATTTTATTATAATATAATGTATATTATAAATAATAATTTTTTATTTTACAGTACAAAAGTATATTATCGCAATAAGGTCTGTCTTTTTTTTTTTTTTTTTACAAAATGGACAACAAATAATTTTTTTTATTTTTTTTAATAATAATAATAATAATTGCCAGAGAGCTTAAGTTTTCCTAAGCTTATCACATGTCTAAAACAGCTGAATGTTGTTAATATGCAGGTAATGGTGATCTGTCAGCATTGTTTGAGTGTCACTGTCATGAAATGTTGCTTGTTCTCATCATTGATTCAGTCTGAAGCTCATGTGCTTTTGAGAGCACTGCATTATGATTTGTTTGTTTTCTCCTCTCTGTAGAGCAAGATGGTGCGAGCGGCTCTTGTGACGGCCGTCAGTTTGGCTCTGACTGGCGCAGTGGTTGCTCATGCCTACTTCCTCAAGCACCAGTTCTACCCGACTGTGGTGTACCTCACCAAAAGCAGCCCTAGTATGGCAGTAAGTCGCTGTTGGTTTATTCAGTATCAAATGTTGGTGGAAGGACGGGTGGATGTTGTAAAGTCTGATTTGTATACTTTTTCTTTGGCAGGTTTTATACATTCAGGCTTTTGTGTTGGTTTTCCTTTTGGGGAAATTAATGCGGAAGGTCTTTTTCGGGCAATTAAGAGCTGCTGAAATGGAGGTTGGTGTTTAAATTTACAAAGTGTGCAAGGGCAAAAAAAAAAATTATTTTTGTCATTCTCATTTGCATATTCTTTATATCTTTAGCACCTGATTGAACGCTCATGGTATGCAGTGACAGAGACCTGCTTAGCCTTTACAGTCTTCAGGGATGATTTCTCCCCTCGCTTTGTGGCCCTTTTCACTTTGCTGCTTTTTCTCAAGTGCTTCCATTGGCTGGCTGAAGACAGGGTGGATTTTGTGAGTAAATATTGAAATGTTACATAAAACATTTTATATATATATATAATATATATATATATATATATATATATTTAAATTTTATTATATACTGTGTATATTTATTATTTAATACACACATGCATGCATGCATGTATGTATTTAACAAAAATATATTATATTTCTACATAATATAAATATAAATACGTATATATACATAAGTACATAAATATTTTTTCAATATATACGTGTGTGTATTTATATATATATATATATATATATATATATATATATATATATATATATATATATATATATATATATATATATATATAATTAAAAATACACAGTACACATACATATATTATGTAAACACAAACTTTTATTTTGGATGCAATTAATCATTTGACAATTTATGAATAAATAAGCTTTCCATTGATGTATGGTTTGTTAGGATAGGACAATATTTGGCTGTAATACAACTATTTGAAAATCTGGAATCTGAGGGTGCAAAAAAATCAAAATATTAAGAAAATCGCCTTTAAAGTCAATCAAATAAAGTCCTTAGTAATGCATATCCACTCACAAAATATCTTCATGGAACATGATTTTTACTTAATATCCTAATGATTTTTGGCATAAAAGAAAAATCGATAATTTTGACCCATACAATGTATTGTTGGCTATTGCTACAAATATACCTGTGTGACTTATGACTGGTTTTGTGGTCCAGGGTCTCATCTTTTTTTATTATAATGTTTTTTTTTTTTTATTTAATTTTTAGATGGAAAGGAGTCCAAATATCTCTTGGGTCTTCCACTTCAGAGTTCTCTGTGAGTAAATTATGACTGGATTTGCTGCAGGCTGGTTTCTATAGCACCAGTATATCCCTTACTTCCTTTTTAAATATGAAACCACTATACAAAATAATTTTTTCTGACATGCAAATTTTTGAGCTGCACCTGCTTCTTGAATTTTAAAGCATTTGACATTAGACTGCCTTATTTGGAGTCACTGTGTTGGTATTGCATCATTTCATGAGCGTCACTACTGTTCTTTTTTTCTGGTACAGCTCTAATGGTGTTGCTGGGAGTATTAGACTTTCTGTTTGTCAATCATGCGTGTCACAGCATTATAACGAGAGGGGCATCAGTGCAGCTGGTTTTTGGATTTGAGGTGAACATCAATTTAATTCTAGTTTTATCATGTCTTAGCTTGAGTGTGAATGTCATTAATATTAATAAAAGGCCCGTTAAACTTTCTCACATGGTGGCCCTTTATGAAGTTGAGCAATTTAGAAATCAAAACATATTTTATTCTACTAGAGTTGTAAAATATCAAATGGCTTTACAGTAATATGAATGCTGCATTTCTTTCAGTATGCGATTCTGATGACTATGGTCCTCACCACCTTCATCAAGTACACCTTACACACTATTGATCTGCAGAGTGAGAATCCATGGGACAATAAAGCCGTCTACATGCTGTACACAGAGCTCTTCACAGGTACATCCTAGAGAACCATAACATGGGATGGTTGTGTATCAAAATAGCCCGTTTACAGATTGACTGATATTATATTTATCCTTCAGGATTCATCAAGGTGATATTGTACATGGCGTTCATGACCATAATGATAAAAGTGCACACCTTCCCTCTGTTTGCCATTCGGCCCATGTATCTCGCAATGAGGTGAGTGATAAAGCATCAGATTCCAGCTCTGCTGGTACAGTATGTTTTGTCAACAGTTTGTCTTTACTCTTTTGTCATGTGCAAAATGTTTGTCTTCATCAGGCAATTCAAGAAGGCAGTAACAGACGCCATCATGTCTCGACGAGCCATTCGTAACATGAATACTCTGTGAGTGTCTCTCTAGAATCTAAAATATCTTTTAATATGCAAGTTAGTGTAATAATTGAAATTACTTTTAAAGTTTTTTATTTTATCCATTGTTTTTTTAGTAACATACTTTTAAAAAAAATTAAGTTTTTTTTTTAGTTTTCAATTGTTTAGAAAAATTTTATTTGTTTATTTTATTGTGTATTTAATGTTTCTCTTAGTTTTATACTGTGTATAATATTTTTTATTTAATTTTTTTAAAGTTTTTATATTTAATATTTAGTCTTTTTCTTAATACAGTGCAGTTTTTAGTATGTTTAGTATGTATTAATAGTTTTCAGAGTATTTATCAAATCGCTGGTTGCCATGCTTTGTCACAGCTATCCAGATGCCACCCCTGAAGACTTGCAAGCCACTGACAATGTGTGCATCATTTGCAGAGAAGAGATGGTGACTGGAGCCAAGAAACTGCCGTGCAATCACATCTTTCACTCGAGGTTCATGTCGCTGAATGACAAATCTCAGTTCCTTTGGTGTTGATATCAACATGCATATTTCAAATTGTTTGTTCCTCTCATTGTAGTTGCCTTCGCTCATGGTTCCAAAGACAGCAGACATGTCCCACCTGTCGTATGGATGTCCTCCGAGCATCCCAGCCAAACCAGACTCCAGCCCCAGCGGCTGCACAAGCACCTGCCCCTGCTGCTCCTGCTAATGCCCCCGTACCTCCACCTGTCAATGGTAAAAACGTCAAAACCTGGACTGGTAATTTGCTATGTTTTGAGATTAATTGAGGTTGAGATTGTATGCCTATTCTTCTGTGCAGTTGCTCCAGGTATGATGCCTCAGTTTCCTCCTGGGCTGTTTCCATTTTGGGGTCCCTTCCCTGGCGCACCTCCTCCTGCTGCTCCAGGTGCACAGGCAGCTACTGACACTCCACACACCAGTACCGATGGGACACAGGCACAGGGATCAGGTGAGCACCTCTCATCTGTTCTACCTCCCTGTGAAAATGTGGAAATCCCATGATTCTCATCGCAGTTCTCATCATCTTGTAGAATCAGGAGCCAGCAGCTCAAGTCAGCCGAATGCAGACAGCGCCTCTGCTGCTCCTGGAGTGATGCCTGGATTCCCCTTTTCCATGCCACCACCTTTCCCATCAGCTCCATGGCTGCCGATGCCTCCACCTCCACCTTTTAGTATGTCAGAATGGTCAAAATGCTTTATTATATAATAATTAATGTAGAAAAAATGCATTGGATGCTAGATATTTGAGTAATCTGTGACCTCCATGTTTACTAGTGTCATCCATGCCACCGCCACCATCAACTTTGTCCACCATGTCAGAGGCTGAGCTCAGAGAACTGGAGCAGGAGGGCAGGCGAGGTTTGGAAGCCAGGTTACAGTGCCTTCACAACATCCACACATTGTTGGATGCCGCTATGCTTAACATTCACCACTACCTCAGCACGGTGGCTACATTAAGGTATGCAAACATTGCTTAAGGTTTGATAGAAAGTGGCACATCCAGTTCCTACTTCTGAAATTCCTGCGTTTTTCTTTTTTTTTTTTTTTTTTTTTGAACTCAACTTCCTGTGTAGTCCTCCAAGATCAGAAACCAACACTGGTGAGACGAGTGCATCAGTGAATATGGAGTCCACACCCTCCACAAGCAACACCGAAACCCCCAGTCAGGAGAACGAGGCTCAGAGTGGTGAGTAGAAGAAAAAATAATGCCACAACTTTCTGAATAACTGAGCTAATATTGTAATGTTGCAGTGAAATGTGCAGACATGAAGTCATAATATCTGAAATGAAAACTCCTTACAGTACATATATTTTAATATATATACACCAATCAGGCATAACATTATGAGCACTGACAGGTGAAGTGAATAACACTGATTATCTCTTCATCACAGCACCTGTTAGTGGGTGGATATATTAGGCAGCAAGTGAACATTTTGTCCTCAAAGTTGATGTGTTAGAAGCAGGAAAAACGGGCAAGCGTAAGGATTTGAGCGAGTTTGACAAGGGCCAAATTGTGATGGCTAGAAGACTGGGTCAGAGCATCTCCATAACTGGAGCTCTTGTCGGGTGTTCCCGGTCTGCAGTGGTCAGTATCTATCAAAAGCGGTCCAAGGAAGGAACAGTGGTGAACCGGCGACAGGGTCATGGGCGGCCAAGGCTCACTGATGCATGTGGGGAGCGAAGGCTGGCCCGTGTGGTCCAGTCTAACAGATGAGCTACTGTAGCTAAAATTGATCAAGAAGTTAATGCTGGTTCTGATAGAAAGGTGTCAGAATACACAGTGCATCACAGTTTGTTGCGTATGGAGCTGCATAGCTGCAGACCAGTCAGGGTGCCCATGCTGACCCATGTCCACCGCTGAAAGCACTAACAGTGGACACGTGAGCATCAGAACTGGACCACGGAGCAATGGAAGAACGTGGCCTAGTCTGATGAATCACGTTTTCTTTTACATCACATGGATGACCGGATGCATGTGCTTCGCTTACCTGGGGAACACATGGCACCAGGATGCACTATGGGAAGAAGGCAAGCCGGCGGAGGCAGTGTGATGCTTTGGGCAATGTTCTGCTGGGAAACCTTGGGTCCTGCCATCCATGTGGATGTTACTTTGACATGAAACGCCTACCTAAGCATTGTTGCAGACCATGTACACCCTATCATGGAAACGGTATTCCCTGGTGGCTCTGGCCTCTTTCAGCAGGATAATGCTCCTGCCACAAAGCAAAAATGGTTCAGGAATGGTTTGAGGAGCACAACAACGAGTTTGAGGTGTTGACTTGGCCTCCAAATTCCCCAGATCTCAATCCAATTGAGCATCTGCAGGATTTGCTGAACAAACAAGTCCGATCCATGGAGGCTCCACCTCGCAACTTACAGGACTTAAAGGATCTGCTGCTAACATCTTGGTGTCAGATACCACAGCACACCTTCAGAGGTCTAGTGGAGTTCATGTCTTGACGGGTCAGGGCTGTTTTGGCAGCAAAAAGGGGACCAACACAATATTAGGAAGGTGGTCATAATGTTATGCCTGATTGGTGTATATATAAAACAATAAATAAATCTTTGGGAAAAGGATGTTGCAATAATTGCGGCCAACGTGAACATGATTTTCTCCTCACTTTCCGTTTTTTTAATCATCATGTAGTGACATTAAGTATGTAGCCAAGTGGCTACCAGACACCTGGGCCGCATGTTAATACCAGTCTTTGTATTCTCTTGTTCCTAGGTGAATCTGTAAATGGAGCTACAGGCTTTTCTCGACCGGACTCAACCACAGAAGAAGACAACGACAGGAAGGAGGGAGATGAGGATGACGGCGAGCCGAGCGCTGATGAGTTGAGACGGCGTCGCCTCCGTAAACTGGAGACCACGCAGACTCCTGACCACTGATGACGTGATACTTAAAAACATGACAGTAGAAATGCTTCTTATGGACTTTTGGGCACTTGGCATGTTGTCAGATTATCTGAGGAAAGTTCATGTGTTCTTAGATGTTATCTAAATGAGGAACATCAAGGCACTTCACACTGTATGGAGGATTTGTCATTGTCACATGTACAAAGGATACTCAGGTTGCGAACTGGTTTCTGGGTAACTGTGCGTGAAGATTTAAAGGTTAAAAAAAAGCCGTGCACCTTGAAGGTCAGCTGTGACTATTGAAGTATCGAGTATTGGTGAGACTTTCCTCTCTGAATGTGATTTCTGTTTCTCAGAGGATCAACAAGGTCTGTGGATTTCTCATGTGCCCTTAAAATTTGATGTTTTCCCCATCTTTGTGTATTTTCATTATTTCTAGCTCTACATAATAGATTTTTTTTTTTCTTAGATCTACTTTGGTTATAGGTAAAAGATGACCATGAACCAAATATGAGTAAATTAACTTAATGTACATAATGTATAAAGTGTTTTAATAGGATGATCTGTACATACTGCACAATAAACTGTTTGAAACAGACTTGTGTATGTCTAGTGAGTTTATGAAGTATTACACTACTGTTCAAAAGTTTGAGGTCAGTAAAATTATTTTTTGGAAAGAAATTAATATTTCTTTTTATCCAGCAAGGATGTATTAAATCAATCAATGTTACAAAACATTTTCTATTTCCAATAAACATCGTTCTTTTGAACCTTCTAATCAAAATTTCCACAGAAAATTTTAACATTGATAATGTTTCTTGAGCATCAAATCAGCATATTTGAATGATTTCTGAAGGATCACAACTACTACTATGTGCGTATTCAACGTAGTGACGATGCAAGCTGTCTCTAAAAACACGAACGATTTAGAAGAACAACATAGTGACGAAACGTGCTCTGTAGAGTGTTTGTCCGTTTAGGGCTACTGTAGAAACATGCCGGCGCATAATGGCGACATAACATCACATGTATCACATACACCCGCGGTGTATGTGATAGAAATGGCTCATTCAAAGGTAATAAAAACATAACGGTTCATTATGCAAGTTCTTTTTACACCACTGAAAACATAGTTATGTATTTTATATTGCATTTCTGTCAATAGATCCTCCTAAATTTTACACATTGCACCTTTAAAATAGAAAACACGAACTGTAATATTACTGTTTCCACTTTTGATCAAATACATGTTGACTTGGTGAGCATAACAAACTTCTTTCAAAAACAAAAAATTTACCGACCAAGCTTTTAACCGACAGTGTACTTTGAATAAAAATTTATATTTATATAAACAAAAAGAAAAAAATTAGCTAAAGTCCTAATAATGAGCATTAATCTAAGGTAATATTGGAATTGTTAATCAGATAATATTGTTTTTATGACATCACAATGGTAAATGATTATTAGTCTTTACTGAAATTCCAACAATACATGAATGCACCATAAATATGTAAAAAAAAAATAGTTTAAATTAGATCTTTATTAAAGTAAATAGGAAAATATCACAGCACAAGATCATTACCAAAGTTATTCCTTCCGTATGCATAATTTGAAATAGAAGGAAGGTCACCATCCCACACACAAAAAAATAACTTCTGTTAATGCATTTCACAGATACTTTCATGAATGATAAAAAAGATAAATGTGATAAGTCCTTTAATCCTTGTAGTAAAATCATTATCTGGTCCCTTTTATAATGAGCATCTAGTCTAATTGTGCTCAGCTGTAAAAAGTCAAGGTGCAATTTCAGAAGTATAGATGCTTCTGATGCATATTAGTGCAAACAAACCTATTGAGCTACTCAACAGGAAGAGGTAATGCTGTACTATTGCCTGAGAAGGTCAGAGGAAGATCTCTGCAGCTGTGCATAGTGGTCACGTCTGTGGAGTGGAGTAAAGCGAGTGGTGCTGGTTGATCTGGTCGCCCCTGTTGAAGAGGAGTGGAGTCGTCTCACTGGACCCAAACCAGCTGTTGGTGCAGAGACACTGTATCATAACTGATCCCACAAGTGATGTAATACTCAAAGCCTGATGAACACATTACCTGCTGTGAGGATTGATACTGTGGCTCCAGAGAGAAGCCGTGTCATCGTCCATTCCACGAGGATCATCAAAGAAATATGACCTTGAGCCTTGTGTGTTGCACATGGCCGGGCTGCAGTTCTGAAATAAGCAACAAAGCAAACATGGAAATTATGTGAGAGATTTTTTTTGATCCCAGACTTAAAAAAAAAAAAAAGCATTTCATACATTTAATGACTGAGCTAAAATTAATTTTAAGTAGGGATTTGTGGGGATTAAAAAAAGTCATTAGATCAAACCTTTTTTTTTCAAATCTACAGGAAACCAACATGAATACAAATATTACATTTTTTTAAAAATTGGTAAATGTGAAACTAGATTGCTCCTTTTCGTCATCTTACCTATTCTTTTTTGTCATGGACCTAAATGTACACTACTGTTTGTAAAAACTACTGCTTAAAAAAAGTTTGAAAGGTTTCTTAATGTTTTTGAAAGAAGTCTCTTATGCTCAGCAAGGCTGCATTTATTTGATACAGTAAAAATGGTAATATTGTGAAAGATTATTACAATTTAAAATCACTGTTTTCTATGTGAATATATTTTATAATGTAATTTATTCCTGTGATCAAATCTGAATTTTCAGCATCATTACTCCAGTCTTCAGTGTCACATGATCCTTCAGAAATCATTCTAATATGATGATTTGATGCTTGAGAAACCTTTATTATTATTATTATCAATGTGAAAACTGTTTATATTAACAGTTAATATTTCTGTGATACATTTTTTCAGGATTCTTTAATGAATAGAAAGTTCAAAAGAACAACATTTATTTGAAATAGAAATATTTTGTAACATTATAAATGTCTTTACTGTCAAAAATGACTGATTTTTTTATTTCAGTGAAATGAATGTACTATATTTTAGTTTGATAATGTTTTTTTATTTAATATTTTTTATTTTTAGGGGATTTTATGCTGCTAAATTACATTTATGCTGTAGTTATAATCCATTTATTCACTTTTTGAGAACAGATCTGAAAATTAAATTTCCATTTTTAAAATGTCATGAATCTTGAATGATTTGGACTTAAGTTTAGTCTTGTTTTAAAGATGATACTTGGCAAATTATTGCTGAAGTGAAAAAGGTTTAAAAAAGTGAACTTAAAAAAAAGTTAAAGAATATGACATTTATGAAAAATGCACAAAAATACTGTTTTCAACTTTTATATGAAATATGTATTTTCCAAAACACAAGCAAGAAAATCAAAGCCATAAATCTAAACAAGTTGTGTTCCAAATTTGAGCTTGATAGCTAAAAAAATTAGCTTTCAGTAAGTTTCCACTAGATGAAATTCGTTTTATCATTAATTTCCAATTTTTGACCGCAAGTAGTAAAAGTGTGACTATTTTTATCAGGACCATTTAACCTTTTCTAAATAATGTCCATGATGTTTTTGTTTTTTTTTTGAGTTCACATAGCAAGTGTGAAAACCTTTACCAAGTTTCGTACCATTCCAACGAAGTAATAAAAAACAAAACGTAAAATTTTTCAGTCAAAATGACCGAAGAACACCAGAGGGTTAACAGTAATGAACTAGCAAAATCCATAATCGGCAGACCTTGTCTTGTTTAGGCTGGCGAACTCTGAAGATGAGAATAAGCAGGCCGGTAGGTAGCAGCTCCCAAATGAAAAGAACTGCTCCAAAGATAATGTAGCCTCTGTCTCCAAGTTCACTCTGAAGGTCAGCCTTTAAGAAGAACATGGCACATCACAAACTGACCAGTGAGAGAAATACCTTTTCATTAGCAACCAATGAAGTGCAACTGCCCACCTGATCAGAAATGTTGTACCAGTCATAATCAAACGCCTCAACTTTATGATTCTGAGACAAAAACAGCATTGCAAGATTATAGCAAGCCCTGCTAGAGAAGAGCAAGATTACACCTGCCCCCAGCACGGCAGTCCGGCAAAGCCCCTGCAAGCAGAAAACAGCTGTAAATTTACCAAAGTTTGTCTTGTTTATCATGAACAGCAACAGAGATTTAATCTTGAGTAGATTATCAAGGATCTAAATGTTAAAATCAGCATTTACTCTACTGACTTTCTTTATTTAGCAGACACTGTTATCCAAAGTGTACCATAAACTATATCAGAATATTTCAGATTACAGAAGTAAAACAGATTGCAACTACCACTTGAGCTGAAGTCCTTGCAAAGTATGTACCTTACTGCGTAGATAAGGTGTGGCGGTGGCCGAGAATCGCGTTAACAGGAGCAGAGATGTGGCCAGGCACACAGCTTCCAGAATAAACAGAAGGTCATTAACCAGCACTCGAATCAAAACCAGCCTCCAAGTATTTTCACCAGCTCCACCAGAACCTCCATGCTCTCCGAGGCTTGCGCAAACTATGTTGACACACAGGAAGATGGCACTCATGGCGGCATACACACACCGAGCCGCCCGTCTAGAAGTCAAAGTACACACACAATTCTAGGGAAACTTTTTTTTTCTGCCATGGAATAAATCATAAGGTGATCACAACTTTTTATCTCACAATTCTGACTTTATAACTCGAAATTGTGAGTGTATATCTCACAGTTCAGAGAAAAAAAGTCAAAATTGTGAGATATAAACAAGAAAAAAAGTCAGAATTTTGAGTTATGAACTTACAGAAATCGTCAGAATTGTGCGATTTAACTCAGAATTGTCAAGAAAATGTCAGAATTACGAGTTATGAAGTCTTTACGAGTTATGAGAAAAAAAAAACAATTCTGACCTTTTCCTCACAATTCTGAGTTCAGATATAAACTTGGAACTGCGAGAAATAAAGTCATAATTGTAAGATATAAACTTGCAATTACAAGAAATAAAATCAGAATGAGTTATGAACTCAAAACTTTGAGAAATAAAGTCATAATTGTAAGATATAAACTTGCAATTACAAGAAATAAAATCAGAATGAGTTATGAACTCAAAACTTTGAGAAATAAAGTCAGAATTGTGAGATTTAAATTTGCAATTACAAGAAAAAAGTCAGAATTATGAGTTATGAACTCAGAAATAAGGTCTGAATTGTGAGATATAAATTTGAAATTACAAGAAAAAAAGTCAGAATTTTGAGTTATGAACTTACAGAAATCATCAGAATTGTGCGATTTAACTCAGAATTGTCGAGAAAATGTCAGAATTACGAGTTATTAAGTCTTTACGAGTTATGAGTTATGAGAAATAAACACAATTCTGACTTTTTCCTCACAATTCTGAGTTCAGATATAAACTTGGAACTGCGAGAAATAAAGTCATAATTGTGAGATTTAAATTTGCAATTACAAGAAAAAAAAGTCAGAATTATGAGTTATGAACTCAGAAATAAGGTCTGAATTGTGAGATATAAATTTGAAATTACAAGGAACAAAGTCAGAATTATGAGTTATGAACTCGTAGAAATAAAGTCAGAATTGTGAGAAAATGTCAGAATTACAAGTTATGAACTCATAACTCATATAAACTCATATAAACTCGGAACTGCAAGAAATAAGTCAGAATTGTAAGATATAAACTTGCAATTACAAGAAATAAAGTCAGAATGAGTTATGAACTCAAAACTTTGAGAAATAAAGTCATAATTGTGAGATTTAACTCGGAATTGCGATAAAATGTCAGAATTATGAGTTATGAAGTCGGAATTGTGAGAAATAAAATCATTTGTAAGATATAAATTTGCAATTACAAGAAAAAAAAGTCAGAATTATGAGTTATGAACTCGTAGAAATAAAGTCAGAATTGTGAGAAAATGTCAGAATTATGAGTTATGAACTCAAAACTTTGAGAAATAAAGTCATAATTGTGAGATTTAACTCGGAATTGCGAGAAAATGTCAGAATTACCAGTTATGAACTCGGAATTGAATTGTGAATTATATCTCGCAATTTTGCCTTTTTTCTGAATTGTGAGACAAACTCACAAATGCAAATTATAAAGTTGCAATAAACTCGCAATTCTGAGAAAAGAAAGTCAGCTTCTGAAAAAAAAAATCATGGCCGTTGTAGCCTAAAAGTTAATGTGTAATAAATTTGACATTGAATCAAATAAAATACTTCTTTCTAAAGCTACTTTTTATAATGTCTACTTGATGCTTTTCTCATTTAACACAATAATGCCTTTAAATTATCTTTTGGGGTAATTTCTCAGCCAAATTTGATGTGATTGATTTTATTAATTAATTAGATTTTAATCATGTAATTAATTAGATTAAAAGTTGTAATCGCTAATTAACATGCATGTATGTGAATGTACTCACAGTCCTTTGCTGGGCTCAATGTTGAATACACTTCTAACTCTGAACAACTCCTGTCAAAATGAAACATTGTTATTAGGGAGTGGACTGATTTCTCAACTGAGCAAACATCTTCCAAATCTTTCTTTATGTAACTTTAACTTGACTTACCTGAGTAAAGTAAAGGTTGAAGAGACTCAGAGTAAAAAACTGCAAGCACACCGGGAAGCAATAAAGGAGCCAGTAGACTGGAGTGGGCAGGTGGTTTGCAGCAAGGGCATCACGGAAATAAAACGAAAAGAGTGTCGTGCGAAGTGCTGCCCAGAACAGGCAAAGAAAAAGAAAAATACTCTGGTAGCTCCATCGCTTATGCCGGTAGAGTAACAGCAACCAAAGCTGAATGTATACGACTAAAAAAAGACCCCCATAAAGACAGGTGTAAAGAACCGTGACACCCAGCTGTACTGACGGGGCCACGGCTGGTCTCATGGGAGAAGGTGGAACTGAAGCGTGCATTATGATGATGGATGTAAAGTAAAATGTAATTTAACAATACAAAGTATAGACCAAAGCATCAAAATAAAATAAAACTAAAATGATATAAAATGTCAGAATAAATCATATTAGCAAAAGGGTAAAACAAGATTCAGGCATACTGTATTTATCTGATTATCATTAGTCTGATTTTTTATATATATATATATATATATATATATATATATATGATATTCAGTCACATAAGGTGAAGCCAAGACCAAACTACACGACGAGAAACACACTTCTCAAAAGTCCTTTATCAGACTTCCCCTCATCAATCTGTGATCTGCATCTGCAAAATAAAAGTGAAAGTGTTTAAGGTAACTAAAGTAACACATCCAGGTTTAACATCAACTCAAACGTCGACACTGAATGTCAAAAACACCATCTTCCCAATCGAAAACAAAAGCATCTTTTGTCTGAAAACAGTTTTGACAGTCGCGAATGACAGCCCGACGTTTGTTTATTCGCTAGACCTGTTCGTCTGCGTGTTTGATTCAGTGTACAGCACAAATTATAACAGTTTTTAGCGGTTTAACTCATTCTAACAATCAAACATTTGTACTTTAGACTTATATAAAGTGGCTAGCCGTGTGGCTAACGTTGCTAGATTGAGTTTAAAATCGATTTAGTTCATAGATCGTCTTTGACACAAATACGCGACACATATTTTAAAACTTCCATTAAAACATTACAAAGATAAATTCAACAATACCTTACAAATGACTAAGACCTTGTAATCGACGTAACAAATCCAATAAATCCTTTCCCTCATCACTAAAGTGCCGTTCTTGTTTATACACTGAGTGTGTTATCAAAGGGACTCATCTGTGGCGACATCTAGCGGTACATGCTGGTAATGAAAAACGTAAACAAATGTGACTTCCTCGTTCCTCCAACAACTTTCTCACAGAAAAAACACAACTTTCTCACCAAACTCTTAAAAGGTATTGAGGAGTATAAAATGCTTTTTTTTTAAAAAAAAAAAAAAAAAAAAGGGAATAAAGAGAGATTCACCATCTCAATATTTTAGGAAGTATTGTATTGGTAGCATTACGTAGTTAGAGGGCTTTTGAATTGATGGTGGGCGTGGCTTGTACTATTACAGGCATGTACTGGGCGGGCTTTACAGTGGTAGTGGGCGTGGATTGGTTATTGCTTTTAGGAAGCATGAAAAAACGCCCGTACATTACCGCTTTTGGCCTGTAGGGGAGCCCTCAATTAACGCCATGGCACGGAGTATAGAACCAAAGAGGCGAAACTCTGATGCTTTTTGGGTAACAGCCACTAGGTGGCGCTTCGGTAGCGCGGCAGCCATTGTGGGGTGAAAATGCCAACTGGACAATAGAATCCATCACATCTTTCGCACCCAAAACGCAATAGAACATTTCTCAAATTCAGTAAATTTTATGACACCTACAGTAAATGTTGTATTGTCTTAGCCTATATATGTTTTATTATTATCAGTTGTGGAATCCAACCATTACACATCTGAGGTACGTAGTTAGCCTACTTTATTGAGTATTTCCATTTTATGCAAATTTACATATTTACTATTAATAGTAAATTAATAATTAATAAAGTTAAGATCATGTTTACAAACATTTGGTGATATTTTAGATGCAAATGTCATGTTGGTTAACACGGACATGTGAAATTGGCTATGTAATAATGAAAAATGATTAACAATAGTATGTTAATCTTCAAAAAAAAGCATTTTATCATATATTATGTTTTTTAAAAAAACACTTGAATTAATAACTTTAAGCTTTGGAAAAACACTTTGGGTCATTTTTTGTGCCTTATGCATCTGATCAAACGTTGTGGACCCAAATGGCACCCGTTTCATAGAAGGACTCTTGTAGCGTGATTAAAGTGGATTAAATTACTCCACTAGGTCTGAAATATATACGTTTTAATCCCCGGATCACGCTACAAACATGATCTTATAGAACATGATGCATTGCCCTTACGAAAATTAACCATGGTTCTATTATAGTAAAAGTGTAGTAACCATGTTTTTTGGCTAATTGATTACCATTTATATAACCACAGTTTTACCACAAATACCATGGTTAAACTATGGTTAGAGTAGCAAAACCATGGTTAATTTGTGGTTACCATGGTTTAACTATGTTTTTTTGGTTTTATTTGTAGTAAAACCATGGTTCATTTTCGTAAGGGTGCTGTGTCTGTTATCCCATAATTCCCACTTTTGGACACAGTGGGTGTTGTTTTGTTTACATAGTCTTGCTTTAACGGACATTAATATAGGACAACACTGCAAAACAGTTTTACTGTCAAGCTGATATATTTATTGTCCTACATTCCCAATTTTTCTGATTCATGTCCTTAATTTAATTTCATATGTTGGTATTAATTCAATGTTTATAATGCTAATACGTGAACTTAAAAGAATTTTAACCCAAACTGACTAGGTTTCTAGAGAGCAAAGGTTTTGTGAAAAAAGTGGAAGGCTTAAACACAAAGTCTGTAAAATAAAGGATTTGATGATAAGTATTTTATTCTGTGTTGTCAGGTTGGATTTCAGCTTTAATGTACGTTTTTTTTTTAACAAAGCAGCTGATATTGCCATAGAAACTAGTGGACTGCGAGTCGCTTTCACCCCAAAATGGCGGTGTATATTCTTTGCCACTACTGAGAAACGGCGGTTAGTTCAATTTTGCGCCATCAATAACTGCCATGTCAGCTGTCAGTTCTTCCTGTCATTATCATTTATACCTGCTTATTATTACACGAACTGATTAACGCGCTCAAATCAGGAACCTGGTTTAAATAACATATATTTTAAGTTATATATACTCTACTGTAATTGATTAATTCATCGTTTTCATAACATTAACCTGAATTCTGTCAGTCGCACTGATGATGTTACATATAAGCGGTCAGTACAAATTCGTAGGCTGTGAGTCACGCGAGGTGGTTTGTAATGCCTGAACTCATAGCGTGTTAGTAGGCGAGGTTTTTCTTCCTCACTTTTTCCTCCCTCTCTCTCTCTTTTCTTCACTATACCGCACTGTGAGCTGTAGTTCTGCAGCCACGTCGCAGACAGATACAGCATCGCCTTTACAAACCTTCTCCTCACTGTATTCGCCTAACTGGACCGACAACAACTTTACCACCTCGTACAGATCGTCACACGTTTTGTTTTATACATTTTCATTTTTAAAAATAGTGACTCGTCACGGATAAGTTGAGAATAGTTCTCGGCTGTGGTCATGGTGAGTAGCTTGCGTGCTAACTCGGGTTTCAAACTTGCTGGCTTAGTGTTTAAAAACGTTACAGCTATTTTCTTTAGGGTTTAAACTTTTCAGTTTGTCGCACACACCTTCTACTGACCTTGCATGATGTTAGACAAACGTTTATTCCTGTAATTGCTACTTACTTGCTTACCATTTAAATATCAAGGGTTATGGAGTTGATTATACAGTATTATCTATCTATCTGTCTAGTCTTTGCACGTTATAATTCATAATAACATATGTACTAAGTATAAAGAGTGTGTATACAAAGAACAAATTAAATATACTTTTGTGTATACACTCTATCTATCTACAGTCTTGCATTTTATAATTGCTAACAACATACACATATATGTACCAAAGTGTAAATATGTGTATATACACTCATTATATTATGTTTTTGCATTTAACTTATGCTATAGGAACCAGAGGATGTACATTATAGATCAGCAGAACATTTGATTGACGAGGAAGAGAATGAGAAAGCAACTTCCGAGAGGAAGGAGGATGGAGATGAATCCCGTAAAGCAGGGAGACCACCGATGTCCCGCATCCCTACCTTTCAGAGCTCCCTGGGCCGCAAGCGAGTCACCGTCCAGAGTGCAGAGTCATCACTGAAGATGGATGGATCCAGCCAGCAGGGCCAAAAAGAGAAAGCTGGCTCTACAGAGGCTGGAAGAGTGAAAATGCCAGTATCTGGAGGGAGAGAAAAAGCACTGCCCATCCCATCGGCTCGTTTACCCACAAGCCTCGCTGATGCTCTCTTTCAAGGTGATATCTCAGATCACACCTCCACTCTTTTAGCTGCGAAAATAGATCAATCCCTTGATCAAACGCCTGAAATTACAAAAGACTCTGATCAGGCGGAGACGTCACTGCAGCGACCCCCGCTCAGGAACGTCTATGAGACCAATGATCTTGTCGTAGAGCCTGTTTCTGAATTTGAAACTGCAAGTGGAGAGACCGCCTCAGAAGATGAGCAGATGTCGGCACAGGATGCCGTTGTAGAGGAACTGAGCTCATGCTCCTCTGTTGATCAACACAAAGCCTCGGATCAAGCTTTTGAAGATAATTTGAGAGAGGAAAAGGGAAGTGTATCCCAATCACACTGGACAGAAGACAATCGTGTCACAGAGAATAATATGAAACAGTGCTTTGTTTCAGATAAGGATGATGGATTCATACTTAGTGGTCAGGATGAAACTGCTAAGATGCAGAAACCTTCAGATAGTAAAAAATGCTTTAAAGAAACACAACAGGGAACCAAAACTGCTGATGCTCCTCCTCACACAAAACACACCCAGGCCAAAACGTGTAGACCTTCAAAGGTGAGGTGAATCATTTTTCATACCATGCAAATATGCAAAATTAATGGTGTTTGCTAGAGCAAACATACTATTGTTCATTCTAAGGGTTAAGGATTTGAACTAACCTTTAATCCTAAGTATTATATTAAGTATTAAAGAGATAGTTCACCCAAAAATGAAAAATTTGTCAATACATACTCTCGTTCAAATCTGTTGAACACAAAAGAAGATATTTTAAACAATGCTGGTAATCAAACATTGACTTCCATAGTAGGGGAAAAAAAATACTATAGAAGTCAATGCGTGCCGTCAACTGTCTGGTTAATCACATTATTTAAAATATCTTCTTTTGTGTTCAACAGAAGAAAGAAACTCATACAGGTTTGGAACGACATGAGGGTGAGTAAATGATGACAGAATTTTAATTTTTGGGTGAACTATCCCTTTAAGTAAACAGACATTAAGATATATTTACAGTACCGTGAAGAAGTATGTACTTATTAAGTACTTATATCTAAACATTTTTAAATCAATATATATTTACTTAGGAAGCAAAATGGCATAAGATATTAATGCCTTTGAATGATTTATCAAAATAGTCAGTTTTCTGTTTAAAACATGGAAAAATATCTGCAAAACTCAGAGTCATTTTGCTTCTCAAGTAAATGTGTCTTGTTTTAAAAATGTTTAGATATTTTTTTACGAAGGTGAGAAAGAAAAATACTGCAGTGAAAGCCATATCTGCAGACCAGAATGTCTTTCTCCGGACTCATTTGACCGCTTTGATTTGCATACGTATACAAATTTGTAGTATTTCAGTCAAGTTGCCTCAAAGTGTTTTGTCATGAAAGAGAATTTCAACAGAAAAGGATGTGTGAAATGAAACAGCCACAAAACCGTAATTTCATCACTAACAGTCGTCTGCGTATGTCTTGTTAGATAGATGTTAGCGTAAGCAAATAGTATGACATTCATTTTGTCTGATTGTTAACTTTATATTGTTTCAGCAGACAAAAGGAAGGAGTTTTTTCCTTTTCTGTCTCGTGCCCTCCATTCTCCTTCTTTTGGGTGGATTTGCATTGCACATCTGGCAGTATGGAGTCCCTAAATCTGTGTCACAACTGATGTCACAACTGGAGCTGCACTGGCTGGAAAGTTTCTGGATGCCTCAAGAGACGTGCATCTCTGATTGTAGGTGAGGAAACAGGTCCGCAAGTATTTTAAAGTATTTAAATGGTGAGTTTGAGATGTTTAAATGTGTTTCTAAATGTTGTTTATCAGGCTCACGCTTGTTGAGAGTGTCCCAGAGGGCCTCGACTTCCCTTCCGGCTCGCCACACCTGCCAAGCATTTCAGACACTTGGACCAATCTACTAAATACAGCAAACAGCTCTGTCCACATTGGTGCTTTCTATTTCACACTTCGAGATTCAGACCTGGGCCTCACGGAGCCCTCATCTGTGCTGGTATGTTTTGTCGTGGACATTTCCTGTGCATAATGCACTGTAGAATATAGGCTCTAGAATATTTGTTACCAGCATATGATGTAATAAGACATGCATAATAATATGATAATGTTGATTCTGATTATATGGGAAGGAAGTTTCTATATTAGGCATTTTTATATTTTCTATAGGGCAAAAAAGTGTTCAACCAACTGAAGAAGCTGGAACCAAAAGGCGTGAAGTTGAAGATTGCAGTAAACGCCCCTCAGTCATACATTGCAGACACGGACGAACTGGTAGCAACAGGTACAACAGCATGTCTGTTGCATGCAGCATGTGAAAACATACACTGAGAATTGTAAGAGGTTGAATAATCTGGAATGGTTGTTTTGCAGCCTTCAGCTTACTTGCTTTGTGCTTTCTCTCAGGGGCTGAGGTCAGGGGAGTTGACCTGCAGAGCATCACTGGTGGTATTTTGCACACCAAACTATGGGTTGTGGATAAGAAACATATGTATTTAGGGAGCGCAAACATGGATTGGCGTTCTCTTACCCAGGTGAGTCTAAGGCTGCGCCCGGAAGCTGAAAAATGCTACTTCCACAGGCACAACAAGGCACACCTGAATCCAATGATCGTGCCACATTCTGTCTACAGAAATACCTTCATTTGATTGATTTTTGAAGGCAGCATAGATATATCCTTTGCTGCCTATGATATCCCACAATCCTGTGTGTTAGATTCCTTGACATTAGAGGTAAACAAATACAGTGCCGCTATGAGTTGGTTACGATTGGTGGTCAGTGTTTTTTTTCCACTTTTAATTTCTTTTCTAACGAGAAATTAATATTGTAGTAATTAAATATTTACTTAGTTATCTCCAAAGCTTGTGCTTGTCGCGAGTGGTTCTTGTAACATGCACAATGAAGGAGAAAAGCAACAAACACAGTCTTTATTAAAGGATTAGTTCACTTCAGAATTAAAAATTTCCTGATAATTTACAATGATAATTTACTGGACTTCAACACCTACCAACGGGTCCCAATCACAGTTTCAATGCAGCTTTAAAGAGCTCTACACGATCTCAGATGAGGAATAAGGGTCTTATCTAGCGAAACGATCTGTCATTTTCTAAAACAAAATTAAAATTATATACTTTTTAACCACAAATGCTCATCTTGCACTGCTCTGCGTTCATCACATTGGAAAGTTCACGCGGCGTGACGTAGGCGGAAGTATCGAGCAAGTGTTTACAAAGCAAACATGCAAAGACTAAGTCAAACGGCCTTTACAAAAAAAGGTAAAACAACGATGTTGGACGATTTTGAAGTTGGAGGAGAAAATGAGAGTTTTTACCTTGGTACTTCCACCTATGTCACGCGTGACCTTTCCAATGTGATTATGTAATGCGTGGCACATCACAGAGCAGTGCAAGACGAGCATTTGTGGTTAAAAAGTATATACATTTTGATTTTTTTAGAAAATGACAGATCATTTCGCTAGATAAGACCCTTATTCCTCGTCTGGGATCATGTAGAGCTCTTTGAAGCTGCACTGAAACTGACATTTGGACCTTCAACACGTTGGTAGCCGTTAAAGTCCACTATATGGAGAAAAATATCTATCAATATCATTATCTTATTGGATAGTTATTGAAGGTTTCTGTTGACATGTAATGTCCTTGACATGTAAATAATGTAATTTAAAAAATAAAAAAACG
Source organism: Hypophthalmichthys molitrix (assembly GCA_037950675.1). NCBI lineage: Eukaryota > Metazoa > Chordata > Actinopteri > Cypriniformes > Xenocyprididae > Hypophthalmichthys > Hypophthalmichthys molitrix. Next base: position 27,037,772 of record CM075505.1, read on the forward strand.
TATTATCCAGTGCAGTTCATTATAATATAATGTCGAAATGGCCATCAACCCAAATAAACAATCCTATAAATATATATACATATGCTAAAATATAGTCAATGCTTCCAACAGGTGAAAGAGGTTGGAGTGGCTGTGGAAGACTGCAGCTGTCTAGCCCAGGACGCTTCACGGATCTTTGACGTGTACTGGGACATTGGAGCTCAGAAGAATGGATCTCTACCTCCTTTCTGGCCGGGCCGTTTCTCCGCCCTCTCCAGCTCTAAGTACCCATTAGCTGTTAAATTCAACGGTGTCCCTGCACGTGTCTATTTGTCTGTGAGTTGTGTTTCTCTCACAAGTCGACTTTAGCTGTTTGGTGTGGTTTTTGTTCACCATATTCATAATAGATATTTTTTCATTGCATGTTTTGCAATCATTTTATTCAACCTGATCACAATTCCACTCATTCTCTGAGTTTTGTGCTGGCTGATTTTCATTTGTGTAGAAATGTTGTCTTTTTGTCATATTGCCACCCTTTTCACTTCAGAAAAATTGTGCTTTTAAATCAATCCATTGCATGGACTCTATGTATGTCCTATATCATTCATTTTCATTCGTTTCTAAACACGTGCATTTTTCGTGTATAGAATAACACGAAAACACATGCATTTTTCGTGTATAGAATTTTTTAAAATTTTTACATGGCAATGTTTGACTTGTTCTTGTAGAGTTCCCCTCCTCCTTTATCATCACATGGCCGTTCTGACGACCTCTCAAGCATCCTGTCAGTGATTGCTGATGCCGAGCGCTTCATCTATGTGTCTGTGATGGACTACCTTCCCATGTCCGAGTTCACGGAGCCCATTCGGTAATCTTTACCATTTGATATTGAGTAAAACTAAAACCATTAAATTGAAATAAACGTGAACTGAAATCAAATAAAATATTGAAGTGCCCCTATTATGCTATTTTAAAGGTTCCTTTTTAGTTTTGGAGGTCTCCTACAATGCATCCAAAGTCCAAAATCACTTTAATTTTCTCATAATATACATTGCAGCATCACCTCTTTTCTCTCAGTGCCTGAAACGGTTCAATAAAAGATTCAGTCTCTCTAAACCCCTTCTTTCTGAGAGCCTACTCTGCTCTGATTGGTCAGATGGCTCAGTCTGTTGTGATTAGTCTAATGCTTACAGTGCGTGTCAGAAATGAAGCACCCATTACCATATCTAAATTTCAGCTCCGGGATCTTCCTCAGCACTTGTATATACAGTGATATGAACAGTAACAACAGAGCGTCGGTTACCGTATCAATTCGAGCCCGAATCTTCATCCATTGGAAGTGCAAAAAACAGTGTCTTTTCGACAATATAAACCAAACTCAGGTCTAAGTAGACATTTGGGGACAGCCAATAAAGACGCATAGGTTTGAGTAAGACTGGAATAACTATTGACTCGTTTCAGCAGTTCAGAATCGTTCTTTCTTCTAGGAGACAATAACAACATTTATTGGGCACTTTGATCTTTGAAACACACCTTTAACATTCACAAACAGCTATATTACACAATACATGAAAGGTAATATCTGAAAGGAATAATAGAGACACTTTAAAAATACTTTGGCAAACAGAGCTACTAATTCAAAATATATATATAAAAAAACTGAAGTTAATAATTTTGAAAATGTATTAAAGGGTTAGTTCATCCAAAAATTAAATTTCTGTCATTAATTACTCACCTTCATGTTGTTCCACCCCCGTAAGACATTTGTTCATCTTCAGAACACAAATTAAGATATTTTTGATGAAATCCGGGAGGTATATTCTCATCCATAGACAGCAATTTAACCGACACTTTAAGGTCCAGAAAGGTAGTAAAGACATTGTTAAAGTAGTCAACGTGACTGCAGTGGTTCAACCTTAATGTTATGAAGCTGTTATGAAGTTCTGATGTAGAACCTGGAAGCACTGAATGTAAACAGCATGGCCTTAAGGTCTTACGGGTGTGGAACGACATGAGGGTGAGTAATTAATGACAGAATTTTCATTTTTGGGTGAACTAACCCTTTAAGAGCTTAGTTTGACTAGTTAAAAGATTATTGTTTTCCATGATTTTTATATATAATGTCTTTTATGCCATGTAGGTTTTGGCCTGTCATCGACTTGGCCCTCCGTGAGGCTGCTTGTACCAGAGGTGTTGAGGTGAAGCTGTTGGTCAGTTGTTGGAGTCACTCTCCTGGTGCCATGTTTGTCTTCCTTCAGTCTCTGTCAGTCCTCAACAAGCCCCCTCTGAGCTGCAACATTCATACTGTATGTTTCTTTATATTTTGAAAATGATTTTTTTTTTTAATCAATGCATCACTGATGATTTAATACCTATAAACATTTTACATACAGAAAGTTTTCGAGGTGCCCTCAACACGAGAGCAGCAGAGGATTCCGTTTGCACGTGTCAGCCATGCCAAGTACATGGTGACTGATCGAGTTGTTTACATTGGTATGTTAGCTGTCTACATGCACAATTTTCACAGCGTGATCTCACTTGCATGCTTTGGCATATTGCAGAAACCTGACGGCAGGTTTTGGCGCTGCATCATAAAAACCTGCCAACAGAAACAGTCCATGTTTACATTTACAATTGAAGCACTGTGAATATGAGTTATACAATGAAGTGAATATCAGATTTATAATCCTGCTATGATGATTGATTGTTATATTGTGTTTTACAGGAACTTCCAACTGGTCTGAGAATTACTTCACCCAGACGGCAGGGGTTGGGCTTGTTGTGAATCAGACAGGTTCTGCAGTAGGGCAGGGCCAGCAAACCGTTCAAAGCCAGTTGCAGAAGATTTTCCAGAGGGATTGGCATTCAGAATATGCCCAACCCCTCTCTGATGTTCATGCAGAACATTGTAGCGGAAAAAAGCTCACATAATGTACCATGCTGTTTATTTGTTAGGTTGCTAGGCAAAAAATAAAAACATCAAAAAACAAGAACTCTTCCCTGCGGCATTCCTGCCTACTGATAACTTATTTATGTTGTATTTGCCAAAAGGATGCTGTGCATTTTTAATGTTTGTTATAAATATGACATTAATTCTCTCTCCTTTTTTTTTTCTCATCAAGTGCATTTATTGTATATTTGCATTTTGTGACATTTGCCAGAATAAGGACAAGGTCCTTGAGCAAGCACTGATCTATGATGTTGAACTGGTTAACATGCATGTAAATTAAATGTTGTAATAGGTGCCTTGGCTGTAAAGTTTGTTTTCAAAATAAAGCTACTTTTCAGTAAGAAAATGCTTGTGCTTTGTGGTTTCTAAAATGACGAAGATGATGATCACAATGAAGATGATAACTCTCAATAAAGTCTTTACTTGAATCCAACGGGAAAGTGACACTGGTATTGTTCATTTGGGGGTCACACTTGTGTTATTCAAGGGAAGACAGGAACTTAAATACACAGATGATTAACTAAAATGACAGACAGCTTTGATATGATTAATGTCCATGGTGACTGATTGTGGCGGGAAATATGGAACAAAGAAGCACATGTGACAGATGCAAACCAAAACAAACAGAACGCGACGGCGACCGTGACAGTACATCCCCCTCCGGTGAGGTGCGTCCTCGCGCCGTAATGGAACATCCAAAGGGGAGGGCCGGAGTGGGTTCTGGAGGTGGACAGAGTGATGGTGAGATGACTGATGATGCAGGAGGTGGCTCTGGAGGAGGATGGCCAACCGGGAGGAGCCAGATGGTGGCCCAGGCCACAGCCAGGATGGTGGACCACGGCAGCGGCGCTGGAAGGAGGAGCCATGGTGGTGAAGGCTTCAGCGCTACCTTGGGGACGAGTGATGGCGACGAAAGAGGAGGAACCCACTGCGCAGATGGAGGGCTGATAGAGTGGAGTGATGCCGAAGACCCTGACAACTGCGACCCCCCGAGATGGATGCAGGGACCCGTGGGGCTGAGGTGTAGCTGGAGTGACCAAGGGCGGAGGCGGAGACTGAGGGAGGGCGGAGCTAGCCAGAGCTGTAGTGCTGGAGGGCCGGAGAGCAATGGATGGCCCGCAAGTCCCTGGCAAAGGTGACGCGACATCTGACTTGGGTGAAGCCGATGGTCCGAGGGAGCTCAGCGAAGCCGAACGCTTGAAGGTCCCTGTAGATGTCAAGGGAGGGAGGAGCACAGGTGGAGGAGTCAGGGCGACGGGTCGAGGTGGAATGACACGATCAGAAGCTGGAGGCGGAGCCACGGGATCCTCACGCCCTGAGGGAGGTGGGCCCGCGATGTAACCACGTCACTGAGAGGAGACAACGGTGATACAGCAGGACTGGTGGGAGACAGCTCAGGTTGGACAGGAGACGTGGCTGAGGTCTGGGGAGAAGACTGAGAGGACGAGCTGGCAAGAACGTTTAGAAGAGGAGGTGGGAGAGGGAGGCTGGGTGGGACCAGTGCATCCAATATAGAACAGTAAGGCAGATGAAGGGTTGAGGCTGTGTTGTTGTCCAGAAACTCACTCTCAGTGACAGGCGGGTGGGCGAGGCTTCTGACCAACCCCTCGACTCCGACACCTACTCCCTCGGTGCAGGATGGGACAGCCGACTCAGACCCCTCCTCAGATGGACTCTCCTCAGGCTCCGGCGTGATGTCAAGCTCGGTCGCTCCTAGTGAGAGCTCTAACATTGCGGCGGAGTTGTTAACTCTATCTGTGGTGGGTTGAAGCTGACCTTCCTCGCCATCAGTGTGTTTCTGGCTGAGCACTGGGCGTGGCTGGGTTCTGGATCGGGGCTGCATGCTCTCCAGACATGTCAGCACGGCTTCCCTCCAGTTCAGTCCGGTGGTGTCTGGGAGGTTGATGGGGCTGTGAAAGTTCACCCCGATCCAGAACAGGGTCTTTAGGGCTTCCTCCTCGAGCTGGCTGGTGACGGCAAGATGGGAAAACTCAAATGTGAAGGAAAGGGGATCGTGGCTCTCCTGAGCAACTGTGATGAATTTTACCCATTCATCCATTGGGTAGTCGGGTCTTCTGTAACGTGCTGGTTGAGAAGAAACACACAACGAAGAAGATAACTCTCAATTAAGTCTTTACTTGAATCCAACGGGAAAGATACAGATACAGGCAGGAACACAACACAACACAATAAACATACGAGACCCAACAATGAACTGAGGGAAGACAGGAACTTAAATACACAGACGATTAGCTAAAATGACGGACAGCTGTGATATGATTAATGTCCATGGTGACTGATTGTGGGGGGAAAAACGGAACAAAGGAGCACATGTGACAGATGCAAACCAAAACAAACAGAACGTGACGCCGACCGTGACACTGGTATTGTTCATTTGGGGGTCACACTTGTGTTATTCACAGTCAAAAGTGACTGAACACCTGAAAATGTAACTTTTTATTTTCAGTAAACTCAATGTAATATATTTTTTTTCAATAATATTTTGTATTTTGAGAAAATTTTATGTTACCAATTAATATTTATGTAATAATCATGATCAATTTTTCCTGTTGAAAACAATACAAAAATTTATTTATAATTTTGATTTTAAGTTTCAGTTTTTGCATACATTTTATTACAATTAAACAAAATAAACTGGAATTCTTTATCAGAGCTTAATCAATCTGGGTCTGTTCTCTTATTTGCATCTTCTGTATCAGTTTTGCCATATTGTTACAGCCACGCCAGATCATTTGAGTGTGTATAATAGTGTGTTGTGTGTGTCTGTGAAAGTCAGTGTGTGTTTAAGTGGGTGTGTCTGTTTTGTACTCTTGATGTTTTAGAGGGTAACCCTTTTCTTGTTGTCTATTTGTTTTTCTGCATTGTACAAAAGTCCCTTTCATGAAAAGTCTGTTCAGCGGCTATATTTGCCACGCCTCCGGGCAGCTATCTATTTGAATGGAGTAATCCTGAAATCTCAAAAACTGCCAAGCGAACTCACAATTAAATAACATATTTCAAATCGGCAACAAAATCTGACATGAAATGTCCCATAAATGTTGTTTCTTATGCTCAAATAGCATTTAAAACTTCTTTTTCAGGCTAGACAAACCAATGCACATGCGCAGTCCTAAGCGAGAGTCTTAAGCCCGGAACACACCAAGTCGACGGTTGGCCGTTAGGCAGTTTTTGTTCATCGGCCGACTAAGTTTTCTCAGTGTGTTCCGCACCGTCGGCTGAAGTTGGTCCTCGTCTGCTTTTTTTCGGCCGATTCGACATGTTGAATTGGCGTTGGAGCTCGTCGGTCAGTCGGGCCATCTGATCATTCTGATTGGCTGTTCAGCTACTGCCACCTGCTGGTATGGAAAGGCAGTTCTTCTTAAGCAGATGCAGAATGGATGTGCTACTTGGCCATCGGGTGTCAAGCGTCGGTTTGGTGTGGCAACTTTAGACCCAGACGCTGCCGACGTGAGCCAACCCCGCAGTCTGCTTTCATCGCCACTAGTTCATCGGCGTCGGCTTGGTGTGTTTCGGGCTTTAGGTTTCTATGGGAACCGGAACTTCTAACAGTGACGCAATGACTTTATCAATCAGCGATTGGCTCTTTTACTTCGAAGGCGGGACGTATTCCGCCATATTGTGCATTGCAGTTTCTCCCATTCATAACTAATAGGAGTGAACCTTTCTATATCTATAGTCTTTGATTGTAATCACCAAAAATTGCTCTTTTTTCATCTTTTTCGTATTTAAAATCTTCCGATGAAGATTTTCAAAAAAAAAAAAAAATCAGTCTAATAAAATTTTTTAAATGGCTTAATGCATATACATTTACCTTGGCCTATGCCTTCTTTGCAAACAAACAGAAAAAAGAAAGATGTCTGCCACTTTACAGATGAGCTGAAACTCAGTTCTACACCTAATTTTAGAGACATTCTTTAAAAAGAAATGTGAATGTTTGGACCCCAACACATACAATAATTTAAAATGTGTCCTTTATATGTGTATGTTAATTGACAAACGGTATTTTACAACAAATTATAAAATAAAATAAAACAAAACAATTCAACTTCGAATTGTTAAGTAAATGAAAGAGGAAAACTTAAATCAGTTGCTGCTCTGTCTCAAAACCTAGTGATCTCCCCACCTATACTGTGTAAGAATGCTCGTGCACATGATGCCCAAATATGCTATCTAGTTAGACAACTCACTAGGCTTTGAAACACAGCCTACGTCTTCTCTGCGCAGGAAGTGAAGGCGCGGAGGAAGGAAGGAAGACGTTAAAAATGGCACGAGAAAGAAGCCCAGCTTCATGGCTTCACACTCAACCAAGTGTAACTCGTAAAATGCCGATGTGTCACAGAATACTGCTACTCTTATGGCTACTCCACTTTTCTTCCGTATATTCAGATATAACGGACGGGAATGCGGAGCACTTAAAGCGCGAGCACTCGCTCATTAAGCCATATCAGGGTGAGTAGCAGCTGTAGCCGCCTGCTAGTGTTACAGTCCTGTTGTGTTTTGTTGACGTCATTTAGCCTCATGATCACTAAAGTGTTTTAAGTTTTTATGTTTTTTACGTTGAGTATGATATCACCAGTTATTTTGTAATGTCATGGGTCATGTATTTTATAGGGAACAAGTACCACAGGATAGTCTACAGAAGAATCTTTACAGGAACACAACTTAGTGTAAACAAAATTAGTCAGCACCTTTATTTGAACAGGTGAGGGTAGTTTGCATTTATAGTGCAGGTTGTAAAGGAATCTACCTTCACACCAAGAGCCTGCAAATTGTTAAAATACTATTTAATTGAGCGGGGCACATTTACTGTTTTGTACATGCATTGGGGCACACATATTTTTAAAAAAACAGCAGAAAGCAGTTTTGTTCTTTATAAATGATATAAAAAGGCATATGTTTGTGCAAAACTTGATGATCCTGTTCTTCAAAATTTGAGAACGATCCAAAGAGCATGTTGTGCTTCAGTCTAAGCAAACACATTTGATCGTCTGTACAAAAGGCAAATTGGCAATCCAACAAATATGAAAACAATTCATATTCATTTTAAATACTGAATTTCCAAGTGCACTGTATAAAAAAAAATCATTATTATAAATAATGTAGTAAATATTAATTAATGCCCCCCCCCAATTTACATTTACATTAACAAAAAGTGAGAAGAAACATTTTTAAACATTACACTTTTCTGAAGCTTGTGACTGACATCCAAGACACTGTGACTCAACTGTGCATAAATGAAATGATTATTCATTTATCTGATGATCAGGTGTTGGAACGAGTCCTTCAAGTCAGTGGGACTTCTGGGGAAGTACTTTAGTAACCAGCCAGTATGTGCGTCTAACTCCGGATGAGAGGAGCAAACAAGGGTCCATCTGGAATACAGTGGTGAGTAAAACTGTCTTGTAGAACTAAAAACTTGCAGCAGGGGTTCCCAAACGTTTTTTTGTCACCCCTTAGATGGAAAATATTTACTTTAAGTAGCCTACCCCTTCAGAATTTAATATTTCAATAATTTAACCACACATTTGCATGTTCACGGTTCTCTGATGCCACTTAATGGTCACATGACATGAAAGTAAATAGATAAAATATTTAATCTTTTTTTTAAGTGTTTTATTTTGAGTTTGTAGCTGGACTTTAAAGTGGACTCAAACACAGGTTATTATAGTATAGGTAAAACTAAAACCATATAAAAACATTTTGTTGCTTTAATTAAAATAAACTTTAACTGAAATAAAAAACCTCAAACTTAGTTTATTTCAGCTAATTGCATTTGTCATTTTCATTTAGTTTAACTTGATGCAGTAAAATAAAGTAAAACTGAAATAAAAATATAAATATATACAAAGACACTTTAAAAAAACAAAAACTGATAAAACTGGCAAAAAAACAACAAAATAACTAAAGTAAAATGGAACAAAAATAAAAGTTTTTGAAAATGATAGTGTAAACTACAAAAATGTTTTTGAAAATCAAAACCCAATTAAAATGGATACAAATAATCATCATACTAATTATTATTATTCATTTAATTAATTACAAAAATGAACATATATATTACTGTTGTAAAGTACAACTGTACAGTAAAATAAAATATTTTATAATAATTATAATAATTTTATTTTACACTACAAGTTGCAGTACTAATATTTATGTAATAAATTCTTCACCTTTAAAAACATTCAGATCTTTGTGCTTTAAACCCCAGGGGTTCACGAAATCCTGTCACATTAGCGAAATTTCACAGGCAAAAAATGTCCTTTCTATGTTGTCAAAACGCATCTTACACTTGCTTTCAAACCAAGTATCTTCTTGTTGATCAGCTCGGCAAATTCACGTATCCAACCTGATGCAAAATCTGAGTGGGTATATCTCGTGCGAAATTTCTGATCAAGTGATTCCTATTGAAATGAATGATTTTTGAATGCAAAAATTCCTGGAAATAATGCATCTTAACAATGCAAAAGAAAAGCTATATGAGTAATGTTAATTTTCTGCCTTTTGTAGCCATGTTATTTGAAGGATTGGGAGATGCATGTGCAGTTTAAAATTCATGGATCAGGAAAGAAGAACCTCAATGGAGATGGCTTTGCCATTTGGTACACGAAGGAGAGACTACATCCTGGTAAGTTTAAAAGCTGTGATCCTGTGAAGGAAAATGGCCGGTTCAGATCCGGTTTGAAGCTCTTTCTCTGGCCATTTCCATTGTGCACTTCATGATTTTAAATGTAATGATTTATACTGCGGTCTATATGTGTGTGTAGTCCATCTGTGATCCATTTGCAAGCCTGCTCTTTCTTCCCTGCAGTTGATTGTGTCATACTTTCATTTAGGCCCAGTCTTTGGAAACCAAGACCATTTTATAGGCCTGGCTATTTTTGTGGATACCTTCCGTAATGATCTCCAAGGAATGGATGTAAGTGTGCCGTACTCATGAGTCCTTCTTTCTCTACAGGCACCGTGTTTGGAAGTAGTGCCAATTTCCATGGGTTGGCCATTTTTATAGACACATACCCTAATGATGAGGCTCCGGATGTGAGTTGAGAGATGTAAATTATTTGTGTTTCTGTACCTTCGTTTGTATGAAAGCTTTGCTTTTTCATGACCAGAAATTGACTTGACACTAAATGCAAAGATATCAATATCCAAACTAGCAAATATGTTTGAGGCTTTAAGAATACTGGACTTGTGGCATGTTTGGTCTGCTTCTGGTCATCTGAGGTTTTGTCCTCATCTAAACTGAACTTTAAGGGATAGTTTGAATACGATCATGTGCCAGGTATTTGCACTCAGATGTCGAACTGAGAGGAACAATCCTTAGAGTAGAGAAGAATATCTTTTACTTGGATTACTCCTTCACTCTCTTTTGATTTGCTTTATGCTCTGAAATGATCTTTCAACAATTTTCCAAATGCTACAAATAAGCAATGCTTTCTTTGTTTTGCCTGCATCATGTCCATGTCAGTTTCTTCCCCTTATCATCCATTATTTGTTGTTGAAGTATTTTTTTAAATATTCACAATGTTTGTTATTTTGATTTTAGTAGTTTACAGTAACCTTTTATGAATTATGAAAGTTGATTCAGGAACAGCTGTATAAAGGTACAAAGTACCATCGTTCAGTTATTTACAGTGTAGTTTTGTCAACTCAATGTAATTTTATTCATATTTTTTTTGGTCCTCTAGCGCTCTTTTCCCTATATTTCTGCAATGGTGAATAACGGCTCCCTGCCGTATGATCACGGGAAAGACGGCCGGTCTACTGAATTGGGAGGTTGCTCCGTTGAAATCAGAAACAAAGATCATGACACATACCTGGCTGTTAGATACTCTAAAGGCAGACTCACGGTAAGAGCTCAATAATTGTAAATACAGTGATAAAGGATGGTAAAAACGTTATCAGCATGGTAAAAAACAGTAATATTGTGAAATATTATTACAATTTAAAAGAACCGTTTTCTATTTTAATATATTGTAAAAAGTAATTTATTCAAAGCTGAATTTTCAGCATCATTACTCCAGTCTTCAGTGTCACATGATCCTTCAGAAATCATTCTAATATGCTGATTTGGTACTCAAGAAACATTTCTTATTATTATCAATGCTGAAAACAGTTTGCTGCTTAATATTTTTGTGGAAACCGAAGTCACCAGTGGAAATAATTGTTTTTGAGGATTCTTTGATTAATAGAAACAGCATTTATTTGAAATACAAATATTTTATAACATGTCTTTACTGTCACTTTTGATCAATTTAATGCATCCTTGCTGAATAAAAGTATCAATTTCTTTCAAAAAATAAAATCTTACTGACCCTTTACTTTGGCACCTTACTGAATTTTGAACGGTACGGCCCGTTCACACCAAGGACGATAATTATAAAGATATAGTTCTAAAAATTTTTCTAATTATAAAAGAATACAACAACTATAACGACAACGGCACAGAGGAGCGATATCATTGGAATCACTTTCAGCATTATTTTTTCCAGCTGATGAACAATAAAAGCATTGACAGCCAATCAGAATCCATCCTGCTTTAAAGAGCTTGAGCATTTAAAACAGTAGACAACAAAACTGCAGTGCATACTTATAATAAACAGATCTATGTCTTGCCTTTGTGTGGACACTAATATCAAAGACTATAGAATAGCACGACGCGTCACTCGTATTGTTTTGATTGGGAGAAAGTGCAACGCGCAATATGGCGGAATAAGTCCCGCCTTCGAAATAAGAGCCAATCGCCGACTGGTAAAGTCATCGCATCACTGCAGCGGCCGTTAGAAGCTCTGGTTCCTATAGAAACAGTCAGACTCGCGCCTCCGAAATGAGGCACAAGAGACGTGCATTTAGGACTGCGCATGCGCATTAGCTTGATCCAGCCTGAAAAATACATTTTTTTTTTTTTTTTTTTTTTTTTGTCATGATTCGAGCGTTTAGAAACAAAACTTATGAGACAGTTGTTGTCAGATTTCATTGGTGATTTCAAATATGAAATTTAATCAAAAGCTTGGCAAACAGCTCTGGAGAATTTGATGTTTCCCCATTTAAAGAGATAGGAGCTGCACTTGCATTCCTGAGAGGCGTTTCAAAGATGGCCGCCGAGTGAAATGACTTGTCTTAAAGGGACTTTGCTAATATATAGTTATTGGTGTGAACAGACCTGTAACGAATATTGTTTTATAGCGGGTTTCATTTTGGCACTGAAACAGACATGACAACCCGATCTCACGGCAATTTGTATGTATTTTACAAGGTGGCAAATTTATACGACCTCACTTGTACGAATTTGTAAGTTTTTTTTTTTTTTTTTGCTAAATCGTTCATATTTTACGAGTTGCCAAATTCGTATGAATTTGTACGAATGACCTACCCAAACCCCACCCCTAAACCTATTCGTCACTGGGGTTTAGACAAATCGTATGAATTCATACGGGCAAGTCGTACGAATTAGCAACCTCGTAAAATATGTACGAATTGGTCGTGACATAGCGTTGGACATGACCATTTTTTCATGACTTTCGTTTTCCATTTCCTGAACCTTAGAATTAATTTAGCTTTGCATGCTTTTAAGAAATGACCCTTCACATCTGAAATGAGCAAAGGCCTCTTTTAAAAAGTGTCAGAAACCACCAGAGCTGTTTCAATACATGGTCTTTTTAAAGTGGGGAAGATGTTAAAAGATAATAATCGTTTAATATATGGGGCGATATGTATAGAGGTTTTTCAAAGCTATTGTATGTTCTGTTTTCACAGATTATGGTAGATGTGGATGACAGGAACGATTGGAAAGAATGCATTGATATTGGCGGCGTCCGCCTCCCTACAGGATACTATTTTGGGGCTTCTGCGGCCACAGGAGATCTCTCTGGTAAGTGTTTTCGCCACAGTCCACAGTAGTCCTGATGCCTTTTGCCAGACCTGATTGCCACTGTTTCTTCTGTGCAGATAACCATGACATCATCTCTATGAAGATGTACCAGCTGATGGTAGAACATACTCCTGAGGAGGACAACCAGGACTGGACGAAGATCGAGCCTAGTGTCAGTCTCCTCAAGTCGCCAAAAGGTAACACAGCTGATGTGTGATTACAGTTGGCAGAAGGATTTTTCATTCAATTGCTTGTCATGTTTACATGTCTTCTCCCACAAAACAGACAATATTGATGATCCAACGGGAAATTTTCGAAGCACACCCCTCACTGGCTGGAAGGTCTTCCTACTTCTGCTATGCGCCCTGCTGGGGATTGTGGTTTGTGCCGTTGTTGGTGCTGTGGTCTTTCAGAAGCGTCAGGAGAGGAACAAGAGGTTCTACTAAACATCCAGATGTCAAAGAACTCTGGAGATTGTAGGTGAAAAACATTAATGTGAATTTCGTACAGCTGTACAAATGTTGATATTGTTGAAGTGCTTGATTGGAAGGAAAGCTGGTTTAAATCTACAGATTGGTGGCTTCAAAGAAACTTTTTTTTATGTCGGTCTGTCTGATTTGGGTCTGCTTACATATAGTAGATTACACATTTCCAATGCGTTCTACAGTAGTACATCTTTATTTGTGTGTATATGATGTGTATACACTACGTCTCTAAATTCTTGGTGGTTTCATTTGTTTATTGTTTTTTAACCCTTTATCCATTTCTTTTACATCTACACATTGTTTTTTCTGATCTGGAGTGTTAATGTTTTTATGATTTACTTAAGAGGGTTTTAATGGACTGCAAAAGAAATCAAACTAATGAAAATCTCTTTTTAAATTGTTCAAATCAATGTAAATATTTTAGCTTATTTTCTAAAGTTATTGCCCTTCTCTCTGCAGTATAATGTTTCAGCCTTCTTTTTTTAACCATAGGAGTTTTGAAAATATATTTTTTTTTTTTTTATTACTACTGCAGGGTAACAAGAATTCAGCCTTGAGGTTTTGTTTCTTACATCTATGTTAATTTTGCTCTTTTTTGCGCCTATAAAAGAAGTTATTGCAATGCACTGATTTACAACAGTTTCTGAAAGAAGTTCCCAAAAGATGTTTATTTTCTGTTGGAGAGCAAATGGGCCATGACTGTAAAATGATGCTTTTGGTGAGACAATAAAGCAGCTTTAACAGTTGACTTGTTAAAAATGTGTTTTCCTTTTCCTTTTTGTATTAGTTTAGCCATATGTTGTACTATATTTTCAGCTTAAACCACTAGCATTCAAAATTAATTCCAGGACCAAAATAATTATTTGTCCTGGTAAATATTTTTGTGTAATAAAAACGTCACTAACAACTCGTATCGTTTTGTCACTGTCAACAGTTGACTGCACATCTAGGAAAAAAAACCCCCACAGTTTTAAGTGTTGATTTAGTGCAAATACGAGTATTTCATGTAAGAATGAATGTTCTGGTAGTTCTAACTACAACCTCGGTGTGACGTCAAAAACATTGGTCTTTGAACATGTATTCAGTGGGCTAATCTAGTGGTAAAGTACACACAAAAACACTTGAGCTGTGAAAATTAGATAAGATCTTAAGACGGTACAAACCCTTGAATGGACTGTATGACTTGGAGCCTCGTTTTCATTTGTCAAATTAAATTTGCCAAATTTCCTGACTAGATCCATTCATCCTTGGACAAAAAAAAAACCCATTACAAGCAATAAATAAAGAGTATCTAGATCAGTGAGTGATTTTTCTCAGCATTATCAATCTCTGGTTGTTATTAAAGACATCGGCAGGTATAGCCTCAGGCAGAGACAGTAGAGGATGTAATGGCCCGGTTTCACAGACAGGGCTTAGCCTAAACCAGCAGGATTAGGCCTTAGTTCAATTAAGGTATTTAAGTAGCTTTTATAAACATACCTTAGATAAAAACAACATAACTGGTGTGCATCTTGAGACAAAACAATGTCTCTGACATATTTTAAGATATGTCAGTATTAATTGCTTTCAGTTAAAACAGCTTAAACATGCATTTTAGTCTAGGACTAGCTTAAGCCTTGTCTGCGAAACCGGGGGTATATTTCACAGTTTTAAGTCTGGATGTACGAAAAGAGCACATTCTTGGCTTTTCAGAGATTTGGTCTTTAAAAATGACTGACATTGACTGAATTATTGAATTTAGCACTCTTATGGACATTTGATAGACTGTAAATTATACAAAATTCATATCAGAGTATGACTTTGTTACGAAACAGGGCATCGATTTCATACATATAGAAGACACCAGAGTTTCGTCCGAAATCACGTACTGAGTAGGTACTACATTTGAATTTAAATTTACTTCGCCACCGTTGAAAAAGCATGTTCTATATAGTACGAATGTGTGTAGTATGAATAAAATCCGGACGTACTACATCCGGACGTCCCTTCAAGTACTAAGTCATCCGGGTACTTTTCGCCTACTGTTTTTCGAATACTATGAATTCGGACGTACTACTCTGTTCGCATACTGTTTTTTGTGTAGTATATCTTAGAGAAGTATTCGATTTCGGACTCAGCGCGGTACTTAGAGCAGGTTTATCAGGCATTTTGGGAAGCCACAAGTGAACATGGAAAGAAATTATCAATATTCCTATGAAAATGTAGATATTCTTATGAAAATGTTGACAAGTTCCCATTATTACACTTCTTTTTCATCACATGTTGCCCCAAGAACATATTAATATGCAAATGAATGCATATCAAATCATCTTTCATAACATAGTTGAAAATCATCTTTAGAATCATCTTTATTTGGTTAAAAAAAATTACCACCCAGGGAGCAATTGTGGGTTAGGTGCCTTGCTCAAGGGCACCTCAGTTGTGGGTAATGAGAGTGGAAGAGAGCGCTGTTTATTCATTCCCCCCACCTACATTTCCTGCCAGTACTGAGACTCAAACCTGCAACCTTCGGGTTACAAGTCCGAATCTCAAACCATTAGGCCACAACTGCCCATCCCAGTTAGTGTGCCACCCGGGGGGCGATTGGGTGTTTGGTGCCATGCTCAAGGGCAGTTGTGGGTAATAAGGGTGGAAGAGAACGCTGTTTATTCACTCCCCCCACCTACATTTCCTGCCGGTACTGAGACTCGAACCTGCAACTTCGGGTTACAAGTCCGACTCTCTAACCATTAGGCCACAACTGCCCATCCAAGTTAGTGTGGACACACACACCCGGAGCAGAGGGCAGCCATTTGCTGTGCCACCCCGGGAGCGACTGGGGGTTAAGTGCCTTGCTAGAAGATTCATTTGTGACTTTTTTCATGAGAGGAAGTCACATGTTGGAGCTGTATTCTTTGTCCTACCTTCTCATAAAAAAGCCGCATGCTAGGAGGCCAATTCCAACCATGGCTTCTGGGTTGGTCAAAACTGTTGTAAAAAAACTTTTCGCAGAATTTGCAAGTTTTCTTCCCCATGACTGCTCGATAGGTTCAGTGTGGGCTATTTCTTCAACATGCCAATAACGGGAGCTGCTTTCATTTCCCCTCGCTAGGACCTTAATAGTACTGTCTTGGCCCCAGTGGATATGCACTGGTTGGCCCAAGAGCTCAGAAAAATTCAGAGCCACTATGGCATTTTCTGCATCACAGCGATTTCCAAAGGTCACAAAGCCATACCCACGAGAGAGGTTGGTTCTTCTATCTCGGCACACTTGCACAGTACAGATGGGGCCAAACGGGAGGAACATTGCACGCAGCTCTTGTTCGGTCACATTTGATTTCAGATTACTCACAAGCAATGACCTTGTTGCTTCAGAGATGCTTTCTCTGGTCTCCAGGACTTCCGCATAGTTTGAGAGGGTGTTATATATGGCAGACCGATCACTATGCCTTGCCAGGACCTTAATATCCATGTGCTGGGCCCAATTGCACATCATTGGTAGCTCCATGAGCTCCAAATAATTCAGAGCCTCTAGAGCATTTTCTGCATCATTCCGGTGTTTAAAGGTCACAAAACCATATCCACGAGACCGCCCGGTCACTGTATTTCTGCACACGTACACAGAAAGGATGTGTCCGAATGGGTTGAATATTGTATGCAACAGTCGTTCGGTCACATCTTGATGCAAATTATTCACAAGCAATGATGACTCTTGGTCTCTTGGTCGAACGTCATCCTCAGGTGAAAACCAATCGTAGGAACCTGCCATTTCGATTGTCCTTCAAAGAAGATTGTTCTCAAAAACCAGTACAAAGCACAACTGCTTGTAGATGAGTCAGACCAAGCTAATGATAAAAAACCGACAGCTGTGCTTCTTTTATCTACTTCTGAACGTTCTAAAACTCTGACGTCAGAATTCCAGTCAAGCGCAAAACTACTACTGTGACGTCACAACAGGTGAAGCCTCCGCGGCGCCATATTGAATCAATAGAACATAATCTGAATTTGAGGAGAAAACATTACCTAACGAGTCACCGTTATATATCTGAATTCTCCCTGTAAATTCTTACAATGTAAAACGTCCTAAGCATGTAAAATGTTATTTTTTAAATTGGGGTTATAGAAAAGTTATGCTCGTATTCATTACAGTAGCAAATATCTGATCGGCGGACGGACGGTACCTCAACGTATACAATACAAAGGTTAAAGAACTCATCTAAATACAGAATAATACTTTGAAAGGTAAGCGTATACAGCTTAAATTGCTTTGTGCAGTTATTCGCTGTGGTAAGGCTTATAATTATGTTGTATTGTATTGATTTTAGTGTCCCGCGGGTCCTTAAAAAGTAAAAAAGTTGGCATTTCATACCTGCAAACTCGTCGTCTTTCGACGAGGAAAGTTTCGATGGCATTTTCTTCTCATATTAGCTCCGCATGATGTTTAAAAAAACATTAAACATGTTTTAAAAAAATAAAAACAACAAAGCGCTGCTTTGTTTGCAGAGGTAACCGAGGCAACGGCTATATTCTGCCATCTACTGTCAGATATTTGCATTTTTATTCAGCGTGTCTGCCGTTTTTGTTCAGACTAATGAATGTGCGTGAAAAAGTAGAATAAGGTATCTAGAGTAAGCATATTTTAAAAGAACATATACCTATGTGGTCAATAAAACACATCAAGAAATAAAATACACGCTTCACAAAAGCCGATATTCGAATCCATTTCTGCTAATAGCCTAATCCCAAATATGACCAGGTTTAACATTTCCTGCATAATTACGTAGATAAAGAAATATATATTTGCAATCCCAAGTAAAGTTGTATTATTACTTTGGATATTCTTCTGGTAACGCTGACCAACAACCAATGACTTGTAGTGATATAATATTGTTAAAGACAAAAGTAGTAATAGAAATATTAGAAATGTGTTAAAGAAGAATTATGTGCCATGCTCAACAGTCTTTTGGTCATCTAAATATGGAAACATCTAAGTAAGGAAGTATGGTCAATAACAAATAAGTTTTTTTATAAACAATAAAGTAAGTAAGGTATCTTTTAAAATATTACATAGAATTTACCCTGTTAAAGAAATATTTGAATGGTTTGAATTGGATAGGGAAAACTGTTGTGACTTTTGTGTTGTTAAAGAATCTGTGATTCATCTTTGCTTTCAGTGTAGATTATTCTGGATGTCTTTAACGTCATTTCTAGGCTGTCTGGAACAGTAATACAAATTGAATTGTATGATTTTATATTTGTTTTTGTACAGGTTACCATTGATTCTAAAAGTACAATTTATTTTCTTATACAACTAATTATATCCAATGTCCATGTAAAGAAATGGGCTAAAGCTAAGCCAAATTGTGAACATTTTATAAATGAAATTAAACGATATGGTACTACTTTACACAATATTAAAAGCAAAAAAGACTTATGAGGCACTATGTCACTTTAATTTGGCTAATTAATTGTTTTACAATTTTACCCTGGGTTTTTTCCCATTTGTTTATGCACAATTTTTTGTTGTATATTTTTCCTATTTTCATATTTGTTGTGAGATGTATATGTTTGTACTAATTTTGTGCATAATTGCATATTTTCCAACCATTTATTTTCGTATTAATAATGCAAATGACCCAAATTCTTAAGCCAATTATACTGTAGATGCCCTTTTTAGAAATGGTCTTTTTAGAAACTTTACCTACCATATTGGCTGGTTAGCTAGTCAGATTTCTTAGTAGGCTAAAAAAAAAAAAAAATATATATATATATATATATTTATTTATTTATATATATTAATACAAAGTGTGGCTAAAAGGTGTAGTTTGGTCAGACGTTTTATTATCTTTTAAATGTGTTTTACTGTCTAATCGACAGCCTAAATATGAGACAACATAATAAAATAAGATAATTAATTAAAGCATTTTTTCCATTTGTGGTGAGTAAACAAATGAGCTGAATCCCAGCTTGTTAAGTGGTGACGTATCTTATTAGTCTAAGAGATCGATAAATAATAGATTTGTGTAGGTCATGAACAATGTTGGCCATTGAATCCTTTTGATTCAAAAGATTCAAATGATTCGGTTCACTGGGTTGAATCAAAATCCCCACCACTAAATGAAACTACAATGACCATGAACAATCTTGGGATTGCACTTTCCGCTTGTGATTGGACGATGGCCGACGATGGGTTACGTGGCATTGAGTCTCTGCGCAGGCGCAGTGTACTTATCGCCGGTAGTGTCAAGATGGTGGCAATCAGAATGCAGTTTACACTTTATTTGGTGTTATTGTTAAACATTTACAACAGTTTTGTGTCTGCTTTGTACTTTCATATCGGCGAGACTGAAAAGAAATGCTTCATAGAAGAAATACCAGACGAAACCATGATAATAGGTAAGTAAGAGAAGCAGAAGAAGCCAAGTTTGCAGCTCACGTTAATGCTTAGCCTAGTGCTAACTAGCAGGTTTGTCAGGTAGAGTTCATTCGTTGCCAACCAGCTGGACTTCAATTAACAAAAAAAGAAGTTACAAAAAATAATTTACATTTAAGTAGACATCTACAGGCTTACTGGTTTGGGTAAGCAACATTAGCTTAAATGCTTTTTAATATTTTAACTTAGTTTTTAAGGTAACGCCGTAGTGATCCATCCTGCTCCCACTTTGACTAAGTTAGATGAGGAGGTGAACTATGAGACAAGAATCTAATGTTGAAATATCCCGAATACCCAAGTGAATATTACATAACTCCTCATCTCGCACTAAGATGAAGACTTGTGTTAACTGTATTTCTTACAGTGTTTGGACTCAAAGTAGTTCAAAGAAAATGTCTTCTTGTGTTTAGTGTGTTGTCAGTGGATTATAATGAACAGAATGAAATGACTTTGCTCTCTTTCCTTACAAGTGTGAAATTGTTTTAAACAGGTAACTACCGAACGCAGCTGTATGACAAGCAGAAAGAAGAGTATTTGCCTGCAACTCAGGGTCTTGGGATGTTTGTGGAAGTGAAAGATCCTGATGAGAAGGTCTGTTTGATTAAAGATTTGCGATTAATAAAAGTGCAGTATGTTTGTATCTTATCATGCTCAATTGCTTATTTTTTTCTGGGTTACAGGTGATCCTGTCCCGCCAGTATGGATCTGAGGGCAGGTTTATTTTCACCTCCCACACCCCTGGAGAGCATCAAATCTGCCTGCACTCAAATTCCTCCAAGTTTGCTCTGTTTGCTGGTGGGATGCTTGTGAGTTCATCTTCTGGTCTTCTTAAGGCCACCATGAAATTTAAGTTGGCTTTTTTTTTTTTAATGGAATATCACAGCATGTGTTAAATTATTTATTTATTTAGTGCACATCTTTTTTTTTTATATATAATATATATATATATAAATTCATGTGCCCTCGTAATCTTTAATCAAAACTTCCCCTCCCTATTGCAACAACATCTCTTCTCTGATGACGTGTTTACTGGCGCAAAGACGGGTCAACCTGTCAATCACATGACATCACCGCTATAGCAAACCACAACCATCCAATCAATGGACAAAATCAAGTCTCGTCCTACAGTTTTTCATGTTTGAGAAGTCGTTTCACTCGGATATACGTCTCAATATGGAAGAAAGGTCTATAGCAACCTTTGTTTCATGCCAAATTTAAAGTATATTGCTACAAGTGTCATCCACATAAATTGACAAAACATTATTGCAAGTAACTGGATTTAATTTATTAAATGTATATATAGTTTTTTTTTATTTGTTTATATATTTTATTTTTAAAAAAATGCATATATATGTTACTTAAAGTGTAGAGCACCATCTGTTATTTACTGGCTACCTATTTAAATTGCTTTATAATTTTAATACAGCGTGTTCACTTGGACATCCAAGTTGGTGAGCATACAAACAACTATGCAGAAATTGCTGCGAAAGACAAGCTGACGGAGCTGCAGCTGAGAGTTCGACAGCTGATGGAGCAGGTGGATCAGATCCAGAAAGAGCAGAACTATCAGAGGGTACGTGTCCTGCAGGTTTGGGAACTGAGATCTGGCTTTAAGGCCTGTTCACAACAAGAACAATAACTATAAAGATAACGATAAAGATGAAGTTCTAAAAATCATTCTAAATATAGCGGTGTCCACACCACAGCGATAACGATATAGAGAAACTATATAATTGGGATCACTTACAGAACGATTTTTTCCAGCTGTTGAACAATAAAACACTGACAGCCAATCAGAATACGTTCTAATTTAAGGCCCGCACATTTAAAATGGCAGACGACATTGCGGAGAAGTTAATCGCCGAGGTCCAGAAAAGCCACCACTGTTTGACAAGTCAAACCCCCTTTTCAAGGCTACTTTAAAGAAAATGGATATATGGAGAAACAATCGGTCATACCCTCAGAATAAATAGTGAGAACTATTAACGATGAGATCATTATGCCAGGCTAGCAAACAGTGTAAAATAAAATTACCTGAGGTGTCCAGCGCTAGTTTTGACAATACTGTCTTGCTTCCTTTGAAGTTGCAGTGAAAGAGACTAGGCATTGTTTTTATTCCACTATATTGACTTCGTCAGGTAAATTCGCTTATAGATTAGATCGATTACGCTAGCTATTCACTCGAAAACATAGCATGCTGAGGACATCTGCTGGTTAAAGCCGTGTAAATACAACAAGAACAGCAAAAACATGTTGTACACATTTTGAAACCGCAGCGCGTGACCTTAGAATAAACACTGTTATCGTTCGTTGGTGTGGACGCAAATATAGTTATCGTTCTTGGTGTAAACAGGCCTTTATTCAGATCCAACACAATCAAATTATTACAAGGCATTCTAATTCAATTAACGCATTCAATTAACGTGTCTTATTTTCTGTCATCTGTGCACAAGAATGATCCTTACATGAATCTTTTTACTTTCAGTATCGTGAGGAACGCTTCAGACAAACCAGTGAGAGCACCAATCAGAGGGTTCTGTGGTGGTCTATCGTCCAGACGCTGATCCTGGTGGCCATTGGTTTTTGGCAAATGAGACATCTCAAGAGCTTCTTTGAGGCCAAGAAATTAGTATAGAACTGTATTTGAATTTTTTTTAAAAGTTGTGATTGTCAGTTGATATAGTACACACAAAATTTTGAAGATCGCCTGCTTCATGTGTGGTCAAGACTGCTGAAAACTCAACATGCTCTCAGTTCAGTTCCCACCCTAAATTCCCCTGGTTTATCCTGCATTTGTTTTACACTGCTCATTTCAGGGCCTCCTCCTCACCCCATGTAATGTGAATCTAGTTTCTGTTCAGAAATGCATTACAGTTTGAGGTGATAGGCACTCAAAGTAGTTTACTGGATTCAAATCACAAGTTGCGTAGTGGTTGCCTTACCAATATTTTTTTATAGGCCGTTAAATTGTTAACAGTAATATGTTTCAGAAAGCTGATGAAGATATTAACTGGGCTGCGAGTGTGATGTTTTCCTAAATGACCTTGGGTTATTTGTGTAAACATTTACAAGACAAAAATAACTGCGTTTATCCTGGTGGCAGGTGTAAATCGTTCTTCTGTTGTTTTGGTTATGCAGTAATTAGTATGATATTTAAAGTTTTGCTCAGAGTGAATGTTTCTTGGTGTTTCTTTTTTTTTTTTATTCTTTATACAATTGGTTTTCTATACCCCACCATTTTATTTTCATTAAGCATCATTGTCATCAGGAGCACTCAGATCATATTAGTATTAGGCGTTCTTCGCTTTTGATAGCTACACTTTGACAGTGATCTCAGTGATTTTGAGTGAAAGTGTACATGTTTAAAGTGTATATATCTAAATAAATGGCAAAATGTAGTTATCAAAAGGTAAAATGTTTAATTGTGACTGTGAGTACTTGGCACATTGAAAGAAATTATATCAAAAGTTATTGTTTTAATTTCTCACGAATACTTATATCCCCATTGTCTATTAATCTGACTTGAGTTTTGACAGATTTTAATCAAATGAGATTTTCCTCAGTTCCCTGTGAAATCCGTATTGCCATCTTGCACATACATTGTCATTTTTTTATTTCACATCTTTATTGTCAGTTGCTCAGGTTGATGTAGAGATTTCACAGATTATTTGCCCCTTTAAAGTGATCTGCCCAGAATACACTGTAAAAATCTAAAGATATTTGTGATTTGTTTGCTTTTTCAGTTGCCATAGCTGTTGTCATTGTTGTATTTTCTTTTTAAACATTTAGCATGTTTTTTGAGTGTTTTGTTACACGTAGATTATTGCTCACTGAATTGCTTTGCCCTCACATTGTATGGTTTGTTTTTTTTGGTCATTTTAGTTTATAAGCCGCCACAGGGAAA
Source organism: Hypophthalmichthys molitrix (assembly GCA_037950675.1). NCBI lineage: Eukaryota > Metazoa > Chordata > Actinopteri > Cypriniformes > Xenocyprididae > Hypophthalmichthys > Hypophthalmichthys molitrix. Next base: position 27,061,391 of record CM075505.1, read on the forward strand.
TGGGATTACCTTTTTAAGTGGGGATAGGGGAGAGAAAAGATTGTTGGTGAGAAATCAACCCAGAATTGCACTCAGAAATAAAGTTTCCTGCTCCCCAACATTGGCTCAGACTTCCACTTTCACAGTTGTTTGGGTAATTTTTGAGGAATTAATTTACTAAGGGAGTGTTTTACTACTACTAAACAATTGTGTTGTGAGATTCATACAGTACATTCCAAACACATTTATCCCAAATTAACTAACGTAATGTTATTACGATTATGATGTAAAAGACATTTTCTAGAAAATAAATATGTAAACTATTTAGAAATTTAAAAAGAAGTGTAATTGGAAAGATGACATTACTCTCTGCCTTTAGAAATAATAAAAAAAACATGCAACGAGTTATATAGTTTATGTTTACGACGGTAAACGTAAAAAGTAATTTATTTGTGCCTACCATGAAGCTTTAATAGGGCGTGTAATAATACTATAGAAATGTCGGCGACCATGCGATAGCTTAAAATAATAATTACTGTTTTTTTTTTAACCGGGTCCAGTTAATTAAAACGAACGATTCAAAAGAACCGATTCTCGAAAAAGAATCGAACTTTACCTCACAATTTCTCGTTAGTGTAGTCACATTTGTACATTTATCACATGACACGTCGCACTCTGATTTCCACTGTCCATTGGTTACCTTCGCTTTGTGCATATAACTAATTAATTTCGTAAGATATGTCTAATTATGTCTCTAAAACTAAATGTACCTGTCAGGTCGGAAAATCCTAGGAACTTTATTCCGTACACTGTTTCCAGAGGAATATTTAAAAGACGGACGATTCCAGCCAGCGTGTGATTTTTTTCTTTTGTCACAGTTCTCAGTTAAGTTTTTGAACGTTTACCGGTAATGGCGCGGGGTATAAAATAAGGGTAAACTCTATAGTATATATGCGGTTTGTAACACGCGTCTAAGTAATTCAAACGGACTATCAGGGAGCTCCTGCCGTGCGCGTTCCGTTATGAGTGACGTGTAACTGAAGTCACGAAATTTTCTAATCAGACATAACAAGCATGAAATAGGTTAATTATTGCGCTTTAGGGTTGATAGAGTTATTAGCTTCGCACCTACTATGCAAGATACGTTCAAGCAGACAGCTAGGAAGAATGTGGTTTAAAGTTGCAGATCACTTATGATGGAAAGGGACAAAAGACACTATTGCAAACAAGAAATTTGGTTTTAACATGTAGACGTCGTCGTTTTAAGCCTAAGGCTGTATCAACGAAGTATATGTGAAGATATTACGATCTGCTTGCCTAGTTCAGAGAACAAAGATGATGTACTCTTCACGGAGAAAACCTGTGCTGTATTTCAAAGATGATAGAAGGTAAACGCTTTAGCCTAATCATCATAACATATGATCACTCTCTCTCTCTTTATGTAATATTTATTAATTCCATTTGCTGGATTGCTGTGATTATTTGGAAATGGTGGTCTGTGTATGAAAGAAAAAAATGTTATCTTTGTTTGCTCCCACATGAAAAAATACTAGTAATTTATAGTAAATATTATAGTTTTTTTTTAACCATACTATAGTAAAGTACTTGACTTCATTTGTTGTGGTAATATTAACAACTATAGTAATATAAACAAATTACTTTACCTAATACTGTGCTAATTTTTCTACAACTATAGGGTATATTATACTACAATGAATACACTACTGTAGAGTACTGTACAGTATAATACTACAATTTACTATAGTAAATACTATAGTATTTTTATGTGTTTTCAAAATTTCAAGAAGTGAAAGTCAAAGGGTGCAGCATCCTGGAGCGGTTCAGTGAGTATGAGGCACAGTGTGAACATAAGTGTTTTAACCTTTTAAAGCCTGGCATTTGAAATCATAATAAAAATTGTTTATTAAACCTTTAGACAATCTATATAAAAAAATCTATGTTTTATATAGAGCTCACACTTTAGGAGGAAAATAAAACATAAATTCTATTCAGAGGCCAGAAGTGAACATAAATATACAAATTGGAGAAGTTGCTGATATTTATATGGCCAGAAGTAAGATGAAAACATGATTGTAATGTAAATCAGTGAGATCTACAATATAACAGACTACTCACATAAAATTAATATACATATCAGTAGTCACTCTATATCTCCCAATAATGTCTTAGTAAGATTTGCAAAACATGTAATGCAATTCAGTATAATGATTAAGAGATGAACAAATAAACATTACTCAAAAGCCTGATCATATTTGATGCTCACATTTTTCTGAAGAAATTATGTTAATAAACATAAGTTGCTTCAGTGCAGTAAGTGTTCATTTTGCAATATTAATAACTATATAAAAGCTATTCTTATGTTTACTTCATAAAAATCAATATTTCACAGCAATAAGACGTGTACCACAATGTTTATACAATTATACTAAAAGGCCATTTACTTGTTAATGTAGTAGATTGTGTACAATAGGTTTTTCAGCACAGGTTTGATCATGTTGGTAATTTAGAGGCCTTAAAAATGCATGTATCAAACATACAGTAGACTTTATGGGGTTAAGTGTGTTTGAGCAAGACTGGTTGTTTACAGATGCATGGACTTGTTCGACGTTTGTCAACCAGTATATCTAATGCTTGCTGTTGTATATTGTATATTGCTTTAATTAATTTTGATCTATTGGCTAACTGAAAGCTTAAAGGGTTAGTTCACCCACACCCAAAAATGAGTTACTCACCCTCATGTCGTTCCACACCTGTAATATATTTAAAACAGTTCATGTGACTACAGTGGTTCAACCTTGAGATTATAAAGCAATGAGAATATTTTTTTTGTGCGCCAAAAAACCCCAAAATGGCGACTTTATTCAACAATATCTATTGATGGGCGATTTCAAAACACTGCTTCATGAAGCTTCGAAGCTTTACGAATCTTTTGTTTCGAATCAGTGATTCAGAGCGCATATCAAACTGCCAAAGTCACGTGATTTCAGTAACGAGGCTTCGTTACGTCATAAGTGTTTCGAAATGTTTCAAAATTTCAAAAGTTCATGTGACTTTGGCAGTTTGATACATGCTCCGAACCACTGATTCGAAACAAAAGATCCGTAAAGCTTTGAAGCTTCATGAAGCAGTGTTTTGAAATCGCCCATCACTAGATATTGTTGAATAAAGTCACTATTTTGCTTTTTATGGTGCACAAAAAGTATTCTCGTCGCTTTATAATATTAAGGTTGAACCACTGTAGTCACATGAACTGTTTTACATATGTCTTTAGTAGCTTTTTTTTGCATTGAAAAAGGAAATGATCTTGCTGGCAATAGAGGCCTCACTAAGCCTTCATTGATTTTATCAAAAATATCTTAATTTATGTTCTGAAGATGTCTTATGGGTGTGGAACGACATGAGGGTGAGTAAATAATGATAGAATTTTCATTTTTGGGTGAACTAATCCTTTAAAGGCACAATATGTAAGATTTTTGCAGTAAAATATCCTAAAACCACTAGGCCGGTGTTATATATTTTGTTCAGCTGAGTACTTACAATATCCCAAATGTTTCCAACTATTTGTAAATCATGAGAAAATCGTGATTTTAACCAAGGATACGGGACGTCGTTGGCGTCATATCCGCGTTACCCTCAGTTTCTGGTTTTAAAATCTCATTCGAACGTACAGAGTAATGTTTTAACATCATTTTCAACACACTCAATAGTATCTAATATGATAAACCGCACTGTTACCTCATACGCTTGACTGGAAGAAGCAGAAGCGGCGACTGTGGCATAATAAAAGCCCCGCTGCTGTCTAGCCATGTGTCGCGTTCGTCTCTCATTAGCAATCGCTCCAGCGGCCTCGTTCAGCTCCAACATCACTCGCCCTGCTCTGCTTCATACTACAGTAACGTTAATAATCTCATCCATGAACATGATTTCTGTCCAAGTCCTGATTCTTTTCCACCGGCTGTGAGGTGAAGACGACATCTCCCATGATTCCGCTTTTCAAACTCGGTGTCATCAAGCTACGCCTTTGTTTTGAATAGGCGACCTCTAGTGGCAAAAATCTACATATTGCAGCTTTAATCTCTGTAATCTTTTACATGTGTACTTAAAACTACAGTTACTAGAGTTGTATGACTTTTAGGCAATGTCTGTTAGCTTTGCACTTTTTGTAGATATACACATTTAAAATTGACATTTAAAAGTTTCTTTTCTGGGAAAACCAACTAAATGTATTGATGACTCATCTTGAGCTCATTCATTTTGTCCAATCAAATGCTCTCAAGAATGAGAATGTCCCTCCCACTAATGCTGCCAAATACTAACCTGAATTCTAACCTGCGCTTTGATTTGTCCCAGCATTAGACAGGTGATATATCCGGTTTAGCTCAATTATGTTTAGTTTTCACACATGTATTTATGCTTTCAGTTTTCTGTCGAGGAAATGCACCATCTGGAAGCTCTTCGGCTTGTGCATGGTGTTTGTTTTTGGGTCCCTTCTTTGGGTGCAGCTGACTTGTTCAGGAGACATGAACCAGACTGTTGGATACAGCCACCTCCCTCATCAGCCCTGTCCCATAGAGAGACAGTCCTCCTCTGTTGATGACCCCTCCTGGGGCCCTCACAAAATGGCCCTCATCGTGCCATTCAGAGAGCGCTTTGAAGAGCTGCTTGTATTTGTCCCTTACATGCACGCTTTCCTCAACAAAAAGAAAATACGACATAAAATATTTATTCTAAACCAAGTGGATCGCTTTCGGTGAGTCATTTTACTATTTGTCTTAACTTTTAGTGATTCTTTAAAGTGTCCCTATTATGCTTTATCAGATATTATCATTCATGTATTGTGTATTATAGCTATTTGTAAATGTAAAAGGTCTGCAAAGTTTCAAAAATCAAAGAGCACGACAAGTGAAATTATTGTCTCCCAAAAGAAAGAACCGATTCTGAACTGACTTAAATGAGTCATCAGTAATTCCAGTCTTACTTCATTCTTAAACTGTCGCAGGATTGTAACAAACTTGCATAATGCCAGCCTATGGTCTTCATTGGCTGCCTGCGAACAACATCTACTTTGACCCGCTCTCAAACACTGAAGTTGTAGCTGAGATAGCAAATTTACATCGCACACACTTCTAAAGATTGAGGACCCAGGCTTGATCACTATGTATTTGTGTTGTCACTGTACTGGAATTTCCAACTTCAATATGATACCTTGAAAAATATCGATATTCAATACCATTTTTGTTACCACGGGGAAAACTGCCATATCTGTCATAAAGAGAATTTATTATTTCATTTTTTTTTTTTTTTGATAATTTGGGTAATTTTTTTTGTGATAGCTTACATACAGGACAGAAAGGCTTTATTTGAATCGTTGAACGACATTTACAAAAAAAGACAAACGGTAATAAAATAAGAACAAATTGCAAATGATAGCACAAATAAATACAGTAGAATAAAGAGACAAATAAAATAAACATGGCTTTAGGTTTTTCAGGTGTGTCTAACAGTAAGAAATAGTACAGAAATGAAGTGATCAAATGTAAAATAACACTGGATAGTTTTCATTGTAAAGATTAATGCTTACAATTAAAGTTTTTCAGTCAAGAGTGGCGAGTGATTTTTCTCTTCGTCTTTTGTTCTTTGATTAATATGACAGACACTTTAAGAACATGCTTTTTCTCTCAACTATTTACGTTCCAAAACTGACTTCATTTACCTGAATACTTGGCAAGACTGGAATGTTGATGTATGTATTTGACCGTTTAATCGTAATAAGCCATAAAAAAGAAGTTAATTTGGTACTCGCGAGCTGTTTGAGAGGTGGCTTTATGAGAGCGCCACTTATAGATCAGTGGCGCACGCACATTTGGTGTGAGTGCAAAACCTGCGGGAATTAGTAAAATTATGTGCAATATAAGCACTGTTCAACTAGAATGAATGAGACGGGTGACACTGCGTGTCCACTGGTGCAGAGCGAGCATTTTTAGTTCATCCGTATGGAAGCTCAACTTCCATAGGAATAAATTGAAAACGCTCGCTCGGCCCGCGCCAGTGGACACGCACTGGAGGAGATGTGTTCGTGTCAGTTCACCATCGGAGAGAAGAGAGAGCGAGAATGCACAGCTAGTATTGGTGTATAGATACTGCAGAAATGGAGTTTTGGAACCATTTCAGATATTTCAGTATTGATACGTATCGAAATATTGATATTTTTAACAATACTACTGTGTATGAGGTGCTGAGGAAGCCTCCAGAGCTGAAATTCAGATATGGTAATGTCCGTTTAGTTTCTGACACGTGTTGTAAACAGCTAACCAATCACAACAGATTGAGCTGTCTGACCAATCAGAGCAGAGTAGGCTCTTGGAAAGGAGGGGTTTAGAGAGACTGAATCCTTTATTGAACCATTTCAGACAGTGTAAGAAAAGAGATGCTGCAATATATATTCTAAGTGTTTTTTGACCTTAGATGCATGTAAGCTTATTGACACAAAATTAATAACCTTTAAATAGCATAATGGGCTTAATAGCAATTTTTATTGAAGGCAATATCCATTACACAAGTGTTATGGAGTAAAACAGTTGGTTTTTGACTCTCATTTTTGTCAGGTTCAATCGTGCCTCTCTTATTAATGTTGGCTACCTGGAAAGTGGTAATGACACGGACTACATTGCAATGCATGATGTGGACTTGTTGCCCCAAAATGAGGATCTGGACTATGGATTCCCAGAGGAAGGGCCCTTCCATGTGGCCTCACCAGAGCTCCATCCCTTATATCATTATAAGACATATGTGGGAGGGATCTTGCTGCTTACCAAGAAACATTATCAGATGGTAAGAAACCTGAATACATTTGGACAAAAATCATTACTGATTCCAGAACTACAGAATTGCACATTACAATTCCTTGTGTTTTTTGCCTGTAGTGCAATGGGATGTCAAACCGCTTTTGGGGATGGGGAAGAGAAGATGACGAGTTTTTCAGAAGACTAAAAACGGCTAAACTTGAGGTACAAGAAAACACTTTTACATTATTTATTTCAATGCACCTGCTTATAGGACTTATAAGGAGTTGTGGTGGCCTTTTATTTTTAAGTTATATAAACAATTTTAATCTCTGCAGCTTTTTAGGCCAACTGGTATTACTACAGGAACTAAAACATTTAGACACATCCATGATCCAGCCTGGAGGAAGAGAGACCAGAAGCGGATCGCTGCACAAAAGCAGGTAGAAATAATTTATTAAAAAAATGCTCATAAGAAGTCTCTTAATCTCACCAAGGCTGCATTTATTTGATCAAAAATACAGCTAAAACGGTATTATTGTGAAATATTATTACAATTCAATCCTTCAGAAATCATTCTGATTTGCTGCTCAAGAAACATTTATTCTTATCAATGTTGAAAACAGTTGTGCTGTTTATATATATATATATATAATTTTTTTTGTTTTTTTGATAATTTTTTTTCAGGATTCTTTGATAATTAGAAAGTTCAAAAGAGCAGCATTTATATGAAATAAAAATCTTTTGTAACATTATAAATGTCTTTACTGTCACTTTTGATAAATATATTGCTTTATTGCTAAATAAAATTATGTATTAAACTTAAAGTTTTGAACGGTAGCATACCTTAAAAGGATGTAGCAATGTGTTAATACTATGGTATGATTATGTGTTAATCAAATCTTAAATTTAATTAATTCCACTCACATCGCCAATATTTAAATTGATATAAAGATGTGGATTAATTAACTTGTAATAAGCTGTATTCATAAAATATTTAGCATTATCATGTGAAACATTTGGACATATTTGGCTGAATTTGTTCATAATGATTTTAAATGTTTTGTTCTAAAGGTAAATTCATCTTTTTCAGCCATATAAATTGACAAATATAAATTGTCGTTGCATATGATTTTCTTTACAAGCTAAATTATTATTATTTTGTTTATGAGCATAAAATACAGCCAACAATCATCCATCTCACTTGACTGGCAATATAAACTCAAGATCGAATACAATTAAATATATTTGTATTTAAATATATTTATAAATAATATAAATATATTAGTTCAAATATAATATTGTTTTAATATAATATAATATTATAATGTTTTAATTATAATATTTTGTTTTATTTTGTAGTTTATTATTTATTGTAAGGTGTGGAAACTTGCTGTGTTTGTTTGGTTTTTATTGTATTTGTGATATTTGTATTTTTGTAATTGAGTTTTTGCCTTGAAAATGGCCTCAGATGCTGACATGGCATTAAATAAAATTATACTGTATACTGTAAGGTGTGGAAAGATGGAAATAATAAAGACTAAGTATGTCGACACCTTAACTGAAATTTACAAACATATACACTTCCAGTCTTTCTAAAATGAAACAAACTCAGATATTTCTTGTTTCGATCAGTCTTTGTCGAGACAGCATTGTCATTATGCAGCCTCCAGTGTTTGGATTCATATCTGTCTGCTTTCGGCAGGAGCAGTTTAAGGTGGACCCCGAGGGTGGCCTCACTAACCTCCGCTACAAGGTGGAATCCCGAAAGGAAGTGACCATCAGTGGAGCTCCATGTACTGTCATCAGCACCTATCTCGAGTGTGACCTCAGCCAGACCCCATGGTGCCAGTCCAGCTAACATGCTTGAGCAGGACCTGTAACGCCAGAATGATACGAATTCTCCTTCTGTGGTGGCAGGAAAGCTTTCACAGATTATTAGTGCCAGTCACACCGTGATCGTCTAACCAAAAGATGTTGAATATGTGACTGAGGGGAAGGAACTTTCTCGGAGGTTTTATTTTTATAGGACAGTGTTGTCGACTTCATCCATGATGAAGTGTTGCCTCATTTTTGAATTGATCTATGGACCAATGTCAGGTACTGCACTGAGTTTGCATCGTCAATTTTGCAAATAAGAGCATCCAAATGTCAGATTTTTAATGAGTTTTATAATTTTTTAGTTGTAGCAGTGGCCTGTTTCTCTTAGTGCAATTGTGAGTATTTGCTCAGCCCTGTCTTGACAAAATTGTTTCTTTTTGCTTGAATTCAAAGTCATGTCTTGAATAGGACAATATTCTATATATGAAGTGGGTTTTAAGGGTACTTTGTATTTGCACATTATTCAGTATTTATATAAAAACAAATGTTTCCTAATTTCAAGTCTTTTTACTTTCCCCCGACCATGTTTCAGAATGCATGGAATGCTCTTACAACTTACACTCACAGGATTATGTAGAGACTGGAGGCATGAAGCTATATCCAAAAAACGGCTTTCAGTGCAAAGGTTAATAAAACTCAGACACCACATACTTGTTTTTATTGGCAATGCCTGAACATAAACTGTGAATGAGTACTGTCAAACTAAGATGCGTTATTGTGCCTGTGGCAACAAACTGCTACGCAACTGCACAGAACATGTTTGCCAAAAAATAAAGAAAATATGACTCCATGCCAATGCAACAATTACTTTGTCTTTTTAAAATACAGAGTACTACTTCACATTTACCAGTAGAGCAAGTATTAGTTTGTGTGTGGAAAGAGAATTTGTTATGCCTGCCCCCATTTATTTGGGTATTATTTAACGCATCTGGACATGCTTCAAGAAAAAAGAAAACGGATTTCAAGGGAGGTTTGTGTACAGTATATGCCATTAGTGCATCCTGAGCTCCACAACATTGTACTGTGAATGAAGTTTGCTGTGTTTTCATGAACTGTTCCTTAATTTTATCTTAAGCAAATTAATGGTTATTGATAGTCATTTTAAAGGGGTTTTAAGCTTGGGGTTTTTAAACCTAAACTAAGAGGTTAAAAGTTTGTTTTGTGTTCACTTGCAAGCGTTCTAAATGCTTGTTGAAATATATGAGGTAGTTAAATATACTTTTTGACCAGAGAGAGAAAAATGTGAACAGAGAAGAGCTGGAGTCAAGGGGATGTGACTTTGATGAAGATTAAAGGGGACCTATTATATTTTTACAAGATGTAATATAAGTCTCAGTTGTCCCCAGAATGTGTCTGTTAAGTTTCAACTCAAAATACCTCACAGATCATTTATTGTACCATCATGTAAATGCCTATTTTTGAGTGAAATGCTGTTTTCGTGCATGTATCTTTAAATGCAAATGAGCTGCTGCTCCCCACCCCACTTTTCAGAAGAGGGCGGGGCCTGTACAGCTCTTGCCTTGGATACTCTGTTCTCTTTCACATCTTATTGCACTTAAACTTTCAAATAAACACAAGATTATTTCAAAAACATAAAGTTCACATAAACACAGTCGGTTGTGTCTGGACATCAACAGCGGGGAAAGAAATTGTATGTGTATATTAGATCTGTGTATTAAAGTGACAGCAGTCACTACAGTACCTACTGCTGTAACTATGAATCAAACAACAAGAAAAACAGAAAATCACTCACTGCTCTTGAGTGAATAACTTCAGTAGCTTTAATAAGAATACATTTCTTACTTGAATGCTGCTGTTAAAGGCTCTGGCGTAGAGATAAACATGGCGGACTCTATACAGCTCACTCAGGGCGGGGTCTATGCTAATAGGTCAGAGTCCATCACCAGTCGTGGGCGGGGCCTGTGCGATGTGACGTCACAGTGCATAGAAACTGCAAACACAGAGACACTGCTTCAGTGGGTGGATTTCTCCATTATAGGGTGGTTGTTTACACACACTGCCAACACACAAATGAGCTCAAACACCATGTAAAAGTGAATTTTGAATAATAGGTCCCCTTTAAATAGTAGTTTTGATTTTGAACATTTATTAACACAGTATCAATTTTCCATACAACTTTTGTGTGTGTGTGTGTGTGTGTGTGTGTGTAGTTTTAATGACTTTACTCTTACTCTAAAATGCTGAAATAATAATATCAGTAATAATAAAGATGATCATATTTATTATTAAATAAAGCCAAAGGTCAACTACCTCTCTGAACATCAAAGAGAGAATAATACATCGTTCATTCTCAGTAATTAACACGCATAATGTCGCATTTGGAGCAGAAACCGAGAGCTTCAACGATGATTCAGGTGTCTAGCAGGTATGATAATGTTGCATGCATATTAAGCATATTTGTTGTTGTGACTAATTTGGATCGGAATAGACTAGAACTATTTCTGTGATCTGTAAGCTAATTTCCATTAAGTAATACACTGATTTTCAGGTCTTGTGATAGTCAAAATTGCCAATGTTAGGTACCACCGTTATTGTTAAATAATAATACCTAGCCTATGTGATCTCCAACCTCAAACAATGCAATAAGCTTTCACAATTTTCCTTTTTTTTCTCTCTGGTGAAAGACAGCCCAGATGAGATGATCATATATGTGAAGGCCTACTTACACCATGCCATGTTTATTTTACTATTTAATTGTTTTGAACATTTAAGTGCCGACCATATATGTTTTCAATGTATCGATTTTAAGCACGTCTAAATGCATTTGGCGTGTATATAGATGTGCTCTGTGTCTTTTACACATTGGTACACTAGAGGGCGTTGTTTGTAAAGAATGAGGTTCACCACACATCTGCGTGTGCTCATGGTCATTTCAGTCACTTATTTCTAAACTGTAACTAACAAAAAGCCTGTATCAGATCCTTAAATATTTGCCCCAGCATTCATGACATGTAATACATTTAATTTGTATAGTCTATTAGTGGATAAACAGACTGCCTGAGCGATTACTAACTAATAGAAAACAGTGATTGTGTGTCTTTAACTGGCCTCTTTTAGTTTGCTAATATATGGCCTACATCATGCAAATATTGTTGAATGTCATAATATTGTTTTAATTTTATTAGCCTATATTTACAGGTGTTTTACGATGAGGACTGGCTTTTTTTATTATATAGGATAGCTATTAAATGTTTTTTATTGCATTTATTACTTTTTTTTTTTTTAGATCTAAACCCTAGAATCAAGAGCTGAATTATTGAAAAAAAAAAAAAAAAAATGCTTTGCACATTATTGCAAATAATGTATTCGGCAGTAAGAAATGTTTGTACTGTAAATTTGATTTCTATTCATGATCTGTGAAGTTTTACAATTAGATAGCTTAATTCAACCTTTTTTTGTAATGTATCTTTGATTTGCTAAATTTTTTATTGTGAATAGGGCAGTTCATGAACATGCTATTTTTTCATCATGTTCCTCAAGTCAATAGGTATTGATGGTCATCCGTTTAATTTAGCTTCTCTGAGTCAGCTAATGACTAGTAAAATAACCAATCTTGGCTTCTCCGTGTTCAAAGAGGGTTTAACACCAGTTAGTTCCAGGCAGGGGAACAATAATCACATTTTAACTCGCCTTCACACCCAGAGTGCTTACAAAAACTCCAACTGTTATAGCCTTTCAGCTGTGCACACTCTGCAATCAATTGCCAGAGGCAAAATTAATAGATGTTAATGGCCATTTGTATTTGAGGCAAAGGGGACAAAATTGGCCAGAGAAAGCTATTAATTATATGCAGAGGGACTGAGAAGGGAGGCACAAGAGGGCTGGAGACGGGCTGCTTTGGGGCTCAATGGGGTCTGTGCCCTGCGTGGTTCACATGGGTTTCCGCTGGGTGGATTGTGAAAGGCCTAAGCAGGGGGGCTTTTGTGTGGCTCCTGAGCCACGATTGTTCCTTCTCAAAAGGGTGACATCTGTCCAGGGTTTCCGAGACTCTGATCCACCCCATTAGCCTCCATCCTCTCTCAACAACTTATTGCGTTTGTAACTGACAAATGAGACAAGGAGAGGCACTCGAGACATGTCAAGCCGTGAGATCAATGCCCAGTTCCCTTGATCTATGTCTGCTTCATTAAGACACCTTCATAAACTCCTTAACTGAGTTCAGATTCCTGAGTTCTCTCGCTATGATTATGATTTCTATCCAAAAATAAAAGTAAGTGCTAGATGGATTAACCATATTGAAGATTTCACTAGTGAATGTTCTTTATGCTCACCTAGGCTATAAAATAAAAATAAAAATCTATTTTTCTCTATTTTAGGCCCCTTTCTTTATGTAAGGAATATCCTTTATTGAAGAGTTCAATAAAATATATTTCTTACTAAAGAAATAATTATTTGATAGCTACAACAACAACAACAACAAGGGTTAAAAAAAGTAGTAGGCTAATGCTGCAAATGATAATAGCAAATAATGGCATGGATGAATGTGGCGTGATTTTAATTGTATTTATTATTATTAGGCTATTATTGGCATATTGTATTATTATTAGCCTATTATTAGTATTATTTATTATTACTACAACGAATTTTTACATTTGTAATTCTTACTGGTCGTACCGATGTTAGCGCTAGCCTATTGTAGCTAATAGCTAATTTATACACATACGATGAATAACAGATCATTGATTCAAATAAAATATTTTAGTGTGTGAAAAATTATTAATTATTAAATAGAGTAGGCTACATTATCAAAGAAACACTTTCAGAATATGTTTCAGAATGTGCTATGATACGATTTTTAAAATAAAACATTTCCCAGTGTGTGAAAAATTATTAACGGAAATAAATATTTCTACGCTATAAGAAGAAAAGAAATTAATAATAACCTAAAGGAATATCGTGACGAATTATGAGGCCGTTAATTTAAACTAGCCTAGCAAAACAAAATCTATAAAACCCTGCTTCCGCCTATTTCGCAAAAAAAATAGCCTAAATAGGCTATATAAAATAATAATGTTAAAAAAACAACAATCACAGTGTAATAAAATTAAACAAATTGTTGATTGTTGAAGTCATCAGAAAGTTAGCCTAAGCTGTCTCATTTTAAATTTAGCTAGGTCTTAACCTTCATAGATTCTGTTTTGACACATTCGTTCATATGTTGCTGAACTCTTTCTGGTCAAATACAGAATTTCTTTACACAACACAAAATGGCTGTAATTGACTGAAGAGTGCGACGCTCGTCGATCTGCGCATGCGCACCACACCTCGCTGTCGGAGCTCTGCGAGCAGGTATTGAAGTTGGCTCATCATGACAAGCCCTGGCGCACAAGCTGACGGATCATCGATCATAAGAGCTCGCAGCGATCTGCATCGGAGGAGCTGATGCCTGCTTCATATGAGACAGCTGACGGTGCACGAGAGACAAGGACATGAATGAGATGAGATCTGAATTACTTTGAACACAACTGGTGACAGAAACTCACACGTCTATTTGCAGCTATTGGAAGTGTATTGCAACCCACGAAACTGAAGGAGCCAAAGGAACCATATGAAGTTATGGATTGTAGGGGGACTTTATAAATATTGTCTTTTTGACTTTTTTAAAACGTCCATCATCGGTTACAGTGTGTTTGATTTTTTCCATTTAATTGACTGAATATTTTTATAAGCCATCATCACAATGTTCCACCACAATAAGAAGTGCTTCACTATTGAATCTCTTGTGGGTAAAGACTCCAATTCCTCAAGTGCCGCTGCGGATGAGCCCATCAGACCCACTGCTCTGAGGTTTACTGAATCCATCCATCCATCTCCCTTTGGGAGCTGCTTCCAGAACTCAGGCAGGACATTGTACAGCAGCAGCCCAGAGATGATGTTCACAGATCCGGCCACACATTCCACCAACTCCGGCCTCTCTCTGCGTCACCTCCAGATCCCCACACAGCCCTTCTTCAGTCCTCACCAGAGGGAAACCTTGAACTTCTACCCGTGGGTGTTGAGGAACAGATATCTGGGACATCGATTCCAAGGTAAAGATCTGTTCGGTTATGTTGAGGATGGAGTGAGAAATTGAAATACGCTATTTTTTTTGCAGAAAATCTAAAAAAGATTCAAAAGAGGTTTTCAGCAGCCAATTTTGATTTCAATGTTTTATTTCAACATCATTTCAAAACTGTTATAGACTATATGACGGAGCGCATACCTCTCATTTGAATATTATTATTTTATATACATATATCCTAGATTTAAAAAAGTAGCCTAATCCAGATCATAAGAAAATGATGCCGTGCAATAAGCCTATTTAAAAATGGTTTGACTTTAAATTAGATGAAGCGTCCATTTGGCACGAATTGCAAAATAATTACATGATGAAATAGCACTAATTTATTTTAATCACATATTTAGCTTAGCTTTAAAGAAGGGAACGTTGTTCGATACAAATAGCTTTTTTTCCTGTTTGTTTGAAACATGCTTAGCTCTCATTGTGTATTATAATATAAATAATTCATTATTAAAGCATTAACAGTTTTCAGAAGCCTATACATTTTAAATATTAAGTATAAACTGATAAGATAAATGTAGGCTGTTAATTAGGTTTTTACTTAAATTAAACTTTCATCTTAAGTTCAACCTTTCAGGATCATTTTATTAAAATAAAAAATAGCACGTCTAAATAAAAAAAAGTACATTATTTTACTGTTATTTTAATTATTTTGTAAATATTTGTGTGTGCATCTTCTTAAAAATGCACCATATTTCTACATCATTTCCAGTTCTTTTTTAAATGAACGATATACATAAACGAATTGAATAATTATATTACACTATTGTAGGTGGACAAAATTAATTACATTTATATGTGAATATTTTTATGAGGTAGTCGATCTACTTTTATTTATATTTATGATTCTTCCACAGAGTAAACACATTTGTTATTATAACGCTCATTAACATTTACAGCTCTTAAAATTACCATAATAAAATGCAAACATTTATAACACTGTTAATTACATATATTTTAGCTTTTTAAACAATTACGTGGACAAGCACTTCATGGATTTGATAGGCTTAAAAAATCAGCATTCAAATGTTTGCCCCTTTAAGAGCTTTATTTTGATTTAAATTTTACATATTTTAATCACCATCTCTGTGAGATGAATGTTTCTTCAAACTTCTTTACTTTTTTACTATTAGTATTGAAAATCAAATACTAGAATATCATTGATAGTCCTGTTTGCAGAGTCCTTTAAAAAGTGTAATTGATACTGGCAGGTCACATTTACCAGGCAATTTGTTAAAGCTGCTATCAGTATCTCTGGCCGGTCTAACTTATCGCCTCCTTGGAAGGCTGTGATGGGAAGTCCAGCCACATTTGCTGTAGGGTCCTGAGCTGCACCACAGTCCTCGAGGGCATTACTCAGGTAATTGGTGGAAGTCAGAGGTTGTTGTCACTATTACTCAGATCCGGGGTTCAGACAGAGCCTCTTTGTTTACACACAGAGCCAATCCACTCACTGATGGTGTCCAATAACCTAGAAAACTACTGTTTAGACAAGACTAAATGCAGCCGTGGGGATTGGGTGGGAAAGGATCACCTATCGAGGAGAGTGTCAGTGCTAATGTGTCCATGGGTTTTAACTCTAACACTTCCTGAATGGGAAAAGAGATGTGTCCATGTCCTCGGATCCGTCATGCGGGACAAGGTAAACAGGATCCCAGACCGTCCTGCTGTTGTACATGAGCAGGGTTTCGTGTTATGGGTACGTTTCACAGACTGTGACCGTGGCACTGATGCATTTTTTTCTGAGATTTGTGCATCAGGTTACAATAAAAATCTGCAAGGTATAAACAGAGTCATCAACGCTGTTGATTGTCATTCTTTAAGGGCTCATTCCAAATAATAACCTATGAATATAAAAGACCAATGTAATAATAATGTAATAATATAATAATAATAACAACAGTCTAAAAAGTATATATATATCTAAAAAATACTGGGTTAAAAACAACCCAAGTTTGGTTGAAAATGGACAAACCACAGCGATTGGGTTAAATGTTTGCCCAATGTTCTGGGCAGTTTTATTTAACCCAATTATTGTTTAAAAATTACTATATGGCTGGCTTAAAATGAAGTTGGAAATTAAAAATCAGACACATAATTTCTAGAGGCAACAATAATAATCAAAAGATGAACATTTATTAATAAGCAATTTAATAAATGTTTATTTATTATTCATGAAACCTATTAATAAATGTTCATTTATTAAACATATTAATAAAATGAACCCAAAATATGTCAGAAATTAACATTTAAGCAAGTATTACAGTAATTTTTAAACAATAGTTGGGTTAAATAAAACTACCCAGCAGGTTGGGCAAACATGTAACCCAACCGCTGGGTTAAAACAACCCAATCGCTGGGTTTGTCCATTTTCAACCCAACTTGGGCTGTTTATAACCCAGCATTTTTTTTGTGTATGTATATATATATATATATATATATATATATATATATATATGAAAGAGAGAGATGAATGTAATAATGTATTAACAATGTAATAATATAATATATATTAGTATACATATATAAACAGTGTTATCAGCAGACTTTTAATACTATTGAATGATTGAACGTTTTTGAATTTTAACATTTTTAGAGGCCTCATTCCAAAGCATAATGTAATAAAAATGACATAACAATGTAATAATAATGTAATAATATAATTCCAATAACAGCAGATTATAACAGTTAAGTATTTTTGGGAAAATATATATACACACACACACACAAACATAAATAATAGCATTTTTTTCAAAATTTCTTGGAAAATATTTAATCAAAATTTCAGGGAGGCAGTGTAATGGGGAACTCTCATTCTGTAAGAGAAACCAAAGGGTACAGCCTCTTTCTTTCCCACTATAGGCCACCCTTCTCCCTGCCTCTAATGAGAACCGCACTGACAAGACCAAGCTTGTTTGTGCCAAGGGAATGGTAGTAAAGCTGATCTGGGTGCCATCTGGTTCCCTTTTCCTCATGTTGGGGGCTTTCTTGCCGTGGATAGGCCAGTTTGAGTCCAAACCCCCGGAGGGTCTCCCAGCTCTTCAGGAGGCTTGAGTCTCTGTCAGTGTTCTGGCCTGATACTCGTCTGATCCACCACCTCTCTCGCGAGACACGGAGGTGATGCCACACATGCTGATGATGCCAGGCCGAGAGCACTGAGCGTACACGAATAAGATTGTACTCTGATTTTAAAGTTTCGGAAAGTTGCCACTGAGGTGGGTTTTGGTTGGTTGGTGCTCAATGCACCTTGAGGAAGGTTTAAGGAGGGCTTTTCAACACCTTCAAACCGCACAGAACTCATTATTTACATTCTTTCACCCAGCTCCCCTCATTTTTGCACGGAGATGTCTCCATTGTTTTTGCCTCTGGTGTTCAAAGCGTTTTCAGCACACCAGCTGAAAGCAGTTGTCAATGACAGTGCTGTGACAGAAAATATGCACCTTTTAGTAAAATAGAAGTAAAGTGCAAACATTAGTTGGGAAGTCTCTGCTAATGAAGGCTTCCGAACATTACGAACTAGTCATTCTGTGCATGGAAACAAACACCCTGAATGTTGCAACTGGCCAAAAATGTAAGTCCTTTCCGCAGTGGGATGCCTAGAAATGTGTGTATGTTAAGCAGTGTTTGAGGCTGAGAGTTGAAGTTGCTTCTCTGTGATGGTTTAATGCTCCTCTGAAAGGAGTCAGTTCAAAGCTATTGTCTGCAGATAAAGGCTTGGTTTCGGAGTTTTTAAAGACTTAAAGTCCGAACAGCCTCTCGCTAATCCTCTTTTCATCTTCTGGTGATGCCATTAGTAAGCTTTTGTGCTCAGAATTGGTACATCATTGTGCTTTCTTTGATGATCAGTGCTAAAAATGTGAATGGGTTCTGTGTAAACTGAACTCTTATGGCTAAAAAGTTGGGTTTAGATTAAATTAGTTGATCTAAATGTGTGGTTAGAGTCAGGCTTTGGAATGTGAAAGTATTTCTGGGTGACTGGATATATTTTATAACTTCCATTTATTGTAGTAATGTGCTTTTAGCAATTGCTACTGACATCTTTATGGCCTATGTGTGTGTATTCATAAACCCAGCCAAATTTCATGCTCGGAAAAAGTCGTTATTGAAGCAAACACCTATTTGAGACGTTTGCATGTTACCGATGTACATTTGCGGTTGCACACCTGATGCGAACGTTGAAACATTTTGGTTATTTTTTCATTGACAAAAGATCACGGTCTGCCGCTTCTGTCCTCCCTGTAACCGCTCCGCGAGAATATTTTGTTTATACGTGATTGCGGTCGTCATCTTTCTGAAGACTCTTTCAAGCTTAGCTCTCCAAACACTAAAGTGGTCACGTAAATTACACATCCATTTGTTTATGAAAAATGTTTTTCTCTCTTTGTGTGTTTGCAATAAACGGCACACGTACTCTGCCCTCCAGATGTCGTCTGGGGTCGAGCGAAAATCACGTTTGCCCTGATGCTGATGGAGACAAAATTTTACTATTGCCTTATGTTGAATATAATCAGACCAAATGTAAGGGATTTAGATTTGCTTAACTGACAATTAACATATTCATCCCAAATGTTTTTGCATCTTTTCAACCATGGATGTCTATTTATTTTTTAGCAGCCGTGCATTTGTATGAAAATCAGGGTAATGCCATATATTATGAGAGCCGAATGTTAAAGACTCGTCTTTGAATGCACAGAGAGCTGAATGATGCGGTGCGAACACACTTTACATCAGCCGTGTCTGGAACCGACCTGGAATTATTCAAATCGACTCATGTGGCTCAATTAAGACATGCAATCCTGCGCTTAATGCCTATGTAAAACACTTATTTTGTATAAAAGAATAAGGAGCATTTGGATAATACATCTGCTAAATGAAGAAATGTCAATGCAATGGCTACCATAAGATGGTTACTATTATTTTAAAAGCTCTAAAAGAATTTTAATGAATGCACATCACACATCACACACACATGTAATTTAAAGGAAGCAGTCCAATGATGTTAATTTGGATGCCAATTTAACACTGAAATCTTCTTGAAAAACATATGTGGACTTTTTTTTTTTTTTGTTATTTTCATTTATTTATTTACTGCCTATCCACTGGCTAATTAACATGTACTTCCCTGCTTCTTGTCTCCAGGTGACGACGGTAGCCCGGAAAACCTGCTGCTACACGGGCCTTTCTCTCGCAAGCCCAAGCGCATCCGCACGGCCTTCTCCCCGTCGCAGCTGCTACGGCTGGAACGTGCCTTTGAGAAGAACCATTACGTGGTGGGAGCCGAGCGGAAGCAGTTAGCCAACGGGCTGTGCCTGACAGAGACACAGGTGAGGAGGCAGAGGCGTCAGGGTCGATCCCTTCACCGCACACGGCTGCATTCCACCGCACACACTCACACACACGCTGCTCGCTAACGGCACGGGATGTGAACACACATTTACTCATCTAGTTTTCTCACAGGACGGAAGTAATTCATCATTCATTGCCTTGGGATAGGCCATATAAATTCCAAAGCATGTATACAACATGCATCTATTGGTTATTTTCACAATCGGCTTCACAAACATTAACATACGTACTCGTGTAGGATTGTTCGGCTTGAGCAATACCTGTTGTGACATACGGAGAGGTTCAAATGGCTGAAAATCAAGGATTAGGTAAGGGAATAATAATTAAAAAAACAAATAAATAAATGTTACGACATAAAATAAGAAACTTATTTTAGACTTTTGGACACCTGCTGTGAATCTTTTTTTTAATTAGTTATTTTATTACTTTTATTTTGGATGTGTGTTTTTTTTTTTTTTTAACAGCTTTATCTTTATAAATTTTTTAATTAAAAATGCTGTTTTTCTTCATTAAAATTTTGTTCAAATGTTCATGCTGATAATATAATTTGTAATTATTTTTATTTAATTATAAAATGCAAGTGTTTTTGACACTTGCTGTAATCCTTTTTAATTAGTAATTAAGTTTTTACAGCGACTTTTATTTTGGATGTTTTTTTAACATACAGTTTTATCTGGATACATTTTTAATTAAAGATTTCATTCAAATGTTCATACTGATAATATCATTTGTAATGATTTTTATTAAATTATAAAAATGCAAAGCATTTTCACTAGTGGTTTCAGACTTTTGGACAGCTTCTGTAAACCTTTGCAATTAGTTATTTTGTTTTTACAGTTACTTTTATTTTGGATGTTTTTTTTGTTTGTTTGTTTTACATACCGTTTTATCTGTAGCAATTACACGGTTAAAATATGTTTCCACACATCGTGCAATCATAATACATGATTTCCTCACCAGATTGAGAGATTACGTCAACAATCATATTTCACATAAGCAACAGGCATAAGCATGTTTTTATATGGCATAATACTGTGCCGCAAAAGTACTTTTAATTGCAAACACAGTATGGGGGAGATATGCTTAGTAAATTATATATATATATACAGTCGAACCAAAATGTATTCAGACACCTTGAACATTTCATTGATTAATACAGTTTATTCACTATAGTTTAAAAAAAAATGGTAATAAAATATGACAAGATCTCAGAGTTAAACTGTGTCAGAAAAAAATAATCTTAATAATGTCAGATAACACTTAAGCAAAACATGGTCAGGTCAAAGTGTCTGAATAATTTTTGGTTTCAGCGTTTTATTAATTTTACTGGTAGTCCACTGTATGAAGAATTTTTGGGTATAATATGTCACAGTTTACTTTATTTTGCTATCCTCACTTACATAAATGAACTGTAGTGTCCTGCACCCACTAGTAAAAATATATCAAAAATGTCTGAATAATTTTTGGTTTGACTGTATATTAACTATTATAATTATTTATTAGTAATATATGGCTGATATATTGAAACAAGCTCTCTTTCTGGTTCTTGTTCAGGTGAAAGTCTGGTTCCAGAACAGAAGGACCAAGCACAAGAGACAGAAGCTGGAGGAAGAGTCACCAGACTCGCAGCAGAAGAGGAAGGGTAGTCAACATGTGAGCCGCTGGAGGGTGGCCACGCAGCAGGGCAGCCCTGAGGACATTGACGTCATTTCAGAAGACTGATATCGTACGGCTGCGTTATCTTGGCTAATAAACATCAGTCATGTTGATGGAGCCCTGTCACAAAGATATTTTTCAGACAGACATTGAACTTGGTGTGTAAACTAAGGAACTGAGTCACAGCCGGCTGCCACTGACTTCTGATCAGGCACAACAGAACAAAGGACGTCAGCAGCTGAACTGCTCATTAAGACTTGACTGTATGCAATACACATGGACCTCTTCATATTGGATCACGTTCCTTCTCAGAGCAATGAAGACTTTTTTTTGTACGCTTATTTTATTTTTTTTGTAAGTTTTCACTTCTCTCTTGCTCCTTTGTTATCAGTCAGAACATTTTCATCATAAAGAAGTATACTGGATGACAAAAGTAATAATAAACACCTTAATGAATAGATTGATAAATGTTTTGTAGTGTTAAATTGATTTAGACATTCAATGGCCACAGTCTAACAACAATAGGTCAATCCAGTGTGTGAATGAAATATCACTCATAGATGTACTTCTGAAAAATGTTGTGATACGTATTTTACAAATTGTCAGACATTCTTTTACAAACCAGGCAGATTTAAAGTGGTGAAACACCCTCACAGTCAGATATACATTTGAAATGGTTCTATTTATTCTGAATGAGTGAACTTTTCTATGCATTTGAGCTCCGAACCCAAAATTTCATTTTGTGTTTTACATCTGGGTTAAAGCTTACTGAAGATTTTACACGTGTTGTGTGAGAATTATTTTTCTTTCATGTTTGTTACCATAATGGCTCTTGAACTGAGTTCAAATATCAGTGAACTAGAAGCTTAGGAAATGTTTGAATTTCTCTTTACTCAATTAAATACGAGAAAAAAAAAAAAAAGAAAAAAAAATGCAGTCTAACCTCTAAGACCCAGAATGGTTTGTAGCACTTCATAGCAAATTGTTTCTTTTTTTTTTGGGTTTTCTTTAAGGTGATAAGCACTGTAGTCCCATCTGTTTGTCTTCATTGTTCAGGAATCTTTTTGGTATGTGTTTTACCTTTTTTCGCCAGACTATTAGATAATAAAACTTTAACTTAAAGATTGTTTGGAAATTATTTATATTATGTTCTACAGAACTAGCTTGGGAACCTTATTTAGCAGCGATTTATATTTTCAATAGACAATACTTTTGCATTCCTGACGAACCACAGCTTAATTGGTTCAGTAACACAGACAGGTATCATTAGACATAAATCCTTTCAATAATAGTGTACTTACATGCTCACTGAACATATAAATGCTTGAAAGCGAACACAAACATCTCCACCTTTGGATTTACATGTGCAAACATTGTCACGCCTAAACCTGTGCAAAACCTTACAGTATCAAACGTCATCACCATCACTGGGCTGTGAAAATACTTATAAAAAAGTCTCCGAAAGTTGTTTGTTCAATTTAATTTTGTATCATTTCACTGTTTGCTTAAAGTATGTGCAACTTATCATGCTCAATAAAATCATTTCTATAGATAATGCTGATTTGGGCCTCAAAAAACAATGTTTTTTCTGCTTAATATTTGTATGGAAACTGTGACACTAAAATTCAAAAGTGAGATTTTTTTTTTAAAAAAAAGAAAGAAATACTTTTATTTAGCAAGGATGCATTAAATTGATTAAAAGTGACATCTATTTCAAATAAATGCTGTTCTTCTGTTCATCAAATAATCCTGAAAAAAAT
This sequence comes from Hypophthalmichthys molitrix, assembly GCA_037950675.1. Classification (NCBI taxonomy): domain Eukaryota; kingdom Metazoa; phylum Chordata; class Actinopteri; order Cypriniformes; family Xenocyprididae; genus Hypophthalmichthys; species Hypophthalmichthys molitrix. The sequence goes on from CM075505.1 coordinate 27,084,898, forward strand.
GTATCACCGTTTCCACAAACATATTAAGCAGTATAACTGTTTTTAACATTGATAATAATAATAATAATAATACACTGGGTTAAAAACAACCCAAGTTGGGTTGAAAATTGACAAATGCAGCGATTGGGTTGTTTTGACCCAGCAGTTGGGTTAAATGTTTGCTTATTTAACCCAACTATTGTTAAAAAATTACTGTATTGCTCACTTAAATTGAACCCAAAGTGTGTTGGAAATTAACAACACATAATAATTAAAAAATACACATTTATTAAAATGCTTGCTGATAAATGTTCACCTTTTGATTATTATTGTTGCCTCTAGTAATTATGTGTTCATTTTAAACCAGCCATATAGTCATTTTTAAACAATAGTTGGGTTAAATAAAACTACCCAGCATGTTGCGCAAACATTTAACCCAACCTCTGGGTTAAAACAACCCAATCACTGGGTTTGTCCATTTTCAACCCAGCATTTTTTAGAGTGCATTTTAAAATGTATTTAAATAGAAAACAATTATTTTAAATGTTAATAGTTTTTCACAATACTTCCTTTTTTACTCTATTTTTGATCAAATAAATGCAGCCTTGGTGAGCAAAAGAGAGTTCTTTAAAAAAAAAAAAAAAAAAAAACCTTAAAAAAATCATAATTATTCCAAACTTTTGACCAGTATTGTATACATACATACATATATTTCAGTCAGATGAAAATGCATCCTTGTCACCTTTATGTACTGTAATTTACACCTGCTAATCCTGAAGGGCCTGAGCGACAGAAATATATTAAATTTGCATATATGCATCACCTTAGATGTTAATACATAGCCTCATTATCAGTCGCAATGCCTATAAACTGTGAAAGATAATATAAGAACAATCTATTCATATTCCCTTTAATTGAAGAAAAAGTCCCCAGGAAACAACACTTCTGAAACACACACACACACAAAACATACATACACCACAACACTTCAGACAGATAATAGGCTTCATTTAATCTAAAACACCCACTCCATGAAAAACAAAGACTGTTTCTATCTTACCGATTCTGTTTCAGATAGGCAGCTATTTAGTTCTGAGTACGAGCGTATATGATTGTGTATTACATTTTGTGTGGGTAGTCAAACTTTACCAATGTAACGTAACCATCGAAGTCACAGTGTTTGTGTATGCAAAATCACCACTGTCAGTCTGTATGAGTAATGATAGCACAGACAGGACGCTATCAGTGTTAGACACATGATGATAACTCTGAAGACTGCAAGAGTGGTTTTAACACCGGTATGATGCAACATTTGTGAATTACCGACAATCAGCCAGTGCAAAAAGAAATTAAGTGTGTAAATAGTTTAGACTGACTGACTGCTTGAAGTCACAGTATATTATGAAAGTGATTCTGTCTCAGTGTCAAAGCACACTGCTTTAAACAAATGCTCATTAATATTATGAGGGCTATGTTACTTACAAATATTTCCGACTAGCTACCTGCCCCCATGTTGTTGCCATGGATATGAAGAGGTGTAAACAAAAGAACAGATGGTTGAAAGCATGTAGGTGTAGAGAGCAGTCTGTGATGTTTCCCAACTATGTTAAGTGAAATAATTCATCTAACTCACAGTAATTTGATCTGGACTCATGCCAAGCAGGGAGTGGGCCACTGATTTGGCTTCACCAAGTTAATCAAAACTAGTACTGCTTCTTATTTATCTGTCTATGATGACCATGACAAAGTTATCGCAATTCTTTTCGTACATAAATTGTATGTGCTTGTCTGGGAAATGTTGCTATAATTCACCTGACAGCATTGCTCACTCTCACATTTGAAGAAAATTGGTCACTGATTGCAATTAATAAAACAATTACTTTGATACATAAATAAACAAAAGGCATATTTATGAATTTGCAGTGCTTCTGTTCATTTCTATAACTTTTATAATTGATAGCATTTAGTGAAACTTATAATTTAAATGACAAAAGTTTGGGGTTGGTAAAGAAGTCTCTTATGCTTACCAGGGCTATATTTATTTGAGCAAAAATACAGTAAAAACTGTAAAATTTTGAAATATTATTAGAATTTAGAAGAACTGTTTTCTATTTGAATATGTTTTAAAATGTAATTTATTCCTGTGATCAAAGCTGAATTTTCAGCATCATTCCTCTAGTCTTCAGTGTCACATGATCCTTCAGAAATCATTCTAATATGCTGATTTGCTGCTCAAGAAACATTTCAACAATTGTGCTCCTTAATATTTTTGTGGAAACATTTTTTCAAGATTCTTTGATGAATAGAAACTAATAAAGGTTTACTAAAGAGATTATAAAGTTTTAGGCAGAATTTTTGCATTTAAAAAAGTATTTGTATGTTTATTATGTTCATTACGTAGCCCCGCCCCCTTTCAGCGCTGCGCTCGTTGTGTTCTGTCTTCCGGTTTATATTTCCACTGCATGAAGGTAAGATTTTAACGGTTTTATGAATCAACCTTTCGTTTTAAAATCTTCCCGGTCTACTGATATTTGTTATGACATCTGCTTCAAACATTACAATGACCATTACAAACTTTCGTTTACTCTACAATAAATAAATCCACTTCACCAGCTAATTAGCTATACTCTTCGATAGCCATGCCATAGAAATATACAGAGTTACGCAAAAACGGAAGTTCAAACACAGTTCTAAAGATGGCGGCGCGCAATAAATAAAAAAAAAAAAATGGCAGCGCGCTTGTTTTTCTAGCGCATAAGGTCTATTGGAAGATATTAATAGACAGTCATTTAATAACTAATGTTGCTGTTAAATGGTTAGTTCGCCCAAAAAATGAAAATTCTGTCATTAATTACTCACCATCATGTCGTTCTACACCCGTATAACAGTAAGATATTAAGATATTGTTGATGAAATCCGATGGTTAGCCGACTGGTAAAGTCATCGTGTCACTGCGGTGGCTGTTAGAAGCTCCGGTTTCTATAGAAACAGTCAGACGCGCGCCTCCAAAATGGGGTACAAGAGACACGCATTTAGGTCTGCGCATGCGTATTAGCTTGATCCAGCCTGAAAAACACAGTTTTTTGTCATGATTCAAGCGTTTAGAAAAAAATGCATGAGACAACTGTTGTCAGATTTCATTGGTGATTTCAAATATGAAATTTAATCGAAAGCTTGGCAAACAGCTTTGGAGAATTTGATGTTTCCCCATTCAAAGAGATAGGAGCTGCACTTGCATTCCTGAGAGGCGTTTCAAAGATGGCCGCCGAGTGAAATGACTTGTCTCAAAGGGACTTTGGCCAAAGTCACATGATTTCAGCAGTTTAGCCGTTTGTTAAGAGACCCGAATCACTAATTCGAAACAAAAGATTCATAAAGCTCAGAAGCTTCATGAAGCAGTGTTTTGAAATCGGCCATCACTAAATATTGTTGAAAAGTCATTATTTTGTTTTTTTGGCGCACAAAAAGTATTCTCGTCGCTTTATAATATTAAGATAGAACCACTGAACTCACATGATCTGTTTTAAATATGTTTTTAGTACCTTTATGGACCTTGAGAGTTTGAATGGCTTTGCTCTCAATAGAGGTCTCACTGAGCCATCGGATTTCATCAACAATATCTTCATTTGTGTTCTGAAGATGAACGAAGGTCTTACGGGTGGGGAACGACATGAGGGTGAGTAAATAATTAAATTATTTTCATTTTTGGGTGAACTAACCCTTTAAAATTATTGATTTAAATATGTTTTCTTTATAAGTTGGTGTAATTTATGATCTCCGTGGGTTACAAAAACCCTATCTAGTTGTTTATCTATCAAACAGTGACTCATTTGCCTCATTTGTGGCTGTATCAACTGCAGCTGAGCAATTACCATGTGTTTAGAGGGTGAGAACATACAGTACCTCAGCGAGGCTATAAACAGTGTCACTGTACAATGCTGTATGTGTTTTAATTACAAGTATACATCAAATTATTTGAATAACTGTGCAAATGACTGAATTTAAAGGGATAGTTCACCCAAAAATTAACATTTTGACATCATTTACTCACCCTCAAGTTGTTCCAAACCTGTATAAGTTTCTTTCTTCTGTTGAACACAAAAGAAGATATTTTGATAATCAAAAAATTGATGGCCCCCATAGTAGGAAAAAAATACTATGGAAGTCAATGGGTGCCGTCAACTGTCTGTTTTCAAAATATCTTCTTTTGCGTTCAGCAGAAGAAAGAAACTCATACAGGTTTCAAACAACATGAGGGTGAGTAAATGATGTCAAAATTTTCATTTTTGGGTGAACTATCCCTTCAACAACACTCCTATTAGATTATGGATGATTACGATGATTTACGAGATCCACTGGAAAATAAAAACATGATGGAAAACAAGATGGAAGATCCTATACATTAAGATTTATTACTTTTCCAAGGCAGAATTATTTGTGATATGATGTACAAAAGTGGTTATAAAATTGTTGTACGCTCTTGCTGTGTCCAGATGACAGGATAAAAATTTGGTATGTGGGTGGGTATGCTGGAATTGGGGATGTTTAGACTTGAGAAGGGGGAAGTACATGCTAGCTGCGTTGAAGTCTATTGTGCAACGTACAGTAGGGAGGGCCTTCTCTTCTGCCTATGGGACAAATTATGAACCATTTTCACAGCTACTCAATTCCAGTTCAGTTTATTGAAACTGAAACCATTTCCAGTACGTTCTTTTTTTATTCATCCATGTGATATCTGCGGAAATGGCCTGAAATGTGTTTGCTTTCTTCTTTTTTCTCAACATTTTTTCTTATTCTGAGGGGTGGGGGTGGATGTGCAGCATGAAATTGCTGCATCTGATGATACCATGACAAGAAGCAGTGTGATTTACAACACAAATGATATGATAATTGCAGGCTGGCAACTTTCAGGAGCTAGTTAGCCAGTTTTATGGACTGGAAGAGCTTGTTTCCTCTGCTGCCACCTGTTTGGTCTGCACCGATTGGCTGCGGGGCACTTGAGAAAAGGAAAGCAGCCACCCAATTATAGGGTACATGCCAGTCAAGTCTAGAAGAGTAATTGATTGGTTTTGGTGAATCATTGTTAGGAGCTCTAATTAATGCACAATGACTGTTGCCGATCCAAAATCCACGAGCTAAACCAAACACGCTCATCAGTCGTTAAATCGATCTTTCGAACGTAAATTGCTTCTGACTTTGTGCTTTCGCAACAATATTTTGATTGGCGAGGCTTTTTTGTGTACCCAAAACAGTCAGTGAGAGTTTTCTGTTTTGATTACAAATATTTGAATTATTGCAGACATGCCGCTTTGCTTCTTTGAAAACATACCAGCTTCTTTTGTGAGTGTCTGCGTGTTTGTTAAACACACAGACAGAGTAATTACACAGAAACATCAGTTAATAGCGTGTTGAATGGACAAAGACAGCAGGGGAGTCAAAAGAATCATAACAATCATTCACGTCTTTGCAGATAGAAATCTTGTCATTCAGACGTCAGAGTCAATGTAATATGTAGGCACCTTTGTTCATCAGTCAAAATAATTACTAATTTGATCATCTACTTTGTTTTTATGGTTTCATTAATAGACCTATCCTTTGAATTGATAAATGCTCAAATATGGAGTAAGAATTTGATGTGTAAGTGACTTAACTAGTAAACCTATTTTTTTAGTGAAAACTATTACACTCTAAAAAAATCTTGGGTTATTTTTTCTACCCAAGTCCTGGGTTGAGCCTTTTGGGTCATTTTTTAAGGTTATTTTTCAAGTGTTTGTGTAGTTTTTGTGTTACCCAGCTCCTGGGTCAGACGTAATAACCCAGTGTTTGGGTTGTTTTTCTGTTACCCAGATCCTGGGTCAGACATAACCCAGGGGTTGAGATTTATTTATCGAGGATTTTTTTGCGACATCTTCAGGAGAGAGCAGTGCAGCTCCGTCAAATTGGTGCTTGTCTTTAGTAAAATATAGGTTTGTGTACATTTTATTTTATATAAAAATTCGTTATTGTGCTATATATCGTTTAATTTTATGCAAAGCAACATACAAGGGCGCGATTTGAGTCACCTAAACGTCTGTCTTTTCGCGTGATTGAAACGTGATGCCTTGTAAAAAAATTATGATTTTATTCAAAAAGATACAGAATATAAATACTGTTAAAATTAATATACTGTTGTTATTAATACATGTTAAAATATGTTCTCAGAAGTGTACACACTGATTATTTATGGACAGGTTATGGAGTCAGTCACAGCATTTTTCGGCTACGAGTGAAACACAGGCGGCGGTCTAAAGTTATGAGTTCCCCCGCCGAACGCGAGTCATCTCCGGCACGAGATCCAGCGCCGATACGGTGGAAACAGGACAACAGAGACATGTCGATTACATTTGAATTACTTCTAAATGTTTAATTTTGACTTCTAATATTGGTTAAAAAATCTTAAATGAAGGCAATATGTATTAAAAACAATATAAAATATGCTATACTATAAAATATGATCGAAAATAAAGGAATTATCATGCAAAGTGGTTGTGTGGAGTATTAAAAAAAAAGTTTAGAGGATTTAAATTAATCCGTAAACATTCATTCATGTATGAAGAAAAAATAATAAGAAGAAGCTAGTATTGTAGTAAATATGAATCAACCCATTATGTTGGGTACCCAATTTGCTAGGTAAAATTAACCCAACATGTGTTCTGTCCTATATTTACTCAGCCCTCGTGTTTAAAACAACCCAGCGTTTTTTAGAGTTAAGAGACAATTTACAATAGTTGTCTACTAATTTGATTGGCAGAGTAAATATTTCTTATTTGCGAAAAATATGGACTAACTGGCCAAATTTTGTCAGAAATGGCAGTTACTTGATATTACTTAAATATCATAGCCTATTCATAATTCTGTAGGCTATCTTTTACCTGCCCCTATCTCCTCCGTCTTGCATTTTTTGTTATTTGCATGGATACACAGTGGGCTTTCTGACATGTGTGAGCTGTTGCTCCTTTGTTTCATGCGGTTCATGTAGAAAATTCAACGCTTGATTTCTTGCAAACAGCTTGAGACACTCCGACGTGTGTGTTAAAAACAGAAAAAGCAGGCCCAGCAGATGACTTTGACTGACAGCTGATAGAATGACACTTAGGGTTTTTTTGCTTATACTAGAAACAGTTTTGCATGGCTTTCACACAGACCTGTGACTAATTAAGTTAATCGACTTGTAGCCAAAGACGATTGTGCATGCTCAACGTGTGTAAAAATACCGCAGTTCTACAGTATCAAATCATGCCGGTGATTAATAAACATTGATGAGCGCATTTCTTTCCCTGCCAACGCCTCTCCTCCCAGCTCAGCTATAAAACTGACGCGCGTCCCCATTGGCACTCACCAGACAGCGCGAATCAACACCCGACAGCAGGTTTTCTCCAATGTGATCACGCATCCCCTATTTGTGTTCTAGCACATTACTATTTAAGGGGCCCAGTCTGGTTCTGGGTGCAGAATTATGATGAAAATCAGTGCATCAGCATCACGGCCATCCGGTTGCTGTGACTATATTTATCAATTCCTACATTTATGGATGACAGTTAAGAAAGAGACTGACCATTGACAGTCACATCAGGCTGAGAAATGTATGTATTGCTTAGCTCTTAATACATATTAGTCCTATTATTATAGCTTAAAATTACATAGGCCTATCTTTAGAATTAGAATTAAAACGTTGGTCACCTGAAGTTGAAACATACTTTTGCATGTCACGATTATTTTATTTTAATTTATTTTACGCCAGTTGTTTTTCGGTAGTGCTCTTTGGAGGGCTAAATCCGATATTCGCGGAATCTCCATGGTTAGCTACCTGTGGTCGACTTAATCAGAGCGGATCTGCACCACCAGACGGTATGAAAAATTTCCAACAAAGCGTATAAAAGGAAAAAAGTCATATGAGCAGGTATGCTATATCTGCCGATAGCTAGGGTTGCCGTTTATAACTGTCCATGTTATGTAGGCCTACTATCAACTGACTAGTTCAAACAACACTATTTATTGTAGAAACATGCTACAGTCCCATACATAGTATAGCCGAACCTTCTGTGGACATGACCTAATGCGCAATGGCATGGTATTTACCGCGAAATCCGACCCGACATCTCTAAATTTAAATTTTCACATACTGTGATGACGCGTTTTAACGGTCATCAATATCGTTTTTTTATATTTTAATTTAAAATAATATATATATATATATATATATATATATATATATATATATATATATATTTACATTTATAATACTATACTTAGTATTATATTACCTTTTCATCAAAAAAAACTAGTAAACAGTACTGTTAGGGTGTTTCTAATACAGCGGCGTATTAGACGGTTAAATTGACATCTTTCTCTCTTCTGAATGCCGTTATCAGTCTCTCTATTTTTTCCTCTTTTTGAAAGTTCTGAAAACACTATTGTGGAGTTTGTCTTTTGCTATTTGGCAAATGGAAACACAAAAAATATATTTAATGAAATCTCTAATTCACCATTATAAAGGTTTACCCAACAATGACGACTTCAGCTTCTGAGAAACCCGGAAATGTGAAAATGGTCTATTAGGCTTTCCTGTAGTGAATTGCGAAGATGCAAAATTAGAGTTTGAACACTTTTTGTGCTCCCTTAATGATAAAATTTCGTTCATTTGTTTTACACAAAAATCTTCTGTGGACCAGCTTTAATATTATAGTCTAACATTATTAAAGCTGCTGTCCGTAACTTTTTTTTTGTTTAAAAATTATATAAGTACATAAAAGTACATAACCAGCCAGTATTCAAAACTATCTCCTTACTTTAGCCCGATTCACAATGGCAAGCTTGTAATAATGTTTTATAATTCTGGTGGGTTTTCGCGGGAAATTCGAGCATGTCATTGCGTCACGTCTGTAAACAGAAAGAACGAGTCCCAGCTAGGAAGCTATATCACATGTGAGGCGGATCATTTATAACCTTTTCTCACCACAGCTGCAATAATTAAACTTATCATTTTGATGGCAGATTGTATATGACAAATTAACGTTAGAGATTAGACTGTACAGAAATTGAAATCTACGCTAATACAAATTAAATACACATAGTCACGCAATGCTGATGTTGTTAACATTAACAATTTGAGAACAAAGTATAATAATAATTTGCATAGTTTGACGTGATCCGATTCGATCCGATCCGATTTATTGTAATGCTTTTTTTCCTCATTTGGTCAGAACAAAAGCGGCAGACATGTTACTTACTTGTTCAGATGACATTCTTACTTTGGTCATACTTCAAGACTACAATCTGTGATTCCGAAGTACAGCATCCACACTGACAGCAAACATTAGATTTATCCGCGCAGGCACAATGCACGTAAAAATAATAATTCCGCAAACAACTGCAATTGCAGGTTTCAAACAGAGATGGCGACAAAGGGGCAAAACCTACGGACTGCAGCTTTAAAGTAAAAAAAAAACAAACAAACAAAAAAACAATATTATGACAGAAAACAGTGGAAGGACTAAGTAGCACAAACCTATATTCTGTGACAAGTGTCATTGACTTAAATGGATATAAACCTTTCAGACCTGACACATTCTCTCTGAATATATGGCCATGTCCAATATGGTTGTGAGTGCTGTATTTGACTCTTGTTGCACGTTCATACAAACAGTTTTCGAGACGCTACTCTAAGTTTCGAGACTTGAACCTGTAAGTAAAAGCAGTTCACAAAAGGCTACGTTCACACTGTCAATTTTGGGGTTTGACAACCGCATTTACTTAAAGGTGTGAATCTCAAAATGGTCCGTGTTGCTTAAAAATGTGTAGAAACCACTGATTTATTTCAGGCCACACTGTGCAGGATGATAACGTGCTGTTTAGCCATAGGCTAAAGACCTTCTGAGTGTAAAGCTTCAGATTTATAGCCATAGTTTTCAGTAGATGTGGAAAATGTGTGGTCTCTCCAAGAAAGAGTGGATGAAACACCAACTATGAAAAGCATTAGCCTCAAGTGGGTATTCAAAGTGTTAAACTCAGAGGTATCGTGTGAGAGACTTTTGAGTATCTAACACTTGTTTCACAACGCTTCTTAATTGCTGCTTTAAGCACAGAAGAACGCTTTAATATCAGGCCTCGGGTTAAGACTACGTTCCTCTACACTTCATGAAAAGACATGGTATTTCCCTATTATCTGCTCTGTCTTGAATGTCACAGTAAAATTCCACCTCATAGTTTTTAATAAGCTGCAGTTAGCTTGTGTTGTCTGCTGGAAATAAGGCTTAAACATGGTAATCCAGGAAGGAAAATTGAGACGGGCAGAGTGAGTATCACATAAATTTAGCCTCAAATGGAGACTAAACATGAAGAGAGGGAAAGCTGTTTGGTAAATGCTGCTTTTTGAACTCGACCTTGTTGACTATTAGTGCTTATGTGGCGGCAATTCAGTCCCACAATTAAATGTCTGAAGTAGGCTAACTAACCTCTCTAATGTAGCTGATAACACAATGATAAATGCTGATGAACAAACCTCACTAAATATATATCTTAAGGCAGGAGCACCTTTGTCATCAAAGGCAAATTTGCATTATGGTATAATTTCACCATCTCTTTTCAAAGGTGTCAACATTTACTCCAGTGTTGCTAATTAATTTTCTCCCAAACAGGATGGTTTTATTCAAATGAGCCAATCCCTTCATTAGCACACCTGTGCTCTGCTCCCTCATTAAAATTGGAATCCTGTAAATTTTTACATCCGCAGACAGTGGTTCTGTTACCAAATATTGAGCAAGGTAGCACTGTGTTAATTAATGTTATAACGAGTCGGTGAGTCAACGAGGACTGATTTGCATAACCTGTGCAAACACGAAACCTGCCGATCAGTATTGCGATTGTCGGAGGTCTCTTCATAAAATATATTGCATTGTGTTATTTTCTACCCTCCGGCCCACTAACACGCTTACTGGTGCCCTGTGGAGAAAAAGGTATAGCAGGAAATATCAAAGAAACAATGGTTCATTAAAATGCACTTCTTAAGTCACACGTTGTCAGATGGGAAATTGATATGATGAACTCTTTTTTTGAGCACTGTCAGTGTTTCACTGCATTATGTATGGAGGTACTTAACATCATGCAACAAGCAGTTAATCCGTTATTGCCACAGGCATGTCAGCAGTGCCTCGGATTCAAAGGAAGCATCTTCTGAAATCTGAAAAAAATCTAATTAAACTTAAATTAAAACTTACATATATATATATACGTGTGTGTATGTATATATATATATATATATTTATAATTACATAAAAAGATATTAAAATTATTAATCTAATTAATAACATGATGTGGCAATTAATTAATCTAATTATCCACAATTAATTTAATCACACATCAATTTTGGCTGAGAAATTAACCCTAAAAGATAATTTCAAGTCATTATTGTGTAAAGCATTACATAAAGTAGCTTCAGAAAGAAATATTTTAATTGATTAAATGAAACAGTGAAATTTCTATACCTTTAATTTTTTAATTAATATGGAAATATTAAATAAATTTTTTAATAAAATTAGACATTGCATCGCGCCGCTACAGCTAAAAGCTGTCTACACTGAATGTGAAAAACCAACTGTTGCAAACCACTTGGACTACGTCAGAAATAGAACAGGGAATCCGTTTACTGTCGGGAATCTGTTGTCGCGTTGCACCGCTCGTGTCCGGTGTAGACACGGTGTAAGTCGGTCATTCATTTATTCAAACTGCTGATTCATTCAGAAGTGAAGTAAATGGTTCTCTTCAGGCTTGTCACACTGCTGCGTATTGCGTGGAGACGAACAGTTCTGCTTTTTCTTTATTAGTTTTATTGCCAAAATTGAACAAAACAGACAATATTGTGTCTAAAATAACACAATATTAACTTCTTATTTACTGAACTGTTGTATAAAATCAGTAGGCTATCGCATTTGCACTCGTTATATTTGGGACAAAAACAGCACTCGTGTAATATTGCACTCCATTACTTGTGTGATATTGCTTAACCCATATGATCTAAATATGAGAAAAAAACTCAAATGGCATTTTTGCCCCAATATCTTGAATCTTTCTGAATGCATTGTAAAGACTCCCATCTCGTATTGAGTTGTTGCCCTGCAAGTGCGTTAAATGCGTAAAAAATTTGAATGCGTTAATTTTTACCATAACTAATCTAATTAACACATTAAATCAACAGCCCTAATAAATATATATCTTTTTATAATATAAATATCATATATATAAAGTGCATAAAATATATACAGTTTTTAATATATTAAAATGTTTTATATATTGCACAACGGAATACTTGATTTTGATTGGTCATCTGTGGTATTCTGTGATAAAATATTATTTGTCCACTGTCCTAGGCAACCAATCTCTTTCACTGTCCAGTCGAATCAATATTTTTAATGTCCATTTATTTACTTCTTAGGTAAGTGAAAAACCTTTGTGAAGTGATACCACACTTCATATCAGGTTCCAGATTGCTCAGTCTGGGTTTATTTTCCAGTAATAACTAGCTGACTGATTATCCCTTATGTATTCCTAAAAAGTGTAAGATCTCTTGGTTATCTCCGTCATCATTCGCTATGGCATCACAGATGTAGGCTTCAATCAGACGTCTCTGTTGTGCAGACCAATTGGTACTGGCGCTGTCTAAATTGGCCATTTTGACATGGGTTATTTATTGGTTATTTGTTTAAAATGGACTGCGGGCAAAGAGCAGTCTTCTTCATTCCCCTTTAAATTGTCTTTTGTGTGGTGTATTCTGGGTGCACTCTTCACTCATGCATGCCAAGTGGGGTGTGGTGCCCACATCCTGCAAATTAGCAGGCCTATTTCCATCCAAAAGTTTGGACAGCTCAGACCAAGCGTTACATGCTGGGCTAAAGAGGCCGGTCATGACCACTGTGGTTGTGCCAAAGGCTGCTCTCTCAATTCAAAACAGTTGACTTAGTTATTACAACTAGGGATTACCCAAATAGTTTACCATGCTCTGTTAGGTTTGGCTCATGTAACACCGGCAGGGATTGGCTGCGGGGAGGCTTGTTTATTTAACGTCTGTCGTGCTTGCTCGCGGGCGGTTCGTAAGGTGTGCTACGAATCCTCATTGTTTTCTCTGCTGTTGACAGAGTGGAGGAGAAGATTTGACGAATGCATTAGCAAAGAAAGCACATACATCATTACAGTGACCTTGTCAAAGCATCAAAGCGAAAACACCAAACAGAAAGAGCGCTCGCCATATATATCTGCCGCGTGCTAAAAAAGACTTTTGGCAGCAAATGATTCATCATATGTTTCTGTTAATGAGAAAGTACGAATGCGCAAGGCTCTTTGCCCGAGAAGTTGGTTACACAGAATCTTGGCACAAAACCGCCGGTGTGTGATAGAGTTAAATAAATGCACTTAAAGTTGTAATCATAAGCATATGCACCACAGTCTGTTGTGTTATTTTCCAGCACGCTAATCACCAAAAAGCAAATTTAGTGCGTCCTGCCTGTTAAAATTCTGGAAAGACTTCACAGTTAATAATTCATAAGCACTTGCTAATCTCACTGTAGGAGTCTAATTAACGCATCATTAAAAGCATAATTCTGATAATTATAATTTCTCACTTTTTAAATGGGAGCGCCACAGAACCGAGCTGAGCGAGGAAGGGTGTCTGTACAGCCAATTTACTCAGTGAACCAGATGCCAGAAACAGGAGTGGGGCGCAGGAGGAAAGAGCCCAGAGTTAGGGTGCAAACGTCAACCGGTACGCCCCGTTCAGATATTTGCGATGACAGTCCTATTAAACGCAATGTTGACTCGTGTTATCTGATGTTTATAGTAATCGGTTAATTAAAGATGACTTAAATAATATATTTAAGGATCCGATTAACAAAGTCACACCACAACTGTAAAGAAAAGGCTAATTCGTTTCATTAGGGAACATTTTTATGCCGAACGTAAATGTATTTACAGGCAAATATTGGTGTAAATGACTGTGCCTCGCAGTTCATCCTTCTTTTATTATGTCATCAGAAGGTGTGCCGGTGTGAGAAAGACCCCAGATGTTCCTGGCGCGGCTGCTGTCCAAATCAATTATTCCACTCTCAGCATGATTTCAATTCTCCTGCACTCATCAGAGGCGTGAATAGGTAAACATCACTCTATCCTCTTTTTCCCTTATGATGCAGCACTGCATAAAATGAGACATGGGGGTTGTGCGAGCCGAGCTGCTTCTTGTATATATAGCGGTTGGTGTTGCTGCCTTACCATCACGCCAAACGGGGTTAAATACGGCACTGATTTCCCTAATGGAATGACACAAATTCACAGGCCTGTTACAGATGTGTACCCTTGTTGATGCTCTCTGGAAGTGAATGATTAGTTTCTTCCTTCTCATGCTGTTTGATGGAGTGATTAGATCAAATATCCACCTTCTAAAGTGTCTGATGATCCGAAAGTCTGTCGCGCACCTGTGTTGCTTTTGATGAGACTTCACGTGATTCGAACTGAATAAAGATCCATTGTATTTGCTTTCACACCTGTATGCGATCAGGAGGTGAGAGCTTCACCACCTCAGGTGTGGGAAGGATGTCGAGTCTCTTTTGTGTGTTGTTGTGTGTGTTGATGTGGCTTTGTTTCTTGGGTGTTTGTGGCACTTTCCATTTTGGTAGGTGTCTTACAAGTCACAAACTGGGTTCAAAACAAAGACTAGACAAAGAACATAACTTTTTACTAAGTTCTTGAGATGCAAAAAACATTCAGGGTCATCCCACAAAAACAAAATAGTCACTTTTCCTCATTAAAAAAAAGTTTTACACTGAAAGAAATCAATACTTTAAAAAATAAAATAAAATGCACTCTCACATGAGATGACAATATTTCCAAAAAATGTCACGTTTTTTATATTTAGTTTTTATTTAGTGCCTTCTCCAGCTGTCAGACATTGGCTGTGGGTTTGCTGTCGTGTTAAATATAGTTTTATCCTCCCCATCTTTCAATAACACCCTCTTTGCAAAGCCTGTATTAAATTCATAAAACTATCCAAGCTGAAATGTGCTGCATAAACTGTTAATATCAGACTGAAATGATCATTGGTTACATTTGCACATGCATCTGATTAAAGTCTGATTATTGTTAAAGAGGCCATATTATTATTGTCTTGATTTTGTTTTTGGGCTCTACTAGAATAGATTTTCATGCTTAAATGTTCAAAATCACATATTCACATATTTTACATTAGTGAATCTCAACCTTTTTTGAGTAATGGACCCCCGTCATATTTATAACCGTCCTCAAGGACCCCAGAATAATATTGGCTCATTGGTATCATTAATGTCTTTGTGACGACCAAATGCAATCAAGTATAATTTACTACTACGTTAGTTCCAATATTCAGTCATATCGTCAGTTATATTATACATATATTATCTTCTTCTTTTATGGGAACATGTCAAATGTCAAAATATACAAATATTCATATTCAGATATTTTATAAGGACCCCCTGGCATTACGTCAAGGACCACTAGGGGTCCACAGACCCCTGCTTGAGAAACACTGTTTTACATGGTTGCAGCACCTGTCGTCCCAGTCTGTCAGTAACGCTCTGTTTAGTTACTGTTTCCCTGAAGCCCCTCCTTTGGAGAAGCTGACTTGTTTGCCTCACTGCTTTAATAGGCAAAGACTTTGTTTGTAGACAGCGTTTGCACATGAAGGTACCTCACAAAACTGATTTAAGACAGTTTTCTGAGGCAGCATAATAGCGTGAGCTTTGGTGAAAACGAAGCAAATATTTAATTACTATAATAATAATTTCTCGCTAAATGACATCAAAAGTGGAAAATGTTGGTTAAAAAGGTTTAATTACACACAAACTGATCACCAAACGCAATTTACAGATGCCATATTTATTTTTTAGCTCAACTGTCATTGAATAGGTCGGTGCCGATAGCCTCGTGGGCAGAGCGCAGACATATAGTGCCGTTGCGCTTTAGGTGACCCAAGTTCAAGTCCCGGCTCACAGACCTTTCCT
This sequence comes from Hypophthalmichthys molitrix, assembly GCA_037950675.1. NCBI lineage: Eukaryota > Metazoa > Chordata > Actinopteri > Cypriniformes > Xenocyprididae > Hypophthalmichthys > Hypophthalmichthys molitrix. The sequence continues at coordinate 27,100,935 of CM075505.1, forward strand.
GATCCGCCCTCTCTCTCTCTCCCACCTCGCTGCACTATCCTATCATAATAAATGCAAAAATCGTCAAAAATAAAATCTTAGAACTGTCATGGAATAGGATGCACAGGATTGTGGGATATCAAAGGCAGCAAAGGATGCATCTATACTGCTTTCAAAAATCGATTGAATGAAGGTATCTCAAGAGATGGGAAGTGAAGCTAACTTTAGATTCGAACGTGCCTTGATACCTTCCAGCGTTCAAATGCTTCCTCCAAAGGCAGCTTTTAGATGCAGCTAGTCTTACCATAACCGCAGTTTCAGTACACTACAGCGGTGTCACATTTCAAAGGCTGCATCCTTCCGAGGTCATATTTGTCGGCCACGTAAGTCATCAAGCATGTCTCATTTCAGAAAAGTAACCATTATAAAATTGACTGTTATTCCTTGTGAAGCGTAAATTGTTGTAATTTCTTAAAGGGTTAGTTCACCCAAAAATGAAAATTTCTGTCATTAATTACTCACCCTCATGTCATTCCACACCCGTAAGACCTTCATTCATCTTCAGAACACAAATTAAGATATTTTTGATGAAATTCGAGAGGTGACATCCATAAACAGCGATATAATCAACACTTTCAAGGTCCAGAAAGCTACTAAAGATATCGTTAAAACAGTCGACATGACTGCAGTGGTTCAACCTTAATTTTATGAAGCAACGAGAAAACTTTTTGTGCGCAAAAACAAAACAAAAATAACGACTTTATTCAACAATCTCTTCTCTTCCCTGTCATTATCCTTACGCAGGAAGCACAGTGAAGGCTTCCGTGTTTACGTCAGAATGCTGGCTCAGGATTGGCCAAAGCTGATCATGTGAGCAGCACAACGCATGTGTGTGATGCTGACGCAGGAGCCAACCAATAATTAGTTGCCATTCTGACATTGAAGCTGGAAGTGCTGGACGTAAACAACTTATGAGAATGACACAGGAGAGAAGATATTGTTGAATAAAGTCGTTATTTGTGTTTTGTTTTTGTGCATGAAAAGTATTCTCGTCGCTTCATAACATTAAGGTGGAACCACTGCAGTCATGTTGACTGTTTTATTGATGTCTTTAGTACCTTTCTGGACCTTGAACGAGTTTTATACCTCTCAGATTTCATCAAAAATATCTTAATTTGTGTTTCAAAGATGAAGGAAGGTCTGACAGGTTTGGAATGACATGAGAGTAATTAATGACAGAAATTTCATTTTTGGGTGAACTAACCCTTTAATGACTTTGGAATGTAATGGTTACTTTACTGAAATGAAGCAGCCTTAATAAAGTATGTTGCTGACAAATGAAACCTCTGGAGGACGCAGCCTTCGAAACGCAACTCAACCTTTTTTTTTTTTTTTTTTTTACCTTGAGTGGGAATTATTAAAATGAGAAATACTGTTACGTGTTCATTCCCAGACGACAACTCAAGACTAATGGAGGTGTTTCAAGGAATTCAGAATCAGTGCTTAATGATATAGAGATAACTCCCTTTGGAGGGACTTTGTGCTTTGTTACTTTGCAGACATTTTCATTTTCAAACAGCAACATTACACACTAAAGAAAGCTGAAAATGTAAAAACAGCATATTAATTCATCTTTAATAACCAGAGTAAGGATTAAGCGAATTAAGATGTTTATGGGCAAACCTCTTCAATCCTGTATACATGATAATTGCTATTATTTCTCAATAATCAATAAGAGTTGGAATGTTTTTTTGTTGTTGTTGTTTTTTTTTTTTTGCTTTCAAGTCTTCACTGCGCATGGACCTGTTCACTGGGTTTGGTACATAGTCTGACTCATTTTGTTGGAGCTATATGAAAAGCTGTTGCATGAGCTTCAGAAGTGTGATTTTTTTTTTTTTTTCTGTTCTGTCATGTTTTTAAACCTGTGCATGAGCTTAAAGGGTCTGGTTACTCTAATTATGAGCATAATCACATTAACGGGATCACTAAATTCTGTTTATTCTCTGTGTACACAACCACCCTTTAATGGTAAAAATCCACCCACTCTGTTTTTTAATCCACATAAATCAGAAGCAGTGTCTTAGAATAAACCAATTTCAGTTTCTATGCAATGTCATATTATACAGGCCCCGCCCACAACTGCTGATGAACTCTGCCCTATTAGCTTAGCTCCTCCCCTCAGTGAGCTGTACAGTCCGCCATGTTTATCTCCTCCGCAATTGAGATGATAATCAAAACCAAACAGATGTTTTGTTAGTTTTTGGCAGAGTATCCAAGGCACAAGCTGTACAGGCTCCGCCCTCTTCTGGAAAGGGGGTGGGGAGCAGCAGCTCATTTGCATTTAAAGATGCATGCAGCATGTTTTTCCTTCCACTTAAAAATGAGCATTTACAATATGCTATAATAAATGATCTGTGGGGTATTTTGAGCTGAAACTTCAGACACATTCTGAGGATACCTGAGACTTATATTACATCTCAAGAAAAGGGGCATAATAGGTCCCCTTTAACATACTAATGTCTTTTGGGTCAGAAGTGGCCACTGTAACACAATGTGACATGACAGAATGGTTAGGTGAGGAACAGAAATGGAAAAGTCTGGAGGAGCAAACTTTACAAGCTTTAGCATGTGTCTCTCTCACCTAAGTTGTGATTTAAGGCACCTTACTGTCAGCTGGAAGACCCCGAGGGTGACGGTGGGAAGTTAAGGAGGACTGGGTTGCTATGGTAACACCTGTGGACTTGTTCATGAGCAGATGATCCTGATCACTGGAGTCAGTTTAGTGGTGCTATTCAGGACAGTCTCAATCCATGTTTTTAAAAACACTTTTTTTATGTAATCTCAGGGTATGTTCACACAACAACGATGCACAACGATGTGCGATGTTTTTCGCGTACAGACAACAGCGTTGTCAAAATGATCCCCGTTCGCACTGATCCGCGAAAATGACTAAAAACGCTGCTTTATGCTGCCAGGCCAGTAGATGGCGATGTCACTTTGTAAAGAAACACTACGCCTCTATAGACTGAACACGTAATACGCATGCGCATGACATCACTGTTTTTACAAATTCACGCTTTTGTAATTTGCACAGAGACGATAAATGTTTAGTTTTCATTTTCAGGCCCCCAAAACACTGTTGTCATGTAAAAGTCGAAGTTGAAAACACCTAATATTTGTTTTCAAACAGGTTAACCAATCATTCCCCTATTATCCACTGGTAATAGCCCTCCAAAAAAAACCCTACCATTGTTTGAGACAATGTTGCCATGTCGGGTTAGTCTGGATGCTGAAATAAAGTGTTAAGCTTTTTAGAGAAATAAACGAATGGCTTACATTTTTATATTAATATATCTGCATATTTTTATTTGGCTAGAAGGACGTATTTTAAAGTCCAAAAACGACACACCTTATTTTAATTGTAAAATGTAATTTTTCCTTAAACAATGCCCTCATTATTTAAATAAGCATATCGAGTCCCTATAATGACACTTTCAGTGCAGTGTAACATCAGGATTTCCATAACTATTAACAACACTTAATATGCAGGTGATAATCACTGACTACATAATGAGCTCCTTCCCAGTTCCTCTTTTGCACTTAAGATAAATCATTTACACTCATTAAATCTTTTGAAGTAATTGATGTCACCCCTTAAAAGTTCATGCTCCATTAGTGGGTGATAGTGTACAACAGAAAGGGGTGAGATATTTCAAAAGCTCTCTTAAAAAACCCTCAGTACCGGGGCTGCTGCTGACACAATGTGGGCTGGCTGCAGACTCACGCATTGCCGCAGCTACAGATGGCAAACGCTTGTCCAGCCCTGAATCCTCAGTACAAGATGGCTGGATTGGCTCACATCTCTCTATCGCCGTCTGCACACATTAAAGACGGCCAGCTACTCAGCACATCACCGCGCAGCAAACAAACGGAGCCCACGTAAAGCAGGTCCCTTGATGTACGGTGTCACTACAGCGGATCTGCGTTCATCTGTAATGCTCAGGATTTAAGTGCTGGAGGCACTTTGTTGGCATGGCTGAAGTCTGTGTTGAGACAGGAGGCCCACAGCTTTCTGTGACTGACAGACAATGATGATGTCATTGAGTGTGAAGGACTCTGACCTGAACAGAAGAGGGAGGCTGGTGCTTGCGACTCTCCCAGCTGAGGTGCCTGCCGGTGCAGATGGACAGGGGCTGGGTGTGGGTCTCTGTGTGGGAGAGAGGAGAGCTGGGAACAGTTCAGATCTGGAGCCATGCTTCAGTCCTCAATCACCCCTGAAGATTTCTCTATGCCTCTGAAGAAAGATCACACCACTGTTTTTCAAAAATAACAGGCCTATCTCAGGAAATGGTGCCATTTGTTTAAGAAAATATTTAAAAGATTACTGTTTAACTTTTGAGAAGTCATATTTTCCCACCTCAGACACAGAGTACCCAGAGCCGTAACAAACATAGACATTGAGGGATCACCTTAACGGGACATGGCCGCTCCAAGTGTTATCTTCGTTCTAAACACTGCTTTTAACCCCGGGTAAAGGAACGTTTCACACTTGTAATTTAGAAGCGGGGTTAGCACCGCTTTTTACCCAGGGTTATGAAACCCTGCTCCGGTGCCAAACTTGTACAGTGTGAAACGATGCGGTGTTAGAATGTTACAGCTAGACGCTTAGCAACAGACAACCAATCGCGTACTCATATTTGCCTGCTTTGGACAGTCGCGGAAACACTGGCATTGTATATAAACAGTAAATTGAGCTTTGAGAGGAAAAATGTCAAATGCTGACAGAAAACGTGACAATTTGAGAGAAGAAGAGACAGTTTCATTCTTACCTTTATAGTCCGAAATAGTCCATTCAGTATAAACTCGACTGTACAGTTGGCAATATGAGGATGAGCAATGCTAGAGCTGTTTACCCGGGGTTTAGAATAACCCAGGGTTAACTATTTCAGGTGTGAAAAGCTCTTTTGAGTCGGTTCATTCATGTTGATTCAGTTCAGTTCAATAACAGCGTCGAAGTTGGAAAGTTAGTGTCATTATACATTATAGTGTCATATAAAGTATGATTATTTATATTTATAATCATTATTTATTTATTTATAACCATAAATAACGTTGATATGTCAAACCTGTCACAATACGTTTGAAATTCATATTATTTGAACAGGTACATTTTTTTTTCAGTTTCAGATTTTTGCCTTTATTACTGAATAGGCTTAAAATTATTTGAATTAATTGTATTAAAAATAATGTAACTTAATTAAAATGATAAACAAAATTAAGATATAAATTGAAATCACATCTTATTTTCTTCCTCAATTACACTCCCCATTTCTGTTAATACAAATTCAAAACAAGCAGCTTTGTTAGAGTTACAGCGCAAATACCGGAGGAAATATCTTCGAATCAAAAATGTTTGGAACCTCTGCTTTATTAGAAAGTACAATGTAGGATAGACAGGAAGCAATGAGGGGAACAAGATCATGAGCCAGACTCAAACTCGAACCCAAACCACTACTACACCTCCGCTGCATCCTGATTCAGAGGCTGCATCCTTCGAAGGCCGATTGCATTACAGTGGCGCGACGAAGGCTGTCCCAATTCGAAGGCTCCTTCACACGCGGCTTCAAAATGTGTCCTTCATTTCTCGGGCAATGAAGGTTACAACAGATGGATCCTTCGCAGCCTAGCCTACCCCAGAACTCATTGCACGCCATTGATGACAGGATTTTTTTTGAGAGAAATATTCAACTTACTCAAATATCAAATATAAACCTTTAAATCGGTTCAAATGTTGACATATCTTACTAAGATAAAATTTAAATAGTTTCTATTTTTTTCATATATATATATACATAAATAGACTGAGCTGAACATTCTTAGACAGGTTGTGAACTCTGTTTTGTTTTTAGACAGTTGAATATAATAATAATAATAAAAAAACTCCAGTACAAACGTTACTGTGGCCTTCATAGTTTCTAGACCACAAGAACAATCCTCCATAGGCATTTTAGAGCCTTTGAAGGATGCAACCTCTGAATTGCGTTCAAATGTGCTCGTTCAAAATCAATACAATCAGTAAAAAAACTCAAAATTTTCTCCTTAACAGAGTGGAAACATTGAGCTTCACAAAGCTAATATGCGTTTGCATAATGAATAATGTTATATAATGTTGATAAAAACATACCTCTGTTTGAATCATGTGGTCAACAAGATCGATGATGTCAGGCCCCATGACCCTAAAACACATCAGCTAGGAGGTTTGAAACAAGAAAGGTGAAAAAGATAAATGTGTTTGACTGCATTGGCAACTTATGTTAAAGGGATAGTTCACCCAAAAATGAAAATGTTGTCATTACTTACCATCAAGTGGTTCCAGTTTCTTTCTTTTGTTCACCACATAAGAAGATATTTTGAATAATATTGATAACCAGACTGTTGACGGCACCCATTGACTTCCATAGTAGGAAAAAAACTATGGAAGTCAATGGGTGCCGTCAGCTGTTTTCCTTAAAAATATCTTCTTTTGTGTTCATCAGACGAAAGAAACTCATGCAGGTTTGGAACAACTTGAGGGTGAGTAAATGATGACAAAATGTTCATTTTTGGCACTATCCCTTTAAATACTAAAGATCAGTGGTGAAGAACATATAACATCCATCACAATGTACGGAGATTTAATGTCAGTGGTTAGAATTTCTGCTATGTCTTTTTTGATAGTATATAAATCACATCTGGCACCTGATGTCAACAGCCCTTTCTGAGGAATGCATTGAAAACCCCTGAGCTTTAATGATGACAATTGATCACAGATCTAAAGCTGTGTACGGTTACCATTCTTCATTCTTTTGATTGCTACCAAGATAACAGATTTCTGCTGCGCAGCAATTACAAATTTGAGAACAAAGGCAGCCTTTGCCTCCGTTGACTGATATACGTTTTTAGTAGCGAATTTTAATTACTTTAACACATTCAGTGTGTTTTTTATTTCTTTTATTCTTTGTTGGTTTCCCAAAACAGGTGAAATTAACCACAAAAATCTAACACAATGAGAAAAACAAGACAAGAAAGTGCTGTAGGGTGTGCAAGAATTTACCCTGAAGATAATAACACAGATTGCTTTCCAGATAAAAACTCATAATTGCGCTCATAAACCATTGAGAACCATTGAGAAACAGTGAACAATTAACACTGTTGCATGGTGAGTGAACAAAAATGATCCCTTCTGAAACAAGAAGTGCTTGCTGAAATGCCAATATGTTTCTATCTTTCAATGCAGTTTTCATGTCTAAGGAAGCGCTGTGCTGTGTGGGAAGACATGAGTGAAACTTCCATGCTGGAGCAGAAATCTGAGACTGGAACAGCGTTGTTGTAGTGGATGATGCTCAAATTTAAGACAGACAGAAAAGCAAAATGAGCGTTTAGCCGCGAGTGTGAATTGCCTTTCGCACCAGACAGATTTTCTGATCCCATTATGGCTCCAGCTAGCGTTTTTAGTGCAAATTTCTCAGTGCTTGTGTGGATTGCACATGCTCCCGATGCCTAATGAGGGAGCATTAGCCAAGGGAGAAGCAGTAATTAGAGCAAGCGTCAGAGCTGAGGACAGATGGCATGTAAAGACAAGTCTTTTCCTTCAGACTTATTGTCCTTCTCCTATGAGGGATGTCAAGACACGCATCTTTGATTCCGGCTCGTGATACTTTTGATACACTAATTACAAAACAGTTTACTTTGAGAAGCTAAAATGAGGATTAGCTTCAATATCATGATTCTTATAAAACTGATCTTTTTTTTATATTGTTTGTTTTTTGAATAAGCACAAGAAGTTTATTATAGAGCATATTTCCTAGACCCGCATAAAATTACAGTCAAAAATAAAAAGTCGTTTTCTGCAGTTTGAAAAATTATTATACATGCTTGTAATCACCTCTACTAACATTTTTATGTTTTTATATACATATATTTTTTGTTAATATGTATAAAAATAATATGATATAAATAATATCTATCTATCTTTCTATCTATCTGTCTGTCTGTCTATCATTAGTCTGTCTGTCTATCTATCTATCTATCGTCTGTCTGTCTGTCTGTCTATCTATCGTCTATCTGTCTGTCTGTCTATCGTCTGTCTGTCTATCTGTCTATCTATCTATCTATCTATCTATCTATCTATCTATCTATCGTCTGTCTGTCTATCTGTCTATCTGTCTGTCTATCTATCTATCATCTGTCTGTCTGTCTATCTATATATCTATCTATCTATCGTCTGTCTGTCTGTCTATCGTCTGTCTGTCTATCTATCTGTCTGTCTATCTATCTATCTATCTATCTATCGTCTGTCTGTCTATCTGTCTGTCTATCGTCTGTCTGTCTGTCTGTCTATCTATCTATCGTCTGTCTGTCTATCTATCTGTCTATCTATCTGTCTATTGTCTGTCTATCTATCTATCTATCTATCTATCTATCGTCTGTCTGTCTATCTGTCTATCTATCTATCGTCTGTCTGTCTGTCTGTCTGTCTATCGTCTATCTATCTGTCTCTCTATCTATCTATCTATCTATCTATCTATCTATCTATCTATCGTCTGTCTGTCTATCTGTCTATCTATCTATCGTCTGTCTGTCTTTCTATCGTCTGTCTATCTATCTATCTATCTATCTATCGTCCGTCTGTCTATCTATCTGTCTGTCTGTCTATCTATCGTCTGTCTGTCTGTCTGTCTATCGTCTATCTATCTGTCGTCTGTCTATCTATCTATCTGTCTATCTATCGTCTGTCTCTCTATCTATCTATCTATCTATCTATCGTCTGTCTGTCTGTCTATCTGTCTGTCTGTCTATCTATCTATCTATCGTCTGTCTGTCTGTCTGTCTATCTATCTGTCTATCTATCGTCTCTCTATCTCTCTATCTATCTATCTGTCTATCTATCGTCTGTCTCTCTATCTATCTATCTATCTGTCTGTCTGTCTGTCTATCTATCTGTCTATCTATCGTCTGTCTCTCTATCTATCTATCTATCTATCTATCTATCGTCTGTCTATCTATCTGTCTGTCTGTCTATCTATCATCTGTCTGTCTGTCTATCTATCTGTCTATCTATCGTCTGTCTATCTATCTATCTATCTATCTATCTATCTATCGTCTGTCTGTCTATCTGTCTATCGTCTGTCTATCTATCTATCTATCGTCTGTCTGTCAATCTATCTGTCTGTCTGTCTATTTTTATGCCTTTCCCTCTGACTTGTACTACAGTTTGTGTTTGGTGAGTAGCCTAGCATGGCTGCTTTGTTAGTTGGGATAGAAGTAATTTATTTATTTTTCAAAATTCATAAAGACTGATGTGATTATTTAGTTTTGACTGTACATAATTAGCTTGAGATTATGGCATAATTTAATGTGTTTTATTAGTGTATTGTTTATGGTAATTTATTGTTCATGTACTCAAATATTGCGAGACATTCTGCATTTGTCAATGGCACATTTGGGTCTCTAATTAGGTTGCATGGAGTTGCGAAGAAAATTGTGCGAAGATGATGACAGGCCTATCAACATATCTCTGAGGTTTATGGGTAACTTACAGTGTGAGAATGTGACTTGGATGACAAACACAATGCGATGAGCCCTGTTTATGCATCTCAGCGTGTATTAACATTCGTGCACGTGCTGCTTTCGCAAGCTGTTTTTATGGCAGTGAGGATACAACACACACACACACTTGCACATACACAAACGACAAACAACGTGACTGTCAGGAGGTGTCTGTTTGTATCAGAGCTAAATCATTGGTTTAACTGGTTTAAAATCAATATTCACGCAATGATTTCGAGTTTCTCTTATTACTCACACTCACACGGGTTCAGGTGCTGGTTGTAAAGGTGTTATATGGGCTGTGTGAAATCAGGCACATTAGTCAAGGAGGCCCAGCCCTTTCTCACCGGATGACATGCATAAGGGAATTCTTTCTGATTCACACATTTTCCCTCAAGCATCCCTCCATCTGAAGTTACTGAATCAGCACTATGCGGATTTAAAGGGCCCTCGCTTCTCAAAGGGGCCTGACAGCTTCGGCTTTCATAGTGTTTTAATGTGACATTCTTGCGTCGTATTTTGTTTATTTTCTCTTCCTTTATGTCAGGAGTCTCCTGGCGCTGTCGGTCCGGCTTACACACCTGCAGAGCCCCAGGGGAAGTGTACGGCTCAGACCCCACACCCCTGACACACAACATCGAGGAAACGAGGAACACTTAGACCCGAGGAACCTTTCAAAGATCACAGAGTCTGGAGTTATTACCCGGCTGTAACAAAACACTGTCGCTGCAGTTCCGCTGCTCCACCTCAACGTCAACTAAACCTATCATCTCGAGCCAATTATCAACAAAGACAAATTGGCAGGAATTAAATTTACGGTAGAGGTTGCGTGCCACACATAAAATAGGGGAATGATGTTTAGTCTACAATCCAAATTAATGCCTGTGTTTTTGCTTTCCAGTCGTCTCCATATCAAATGAGATTGATGGTTATACGAGATTATTCATTGTTTTTGGAATAACAGTATCCGTAGCTGTATGTACATGCTGGTCTGTTTGTGTAATGTGGCTCAAAACGGATTTGTAAAAATCTAATTTCATGCGATTTATATTCTGCCTTTTTTCCCTTGTAATTCTGAGGAGTAAAGCAAGAAATCAGAAAAAAGTCAGAATAGCGAGGGAAAAAAAAATAATCTTTTTTTCTTTTTTTTTTGTTTTGTGGTGGAAACAAGCTTCCATACATTTCAAAAGGGCAAAACATACTTTTTCAAAACATTCATTTTCCAAATAAATGCCAAATAAACACTCTAAAAAAAACCAAGTTGGGTTAAATATGGACAAACCCAGCGGTTGGGTTAAATGTTTGCCCAACCTGCTGGGTAGTTTTATTTAACTCAACTATTGTTTAAAAATGACTGTTTTGCTCACTTAAAATGAACCCAAAGTATTTTGGAACATTTATTAATATGTCTAATAAATGAGCATTTATTAATAGGTTTAATGAATAATAATTAAATAATAAAGATTTATTAAATTGCTTAATAATAAAAGTTCACCTTTTGATTATTATTGTTGCCTCTAGTAATTATGTGTCTGATTTTTGATTTCCAACCTATTTTGGGTTTATTTTAATCCAGCCATATAGTCATTTTTAAAAAATAGTTGGGTTAAATAAAACTGCCCAGGACATTGGGCAAACATTTAACCCAACCCAATTAGAGTGTATGTTGTAAGCAGCACAACTTATAACTAAAATATCTCAAAAAAAAAAAAAAAAAAGAAATATATATATATATATATATATATATATATATATATATATATATATATATATATATAAAACCATTGATTTTTAATACTGTGTGTCATTACCTGGATGATCAGGTAATACGACTGTTTTTTTGTTGTGTGATTGTTGTTCATGAGTCCCTTGTTTATTCTGAGCAGTTAAACTGAGCTCTATTCTTCAGAAAAAATCTCCAGGTCCCAAAAATTCTTCAGTTTTCCAGCATTTTTTGCATATTTGAACCCTTTACAACAGTGACTGAATGATTTTGAGATCCATCTTTTCACATGGAGGACAACTGAGGGACTCAAACACAACTATTAAAAAAGTTTCAAACATTCACTGATGCTCCAGAAGGAAACATGATGGATTAAGAGTCGGGGGGTGAAAACTTTGGCAGGATGAAGAGGTCCAAATTTTTCTTATTTCGCTTGAATATCATTTTTTTTTTTTTTATTTAGTACTGCCCTTTGGAAGCAACAGAAGATATCTGCATGTTTCCCGGAAGACAAATTAAATACAATTTACCTTGATCTTCAAATTCCAAATGTTTTCACCCCCCATCTATTAATGCATTGTGTTTCTTTCTGGAGCATCAGTGAATGTTTGAACCTTTTTTAATAGTTGTGTTTGAGTCCCTCAGTTGTCCTCAGTGTGAAAAGATGGATCTGAAAATCATTCAGTCACTGCTGGAAAGGGTTCAAATATGCAAAAGATGACGGAAAAATGAAGAATCTGCAGGACCTTTTTTCTGAAGAATAGAGCTCAGTTTAACTGCTCAGAACAAACAAGGGACTCATGAACAACCACCACAAAACAAATCCAGGTAACCACACACAGTATTAAGAATCAATGGATCACATACTTATGAATGGGGTTATTTGAATAAATTCAGCTATTTTTTTGTCTTGTGGACTATATGTAAACATCTTTTATGTAAAATATCTTACTCAGGACAGTACTAAATAAAAAATAACATGCATTTTGTATTATCTCCCTTATTTTGTTAAAATTATTAACATTTTCACAGATTCTTCAAGTGGTTCACATACTTTTTCTTGCAACTGTATATATATTTAATTAAAAATAAAATTCTTAAAGCCAGTTTTGCTTGAAACTAGTCAAGATTTAGGCTAGAAAAACTGTCATACAGTAACATTTTGAAATTTTTATTGTTCTGGAAAAATTTTTAGGGAATGATATTTAGTCTGCAATGCACATAAATGTTTTTGCTCAATGTTTTTGCTCCTTAGCTGTCTCCGTATCAAATGAGCTTGATGATTAAATGGGATTATTCTTTGTTTTTGGAATAACAGTATCTGTAGCTTTGTGTACATGCTGGTCTGTTTGTGTATGTGCGTATGAGCACGATATCTTTGCATGTGCGTTTTTGTGTACGCATGTGCGATCTGCAGCAACTGGGACACCAGGCACACCAGGAACAGTCCCTTTCCCAGAGTGCCGAGCAGCAGTGCCCGCCTAGCTTTGGCACCTCAGCTGTCAGCCCGTTCTGCTGATGAGGAGAAGGTGTGGGGCGATGAAGCCGATAATGAAGGTACCATCTTGTTGTCACGACAGATTGTTTGCTCTGGGCTTTCCGAGGTGCCGGCAAGCTCCACCAAACTCCACGCCCCTTCTGCCTCGGGGCTTGGCACCTCTGCCAGGGAGAGGAAGGTATTTTTACCAAGCGTGCAACTTTCCGCACTCTGCTCAGAGCAGCCATGTTAATATTTTGCCTAATGACTATCTATTTTGTGGATGTGCATGTGTTTTCTGTCTCTCTCGGTGTTAATAAACTAAGCGCACACACAAAAGACATTTTTTTTCTTTTAACATTACGAGCGTGTAAAGATGGCCCTAAATTAAACTAATTTCTTTTTCCGGCTGAGATTCAGATTTAGTGTTGAAATGGTTTCATGTGGGGTTTTTCGCTCTCTCTGAGGAGCTTTAGAACTGAAGACTCTGAATGGCAGTATCTGAGTGAGCCAAGACTTCAAAAGGGTGCTTTGTGAAATCTGTCAAGGATTTACTTCTAATGAGAGTTTGCCCACTTGATGAGGGACGCCCACTTCCTCTGGACTAAATGCCATATTCATTACCTGCTTGTCTCTGATATTGTGCTCTTTGTCTCTGACTTGTTGTATTGTTTATTATCTGCCACTCCAGATCAAAGTGATCTGATCTTTATGCTCCCTAAACACATAAGAATCCTTACAGAAGGGTGGAAATAGATGGAAGACTAGCTAACTAACTCTAAAAACTAATAAAATATATGTAGACCTTGACAGAAGGGTCAAAACTGAGGAAAACTAACTCGTGTGGTCGAAAAACACGGGACCCTCAAAAAACTAACCAACTAAATAAATAAATAATGATGCTTTTTGTTCATAAAAACTCTCATATATGGATCAAGGAAATTTAACTTACTAACGATATCATTAACTAACTAGTGATCTGATAAACACAAAGGCACCCTAGATATGCATAGGAAGAACTAACCAAGTAAATAAATCCTAATAACTTTTAGGGCATTAATCCTACGAATGCAATGAATCATTTGAAGAAAACCATATGCAGAAGCATCTGCTTTCTGTGACTCTTAACTTGCTGAAAAGTCCAAACTCTCTCCAGAGTCTCTTGCAGCACACCAAACACTGTTTTCAAATGGAAGGGCCATCTGTCCTCCGCTCTTCCCTTGCGAGGGCTTTTCTTGGCACACAGGGATGCTCTACCTCCACCGCCGACACTCTGAAATAACTCTCTCCAGACAACTCCCAAAAGTGGTGGGATATGGACTGTGATTGGACGTTCTGTGTGTGTGAATCCGCTGAAAGTATTTGGAGAAGCATAGATCTCACACTAAATGTCACACAAAGTGAACTGCCAACATATGACTTGAAGTAAATATTTTCTCAGGCATAAATTCATGTGACCAATTAACTCCCAATCTGTTTCAGCTTTCGATGCAATAAAAGAGAGAAAAGTCTAAGAATATCTTCTTAAATATCTTCATTTCCTGAATCCTTTATGTCCATTCCACCTGTCACAAAAGTGAATCATCAAAGCCCTGGGGCTTTCAGAGGAAGACAGGCTTATTTAGGGACAACTAAAGGAAAGCTTTAATCTGTGTTCTTTTCAGGTCCTGAATGGTTGAGAGCTAAAGAGGCCTGTGGCAATAGGAGGCATGAATTGAATTGGATTGGATTGGATTGGACGGTCACAAACTGACCCTCTGGGTAGTTTTTTAAATGAGAAAAATTTAAAATAAAAAAGTAATGAGCTATTAGCAGTCAGCCATGATTAATTTATTCAGTGAGCAATAGTGTCCAATAACAGGGAGATTTATTAAGCGAGTCGTATTTGTCTGGTTATGATCTCAACATGTCGCCCTCATTCATATTTTCAATTAGCTGTTATTTTTATATTTTCAGTTTTCATTTTAATTTAAGTTTTACTAATTTTGTTATATGCTTTTAGCATGTTATTGGATATGGCAATGTTAAAGTATTTGGTCTTGGCGGACTAGATCTGCTAAACTGCTGTTGATTATTGCTGCTGCAGAGCAAGTACAGAGACTTGCAACTGCCAATAGATACACAGACACGCCGCTGTGAGCATGTAAGATATGCTGCTGCATAAATAGACATATGTAAATCCAGTAGCAGATCTAGGCAGGTGGAGCTGGGGAGGTGGGTGTTTCAGAGGAATGCAGGACTTGCTTATAGCAAACACTGAACGAGACTATTTAAATGTTGAGCAAGCAATCTCATTGGCTGCATGATCAGTAGAGGCCAATCAGCTTGTGCCATGCAGTAATGATGTGATTGCTTGCAGATTGCATGTAAAAGACCTATCAGCCAACTAGAAATTCAAATTCTTGCCAAGACAGCATTTTCTAAGTTACATTTAAACTTAAAATTTTCATAAAATTTGGTTTGGTTCCAAAATGCGATAAACGGCATTTTTTTAAAAAAAAATGAGTTTCCGCCAAAATCAGTATTGTATCTGGTGGCTATCGAAAAGTCATTTATTTTGCGCAAAATGCGATTTCCGTCGTGTTATTCTGTCATGTTTTCTCCCTTTCTTTCCAAAACACGAGAAACGCCAGTGTCCTTTCTCTGCAGAATGCGATATATCCGCTCAACCAATCACAGCGCACCATTCCACGCACTGTAAACAGTAATGGCGGCGCTCTGAATACACCCGGCATCGTAGTTTTCCTTATCTGTTTTGTACTTTGTGATCAACAAAAACAGAAAAATAATAATAATTTTGACGGCATTGATGAACCTGTGGTGGGGAAGAAACGCAAGTCATCGAAATGTAATCATTTACGTGAAGAGATTTAAGAAGATGAGGCACTCGAGTCGGGAGGAGTAAAAATGCCGGCTGTTGCTTGTTCCACGACAGCATCAAACTTCTGTCACGGTCCCTAAAACTGAATTATGGACAGTTTTTAAAAGCCGTTTTTAATACCAATGTACTCTGTAAATGTGTTTATTTTAACCGTGCGGTGGCGCCAGATACTCTTTAATCAGTAATGACAAATGGAGACATAATTCATTTATAACATTAACAAGATGACTCATTGAATTCATTTTGGGAGCGACGGCTGAATGTATTTTTAGTAAAATGCCTGTATATAGGCTAAGATTAGTATTCAGAGGCTGTCATATATGTGAATCAACTTACTTTGTTGTGTATTTTCAATATGAAAAATAACTTTTATATTGATGGATTAATTGCATTTTGAAAAAAAAAAACGTGTCATGGATTTATTGCATTTTGGGGGAAAAATAATCCGTTTTTATAATAAACCTTAGAAAATCAAAATGTAGATTTGAATTTTTAATGTTTTTATAACCAAAATATGCTGTGAAAGTTTGAAACAGAAAATGGTGGTTTTCATCTTGCCACTTTCTTGGTAAAGAAAACACCTTTTTACTCAAATTAATCAAAATGGAGTTATAGCGTTTTGGAGCCAAACTCTTCATTTATACTTCAACTCAATTACTACAACAACATCGACAACATTTATTTATAAAACACATTTAAACACAATATAGATTGATCCAAAGTGCTGTACAGAGTATAATAAAAACAACAATTACATGTTCCCAAAAGCAAAAGAATAAAAATACGATTTAGGAGTAGATTTAAAAATGTCCAATGAAGGAGCAGACCTCACATGATAGGGGAGACCATTCCAAAGCCTGGGCCCAACCACAGACAAGGCCCAATCACCCTTTGATTTGTAGCGACACCATGGCACAGTTAAGAGCAAGTGATTAGGAGATCTAAGTGCCCTAGCAGGACAGTATGGCACAAGAACATCACTTATATACCTTGGTGCATAGCCTTATAAACAAACATAGGGATTTTAAATTTTAAGTCAACTCTGAATTTAATTGGAAGCCAGTGAAGGGATGCTAAAATAGGGGAGATATGGTCCCTCTTTTTAGACCCAGTCAAGAGTCTTGCGGCCTCATTTTGAACAACTTGCAATCGTGATAATGAAGCTTGAGGGAGACCAGAATAGAGTTGCAATAATCTAATCGTGATGTTACAAGTGCATGAATTACAACTTCTAAATCATTTCTTGAAAGAAGATTCTTCAACTTTGCAATAGATCTTAAATGAAAAAAGCTTCCTCTAATAACAGCACTAATTTGTTTATCAAAAAATAGTGAAGAGTCAAAGATCACTCTGATTTGTTTACGTACATTGGTTGACCTAATTGGACTTCAAGATCAGGGGAGGAATTTGCAGGACAACCTAAAAGTAAAATATCTGTTTTATCCTCATTTAGCTGCAGAAAATTATTTGTAATCCACCTCTTGATATCATTTACGCATTTTAATAGCACATTAAATGAAACAATGGTGTCAAGCCTTACTGAAAGGTAAAACTGAGAATCGTCTGCGTAACAGTGATATGAAATGTAGTATTTCTGAAAAATGTGGGCCAAGGGGAGCATATAGAGGGAAAACGATAAAGGTCCCAAAACGGATCCCTGGGGCACGCCGCACAATACAGGTGCAGATGATGAGGAAAACATCCCTAAATTTACAGAAAAAAGTCCTGTTCTTGAGGTAGGAAGCAAACGGAAAATAACTAAAAATAATTTGTCGCAGTTTTAGTTTTAATAAACAATAACAAAACTTCCATGAGGAGACCCGAACCATATTAAATTAAGCTTTTAGTAAGCTACTAAGACTGGATGTGTACATTATTTTAAAAAAGTACCATTTATTGACGTGTTAAAACGAGGACGATACATGCGATACGCAGTACATACTAAGTGCACCTTTAACTGGTCTTTCAGGGCAGGCATGTTTTCATATCACACCACATGCCATGAAAGTGATGACCAGATGAAAGGCCAAGCAAACGCTGGAATGCCTACTCACCGCAGAGCTGAAGCCTAGGAAGTGATCGTTTGCGCTGCACTAATCACTCGTGATAATACAGTGAGCTCCAGTCCTGCCGCTCGTAATGAGGGAGTTGTTTTGGGAACCTGGGATGACGGCGGCTCCTGCAGGTGTCTATTGTATTCGCTCTCCATGAGAGGTTTAGGAGTGGGAGGAGTGGCGGCTAGTTTGAAAACGACCACTAGAAAAGGACCAGGCATGGATTAGCTTGTTCCCAGCAGTATGGGGCTATTCTGGAGGTAACGTCATTAGATGGCATTAAAGCGATTCACTTTTTTCCCCTTTATGCCTGAGTCTTTCCACAATAAGGGGAGGATTAGAGTAAAAGCAGCTTTAATTGACAAACCTCAATTATCGATTTGCCTTCAAAATAACGTTATCCTCCACCGCTCTTCAGTGATACCCCATATAAATGTTTAGCATTAGATCCGTCTCTGTCAGGAGGGAAAACAAAGTGTATTGTATTCATGACGCAACACAGCTTTTGATGTTCTGAAACCAATTGTGAATTTCCTAAATAACCATCATGTTTAGTCAGACAAAGTTGATTGTGTTTAGGAAAAGCTGTACGTGTTTAAAAATCAACATTCAAATTAGCATTTTGCCAAAATGTCAGGTTGTTTCATATAATGGCTTCTACTTGAAACTTTATTACCTGTCTGAAAAATTATGATTAGCCATCAGAACTGAGCCATTTTGCTCAAGTGAAGCAACTTCACCGTTCGCATAGCAGGAACAAGCAGCGCTGCACTAATGTAGCCCTTCATCTCTCTAGAGCCGCGCTGTAATTAAAGCATGATTAAGAGGCCGGGTCTGATGAATGTGTTTCTAAGTGCCCCATGCTGTGCTGCTGTTGGGCCCAGCATGGCGATTTTAATTGATTCGGGCTAATCAGTGAGCAGAATTAAAACAGTCACAGTTGTTTGGAAGAACAAGAGAGCAGGTCTGGGCACCAGGATGAGTGAAACCAGCAGAAGGCCTGATCCACGCTGGAACGGCTTTCAGCCCCGCATAAATTACAGCGGGGAGGCGCACCATTACGCCTGGCAGTTTGGTGAGACAAATGCGAGCTGCTATTGTTTATTGTCCACAGAAATACAGCAGAGAGAATATTCTGCCTCATTTTTATTCTCGGTTATGTCAATGTGTTGTCAATGTGCGCCTCTACAATTTTTTTTTCTACATAATTACTTGACTGAAGAGTCGTAAATACAATGGAAATGAATTGTGCTTAAGATTGCAGCCAAGGCGATTGATTTATTAGCATGATTGCTTTGGCAACGCACAGAAAACGTCCTATGGAGTCAGTTTAAACATTTATAATAATTGCGACAAGGCCGTAAGCATGTCTTGAACATTGGGGGGGGGGCCAAATTGGTGGGGGGGGGGGGGGGGTATTTTTATTTAAATGAATTAAATAATTAAAGGATTAAAAGGGATTTAAGGGAATAAAGAAGAAATAAGACTGGTAAAAGAAGTTCTAGGTCTAATTATAGCCTATAGTTGTGAAGTAGTCCATTTAAACTCTTCGCAAATAATATGTTATTTTAAAAAATATGCACACATTCATTCTTGCTTGTATGTCAGAAATGTAACAAAACTTCTCTTGCAGTGTTGCCAAGTCCGAGGTTTTCCCGCGGAATTGGGCTACTTTAAAAAGGCGAGACACCTCAGGTGAATAGGGTAAAAAAATTAACTAATGGATATCACCATACTTCCCCAGCTGATTGATTACATTAAAAATTGCAAACATTTTTTGTATTACAGGTGTTCTAAAATGTTATGTTTAAATATTCAAATGAGGCGTTATCGAAATTTGCATACATTTCTAGAATAAACATCTGAATATTGGATGACGTCAGGTTCAAAATATTAAATATTAAACATATTAAATTCAAAGGTTTTTACAGAGGGAATTTTGGATATCTCTTTTTATCACTCCATAAATCAGAAAATACTATCAACAGCCAGAAATTTTTTTAAATTTTTTTAGGAATAAAATGTTGTATAAAATAAGGCAAATCAACAAATCCCTCTGTAAAAACCTTCAGAAAATAGACAGGAATAAAACTGTAAAGTTTGGTGTATGTAAGTTCTGCTGAAGTGGAGATTTCTGACTTAGAGTAGGAGAAAAAACTCATTTTGAGAAAACGGCCTTTAAAGATATTTACTGTAATTGAAATCTATAGACACAAATAGATAAAGTGCTATAAAATATACACTTAAAAGTGTATTTTTGGATGATTTCTTTCCACCAGTCTGAAAAAACACTTTATGAAAAGCCAAAAAGTGCAAAATCTCAAAATTGACAGGTGCCTGAAAAAACAGTGTTTTTGCCTGTAGTGTCCCCCCTTAACACTGTTGCTGCGGGTTGTTTTTCATGTCCACGGGTTGACGCGACCCCAAATAACATGATATTTAGCCCCTGAACCCTGCCAAAAACGCAAATTTTACCCCCCAGAACACATTTTTTTACTGAGGAACCCCCCCTGAAAAGCGATTGGGCTAGTTTTTGGGCTAGTTTTGAGTAGCAATTGGGTGGGTTTTGTTGTGAAAACCTGGCAACCCTGGTCTCGCCACGAACTAGTGGCGACGAAAGCAGACTGTGGGGTTGGCTCACGTCGGCAGCGTCTGGGTCCAAAGTTGCCCTGACAAACCAAACCGACGCACGACACCCGACGGCCAAGTAGCACGTCCGTTCTGCGCCTGCGTAAGATGAAATGCCTTTCCGTACCAGCAGGTGGCAGTAGCTGAACAGCCAATCAGAATGATCCGACGGACCGACGAGCTCTGACGCCGATTCAACATGTCGAATTGGCCGAAAAAAGGCGACGAGGACCAACTTCAGCCGACGGTGCGGAACACACTGAGAAAAGTTAGTCGGGCGACGAACAAAAACTGCCCGACGGTCGATTGTCGGCTTGGTGTGTTCCTGCCTTTATGAATGACAACATTTAAATGATAGCGTATTTTCAATTCAAAATGGAGAAATTCCATTAAAAAGTTGAGTAGTTTGCATTACTGTGGGTCGTTAAACAAATCCACCCTAAAACAGATGTCAAATATTAAATGTTTAGCTACTTATATCTTACCACAAGCGTCACGTTTGAATTCACACTCATCTTCAGTGAATAATAAGCCCCGCCTTCTTTGATCTGATTGGCCATCATTTTGACATTGACGAGTGCTGTTAGAGCGCTGAGGCAGACCAGCCTAAAAATGTAACTTTTTGAACTGTCTGTCATCCTTACAACAAACAGAGTGGTGCGTAATGAATTGAAAAATATCAAATATTGGGGGGGACAATTTGGCCATTTTTCAATTATTAAAGAGGACTTGCCTATGGTGGTTAAGGCTCTGGATTGTGGGGTTGCAGAATGTCAAGTCAAAGGAGTCTATAAGCTCAAACCTGACAGCCTGAGGAGTCTTTAGTTGGTTTAACCCCCCTGTTGTGGCTCTAGTGTTGGCAGGGGGCCCTGCTGCTCAAAAAGAGGAAGTCCTGATGATGTCCGTGACAGCAGCCCTCAGGGCCTGGACTGGAGCCAGAGAGTCCATAATGACACACAGTCAGATGGACCAATGACTTCACAGTACTTAAATTACAACGTTAAATCACTGAAGGGTCAACTGTGTAACACCACAGCAATGTGGGTTGATATGATGAAATGATCTTCTTTATGTTTAAAACATGGGTACGATTTACCAGGATAGGCGACCACTCACCTTTATGTTGTTCCAAACTTGTATGACTTTCTTTCTTTTGCACTGTAAAAAAAGCAACTGCATACTTTACAGTTTACAATCACAGATATTAAGAAATACTACATAAAACCATCAAACACTCTTGTCTGAACAAAGAAATTCATATTGAACATTATGTTCCCAGCATGCATTGGAGAATTATTATTATTTTACTGTTTGGTGACTTTATTTAGACTTTTGTTGCTTATTTGTTTGGTCCATACAATGAGTGTCAATGGTCAAGCTGTTTGATTATCATCATTCTTCAAAATATCATCTTTTGTGTTCCACAGAAGAGCAAAACTCATGAGGGTGAGTAAATGATGCTTTTTGGGTGAACTATTAATGATAAAACACCAAATGGCTTTGCCTATTTTAGTGAATTTGCTTTATTTGTGTGTACAGACCAGCTTAGATTATAGTTCTCCATCAAACACGGTGTACAGTAAAGACAGATGTTTGGCTGTGAACATGTCGTCTGCAATAGATAATGGTGATCTAATGAGAGAAGCCAAGCTGGCTGTACAGATGGCCGTCCTGAGGTGGCTAAAACATCCAGTATGAAAGATGTCACAAGATCTGCCTCCAAGGCCCCTATTAGAGGAATCATACAATTAAACACCGTTTAGAAACTCACTGGTACAGCTGTGTGGCAGTTAAAATAGTCAACTAAAATATTACATAATTAGTATGTTTAGATTATCTAAAGATAATTCAAATGATGTTTTAGCACAGAAATGAATTCAAATGTGTCCCAAAAGACTAATCTATATGGAGCTGTAATTGAATACACCAAATAATCCTTCTGACCCAGCTAATAAATAATGTTTTATGCTTACTGTGAAGTAAAATTTAGTTTTGAAATTGCAGTTTGGAAACTAATTTACCTCTGTATTGTGATGTAGTGCAACAGGATATTAAACGAGAAAACATGCATGTTGGGACTTGATTTTATCCACCGGGAATTGATTGGAACAATGAAATTACTGAAACAATGCCTAAATTAGCATATTTGTTAACATTATCAATCAGCCCACACGGTCTGTGTGACATCAATGGAAAAGGAAAATTTCGGTAACACTTTAGTAAAGGGAACACATATTAACTATGACTTTTGCTTCAATAAACTCCTAATTTACTGCTTATTAATAGTAAGTTAGTTTTTAAGTTTAGGTATTAAGAATGTAGAATAAGGTCATGCAGAATAAGGCATTAATATGTGCTTAATAAGTACTAATAAACAGACAATATTCTAGTAATATGCATGCTAATAAGCAACTAGTTAAAAGACCCTAAAAGAAAGTGTTAACAATTTCTTCCCGGCAAGTAATTATTATTAATAGCACTATTATCTAGTTGCTATTAACATGCATATTACTAGGATATTGGCCGTTTATTAGTACTTATAATAATGCCTTATTCTGCATGAACATATTCTACATCGCTAAATCCTACCAATACCTAAACTTAAAGGGTTAGTTCACCCAAAAATGAAATGTCTGTCATTAATTACCCTCGTGTTGTTCCAAACCTGTAAGACTTTTCGTTCATCTTCGAAACACAAATGAAGATCTTTTTGATGAAATCTGAGAGCTTTCTGTCCCTGACGCTTCAAAAAGTTTGACCTTTCACAAGAGGTTCGTTCTCACGGGTCAAACAAGTTCGGTTGAGCTTCTGTTTATGTTCGCTGATCAATGTTTATATGTGATTAGAAGGAAATTTGAAGTAAACCACTCAATTCATATTAGCTTTATGATCTCTTTATGAACTTTTTGAAGCATCGAAGGCTGTCTATGGAAGGACAGAAATCTCTCAGATTTCATCAAAAAGATCTTCATTCGGGTTACGAAGATGAACGAAGGTCTTACGGGTGTGGAACGACATGAGGATGAGTGACAGAATTTTCATTTTTGGGTGAACTATCCCTTTAACAACTACCTTACTAACTATTAATAAGCAGTAATTAGGAGTTTACTGAGGCAAAAGTCGTAGTTAAACTGAGAATTAGACCCTAATCTAAAGTGTGACCAATCATCTTTATTTATATGTTTGGAATAATATGTACTCATAAAGCGTGCACAATAAGAAAAAGAACACGTTGGTCTATTTTGATTCTCTGATGACTTTAATAATGATCAAGACAGATGATCAAAATCACAATGGCAGTCGTCTTTCTTGCTGCAAATATGTATTTATGCCCCCCCCCACACACACACACACACACTCTCACACCTGTACACACACACACACACACACACTCCTCACCTCCCCAGTAGGTCTGTGCACTGTAACAGGCACACCTGGAGACGCTCGAGTGCTCCTTGTGTGAAGCCTGCATTATGCTAATTGTGACCCACGGGCACTGTGTGAAGGCTTGGTATAATTATCCGTGTAATTGTCTCGTATTTTGTAAAGTGCCAGATCGTTTAATTCAGGATTAACATTTCTTCACCTCCAACGGCCAAAGGCTTTACTTTGACTCAACCCCCCTCCCCCGTTAGCAACTTCACAATATTCGTGCGTTTGATTTTCACACTAGCTCTCTTTTTGTTTAGTGTGCATTAACTTATTTATAGTGCTTATAAAACAAGGGAGAAATCGTTTCTCTGTGTGCCCCGTATGTGTACTCTTGTCAAGGGAGATGACAGAAACGCTTTCATTTAAGGCAGCATCAGTTTTCACATGCTTGATGCCTTAATCCCTCAACCGTTTTCTTGTGTGGCTGTTTGGGGAGAGTTTTGACTCACAGCCACTGTTTCCAACATGACCAGAGAAGCAACCACAAATTGAAGCCTTATTAGTCACTCGCGTTGTGGTTTGTTACCGAAGCCAAATGACATTAAAAATTGCTCTGACACTAAATTATCTTTATCAGCATGTCACCTTTTAATATTGCATGTTGCATCAGAAAAAAATTATGATTTCTGGAAACTGTCTGTGATACTGAAAGGTGTGTCTTAAACTTTTAATGTAAAAGTTTGGTGTGTGGCCAAGGTCTTTGTTTCTTAATAATTTGCTGTCTATCTGTTGTGACATATACCAGTTTCATTTACAATGTCTTTCAAACAAGGCACGGCACCGACTCTATTCTTTGTGTGAGAGACCTCACATTCCATTAATTTCTCATCAATGTCCCTTCAGGCACAGATTGAATGATTCTTTCAAGCCTAATTATACATCGAACAATTATAGTCTATAAACCCATATGTCTGGGCTCACCCATCTCCTGTCAAAATAATAGATGAGCAACTTCAGATTCAGAAAAAAAAAAAAAGAAAAAAAAATTGCTCTAAAAAACACAAATTGAATTGTTTTGTTGACTTCTATTCATCCATGCATGCCATTTCATTTTTAGACCTTGTAATTGGATTTATTTGATTTATTTGATTGGATAGACTTCTCTCTGGTGACCTATATGGCAGACTTCTCCAATCATTTAAACTCACTTTCTTACAATCGACTGCAAGATCACATTCAGATCTGCCTTTGTCCAATCAACAACTGATGCTTAGCACCAAATCCTATCTCTACATTTTCTTCTTTTTGATAATACGTATTACTCGTATGTACATCACAATATGAAAGAAAAATCTGTTTCTAATTCTCTTTCATCATGACAGACTGATATAAATAAAATATTTGGAAAACAATATGTAATTCCATTGCCAAATTAGATAATTACAATAAATTTAAGTAAGTGTTTACACTGACTTTTTAATATTTTATTTTAGACATTAAAAATGCAATTTGAGAACTGGCCTTATGTTAAGTAACAATACCAAACAAACAAAAAATGAGGTAACATATTTCATTCATTAACATTTATTGTCTTTAACAACACATTCTACCTTTTCACCCTGTAAATTCAGTAGCGGTGTTTGCTGAACATGTGAAACACTGTCAGAACATTTTAGTTGGTATTGTATTTCTTTCGCATTAACGGAAGAATGCACATGCGAGAATTGCCAACCACACCAAAAGTCATTTGTTTCTTGTATTTTTTAAAGTCGGTATAAAATGGTAGTAAAATGGCTTCTTGAACAAGATGGTTGTGGGTTGCTATTGCTGTGATGTCATGTGAGTGACAGGTTGCCCCGCCCTCGCACCAGTAAACACATCATCAGAGAAGAGATGTTGCTGCAAGAGGGAGGGGAAGTTATTTAGAATAAATAGTGAGGGTACATGAAAAAAAATGAATAAATTTTTAAATATTAAAATAAATATTTTAAATAAATACTGCAATATTTCTTTAAAGGGGACCTATAATGCCCCTTTTACAAGATGTTATATAAGTCTCTGGTGTCTCCAGAATGTGTCTGTGAAGTTTCAGCTCAAAATACCCCACAGATCATTTATTATAGCTTGTCAGATTTGCCCCTATTTGGGTGTGAGCAAAAACACGTTGTTTTTGTGTGTGTCCCTTTAAATGCAAATGAGCTGCTGCCCCTGGGCGCTTTCCAGAAGAGGGCGGAGCTTTCACAGCTCGTGCTTCGGTTGCTCAACAACAACAAAGCTGGAGAATCTCACGCAGCCAAAATGAGGATTGTCAGTAACGGTGTTCAGCCTTACATTGTTCAAACTGGAGTCGACACTGATGGAGAGACTCAGGAAGAAGTTACAACTTTTAGAATGAAACTGGACGTTTCTGAATGGTTAGTGGATAAATTTATGTAGTTGCTGTGGAGTTGATTCAACTCATCAACTAGCATGTGTCGTCATGTTAATCTTTTGTGCAAATCCAGTGTTGAATTTACCCTCGTTTGTGAAGCAGTCCGGCGTAAAATGACGGCATGGTAACAACACTCTACTACAACAACTCTTCCTCTTCTCTAAAGCAGCCCAACATGACCTCACACCATTTGTTGTGTGTCCTCAGGGGCGGGGTTTATGTAAATTTTAGGGTTAGTGATGTCAGTAACCCAGGAAGAAGCTCGTTGTAGTCCCTACCAGCCGTTTGTTGTAGTCCTTAAACAGAGAATTCTTTAAAAGAAAATATCTCCCTTTGCATTGAACTTTGAGCGTCGTAACTTTGCAGATGTTGTTTATGCTCAAACAGCAACATTACACACTAACTAAAGTTAAAAAAGTGAAATCATAATCAACTACTACTTTAAAAAACAAAACAAGAGATGTCCATTTTGATTTCATGGTGAATTTAAAGTAAGAACCAGTTCTGGGTTCCCAACCCTAATCAATCATATTAACATTTGTGTTTTACATCACTAGCAATTATAAAATAGCAATAAAGAACATTTCTGTTCATTATTAACATCTGAAATTGACATCTCTGTCAAAAGACATTTCTGGAATACACTTGAGAATGTGACATGAAAATCACTCAGGATTTTATTTCAACTAATCTGACAAATGAGCAGTCTAGAGCTAAATGATTGGGCCTCCAGCAAGACGAGACAGACTCTGCTGTCTCAGGTGACAAAACTCTGACAGGCATTGAAGCACCTGACATCGAGTTTTTAATTTTAACAATACTGAGTAAACAGTCCTTTGCTGATGAAGGGTTACATAATTCAAGTTTGGACTTGAAACACTGTCAACATTAACTGTACATTTACTTGTATTTGTCTTCAAGTGACTCAGCTCCCCTTGGCATGATGAGTTTTCACATTTCCCAAAATCCATGGGAGGATTTCAGTAATATTCATTTGTCACCGTGATTTACAGTGAATTACAAGCATTAAGAGATATTTGATCTTGTCAGACTGCACCGAGCACACAGAGACGCTGTCTTTCAAACGTCTGAAGTCCTGACATGCTTATAGGTCATTAGAGAGGAAGCAAAGTTGGAGAATTTTCCCATTCATTGAGAGATGATGGCATACAAATTGCTTGACTGAACATGTCAATATTTAAAAAAAGACAGACATCACATAAGACTACTGAGCTCTGATATCTCTAAGATGTTCTTCCAGATTTGCAACACGTCATAAACCTGTTGTACCTTCTGTATGCTATGACTGCCAACTCGTCCTACAGAAAAAAGAAAAAAAAATCAGTCCTCATGCTGTGTAAGAGATGAATCTTGGGTTTATGAAACTCGCTGTATCCATTAGCAGTTACATGACATTCTGCATGTCAATATCTTTGATTCATCCACGTTTTTTATTTGCGTTGGGACGCGTCCAACATCAAACAAAAGCTCTTTGTCAGTGTTTATGACACGGTATGTTTTTGTTTCCTCCTGATAGGTGACTGACAACTAGCATGTTACCATCTGCACTGCGTGTTTCTAAAAACACTCCAGTGACGCAAAAGGGATTCTGCTGCAGTCAAATCAACTGACAAAACTACTTTGTCATACTTATAGATGTTGGTAACAGTGGTACAGACATCTAAATATTAGTGGTTCAAACTCAAAAAAAACAACCAAAGTGCTTTCTAAAGTGTCATGTTTCTGCACTTCATTTGGTAGTGGTTAACGACCATGATAGACAACTTTCAACTGAAAATTTCAGTAATACTCTCGACCGCCTCTGTGACTAATACAATGATTGCAGACCATGCTGGAGCCAGACTTTCTTTAATGTCAAATCACTTCCCATCAGGCACTTTCATTGTATGTTCACACACTAACTTGTCATTATATTCAGGTGAGACAGGAACTTGTTGCTATGTTGCTCGTTGTCAGTCTGTTTTATATATATTGCCAAAAGTATTGGGACACCCCTCCAAATCATTGAATTCAGGTGTTCCAATCACTTCCTTGGCCACAGGTGTATAAAATCAAGCACCTAGACATGCAGACTGCTTCTGCAAACATTTGTGAAAGAAAGGGTCTCTCTCAGGAGCTCAGTGAATTCAAGCGTGGTACCGTGATAGGTTGACACCTGTGCAATAACTCCATTCGTGACATTTCCTCACTACTAGATATTCCACGGTCAACTGTTAGTGGTATCATAACAAAGTGGAAGATATTGGGAACAACAGTAACTCAGCCACGAAGTGGTAGGCCACGTAAAATCACAGAGCGGGGTCAGAGCATGCTGAGGCGCACAGTGCGCAGAAGTCGCCAACTTTCTGCAGAGTCAATAGCTACAGACCTCCAAACTTTGTGTGGCCTTCAGATTAGTTCAAGAACAGTGCGTAGAGAGCATCATGGAATGGGTTTCCATGGCCGAGCAGCTGCATCCAAGCCTTACATTAGTGCAATGCAAAGCATCGGATGCAGTGGTGTAAAGACACCGCCACTGGACTCTAGAGCAGTGGAGACGTGTTCTCTGGAGTGACAAATCATGCTTCTCTGTCTGGCAATCCGATGGATGAGTCTGGGTTTGGCAGTTGCCAGGAGAACGGTACTTGCCTGACTGCTTTGTGCCAAGTGTAAAGTTTGGTGGAGGGGGGATTATGGTGTGGGGTTGTTTTTCAGGGGTTGGGCTTGACCCCTTAGTTCCAGTGAAAGGAACTCTTAATGCTTCAGCATACCAAGACATTTTGGACAATTTTATGCTCCCGACTTTGTTGGAACAGTTTGGGGATGGCCCCTTCCTGTTCCAACATGACTGTGCACCAGTGCACAAAGCAAGGTCCATAAAGACATGGATGAGTGAGTTTGGTGTGGAGGAACTTGACCGGCCTGACCTCAACCCGATAGAACACCTTTGGGATGAATTAGAGCGGAGACTGTGAGCCAGGCCTTCTCGCCAACATCACTGCCTGAACTCACAAATGTGCTTCTAGAAGAATGGTCAAAAATTCCCATAAACACACTCCTAAACCTTGTGGAAAGCCTTCCCAGAAGAGTTGAAGCTGTTATAGCTGCAAAGGGTGGGCCAACTCCATATTAAACCCTACGGATTAAGAATCGGATGTCATTAAAGTTCATGTGCACGTAAAGGCAGGCGTCCCAAAACTTTTGGCAATATAGTGTGTGTGTGTGTATATATATATATATATATATATATATATATATATATATATATATATATATATATATATTCAAAAATTCAGTTTACAGACATTGATCCAACAGTGGAGTAAGTTGTCATCTGCCATTATATAAAAAAAAATATTAAACAACAAAAATGTAAATGGTAACACAAAAATAATATATAGAAGTATTTTTTTAATGGATTTTTATTACAAAACAACATTGGACCCCACTGACTTTAACTGTATGGGGAAAAATAAAATAAAATAAAATAAAATAATTTGTAATTATTGTTTGACAAATATTTATGAAACAAAAATTATGAAACAACCAAATGTAAAAGGTAACAAAAATAATATATACCATTTTGTTATTGTTATTAAATTAAAACGTGACAACTTGCCCTGACCTTATATGTATGAATAATACCCTTGTCCTGTTTAAAGACCCCCTGTGGTGAAAATCAAGTTTTTAATGTTGTTTATACATCTATGTGGTGTTTTTAATATGCTTTAAGACAAACCATGTGCAAATTCCTATGTCGACACCATTGCTGAATATTTCCTCCTTAAAACTGAGCTTTAGCACATCATTAACAGCGAACCAGCACGGGAGTCTCAAGAGAAGTCAGGTTATTCCCGGTATATTTTTCTGTTGGTATGAAAAATCGTGTAGATTTAGCAATATGGCGGATGTATATTATGATATTATGATGAAATATATGCCTTTCTCCACTGATGTTCTGAGTTGTTCAAAGCGTTTGTAAAGATACTGATTGTTAGAAGGCAGCTGTCTGACTCTGAGATGAAGAACGGGAACATGGTTTGTTTAACATTAGCAACACATTATTAGCTGTTTGATAACATAGTCAAGCAAAAGGCTAATCATATTAATTAATGTTGTGTCTGATGTTGTGAAGAGTGATACCATTGTGCAGCGTTTACCTCAGTAAGTTGACCGAGTGGATCTTTTAGCTGACTTGAGCAAGTGGAGGCGGGGCTAATTTGCATATACATTGATCTGCCTATATTAAATGAGGTGAGGGTGTAGAGTTACATTCAAGCTATTTTAAGGCATGAAAGAATTTTTTTTATAGGAAAAAATGTTTAAATATGTAATTTTGGTGATCAAAGATGAGTTTTAAGGGATAAAATTTTTGACTACAGGGGGACCATAAAATCAGCTAAAGTCTACCTTCATAGTATAGTGAATTCTCGCTTGAATGAACTTTACTGTCCACAAAAATATTCTAAATTTTAAATGGGGTTTTGAATTGGGGGTTTTACACCTAGAGAAAACACACATTTGTGTAAATGATGCAAAACCTTACAGCTCTCCGTGTGACAACTAGCCCCGGTCTCCTCTACAATAGAGTGTGCAAAATATATAATTACTTTCTCAGTTCATTCCTGTAGTGAATCTCTGCCACACTGGCCCTGAAGGAGGGGTGGAGGGACGTCAGAGTGGCCTTATCTGATCCAGACCAGACACCTTTAGAATTTCCAAAGATAAATTACCACCTAAGTAGCCATAAAAAAAGATTTATTGTCCTACAGCTGCAATCCTGACAGCTGGAAAATTCACTGCAACACTTCTAAAATACTAATACTGAGAAGGTGATACAAACTGATAAATATCAAAAGAACTTCAGTAGTCACCGATTACATACATACTGTCTCAAGTTGGACTTTATTTTTTTAGAAAAGTTCAACAGATCACACAGGCCCCATTAGTATTGTGCCCAAGGACTTAAGAACACTGATCCATGCTGTCAAGTGAGGTCTTTCAGTTGCCTACCTGCTGGCCCAGGTTGAAAGGTAGTTTATTTGACACCTAATGTGTTGACAGGTGTCAAGGTAGGGTGCCTCTCCTTTGTAAAGGGGAGATGGGCGAAGGGGTGGAGGGGGGTGTCTCCGTTGCCCCTGGGGTCTTCCTGTGGTGGCGTATGTTTCCAGTGAAATCCCTAAAGGTGACGGGGCTTTAAATAGAGGCTTTAACCAGTCCAAACGGCTCCCTGGTGTGCACAATTAAGCTTTTGTACATCTCTGTTTGTTTTCCTGTTTTCATGTTGATGCATTGTTTGTTTTGGTGTTACGTTATGTTTTACGACGTCTGCTTCATTCAGATCTTTCGTTCTGATGTTTGAAAGGTGTAATCTTTGAACTGGGCATTGGTTTTTAATGTAACATGCTTTTGTAATATCCAATATTTACATTAAAGGGACAGTTCATCCAAAAATGAACATTCCATCATCATTTATTCACCCTCATGTTGTTCCAATACTGTATAAAAAAAAAAAAAAAAAAAAAAAAAATATATATATATATATATATATATATATATATATATATATACAGTCAAACCAAAATGTATTCAGACACCTTGAACATTTCAATCATTATTACAGTTATTCACTATAGTTTAAAAAAAATGGTAATAAAATATGACAAGATCTCAGAGTTAAACCGTGTCATAAAAAAATTATCTTAATTATGTCAGATAACACTTAAGCAAAACATGGTCAGGTCAAAGTGTCTGAATAATTTTTGGTAAAATAATATATATATATATATATTTTTTTTTTTTTTTTTTTTTTTTGGAAAAAGAAGAACTGTTTTTATTCAACAAAGAAAGTTAATGGGGTCCCAAACAACATTGGACCCCATTGACTTTCATTGTACGAAAGAAAAAAAGTGTTTCAAATAAAATAAAAAAATAAAAGAAAATGAAAGAAAATAAATAAATATAATAAAACAAAAAATAATAAACATGGAATTAAGAATTACTTACATTTTTGACAGTCAATTTCTATTCTTTTGTGTTCAACAATGAAATAAATAAAATATAAAAAATTAAAAAAAATTTTTTTTTAAATAAAATAAATAAATAAAATAAAAATCAAATCAAATCAAATAATAAACATGGAATTGAGAATTACTTAAATTGTTGACAGTCAATTTCTATTCTTTTGTGTTCAACAATAAAATAAATAAAATATTAAAAATTTAAAAATTTTAAAATAAAATAAAATAATAAACATGGACTTGAGAATTACTTAAATTTTTGACAGTGAATTTCTCAAGGCACACACCAAGTCATGACTACAAGGAAAGTCAATGGGGTCCAAAAACAACACTGGACCACATTAACTTTCATTGTAGAGAAAAAAAATACACTGAGACATTCTTCAAAATATCTTCTTTTGTGTTCAACAATAAAATAAAATAAAATAGAGGAAGGAAAATGGGAATTATTGTTTGGCAAGTCAGTTTCTCTATTGGTACACACCAAGTCATGATTACAAATTTATTTTGGACTCTAGTGACTTTCACAAGACATTGTTTACAAAATCTTCTTTTTTGTTCCACAAAAATAAAATGAACATAAAAATAAAATAAAATTTCGCTATAGGCTTTTGCCAAGTCATGACTCCAAAGAAAGTCTCTGGGGTCCAACATTGGACCCCACTGACTTTCATTGTATAGACAAAAAATACACTGAGACATTTCTCAGAATATCTTCTTTCGTGTTCCACTGAACTCATACAGGTTTTTAACGACATGAGGGTGAGAAAATAGTCAGAAATTGAAAATTAAGCACAAGTATTATTCTATCTCAAGTATAAGGCTTTTTGCTCAAAACTAAATGACTCTAAATGACTCAGCTAAAGTGCTAACAGGTTGATGGAATATTTGCTCAGAGTACTGACTTTGAATTTGTTTCTTCCTGTAAATATGCTATTCTTTGACATGGCATGTACCGCAGGGAGAGAGAGCGGACTTGCGTATGGAAGGAATGTAGCTAAGCTGCATCTCTTGTCCATCATCCACCACTGATGTAAGACACATGTCACTCACACTCCTTCCCGCTCCCAGTCGCCGCAGGCCAATCCTTGCCCAATACTGGCACCAATACCACATCTGACGAGTTCAGAGTTGTATGGTGCCCACAGTTGGAGGACTAAGACGACAACAAACCATTAATCCTGAAAAATATTGTTAATATAAATAAGTTGATTACTTAGGCAGGTGAGCGTTCATGTGTGTCGTTAAACAAGAGTTGAATGTGCAGGGGATGATCAGTGATCGCTATACCACAATGCTCTGCAACCTCAAACACAGTGGTCTATTGTGCCATCCCAAAAAAAAAAAAAAAAAAAAATGAGGACGATCCCTGGTGGCAGTTTCATAAAGCACACACACCTCCAGGACTAAGTAATTAGTCTGCCTGTATCCACCAAGAACACTCATTAGGGAGTCACCTTTTAAGAGCACACCAGTGTCCTTGAACCCATGAGGGCAATACAGCAGTCTATACTGTGAGCGTTTAGTACTAATATGTGATAGTGTGCTGTTTAGTGTCATTTTCATGCCCAACTTTGTCTAGAAGTAGTAACTGATAATTTATGTTTTGTTTCATGGGACAGTTTGCTTCAGGGTTGGTGTACCATTCACTAAACTGAATCTCGTCTGCATGTTTTCACCTGTATGAGAGCTATGCAAAAAATGCCATAACTCACCATATCTTTGGGCAACTGAAGACATATGAAGGATATGAAAGACTTTCTGAAGACCTTGAGCACATATTTTAAAGAGACAGTAACAACTCATTCACTACCTCATCTAAGCTGTCAGTCTATCTCTCTTGTGTAAATTTAGGACATAAGTGGCAACCATAATGAATTTGTTCAGAGATTAAAAGAAAAGGAAAATAAGCATATTACATTTCGGTGTATAGTAGGTACACATAGTATAAAAAAGCCGACCATTGATAATAGGTTAATAATTTGATAAAATACAGCCTATTACACTGTACTTTCATTACCTCATAATGAATCCTCTGTATTTGCATACAAATGTAAAGATGATAAAATTTATTTTTGGGGATGAATTTACCTGAAAGGTGGTATCGTTTCAGTTATCAGCTCTACCCATCAAATCTCTTGATTTATTACCCAACCAGACACATGGCGCTATCATCCCGACAAATTAGACGAGTAGTCAGTGCAAACATGTTGCATCTTATCTGATTTGAACTATATATAGGAATGGAGCCAAACACGCATGTCTGCAGCACGGAGCTCTCTAGTGGTCACTAATGGCGTTACACTCGAGCAGCCTGTACATTACTTGAGCACGAGACGCTCAAACCTTCAATTTCTAAAGTCTATGAGGGAGTAACGAGTAACGTAATGCATTGAACATATAGGTACCAGTATTCTTGTTGTTATATGTGAGAACAAATGTATTTTCTCCAAATTTTTATGCATGATTTTTCAGTTCTATAGAAATGTGAAGGACTTATGAAGATTAATGGTCCTGTTAAACATATGGATTAACAACAAATGAGGTTATTAAAACATAAGTATTGTAGTACTAATCTAGTTTAAATCACAGGTTCTTAAAACTAAAATCTTTGTGATTAGGCTGTTTGTTTCATACATTTTTGAAAAATGATTTAAAAAAAAAACGTTTTTTATAATCAATACCATGATATGAGTCAAAAAAGTTTTAAAACAAAACTTCACTGTTAAAAAAAACAGATTTAAAAATCGGTTATAAAGAATTTGCGAAAGAGATTATGTAAACATTTAGCCAAAAACATTTATTAACATTTATTTCCCCCCGTGAGGATTTCAGCCTGTTAATGAGACTTTTTTCGTTTTTATCTCACGTTTTAAAAAATGCTGGGTTAAAAACAACCCAAGTTGGGTTAAATATGGACAAACCCAGCGGTTGGGTTAAACGTTTGACCAACTGCAGGGCAGTTTTATTTATAATTCAACTATTGTTTAATAATTATATGGCTTAAAATGAACGCAAAAATAGTTTGGAAATTTTAAATCAAACACATAATTACTAGAGGCAACAATAATAATAGAAGGTGAACATTTAAGCAATTTAATAAATGTTTATTATTTCATTATTAGGCCTAGCCTATTTATTAAACTTATTAATAAAAGTTCATTTCCAACATATTTTGGGTTCATTTTAAGCAAGCAATACAGTCATGTTTAAATAATAGTTGAGTTAAATAAAACTATTCAGCACGTTGGGCAAACATTTAACCCAACCGCTGGGTTGTTTTTAACCCAGCATTTTTAGAGTGCAGGACTGTTACACAACACAGACGATTACAAAATATCAAAATTAATTTTCAGAAATTGAAAAATGAATTCAGAAATTGCATAGAAGTTCATTATTGAAAATGTATTTTTGCATTGATTTTATGCATTTGTGAAAAATAAATCTGAGTAGCCTATCACGTCATTGCCGCTTGTGTGTAAAACACAATAAACATCGTGTAAAGTGGTTTGATATCGGTCAGAACACAATTTTATTTTTTGCTTAATGTGATCGCGAATCCCCTTGCAACTATTAAAGCATTAAGGTGGATGAAGCCAATTAGAAATATCAGATTGTTTGTGAAAAGATCCACTGGCCTAAATCCGATCCAGCCATGTCGAGTTTAAAATACGATGCTGCTGTACTGAAACAGGAGTTTAGGAAATCAAGCTGATTATGGTGTGTAAAAAGTGGGGTGATAACCAGCCCCACACCTTTTAATCAAAGCTGTTTTCCCGTGGGTGCAATTTTCACCTTTTTTTGTTCTAAGTCAAAGTGATAAGGAACAACTCAGCAGCCCCAAATAGCAATCATCTTATTTGAGAAGATTCGTTTCTGCCTCCAACCCTTGCCAATTTAAAGGTTATCTTTGCTGTAATAAACGGAAATTGTAATAAATAAACCACTCGAAAGCGCGCGCATTTCGCAGAGGAGCAGATGTAAGTTAACAGAAACACATTATTTTCGGCACTGTTAATGCATATGGGACTCTTCGGCCGGGCAATTAACAGATAATGGAACGAAAGACAGGTATTGTGTTACATTCGTGTAGCTGATGATGATGTCATAAGGGACAGCGGAGAAACTCAGGTGAGTAAACTCGCGCGCCTTCCCGCCATCTCAGATGAGATTTTCTCTTTCAAAAATACAGTTATCTTATAGGCTACTGTTATACGTAGGCTATATTAATTTTTATCATTATGAAAATAATTTATATTATGCAAACAACCAGGATAAGATCATGCTAGCCTATAAGATTACATATTATTAGAATTTATAGTTTTGTTTTGTTTTTTGGCAGGTTAACAAATAGGCTAAGTCTCCAAGATTATTTTAAAGAGTGCTTCATCTGAAAGCATCTGCTGTGTACAAACATCCAATAAACTCCTTTAAAAAGTCAATTTTACATACATTCTAAAACAAACTTCTGAAAGGCATTTTCTAAATGTAGGCTATATTTAACATCTGAGAGGAAACTCAGAGGCAGATGAGCAAACACTCAAGATGAAAACATGCACATAAAACAGATGTTTCAGCTATGTAGGCTAATGTGTGTTATCAGGACATTTAAAATAAAATAAATAAACTTTAGGCGTATATAAAGTGTTAGGAAACCGATTCACTGGAGTAAGCATGCTAATAGGCTACATTATGCTAATGACTTTTGTAATAGCAAAAGTGATTTTTACCGATACCAATTTTTCCTTTAAAAAAGTGCAAGGCTACAATATGATCCTTATCGATGCAAATGTATTATTATTGCTATTATTAGACAAATAGCTAATTAAATAAATAATAAAAAAATAATGTAGCTAAGTGTGTAGCCTACGGAGCACCTTTATAATATTAGAAGGCCAATTTTAAGGCTGTGATAAATTACATATATATATATATATATATATATATATATATATATATATATATATATATGTAATGTCAAGCATGTTTTAACTAGGCTAAATGCTTTCAAACTGCGTTCAAAAGCGTTTTTCACAGATCCTCAACAGGGCGCCATTTTAGATTTTTCGCGCTGAAAAAAACAAAACTCCAGTTCCGCTGGACATCAGACCACATTTATAGAGGGTATGCACGTGACGTCACCGTCGATCGTTATGACTGCGGTTACGCCCACTGAGTGGCAAAAGACTGAGTGGCAGCATTGGTTTCAGCGTGAATGCCGCGAAAAACACAAAACACATCTAAAACGGGAAAGAGCTTTGCGACTGACTGTACAAATAACTTTGACACAAAATCTGAGGTATATTTTTACAGACTGCTGAAAGCTACAGAAAAAAGAAGCAAATAGGTCGCTGCAATTCACAGAAACAGCTGGACTCCAGGTAAAGAAACATGTTTTGCAGTTATCATTTTGTGTCAAAATGTTGGATTTTGGGGTAAAATCATACCCTATATATTGTATTGTTATATATTGTGTTGACAACTCATCAATTAAATATTTACCATATTCTGCATAATTGGGTGTTTTTAAATAAACACTGACAAAAACTATTTAACTATTAAGTTTTAGGGCTGGACGATATGACGAAATATATAACATTGATATAAGTGATCACTCCGATTTAGACCTACCTATATTGTATTTATATAAAGCGTTCACAGGCAGATTTGCTTTATGTATTTCCCCGGCATCGAAATCAGGCACATATAAATGTCAGGAAACACGATTCCTGGCCGCATGCCAATATCCATGGATTAGGTTTCTTTGACATGTTATAAGGAACACTTTCGAGCCCAACCTTTAATGTAATTATTTGTTTTACTCGCGTTTTCGCACTTTCCCCTATTAAATCCAGTCATACAGCAGGTTCTTTTTTGCCACTCAGTCCAGCTGAGGGAGCGCGTTCCGGCGGGAAAGTGACGTCTATGCATACCCTCTATTCCTCACAACTCACATTTTGTTAAAATAATAAATGTGACGTTATTTTTGTCAAATATCTTGTGTAGGCAATTGTAATTATAGTTAGTCATGCTTATTCATGTTCTATGAGCAAATGCACATTCACCATCTTGGTAGCCTATTATTAAAATAATACCTAAGTATGTCTATTTTTGCTGCAAACATGAAAATGCTTATTAGTGTTGCTTTTTCGTATAATAATTGAATGAAGAAGTTATTTTATTAACCCTATCACTTAACTCGGACATAAAGTCGGATGTCGTCTTGCTAGTGTTCACTTGGGCTGGAATGAAAACACTTGAGATTCTCCCAGGTGGCTGTTAAATGCTCTGGGAACCTCCTGACATCACTACAGGGGGCTGACCTGTGCTTATCTTCTTGGTTAGGCAGGTATTGTCCAAACACGTCAAACAGTCAGGGAAGCAGTGAACCTAACATCCGCTCAACCAGCAAAAAGAGCCAGGCTCTTCTCCGTGTTAAGTGCTGGTGTAGTCTAATAGGGGGGCACCACGGGGCAAACGTCTCAATCTGTCAATCAGCCTGGCTTTATGCTCTTATTTGTCACGAGAAACACCCACCAATCAGTGTCTCATTACATGCAACAGTGAAAGTTGTGAGGTGAGTGACCTTATACGTGAGGGGAAAAGTCAGTTGCGGGCTAGAAAGCTTAATTAAAGTTTTAATGCATTATTTTTCAGCTATTTGGGTTAAAAAGGCGTGTCTTTACATCTTCCAGACTATTCTAATATCAGGATGTGGGAATGAGGCACATGACGTAACAGCAAGCCAGTAATTTCAGAGAATTGCTGATTGAATAATGACATGCATGTACCAACATTTAACTCCTGCCAAAATATATCGACAGGCCAAGGTGAAACACCTAAACAACTTGAAAACTTGTCCGAACAATACAAAACACTCACGCCTGTTTTTATCTTGAGTCATTGCGCCCCCTAGGGATAAAGTCTGTGTATTACCATCTAAGCCCTTGAAATGCAGTTGGGATGTTTGAATTTTATTAATGTGGAGAACATAATGTGACTAAATCTGAGATTCATTCAAGAAAAACAAAATCGTAAAATGTAAAGACAAGTCATCCCCCACAACCACTTTTCTACCCAAACATTCCCCTGCTGAATAATTGTCGTTTTTATAGTAATTTTGTGTGGTTTAAATATTTGTTCTGGAAGAACTGTGCAGAACTTCAAATACAATCCCTCTGATGCAGCTTTTATTGCTTGATTTTTTCAAACATCTTACATCAAAGGCACTGATTTGGAAGTAAACATACAGTATATATGACAGAACATTTAGAATAATTCACCAGTTTTAAAAAAAGGGGGAAAAAATGGGCACAAAAGGCAACCTTTTTACCATTCATCTTTTTAAAATGGCAAATCAAATCACTGCAACTTGAAGGCCATCAGACGTAGTGTAAAATGCTTTTGAAGTATGAAATAATTTCAAGAAGCTCACAGTTCAGAATGTTTCAGATTTTAAAAGTTGGGTCTGCCAAAGTAACAGAACAGAAAACGGTTATTATCTTCTTAAAAATACATGCGTACTGGTTGTATGAGCCAACATTGTGTTTGCCTGAGCTAAAACGACTGGATTTTACCCAATAGGACACCAGTACTTAACCTACTACTGAGAAACAGAAGGATTTAAAACAGAAATACTGTGGCAAGGTGTGCAAAATGTAGGAAAATGCCTATGGGTAAACACCAAAAGCCCATTATCATCTCTCTAACAAATAAAAACACGGATATAAAAGTGCAAGTGCATCTGAAAAAATCCTGAATATTCATGATACATGTACAAGTGCTTTGGCTCTAATAATGTCTTAAGGCAAGAAGAATTCAGTTTTTTTGCTAACAATACCTGCTTGACTACCGTTTCCTGGAAAGAAATAAAAATAATAATAAAACCAATATGAAAAATTGGCAAAACTACTATACTGACTGTGTATAATAACAACAAAAACGACTTTAAACATGAATAACTAATGGATATTTCCACAGCCATTTCAAATAATAAATGCAACCAAAAAAATCCTGATCAAATGAAATGTAAAAATGTACAAAAACATTTGTTTTGCCAGTTAAAATGATCAATGCAGTGAGTAAGTCCATGTCAGCACTGCATGTTCACAGCACTCCATAATAAACTGGCATTTAAAAACAAAAACAAAAAAAAAACGCTGCTAAGGCACCGAGGCCAGGCAGGATGAGGATACAGTGATGAGGGTTAACGTTGCAGTCAGCTGGGCAACACCTCTGTGGGTATGACTGAAGGAAGGTGGAAGGAGGAGCATGAGTCTCTGCGGTGTATGAGTTTAAAGAGCAGCTCTTCCTTCTCCTGACTGAGCTTCTGGTTCTGAAGAGACTGTTTCTCTAGCGCCTCCTGCAGCTCATTCTGCTCCTTGGACAGTTGTCTGAAAGAGGACCACAAAGGTTTATGGAGTCTATACACACATACTTACATACATATATGTGACCCTGGACCACAAAACCAGTCATCATCAAATCAGTCACACAGGTATATTTGTAGCAATAGCCAACAATACACTGTATGGGTCAAAATTATTGATTTTTCTTTTATGCCAAAAAACATTAGGATATTAAGTAAAGATCATGTTCCATGAAGATATTTTGTAAATTTCCTATTGTAAATATATCAAATTTATTTTTGTAAGTATAATGCATTGCTAAGGACTTCATTTGGACAACTTTAAAAGCGATTATCTCAATTATTAAAGGCGATTATCTCGATTATCTTAAATATTGTCCTATCCTAACAAACCATACATCAATGGAAAGCTTATTTATTCAGCTTTCAGATGATGTATAAATCTCAATTTCAAAAAAATTGACCCTTATGACTGGTTTTGTGGTCCAGGGTCACGTATATAAAAACGTCGCTGCATTTTCATGTTTTATGGGGACATTCCATATTTTATATATATATTATATATATATATATAGATATATATATAGATAGATAGATAGATTTTTATACAGTACAAATTATACCCCCTACCCCTAAACCTAACAATCAGACAACTTTCTGCATTTTTACATTTTCAAAAAACATCACTTAGTATGATTTATAAGCTGTTTTCCTCATGGGGACCAAAAAAATGACCCCACGAGGACAAGGATTTCGCATATTGCCATTTTGTCCCCATAACGTTGGGTATACCTGAACCACACACACTATTAAAACTTAAATTTGAAACTCATAATTGGCCTATCATGTAAATAGCAAGAGAAATGTCAATAAAAGCATCTTAAACGCCAGGTGGCGCTACATACAAAGATTTGAGCTTACAAACGTTCAATCCAGTGCAAGAATAAAATTATCCCAGGAAAGCGCAGAATTAACGCAATTTATTATATTTGGAGAAAGTTAAAACTACACACACACAAACATCCGTTCAGTCTACATGGAGTCTTCATAAAGTCCTTTTAAACTTGCTGAGATAATCCATTCAGTTTTTGTGGTACTTTTATTAGCAAACACAACTGCTAAATTTCATGTTATTGGCTGGACAAATAGTCCTGCCCCAAATATGTTTGGGCTGGACAACAAGCAGAATAATGCTTTGAAAGCACTATAGAAGCAGAGTGCATTTAAGAGCATCAACTTAAAACGCATGATATATTTACAGTAAATCTAGATAATGTTTCTTTTCTCCTGTCAAACCTTTTCTCCCTGGAAAGAAGCGCAAACTTTGTTTCAATATTTTAAAGTGCCCCATTGTGGCATTTTAAAGGTTCCTAATATTGTTTTAGAGCTCTCCTACAATAGGTACACGCATCCAAGGCAAAAAATAAATAAATAATAATAATAATATACATTGCAGCATCTCCTCTTTTCTCACGGTGTCTGAAACAATAAAGGATTGAGTCTTTCTAAACCCCTCCTTTCCAAGAGCCTGTTGTGATTGGTCTACCGCTTACAATGCGCGTCAGAAACCAAACGGCCATCTGAATTTCAGCTTCCTCAGCACTTGAAACGCATATACGAACAGTAACAATAGCGTCGGTTTTACTAGTTTATCAATTCAAGCCTGAGTCCTCAAGTGCATACAAAGTGGATCTGCTTGGCAGTGCAGAAAACAGCAGGTGCTTCTCAATACTCAAATGAATGCTTTCTTGTTTCCTCGCTTCTCCAGCCTGTGACCCAGAAACAGATCATACTCCGCCATCTTGAAAGACGTCTCGATTCTCTAATTGCACGTGGGGGGTGAGGAAGCTTCCTGAGGAGTTTTTCCCTCACATCCTAAGAGGGTGGAGCTAAGACGCGACGAAAGGAAACGTCGATGCACAAATAAGAAACAGGAACCAAACTCTTCCAGTCTCAGCTACAACTACAGTGTTTGAGGGCGGGACAAATTAGATGTTGTTCACAGGCAGCCAGTGAAGACCACAGGCTGGCAATTATGCAAATTTGTTACAAACCTACCTAGATATATGTAATGTATGTGAGACTGGAATTACTGACGACTCGTTTCAGGTAGTTCAGAAACAGTTCTTTTTTTTTTTTTTAAGGAGACAATAACTCCATTTATCTGCACTTTGATCTTTAAATATTTGCAGACCTTTTACATTCACAAACAGCTATACAACACTACATGAAAGGGAATATCCAAAAAAGCATAATAGGGGCACTTTAAAATATAATAACAGTTTGCAAAGAGAAGTAAACACATACTGTATGAGGCTCTGGTAGTTGTCTATCCGGACCCTGTAGTCCTCACTCTGCTGGAGAGCATGCAGGAGCTGATCCTCTAATGACAGATTCTTCTCCACCTGACAATCGGTATGAAACAAGCAGTAAAACGGCGTAAACCTTGATGCACTTTTTTCCACATCAGTTGGTAGCCTTGCAAATAGGTCAATTTGCCACATTTAAATAAACAACATGAATACACAAATAATGTGCACCTGCTTTTTGTATATAATTTCACTAGAGAGAGAGAGAGAGAGAGAGAGAGAATACAGCAGATGGCATGTTTAACAAGGTGGATGTAACCAATTTTTTTTTTTTTTAGATAGGGGACCAAATGTGAAAATGTAAGAATCTGCTATTGAAAAATGCATATTAATCAAGCACTTATCAGGTCTGTTTATATGGTGGTTACAGCCTTGCCTGCAAATTAGATATCAATAGAAGTTACCAGTGTTTCCATCTGCAGCAGTTTGCTCCCCTGTTCCTGTAAACGCTCACGCTTCATTTCAATGACAAATAACAGGCTCTCCTGCTCCTGCTCCCAGAATTCACCAGGGCTGCCATGAGTCTGGGACAAAAAGACAGACGAAGCTGAATACTACAGCTATCTGAAGCAAGCATGCTTTGACAATACATCTCCATTCTCATAACAAACCTCAATATTTCTCTGAAGGTCTCTCTTGAGCGTGGACTCCTCCGCTCTGCGCTTTAACTCGTTGAACAGCTTCAGCTCTGACGT
Organism: Hypophthalmichthys molitrix; assembly: GCA_037950675.1. Lineage (NCBI taxonomy): Eukaryota > Metazoa > Chordata > Actinopteri > Cypriniformes > Xenocyprididae > Hypophthalmichthys > Hypophthalmichthys molitrix. The sequence goes on from CM075505.1 coordinate 27,144,520, forward strand.
CAGCCCTTCAATCTGATCCTGAGTTCATAGAAAGTTCAGACAATTCAAAGTCAAGCCTGGCATGAATGGATTGACGTGGGAACTATATTAGATCAGTTCTCAATCAAATGAATTAAGTCAAATCAGAAGAATGACGTTACAAATAGACATGCTTTACCTTCAAAGCACTCTCAGCTGCTGCATGAGACTCATTTAAAACGTTCTTCTCTTCATTGTGTAATCGCTGTAGCTCTGCAAATTAAATGATTGAATATTAGTATTTACATAGGTTTATATTTACGCTCTTGGTAGACGTGTGACTTGGTACGTCACATTTATGCATTTGTGTCAGTACATGGCAGTTGTTAGTATAATAGAGCTGCTGTGCTCTGACCTTCTGTTGCACTCTGATGACGTTCTAGGGTGCTCCTCATCTGTTTTTCATGGAGATCATTTAGATCAGCGGTTATCTCAGTCTTTACCTGTTAACACAAGACATGATGCATTTATTTATTATTTAACGCCATATAAGCAGCAATGGCTGTATTCATGGCAAACTCAGAGTAGCAGAAATTAAGAGTCACAATAAGAAAACTTCAATAAAAAAAGAATTATATACAATAATAATATTTTCTCACAACAGTATAAAAAGAACAGCAAGCTGTTTAATTTTGGCATTTGATAGAATCTTTACAATTTTCCCAGGAGAGAGTTTTTTTTTTTAAATGTCAATTAGTGAAATTTTTGAATAAAACCATTCAAGAAATGATACAAACATCTCCATCTAATTAGAAATGTAATTAATTACCTTTACCAGAGAGGCAAATTTGGTGGGAAAAGAAAAAAAAAGTTAATTAAATTAAAATGTATTTTCAAAACTAAAGTGAGCAGGAATGGATGGTGAAAAAAAAAAAAAAAAAAAAAAAAAAAAATAGTAAAAAAGCATACATGTAAACTCCTATTTAAAGAAGAATCCCAGGATTTACCTTATAAAGCATGTTTAGAGAACAGCCAGAGTTAGAACAGATATATACTTATTATTTCACATGTTGTATAATTAAAAAATATTATTAATTATTGAATATCCTATACATAACAATCACATTAAAAACTCAATTTTTATTAGCATAGCTATTTAAACCTCTAAAAACATGACAAAACCTCTTTTTAAGGGACATGTTAATTTGTAAAAAATTAAAGTAAATAAAGGGTTTTTAAAGTGTCCCTATTATGTTTTTGTTCTTCAGATATTACCTTTCATGTACTGTGTAATATAGCTGTTTGTGAATGTAAAAGGTCTGCAAAGATCAAAGTGCAGATAAATGGAGTTATTGTTTCCTAAAAGAAAGAACTGATTCTGAACTGCTGAAACAATTAGTCAGTAATTCCAGTCTCACTTCCTGCACAAACCTACATTTATAAATTTGCATAATGCCAGCCTCTTCATTGGCTGCCTGTGAACAACATCTACTTTGACCTGCCCTTAGACACTGTAGTTGTAGCTGGAAGAGTTTGGTTGAGAAGATGCCGTTTTCTGCACTGCGAAAGCAAATCCACTTTCCATCGTTACTGTTTGTATCACTGTGTACAAGTGACGAGGAGCTGAAATTCAGATTTGGTAATGGGCGTTTCATTTCTGATACGTGCTGTAAGCGGTAGACCAATCACAACACACTGGGCCACTAGACCAATCAGAGCAGAGTTTAGAGAGACTGAATCCTTCAGACACTGTGAGAAAAGAGGAGATGCTGCATATTATGAGAAAATTAAAGTGTTTTTTTGACCTTGGATGCATAAAAACCTATTGTAGGAGAGACCTCCAAAACATAATTAGGAACTTTTAAATTAACATAATTGGGGCACTTTAAATTATTAAAATGCAGAGAGTTTTCTGTTAATGTGTGGGTTTGATTATAGTATAGTATCGTATCAAAACAGTAGAAATCTATGGATGTCCCCATTTAAATAGCCAAGTAAATTTCTGTGTGTATGTGTTTAATGCAACTAGTTTAACAGTGACATATATTTGTATATAATAAATAAGTCTCCAAAGTTTTAGACCACAAATAAACTCTTGGTAAAAGGTACAAAAAAATAAAAATAACGTCATCTTTTGTTCTCTCTTGTTAAAGCAAGCAGTTTTCTATGGCATTTAAACAAACAAGCAAGTCTTTTTATAGGCCAATGAATAACATCCCTCCCTGCAAACAGGTTTAGCTTTGTTGGTCAGAGGTTAGCTCAAGGACAGATGTACCACAGCACACATTCCCAAACCCTGTACAGACAATAAGAACAACAGTGCAAAGAAACCGCCATGCTCTTAATTATGCTGTAATGGAAAAGCATGTCTTGTTTATTGCCGCTGACAGCTCCATAATGTATAAGCTGCTGACATAATCTGGGATCAGAACAGTAGCCTTTCTTGAATGGCTACATGAAACTACACGTACTTGCTATGAGCTATTCACAAGACAAAAAGCAAAGGCTTTCAATATGAAGAGCTTTTGCACCATACCTTCTCTGTAATGCTGTGGACTAAAGTGCAAATGTCTCCAGGATGGTCCTTGAGGAGCTGCTCTCTCTCCTGGTCTCCTGAAGCTGTCAAAACTGCATGTAGTATCTTTAGCTGCCACTCGTAAGTCTCCAACTGATTCTCTAAACCTGAGCGTTGCTCCTCAGAAGAGTGTGTACCTACGGGAGAACAATTAATCGTAATTGATTTTTTGATTTCGGCTTCCAACGATAATGAAAACAAGATAATCAACAAAAAAAAAAAATTATTGTCCCGCTGCCGTATTCTGTCCAGTGCACCATCCTTTCTTTCACAGCGGAGCACTTTCGCTCCTCTCTCACAAAAATCCCAAAATGCAGTTTTGCCGAGTATCCTCGTAAACAGTCGGCTTAAGTGAATGTAAACAGTTGAGAAAGAAAACGCATGTGTAATGGTATATTGGATCTGTGCAGCTCTTAAAGTGACAGTAGCCTAATAAATCTGCTGCAGTCATTAATATTAATCAAACGACAAAAGATGGTTTAACCGTCCAAAGGCCAATACAGTCATTTCATTTGTGATTAAAATATCTTAAAATATAATAAATGTATATATTTTTTATTCTGCCATGATTTTATAACATCATATATCAACATGGTATTAAAATTATGTGTAGAAGTCGTTATGAGAAAGAATGTCCGGAAAAATGAATTTCATTGATGTCATTCGGAGTAACCAATATAAAGGGACCATTTTGGATCAAGTCATGTGGTCAATATCATTTGACAGGATGTGACATCATTCAGACACCTGCAAAGGACCACATGGTCATGAAGCAAAGCAACTAACTCTCTCTGAAAAATTCATGTTTTCACTTGCTTATACACATGTCCCGAAACATCAGGTCATTCGGTACAACCGCTATAAAACATGGAAAATGTTTTAAAAACTTGTACTAAATATAAAATGTTTGACTGTACTTTTGCAAGCTAGCTAGATATCAGCCTGTTAGCACGGTTTGAAAATATCGTCATTCGGTATAACCAAAAGTGTCATTTAGTTAAACTGAATGACTTTTTTGATGACAAATTTTGTCCATCTTGTAACAAAAAAGACAAAAGCAGTGTTAACTGATTAAAAAAACCGCATAATCTCATTGTTAACACTTAATAAAACTTCAAAATTAATTATATCTCCATTATGTTTTTTTACACTTTTAAAAAACTGAAAAAAAAAAAAAAAAAATCAATGACCCTTATACAGCAGTGTCATTTTACATTTGATTACTTAATTCAGTTTCTTTTGTAGGCTATTACTTATCTGAATACCACTGTTAGTACATCTTTCTGAAAAACCTAAGGCACTGTTTATTTCATTTGTATTTTTATTCTGTCGGTTTTGTTTGTAATTCGTTTCCATGTTCTTATTTTATTGCTGACTGTTTACTTGTCTTCTGTAACTGTTTTGAGGACCTTAATTTACATTAGTTAAGCGAAGTATCAATAATTCTGAAATCTAAAATTACATGCATCATGAAATAAGACTTTGATCATATCAACCATCAATAATCATGATTTCAATATTGACCAAAATAATCGTGATTATGATTTTCGCCATGATCAAGCAGCTCTTGCTCAAAAGTACATATGAAACAATATCTCAATGAGCGACCTAACATCAGCACTACCTAAGCCTATGCTCTGCCAAGAACAACACAGTTCACAATGGGATCGTGGGACATTCAAAAGGCACTCAATCATACGCATGAAAAGCACACATTAATAGATAATAACCATGTCACATCCATCATGCACATGTTCACATGACATTATTTGGAGAAAGCACTTACCACTTGCATCTTGAAGTTTAATGTCCTTTATGTGCTTCTCACCTTCTTCTGCTTTATTTTTTTTCTGAATGAAGAGGAAAAAAAAAAATGTTTTATTTATTGCAGACAGAAAACACATGATTAATCATTCAAAAACTAGCTGACAAGTTGGATCATCATCAACATGTGCAATTCTTTAACATTTCACAAGTGTCTTATTAATTGATATTTGTTGCATTCCAAAGAAGTCTTACATTACCGGTGAGACATGCACTCAAAATTGCATAACCATGACATCATCGGCAAATCACTTGCAGTAGTTCAGCACACTTTGAAAACTTGACTCATTTACTTTTAACTGCTAAACAATAAACATTTTTAAAATTTTATACGAAGCCACTGCTTATTCTATACTGATCATATTAATACAGATGAAAAAAATATGATGGTCTATTCAAATACCACACATTCACTACCATACAAAAGTATGAGGTGGGTTTTTTAAAGGAGTCTCTTATGCTTTATTTGATAAAAAAAAAATACAGTAAAAATAGTAACATTGTGAAATATTACAATTTAAAAATAACAGTATTCTATTTGAATATATTTTAAAATGTAATTTATTCCTGAATTCTCAGCATCATTACTCCAGTCTTCAGTGTCACATGATCTTTTAGAAATCATTCTGATTTGCTGCCCAAGAAACATTTCTGATTAACAGTTGTGCTGCTATTCGAAATAGAACCCTTTAACATTATAAATGTCTTTACTGTCACTTTTGATCAATTTAATGCATTCTTGCTGAATAATTTGTTTCATATATCTCTTACTGAGCCAAAACTTTTGAATGGTAGTATAGGTACATCCAAAGTGGATACCAAGCAAAGGCAGAAGACAACACAATTAACTTCTCAAATGGATGGCTCTCTTTTTGCTGAAAACAATAGGCTAACATGCTTATTGTTTGGTTTATTAGCATGCTCTCCAGACATTTAACAAGCACTAAAATTAAGGAAGAACACTTTCATATATTCAGGGAGTAAAAAAATTTGCAATTCTACTAGAGCTGTACGATTAACCATTAAAAGATCGCAATCTCGATTCAAACACACACGCGATCTTATTTCTAAATGACAACGATTGGACTGTGTCTAATAAACCTGACACAGAGAGAGCAGTTGTCATGTATAAGTATGAAACAGCTTCACAAACAGTCTTTTCAACCACACAGTATTATGATTTCTGTTACAATAATTCAAATTATCACAGAAATACTGGGATAAAAGCTTATAGTTCAGATATAAACACTGATGTCTACGGCAGAGATTAAAAAAAAGAAAGAAATGTGATGCTTAAAAGAATGCATTAATTATATTGTTACGCCAGTAGGTGGCGACAAGTGACCGTTAATGTATTTTTCATTGAATCATTCATTCAGTGACATAGGGCATTATTTTTAAGGGACAGCCATTTTGTAGTGGTGTCCGCCACCATAGTGGACGTCATCGAGTGCACTCATTCAATCCCACAATGCACCGAAATAACTAGTGTACAACTGATGCATGCTCAACGGCTAGAGAACAATTAATTCACTGTGAGAGTTGCGCGTTGAAAGAATTCCCGCGTCTGACCAGAAGATGGCCCCGCAGCTGGTCCAATGTGGCTATAGCGTAATATCATACAGGTATAAATTCCTTTTTAATTGAATTGTTTAACTAAGGTTTATACATAGTTTCCATGACAGAGTTCAAGATAAATATTACTACTGGAGCGGCCAGTTTGCAAAGTCTCAAATAATTAAACAAAGCACAATCTATGCAAAAGCGGCAGCCCTTCCGGCAAACTCAAATTCAATCACTCGTTTTCATTCACTCCCTCAAGTCAACTATATTAGTGGATTAATGTAGGGAATAGTGAATGAGGGTATAGGGGGCGATTTCAGACACAGCCATGAAGTCTTTATGAACGAGTCATTGAATCATTAATTTTTTCAATAATTCTATTTTTTTTATTTTTAAATAGACTGCAATAATTAACATTTTGTCTAGTAAATTACATGTTATTTTGTTCAGATGTCTATTCAGAATTGTGCAGCTCTACATTCCAGTGTGAATGTTTGAAGATGGCGCTCAAAGCTGGCACTGTTCACAGGTGATTTAACGTTTTGAAGCTTACATGCCAAATGTCTGCGGAGATATAGCCTGCATACACAGCCTCAAATCAGTCACAAGTGCAAAATGTCTCTTTACTGAGAGCAAAATCCCCAGTTTACTTCAGGTTAGAGAAGTGTTTCACACAAAACAATTTTTATAAACACATAAGATCTGAGAGCTGTGACTTAAAATTTCACTTTTAACTCATCATACAAAGCAAGTCACATAACTTCAGTATGACTTTGAACCTATATTTATCATCTTTTGTTTTGTTCCTTTTCATTTTTGGGGCTTGAACCTTTCTCTTTCATCGTATTGAAAAGAGCAGCATCAACATTCTGCTAAACTTCTCCTTTTTTGTGCTCCATATAATAAAATAATACTAGCTATTCGTCAAAGCCAACACCCTCAATCAAGAACAACAAATAAGAGTCAAATCATCCTGGTTAATAACAAGTGAGATTCTCACTGCCATGTGAGACTGTTTAAATGAAAAAGCAATCTCATAATTCAGTTTAATCCACAACAACGCTATTATGCATTTGCTGGCTCTCTGTGGCAGGGAACCAAATGTTCTGGAACTTTAATGAACCCTTGGCTTTATTGCACTTCACAGTCATGTGGTTATGTGCTTTTGATGCAACTCCAATAGAGGCTGTAATAGCAAGTGTAAGGCTTTCTCTGTTTAGTCTTCAGAGACTTTTCACACTTCTCCAGTTGTCCATGTCAAGTATACTGACACATGGCTATGCGATTAACAGGACCAAAGAACTCTGTCTGTTTATAGGTCACATTAAAACTTGCAGTGAGAAATTTGGGACCCTGTGTCTGTCACATCCAAGCCCAGTGAATCTAAATCCTTCAGCAATCTGGGCTAATGAAAGCTTGACCCTGTCGCTATCAAAGCCAGATTTCCCCTGTAAGTTTAAAGGCCCCAGGCATTTGCATTTGCAAATGTCAATTTTATAGAGTAAATGAGGTACTTCTATTATAAACGGACCAATGAAAAGGAACTTTATTTCTTTTAATACATGCAAAAACATTAATTCAAATAACCTGCTGTGTTCTATGTTCAATTAAAATGCTGAAATTCTAAAAAATAATAGTTTGGAATAAAAAAAGTAATATTTTAAAAACATATGCATCCTGAAAATGTTTAAAAAACATTGACTAAGCTGTGTACCCAAGTATATTCATTAAAAACATTAAGCATTATAATGATAAAAAGGTTTTCAAAAAATGTATTAAAGTAACAGTTCATGCCTAAAAACTTGGCAAATAAATGTTTAAAAGATTTCACTTTTTTATATCACCTCGTACATCCTGATTTGTCATTGATCGAAATGCGGAACAATTTAAAACTGAGCAAAGTTATCACATTTAAAATACAGGATAACACACCTTAAATTTGTCATAACGGATGTCAGCAGCACATTTTAAACAACAGTAGATCTCATCTGCTGAACCCGTCATCTGTTTCTAATTAAAACTTTCACAAGTCGACAAACTAACATGGGAGCTTTCGCATCGACTAACGCATTAGGGAGGAAGTAACAAGTGATTTGAGAGAACAAAACAAGACTGGCTCCCATAATACAGATACATTTACACGTGGTGTATTTGCAACATCTCTAACGCCTCTAACGTTGCTGCGGGTCTCATTGCATTATTTATGAACATACTAAAAAGTTTTAAAACAACCTACCTTTTTTCGGGGGACCTGGCCACAAATTTTGCTGTTGTGACAACCCATACTCCTCTGCTCTATTTCCACCCTGTCTTCGACAGTAGCTTTTTGACTGTGTGCAGCAGTTCAAATATGAGCTCTCATTGATCCGCTCGAATAGGCTGACTGAGACTGGGGCAGAGGGGCGGGAACTGTAGGGTCAGGGCTGCGTTCCAAAAACGCAGGCTATATTTACATGAACAATTTACACCGACACAAGCGGGAAATTGGTGAATCCGTGCACTGCTGCGTAAAGTGATGTAGGCTAAACCGCAGCTTCCTCGAATCTACCCAAAGTGCAAATGGCTTAGAAAAAAATATCTTAAAGTCACTATTAAATAAAAATTGACTACCTTTTAAAAAAATAGAATATTGTAGTGTTTATTTTAATGATTAATCAGTGTACATTAAAAAAAAAAAAAAAATCATGTTAACTTCCCCTCTCTCTCTTGTTTCTTACTGTCGGGAGGTTAGAACAACCTGTCACTCACATGACATCACAGCAAAAAAAACACAACCATCCAAACCAATTTCCGATGGACAAAATCGCCTGATTTTTTTCCCCAAACCAGTGCAGCGGAAATCCTGCCCTGGAGCCGATTCTAAATATTTCATTGGCCATGTCAATCACAGTAACGATTACATACACCCAACCTTGATCCCTAAACCTACCCGTCACTATAACCTCAGCCAATTAAATTAGTTGCAGGGTGGGGATTTCCGCTGAACCGTTTGGAAAAAAAAATCACGCGACAAAATCAAGTCCTGCGTACGGAGGCCCGTACATGACATGCAAGAAAAAAAAATTGTGTGCACGATTTACTAATTCGTTCCTCAATTTAATAAATCGTGCACACGACTTAGCCTACTAATTCGTTCCCTTGATTTACTAAATCATGCGCATGATTTATAAATCGAGGGAACGAAATAGTAAATCGTGCGCATGTTTTAGTAAATCGAGGGAACGAATTAATAAATCGTATGCACGATTTAACCTACTATTTTTTCCTGCATGTCATGTCTGGGGCTCCGTACCAGCGACAGACATCAGGGGCACGTTCAAGCTCAAACCGATGCGCAACGTTTTGCTACGGTTTCCGGGTTGAACGACATGTTTCCTGGAAACGGTGTGCAACGGTGTGCAACGTGGTTTGAGATACGTTTTCTCTTGTTTGGTGGGTGTGTCAAAAATGTCAGCCCAATCAGCAGCAACATGTATATAAACCACGCGGTATTAAAGAGACAGCTCGCACAATGGGTCCAAGTAAAGTCGTTTACAAATGTGTCCGCTGCATCTCGGTATACGCAACAATTGAAGATATTAGAAGACAAGTTTGTCGTAAGAGTTTTTTAGTAAAAATATAGCATATCAATTCTTCAAAAAGAACACAAAGAATGGCCTTCTCAGCTGCCATAGTTGCATCATCAGAACAGGGTGTTCAATGCACCACCATTTCCGTTTAAAAAAACGTTTTGCAACGTTTTGTCGGGGCTGAATGCAGTTGTTCGAGATGCATCGGCGCTGTTCAGCGATTCAAAAGCATAATCGCTCTCGCGGTACTTTGATGTCATACTGCGCAGCGCTGATGCATCTCGAACAAGACTATTTTTTCTTGTTCAAGAAGCTGTTTCACTCGGATATAGGCAGTGTTGCCAAGTCTGCGGTTTTCCCGCGAAATTGGGCTACTTTAACACTGTTGCTGTGGGTTGTTTTTCATATCCGCGGGTTGAAGCGACCCCAAATAACATGATATTTAGCCCCTGAAATGCGAATTTTACCAGGGGAACCCCTTCAAAAATGCGGATTTTACCCCTGGGATGCGTTTTTTACCGGGGGATCCCCCCTGAAACACGATTGGGCTAGTTTTGGGCTAATTTTGAGTAGCAATTGGGCGGGTTTTGTTGTGAAAACCTGGCAACCCTTGATATAGGTCTACATAGAGAAGAAATGACTATCGCTACTTCCGTTTCATGCTGACTTTGTTTTTGTTCAATACAATAATAATTCCCTATAAAGTTCAATTAAGCCTTATAATCGGTGTTGCCAATTTAGCGATTTTGTCACTAGATTTAAGTTGTGTCCCAAACGACGCAGTATACACTATGCACTTATACACTATGTACTCATCCATGTAGTGCGTGAAATTTGTATAAGGTTATTTTGTCATTTAACAACGGAGTCTGATACCCTCTCCCTCTCCGCAACATAATTAAAGCTGCGACAGTTGAGTGCATGAAGTATCCAACATTCCATACTTCGTTATTTTAGTGCATCATCCGGATATTTAAAGTGTACTTTTTCTTTTTGGAATTTTCAGTGTGAACGCACTACTTGCACTATTTATACTTAAAAACGTCATAAAATAGTGCATAAGTACGAAAATTGGGACGCACCTTTAGTGACTTCCCCACTCCTTTTGAGACTTTTTTCAAAAGTTTAGGGACAAATCTAGCAACTTCCTTGACAAACTTTATCTAGATTCTTATTTTGCCCACTGATCTATATTCATATTTATATAGATCGATGAATTTGCCGTTATGATGTCATCTAGTGACGTTTAGCTACCAGTTTTAGCTACTTTCAATTGAAGGCAGTTGGCAACACTCCTTATAATTATGTTGTTTATTAAAAAAAAATTGACAATAACCAGTTTTATGAATATTAAATAATTACAGACAGATATAGTTACTGTCTGCTACTGCCAGCTAGAAAAAAAACATTAAAATGAGCACATTTATTGGACGTTTTGTTCTCAAAGCATAACAAATTAAAATGAAGTCTGACAGTAAATTGACCATATTATGCCGCAGGTTAAATGTGAGGCTCACGGGTCAACAGAGTGAATTTTAAATTGTACTGTATTTTAACTTTTTGCTTTATAGGAATTCTGTTTAGAGAAACTGTCATAACAGCAGTGATCCATAGTCAGTGGTGAGGTATGTGGATGCACATGCTGAATGTAAACATAACAAGGTTTATACTGGCTGCTAGTTGTGGTTTCATCACCAATGTCATTTTAATGATAAATGAATGTAAATTTACAAAGAGAGACGGATGGGTATTTAAACCTTTCTACCAATCTGTCACTGCCTATCATAACATAAAATATTGTTAAATGTTCAGTGGACAAAATATAAACCAGCACATCTGAGCTGATCACATTCACTGCTCTATATATGGTATACAGTAGAGTGTCAGAGAGAGATACAGCTATTTTTGGCCTCTTGTTTGGTATACATAGCGCTAATATATGATACATCGACTTTGGATCATCTGAGTAATTTGAGACTTTCCTTTTTGTCGAAACTCTGTCTATTTATAGTAAGGTCTCTAATCTGTCTTAAAAACGATAGAGCAGTTGTTGCTGAGAAGTGTGCGTCATGACAAACTTTCCATTGACAGGCAGCTGCAGGGTCTCGGCGGCTTAGTGGTGACAATAATAAAGTGAGTCGTCTGGTAGGTCAGGTCTCCAGTTATCTACAGGAACAAAAACACTGCAATCGCATAAAACAGTATGTTTGGATTTAACAAGTTAACAGGCTTATCACACGTATGAGGTCAGGGTTTAAAGGGAAAACAATAAATCAAGCCTTTTTTTCTTTAGCACTCCATCAGGACACACCTCTTATACATGGCATGAAGTCTGAATTGTTTTGAAACTCTCTGTGGAAAATAAAATTTAGGGCCCGAGCACCGATGGTGTGAGGACCCTATTGTAATTGTTTGGTCAAATATTCTTCTTCTCTGAAATGAACTGCATTTTTGAGGGCCTAAACATGCTCTAAAACTCATGAAACTTTGCACACGCGTCAGAAGTGGTGAAAATTTACGTCTGATATGGGTTTCGGAATTAAGTGTGGCAAAATGGCTCGATAGCGCCACCTTCAAAATTTCAATTAAGCGCCCTTCGCGCTACGTTTCATGTACAGGTATGAAATTCGTTAGACAGATGTAAAAGCCCAATACAAAAAAAGTCTGTGGGAGCAAAATCTGAAAACCCAACAGAAAGTGAGATATTTTGAGTTTTCTCTGCAAAATTTTGTATTTTTTGCCATTTCCAGATGTTGTACTTTATCAAACTCCTCCTAAAGCTTTAATCAGATCAACATCATATTTGGTCAGTCTAATCTAAAGGCCTTTGTGGCATTAAATCATGAAGATCTAGAGTTTTCGCTGAAGGGTGTGTCCGTGACAAAGTTCGATGTTTCGCCATGAAACAGGAAGTTGTTGTAACTCGGGCATACAATGTCCGATCTGCCCCAAACTTCACATGTTTGATAAGTGTCCTGGCCTGAAGACATCTACATGCCAATATTGAGTTACAGTCATAGTGCCACCTGCTGGCAACAGGAAGTGACGTGTTTTACACATGATTAACTCCTCATTGAGATTTAACCAGATCAACGTCATATTTGGTCAGTCTAATCTTAAAGCCTTAGCGATATTAAATTGCGAAGATCTTGAGTTGTTCCTGAAGGGCGTGTCCGTGGAGGCCTGACAAAGTCTGATGTTTCGCCATGAAACAGGAAGTTGTTGTAACTCGGGCATACAATGTCCAAACTGCCCCAAACTACACGTCTGATAAGAGTCCTGGCTTGAAGACATCTATATGACAACATTCAGTTATAGTAATAGCGCCACCCAGTGGCAACAGGAAGTGACGTTTAACACTGTGATGCACTACTAGAAACATGCTAAAATATGCTAAACATGCTCTAAAACATGCTAGCAACACTTAACTGAGTGCTAAAGCATGCTATTATCGTCATGAAACAGGAAGATACATGCAAGTTGTAATGCAAGTATGCAATGTCTAATCTGCCTCAAACTTCATGTTTGATAAGTGTCCTGGCCTGAAGACATCTACACACCAAAATTTAGTTATAGTCATATTGCCACCAGCTGGTAACAGGAAGTGTTACCAGCTAAAGCTGGGGCCCTTTCATCGCTGCTTGCAGCTTTATTTTTTATTTGTATTTTGTGATGAAGCAGATTTAAAAAAAAAAAAAGCAAAATTCCCTTGAAACAATTTATTGAATATTTCAGTACATTAAGTTTATTGTTCAAGTTCACATATAGTGTATTTCTCTGTTTTTAATGTTGTTTTTTTGCATGGTAAACACATGTAGTGTGCCAGCCAGAAGGAGTATGTGCCACAAAGCTTTATGAACGTGCTTTGTGCCACAAAGCTCTTAAAAAACAGACGTAGCCTCTCAGTCAGCCAGGAGATAACATTCTTTCCATTGCTCCCCCTCCGACCCCAGGCATGGTGTAAGCCTCAAGGCCTCGGAAAACCTCAGTGTTTTCAGAGGACGAAATAAAACTTAGAAGTCCTACTGAGAGTTAAGCATCTGAGAGAACTATTAAGTTAGGTTTAATTAAAAGCGTAAAACATTGATGTGCAAAACAATACGTGACGATCACATACTGCTGAAGATAAGTTTGTATAGGGTGCATTTTAATAATCATCACATTTTCCATGTCAGGAAAGTTTTACAAGTGATGGTACATCTGGGTTTAGCTATCATCAAAAATGAAGAACATGGCTAGTCTTGCTCACGGTGGAAATCTGCTTTGGTTGGTATTCCACCTGGACATCTGGATTGAGGGATCTTGAAAGACAGCCTGAAAAATCAGGAATGCAAACAATGTTTACAGGAGGAGAACAAACGTCGGTGATGTTTTGACCGTATGAACATCCTGGTAAGAAATCTATATATCAGCATAATGAAATGTCAGAGCTTTTCATTACCATTCCTAAAGGCTGGAATACACTACACAACTTTTGCCTTGATTTTCGCCCCAATTAATCAATGCAGTTACCAAAAAAGCTGGAAAACACTACACGACTATTGGAACAGATTTTAAAACACTAGGCATCCTATACTTGCCGACTTTGTAAATGGTTACAGAGGAAAAACTAGCCACCACTAAACGACTGATGATCACACACTACCAGACATTCAAACTAACACAGAAACATGTGCCTCATTGCTAGGAGACACATGAATGACAATGTTTTCTAAAATTAGCTCAAAAGATCAGACATGTTTGATATCCTCAGACTAGATGGAATCAGTCTAAAGCTAAAATATTGTCTGAGAATCTGTGCCCATCATACACTATGTGGTATTCTATAAAACGTCAGCCTAAAATTTGCATATTGGCTCTGATTTTTGCCTACTAACATCTAGACTGCAAATCAGGGCAAAAATCTGTACAAAAGTCCAGCGTCAGTAGGCAGATTTGCATAGTGTATTATGAGCACAGACTCTGTTTTTTAGCTTCAGACTCTGATTCCATCCAGTCGGAGGATATCTTGATATTGTCATGCGTTTCCAAGCAATGAGGCACAAATTTCTTGAATTTTTTGCTTCCGGAACAACTTGAAAGTCTGGTAGTGTGTGATTCCCAGTTATTTTTATCTGTTACCATTTAAAAAGTCACCAAGTGTGTTTTAAAATTTTATCAGATTTTAAAAGTCACGTATAGTGTATTCCAACCTTAATATGCAAGACTGACTTTCTTCTGTGGAAAGCAAAATATTTTGTGCACTCTGGCTCCATAAAATGAAGTCATACAGGAACCAGGGGCTATCAAGCTAAAAAAAGAACCACTGCAGCTTCTCATTAGCATTTGCATATATTTAAACTTTTGGTTACACATGAGAATAGCATTTTGCATCACAGACATCACTGACATGACGGTGCGAATGAGATTTGAGAGTTATGGTGCAGTGGAAAGATTTTCAGACTTAAAAATAAATAAACAAACTAGCAGAACATCGCTGCAAGAATTTAATACATAACTTATACTGATTTGAATGTTCATTAAGAACAAAAATTATATAGAAGGTGAATTATGTAATTTTTATGTTCTCTAGTTTATTATTCATTTACTACTATTAGTATGCCATTCATGGGCTTATATTCCCCACTGATCCTCCCAGACACCATCAAGTCCACTCAGATCTGTCAATCTCTTTCCAGCTCAACCTATAGTGAGAATTTGGGGCGTGGCTACAGTAGCAGGCGGAGCCAAGTGGTGCTCACTGCAGTGTCAAATGACATTCAGACCGCTTTGAACTTAAGGGGTGGAGTTTAACCTAATTCATTTAGGGAGAGGGTAAGGTTAGAGTTAGGGGTCGTTCACACAGAACGCGTTTTACATTCCAATGCGCTACTTTTTCATTGTTTTTCTACGTAAACGCGCTAGACGGAAGTGTATGACCATGTATGTCTTTTGCAGTGTCTCGCGCATGAAACTAAAAACGCCGTGCTCAAGGTAAAATCAGTTCAACTTTTAATAAACGAGTCTCGAGACCTTGCGTTTTCCCCCATTCTGCTGCCCGCGTTTTGCGTTTTTCAAAGCAAAAACGCGTTCTGTGTGAATGAGCCCTTATTAGGGTGTGGCCGAACCTCTAAGCTCCACCCATTACATCCAGAGAGGCGGTGCTGGATGTCAAACTCCACCCGCTCTGCAGGCTCTCTGTTTAGCCGGAGCGTTACGTGGGAAAAGACATTTAGCTTCGGGTACAGGAGTGCAAGCCAAAATTCACTGCATTTAGACGATTCATAACTACGCCAAAACCAAGTGTGCCACACGAGTCCTGAAAAGTGAAGCCAAAGCGTCTCATTTGCACGCAGGTGGCTGGATGCAGTATAGGTCATAAACCCCGCCCTCTCCATGTAATGTAATGAACGTGTGACAAACTATTACACGTCAAATATTTTTTCTTCCAAAGATGGTTCCACTCATTTTAGGCAGTTTTTATCACGCTAATGTTAGTCAACTAATCTTGACAAACTATATATCATTTGAAAGCTTAGAATCTCTAGTTTTCATATTTGGTGACTGATTTTCAAAATAAATTACAGAGGAGCAGTTTATCAATTTGCAACAAGAATATTTTCATACTCATATGGCATGTTCAGACCTTTATTTTGAAATAGCGATGAACATGAAAAATCATTAAAGATTAGTTGAAACATGTTTGTTTTCATGCCAAGAGTTCAAAAGATAACATCCATTAATTTCTTTGAGAAAAAAAGGTCTGAAAATGTTTTTAAAAGAAAAAAAAAAACATTTATTATTGTGGCGGCGATCTATAACCCACATGCATGTTGTTTTTATGTTTATTAGAGGCTGAATTCATATCAAATCCTGCCAAACTTCCCATACTACTTCTATTTAGGATGTCTACTTCATAAATTGTATGAAAATAATGGAAATATATGGTTCAGATCACTCAAACCAAATATGGAAATGGAGGCGCCCTTATATGGTCAGTAATGGAGCTTGGTCGTCATCTAGTGAAAAAGTTGGGTACTGCGCCCAAACAAAATCTTACTGAAAGCTCATTTTTTGAGATATCAACCTGAATTTTTTTTTTTTTTTTTTGGCTTTGATTTCCTTGCAGTTTTAGAGTAAAACTTGTTTTGTAAAATATATATTTTATATAAAATATAACATTATATTTTTACATTTTCATAAACTTAAACTTCTTTCTGTTTCACTTACATAAGTTATTTCACTTCTACTATGATCTGCCACATTTCATCTTTAAAACAAGACCAGCCTTATGTCTGTATTCCAAAGTATTCTTGAATTACAATCATTTAAGTTTGGATAGTGCATATTCATGTCTATAAAAAAAATAGGGGTGACAGTTAACAGGTTAAAGTGCTCTTTCCTTAAATAAGTTTGCTTTAAGTTAGTTATTTGAGGCTATAAAAACACAGGTTTTGACATCATGATTGACAGCTAAGATTACAGCTTCTCTGAGCGAAGTCGTCACTGAAGCACCAACGGACGTTTCTCTGGATCTTCAGGAGGAGATTGGAGCTTTAACTTAACTTTCTGCATTTCCATTACTGTTTATTTCACACCGACATAATATGTTGTTCTGCAGTATTAACCGAGTCTGGGCGGGACATCGAAATCGCTGCTCCACTTCGCGCTAACTACTGCGCAGACTCGAGACTCAACATGTCAGCGCCATATTGACACACCGGCGGCTTCAGTTACTAGAATTGAAGATAGTGAAGGAGCGTCGTCCATCTTTTTTTTTTACAGTCTGTGGTCAAAACGAACAAAACTTTGAGATGCAACACACTACATTGGACACTTTAATATCATACAGCACCATCACGCACAAAAACAAATGTACCAGTTTATAATGTTTACTTATACAGCATCAAAGAGTTGTGGCACATCGTATCAAAAAATGCACCACTAGTGCAGATAAGTTGGATGGGTTTATTAAAAGCGAGACAATTGTGTTCGCTCTACTCAACTGCATACTCATGACACATAGCAGCAACTGTAAGAGCTGTGTTTGTGATGTTTGAGTTGGCATAAATTCCTACATTTACAAACATTTAAAGTCAGCTGATCTGAAAATGTTTACAGCAGTTATCAATTAAAACAAGTTCATGAGATGTAGATTGCTTGTTAAAGTGCGTGCTCATGATGACTAAAAAAATGTACTCATTTTAAAAAAGCCAGGAACAGAGCAGAGTGCTGTAGGACAGCAACCACTACATTTCATTGTGTTGGTTGAGTAGTCCTGATGCCAATGAGAAGTTGACTTTAAGGCATCCCAGTTCTTTTTCAGAGTTGCCTAAATTGATCTGTAATCTGAAATTGGTCAGTTTGTCAGGCAGTGAAAAATTTGGTATGTAGATACCAGATGTTGGCCAAACGTAGTCACCCTAAAACAACGAGATGCATGTTAACTTTAATAACACAGATAAAGTTTGATGTGAACTTAGATATTCAGTGAATCAGACAACACTCACAGCTTTGAGCGGGCAGCCGCAGGATAAACTACTAGGATCTACAGAGTCAGGACAGAATCCTGTGAATGTCATAAAGACCTGGACCAACCGGTCACAGGCATCAGGGTAATAACAACTTCCTTGGTCATCAACACAAGGTATTTTTACCCACGCGCCAGCAACTTCTTTTTCAAGTGTCAAGTTCACCTGAAACAAATAAAATAGCGTCATCCAAAAGATCTTATGAAGATACAGGGTATGGTGTTGGTGAAATGCAGTCATACAGGTTTACAGTCTCTTATGACAGTCATAAGGTGCATAAATGTCAGAAACATTTGTGACAGCAAGAGTTTGTTAATGGGAATGGATGGAGTACTAACTCAGTTCAGAGGTTTATGTTACCATGGTTACAGTTAACTAAAACGTAAATAAATGTAATGCAACATTTCTCATTTTCACTTATTTTAACTTGATGTAGTAAAATAATTAAACTAAAAATGAAATAAGAGTAAATAAAGCTATATGACCATTAATAAAAATGAAAACTAGTATCTAGTATGATACTAAAAATTACACTGAATGGTACAAGATCGCCGTATCAGACGTCATATTAGGACATTTCAACTTACAGGCAGAGGAGAGATCAGATCTATTAATGTAGTGGCTGATGCAGGAGCTAATACATATCCTGGTGAAGGAATTGGGTTTGGATACACATGTAGAGTCTTCACATGTATGGGGTCATCAGGCTTTCCACAGCTTTCCCAGGAAAAGCCCTTAAACTTATCAATAACACAAAAGTATCACATGGCAATACAAAGAAAACTAAAATAGTATCAAATTTCAATCAGATTTCAATCTCATGTTCTTACCTTTCGAAACTGGCTCGAGACTTCCAGCAAAAAACAGTTGGTAGAGAACAAAACGATAAACACGGAAATGCAGCTTTTCTTCATTTCACACGGTTGTGTCACCTTTAATTTTAGGTTAGGGTAATTATCGAAGAGGTATTTAGCTGCTAAAAGTTAAAGATATAATACTCTGAAACACTGCACATTAACGTAATTATTCCATACCACAGACACAGTGTGTCCATGTGAGATTGTTCTGTTAATGAAATATGTTTTTTTCAGTCATTCTTTATGCTTTTATAAAAATAATTACACAGCGACCTCTACAGGCTGATTCACACCATGACAACCCTTTAAGAAACATCAAAGATGATAACTACAACAATAATAAAAATCTGTTTTACAAATGACAATTTTACGATTCCAAGGAGTTAATTAACTCAATTTTTCTCTTTTAAACATTTAAAGAGTTTAAAACACTGTTTTTTCAAAGAATTTTCACAGCCAATTTGCAAATTGTTGGTTTCTTTAAAGGGTTAGTTCACCCAAAAAAGAAAATTCTGTCATTAATTACTCACCCTCATGTCGTTAAACACCCGTAAGACCTTTGTTCATCTTAAGAACACAAATTAAGATATTTTTGATGAAATCCTCCATTGCCAGCAAGATAATTAACACTTTCAATGCCCAGAAAGCTACTAAAAACATATTTAAAACAGTTCATGTGACTACAGTGGTTCAACCTTAATGTTTTGAAGCGACAAGAATACTTTTTGTGTGCCAAAAATAAAATAACGACTTTATTCAACAATATCTAGTGATGGGCGATTTCAAAACACTGCTTCATGAAGCTTCAAAGCTTTACAAATCTTTTGTTTTGAATCAGTGGTTCAGAGCGCGTATCAAACTGCCAAAGTCACGTGATTTCAGTAAACGAGGCTTCGTTACGTCATAAGTGTCTCGAAATTTCAGTGGTTCACCACTGGGGGGCGTGACTTTAGCAGTTTGATATGTGCTCCGAAAAACTGATTCGAAACAAAAGATTCATAAAGCTTCGAAGCTTCATGAAGCAGTGTTTTGAAATCGCCCATCACTAGATATTGTTGAATAAAGTCATTATTTTATTTTTTTTTGGCGCACAAAAAGTATTCTCGTAACATTAAGGTTGAACCACTGTAGTCACATGAACTGTTTTAAATATGTCTTTAGTAGCTTTCTGGGCATTGAAAGTGTTAATTATCTGTCAATGGAGGCCTCACTGAACCATCGGATTTTATGAAAAAGATCTTCATTTGTGTTCCGAAGATGAACGAAGGTCTTACGAACGACATCAGGGTGAATAATTAATGACAGAATTTTCATTTTTGGTTACACTAACCATTTAAAGACAACTCTGTCATGTTTGTTGAGGATTACAGTGCAAACATGTGATTATTATTATAAAAGCCTATGTGTGTGTGAACTGAAAACTGTACACCTTTCACTCCAACACACTCTTTATCAAACATGTACATGTTTCTGAAAATATAATGATCATAATTTTTTTGCTGTTACTGCACATCATTAAGTTTAAAGAATCAGACTCAATGAGAAAATGTAAAACTACTACTAAAAACTTGTGTTTGAATGTTTATTAAAAACAAAAACAAGAAATTTCCCTTTTAAACAAAAAGGATTCAGCTTTGCTTTGACACAACTTTATTAGTAACAAAAAACAACATAAATCATGACAGGAAAAATAAAATAAGTAATTAAAAAATGTGCAGTTTATGATCTAAAGATTTTCCCATGAGTCAGAGCTTTGTACAGTGGTTTGTAAAGTAACCTGAAGTAGGAATATTTACAGCTTCTACAAGTCATTTAAAAACTATTAGTTAAAATGAAATGTGCTCACACTGACTGAAGTCATCATTCTAAAAATTAATGAAAGAGAAACTCATTCTATAGATTAATCACAAACAACCTTTCACCCGGAAATATTTAGTCTCTTCTTACCCAAAAACCAGTGCCATGACAGTAAATTATCTCTGCTTGATAATGTTGTTACTTCGCAGAATGCAATGAGAAGCTGATTTTGAGGCATCCCAGTTCTTTCTCAGAGCTTCCTAAAACACCCTGTACTTTGTAATTGCCATTGGTCAGCCAGCCAGGCAGTTCAACGTTTGGTATGTAGATATCTGACGTCGGCAAAGAATAATCACCCTGGAAAAAAATATATCAATGTTATGCCTGGTGCACTTTTGTGTTCTTGTATGTACAATAAAATCAGGAGACACTCACAGCTTTGAACGGGCAGTGGCAGGGCAGGCCATATGTATGCAGAGGCTCAGGACAGTCCTGTCCAGGGGGGATCAGCTGATCGAGCAGGTCACAGACATTAGGATAATGACAACTTCCTATTTCTTCCAGACAGGGTATTTTCACCCAAATACCAGCTACTTCTTTTTCCAGCGTCACGTTCACCTGAAACAGGCAACAGTGTGAACACGGAATGAAGTTATTAAAACAACGCATTGACATGACAATGACAATTGTGACAATGAAGCACTTCATGTAACTCCTTCAGCGTGTCATCTGTAACACTGGAAGTCGTGCTCAAAAGTTTACATACCCCTAAAAGAATCTGCAAAATGTGAATTATTTTAACAAAATCATACAAAGTACATTGTCCTGAATAAGATATTTTACATAACAGATGTTTCCATATAGTCCACAAGACAAAAAATAGCTGAATTTATAAAAACGACCCAGTTCGAAAGTTTACATACCCTTGATTCTTAACACTGTGTGTCATTACCAGGATGATCCATGAGTCCAGAAGGAAACATTAAGAATGCATTAAGAGTCGGGGGGTGTAAACTTTTGGAATTTGAAGATCAAAGTAAATTGTACTTAATTTGTCTTCCGGGAAACATGCAAGTATCTTCTGTAGCTTTTGAAGGGAAGTACTACATGAAAAAATAGATATTTAAACAAAAGGAAAATTTACGCATCTTCATCCTGTTCAAAAGTTTTCCTTGTGCATCAGTGAATGTTTGAACCTTTTTTAATAGTTGTGTTTGAGTCCCTCAATTGTCCTCAGTGTGAAAAGATGGATCTGAAAATCATTCAGTCACTGCTGGAAAGGGTTCAAATATGCAAAAGATGCTGGAAAATTAAATAATTTGCAGGACCTGGAGGATTTTTCTGAAGAACGTTGGTCAGTTTAACTGATCAGAACAAACAAAGGACTCATGAACAACCATCACAAAACAAAAAAAACAGATCATCCAGGTAATGACACAGTATTAAAAATCAAGGGTATGTAAACTTTTGAGCAGGGTCATTTTTATAAATTCAGCTTTTTTTTTTGTCTTGTGGACTATATGTAAACATCTTTTATGCAAAATATCTTATTCAGGACAAATAACAAGCATTTTGTATGATCCCTCTTACAAAATAAAATAATTAACATTTTTCAGATTCTGCAAGGTATGTAAACTTTTGAGCAAGACAGTATAAAATGCAGGGAAAAAGATTTTTTTGTATGCAGACTAGCATACAAACTAATTAGAAATGCTTATTTAAATACCCATTTAATCAAAACAAGTGATTTATATTTTCTTAAATATGTTATGAATATTAATACAAAGTAATTTTATAAAATGTATTATTTATTCCTGATTTGTTTCCAACCTTAAACAAAGTCTAATTTTTATATTAACAAGAATTTGGGTCAAGTTGTTGTATAAACTATGTAATAATTGGCAGTATAATAAGTTTCATAGGGATTTTTTTTTTCTTTTAAATTTTAAACGCCATGCCAGCTTCTATGGCTATATTCATGGATATAGAGAGAGGTTTAGTTTAAAAATAAAATTAAATAAATAAATAAAGATGTTTAAGATTCATTTTCCCCAAAAACCTTAAAACTAAATTTGGATTTTAATGTTATGTTTTTATGTTCAAACTTTTTATACTTTTTACTACAACAAGAAAATAAAACACTTTTTTTTTTTTTTTTTACATTTTAAGACCAAACCCAAACATAATACATAACCAATAAAAAAAAGAAAGAAATGGAACAGAAAGAAACTTAAAATGATAGAAAACAATCATAAAATTAAGAATACAACTAATTATAGAAAATAGTAGTAATACAAATGGATAACATACAATATATACTTAATACAAAATTTATACACATTATCACATATTAATGTTATGTTTTTTTTAAAAAAAAAACAAATCAAATGTCAGTCACAAAACGGTAACACTTTACAATAAGGTTTCATTAGTTAACTACTTCAGTTAACATGAAATAAGAAAGGAGGATACTTCTACAGCATTTATTAATCTTAGTTAATGTTAATTTCAACATTTCCTAATACATTTTGGAAATGTATTTGTTAACATTAGTTGTGTGAACTAACATGAAAAAAAAAAAACCTATGAATTACTATATTTTTATTAACTAACATTAACAAAGATTAATAAATACTGTAACAAATATGTTGCTCATTGTTAGTTCATGTTAGTTAAAACAGTATCTAAAGTTAACCTTATTGTAATGTAAAGTGTTACCCACAAAACATGTAGTTCCTCTTTCCACAAATAACACAGAAACACAAGGTTACCTTTTTAACCAAGAGGAGGAAGTTATTACTTCTGGCTTTTCTGAAAATCCTACAGAAGGTCTCTCAGAAATATATACCCAGACATATGCTTTTAGACATTAAAAAAAAAAAAAAAAAAAAAAAAAAATCAAAATGTATTAAGGCTTTCTATATTCTTGATTCTTTAACTTACAGAGAGAGGAGATGCCAGCTCTACTGATGTTGTGCCTGATGCATATGCTGTTAACTGTCCTGGAATGGGAATGGGATCTGGAGATATATTAAGAGTCTTCAATCGTGCAGGATCATTTGGTTTATCGCAGTCTTGCCAAGAAAACCCCCATACCTGTTCAATGATAAAAATGAACAAATGACAATGAAAAAACAACTTAAAACATAAATTATATAGTCACCCATAATAAAGTCTGATTAGAAGATGTCACACTCTTACCGTGGTTAATTTAGAGATTTCCTTGCTGTGCAAGTGGCTCGAGCCTTCCAGCAAAAACCAGTTTGCAGCGAAAAGAGCGATAAACACGGAAACGCAGCTTTTCATTTTGTACGGTATTAAGTCAAAAACACGAAGTATAAGTTTGGATTTTGTTTAACAACAGAGCTTTACGAAATCACAAGCGACCATGCCAAAAGACAATCACTGCACAACGAGATGTGACTTAACGGCACCTGACGGAACAATATGACAACAAAGTGTGTTAAAGACAATTAAAAGCTTCACTTCAGGAACTATCAGTGTGTGTCACATGAGTGTTGTGGTATTTAAATGTTTTGCCATAGATGAATCTTTCCGCATTTAGTACTGCGGGATACAGTGTTACAGCGACATCTAGCGGCAGGAGGAATAACAGCAAGTCCGTTAGCAAACATGTTTAGCAAAGACAGTTACGGTTTAAACAACAAAACAACAACCTCTTATTGTAATTTTCAATACAAGTGCTTTACACAAGTGCTTTTTTGCTAGCTTTTGACCTATAACAATACATTTTTTTTCGACACTGGCAGATATGTATGAAAACATTTATGGAATAGGGTAACATAAAAGTAAATCTTCATCTTGAAAGCACTTTCCATACCACCCCGCTATGAGTTTAACAAGGCCATTCTGCCTCTGGTGAGTATATTAAAAAAATATTTTGTGTTATATTGTTTTCCTCACTTTCTGTAGGTCCTGTTCATTTCTAGCAACATCAGATATCAGTGCCTTCTGTGTTTAATATGTTTGGTGTATGATGAACTGACCCATATTAAATATATAAGTACACTACCATTCAAAAGTTTGGACACGTTAAGTGTACGTGTGCTATTAAGTTTAATCCAAGTTTTGTGCACTAAAAATGTATTTATTAAAGTTAAAAATATATATAAGCATATCTCTTAATGCTTTAATTGCAGTTTCGACAGTTTAGTTATTTCTCTTCATGGCGTGGTGTTATTTGAACAGGTGGTAAGAATGAATGAATCTTTGCTAGACATAATAAAAACAAATTTGTTTCAGTAGACTGACAGCACTTTTTGCACAGAGCTTTTATAGTGTTATTATAAAAACAAGACCTGATGTGGCTTGTTTTGGGGTGTGGTTCACTGTAAAAAAAAATCCATAGTTTTTACAAAAAAATTTTGGCAGCTGTGGTTGCCTGAATAATTTTGTAAAAAAAAAAAAAAAAAAAAAAAAAAAAAAACACAGAAAAACTGTAAACACATTTACAGAACAATCTGTACATTTTACAGTATAAAACTGTAATTTACAAACAAGAAAATTTGAATGTGAATTCAACAATGCACACTACTATTAAAATCTGTTTTGTACCTTTAACAAATACTGACAACCACCATAATAATGCAGGTGGTAAAAGAGAAAACCACATGAAGAATCAGTCATTCACACAAATGCAAAACACCATCACGGTAACCCACAACACTTACATAATGCAATAAACATTCATTAAACAACAGAAGATGTAACATAAACTATAACTAATGTACATAACTGATAACAAAAACTATTAAGAAACATGATTATTTAAACAAAATACTTTCAAATGCGGAGTGTCACACAGGGAATTGTGGGAATATCAGTTTACAGTTTTTGACTGTAAATTATACATTGATTGTTCTTTTTTACTTCTAAAAATTGTAAAGATTTACAGCATTTTACTGTAAAATTACATAAAATGTCTGGGTAGAGCTTTTACAGTCTTTCCCTGTATATAGTACAGGAACTTACTGTTAAACTATTAACAATACAGCATTTTTACAATATTTTACAGTTAAAATCACATACATTTTTTACAGTGTTGTCATGTCAAAGTTGCCATCAGCTTCTAGATGGCCTCTAAAGACGATTTACTACACGCGCTCCGCTTCTTGTGGAAGTGATACCCGTTTGTTAACTTTTTCAAGAAGTTTTTATGAATGCATCTTTTGACTAGTGAAATAAATTTTTACTCTAAAATAATAGCATTAAACAACAACAAAAAACTCATTACATGTGAAAACTAATGGCTTTGCTGTCAAAAATGTGGCAGGGAATAGCAAATATTACTGTTGAAGTAAAAAACAAAAAAACAAATTCCTACTGTTTTTAAGCCAGTTTTATATTCATGTCTGATGTGGTGTATTGTGTGGAAATCTAATTTAATTTAATTTGCCTAAATCAAAAAGTATTTAAAGAGAATCTGACATGCGTTTAAATGGGTTGATGATTGATTTTTAAAAGGAGTGATTGATTGTATCTGTGTTCTCTCTTGCTTTCGGCAAGTCCACATTGTACCTGATTGTCATTTGTCTTAAATGCAGATTTCCATTTAAATAACAATTGTTTATTTGTGAAGTAATGCTGAAATTCAGCGGATGAGGGCTTGAGTTGCCTTCTTTTGTTGTTGTCATTACTGTGGCCACAAGATGGAGATCTTGTATTTGTGCTTCAGAGTCATGATACTCCACTTTAGACACTCTAACTACAGTTAAAAAGTATGTGAACCACTTGCAGAATCTGTGAAAATGTGAATAATTTTAACAAAATAAGAGAGATCATACAAAATGCATGTTATTTTTTATTTAGTACTGTTTTGAGTAATATATTTTCCATAAAAGATGTTTACATATAGTCCACAAGACAAAAAAAAGAAAGAAAAAAAGCTGAATTTATTAAAACAACCCCGTTCAAAAGTTTACATACCCTTAATTCTTAATAATGTGTGTCATTACCTGGATGATCTACGACTGTTTTTGTTTTGTTTTGTGGTGGTTGTTCATGAGTCCTTTGTTTGTTCTGAGCAGTTAAACTGAGCTCTGTTCTTCAGAAAAAAGGTCCTGCGGATTCTTCATTTTTCCGTCATCTTTTGCATATTTGAACCCTTTCCAGCAGTGACTGAATGATTTTCAGATCCATCTTTTCACACTGAGGACAATTGAGGGACTCAAACACAACTATTAAAAAAGGTTCAAACATTCACTGATGCTTCAGAAGGAAACATGATGCGTTAAGAGCCGGGGGGTGAAAACTTATTTGTGGATCATCCAGGTAACCACACATAGTATTAAGAATCAAGGTTCTGTCTTGTGGACTATATGTAAACATCTTTTATGGAAAATATCTTACTAAGGACAGTACTAAATAAAAAATAACATGCATTTTGTATGATCGCTCTTATTTTGTTAAAATTATTCACATTTTCAGAGATTCTGCAAGTGGTTCACATACTTTTTCTTGCAACTGTATAATTAGCTTTGCAACTAAATGCCAACTAACTCTCATTAGAGTATTAGTAGATTGTAGTACACTGATAGTTAGGTTAGGGTGTTCGGGTTCGTAGAATAGGTTGACATGTAGTTACTTATAGTCAGTAGAATGTTTGTTGAGGAGCATCAAAATAAAGTGTGAGCAGATATTAAGCACTAATACTCTTATGACTGCTAGTAGTTGCAAAGTTACTTATATAGCGAGTAGAATGTCTAAAATAAAGTGTTACCCATTTATATAAACCATACATTTCCTAAACCACAGTGACATAAATTCAATCTGATATATAGCCAGCAATGCACATTTTAAAGCTGAATAGTTTTATTGGAAAAATTCCTGCATCCTACAGTCATTTCATGAGCAGTATGAGGCTATATAATTTTCTAAGTCAGTATGTGTTTACTTCTGTTGTGAAACATGAAAGACTGCATTAATCAGGCTTTCAGGTTTTATTTGGTAGAACACTTGTATTCACAGGACAGATCATGAGTGCATGCGTCACCATTAATCTCTCTGCATGTGCCTGCAGGTAAATGCCAGCCCATATGTGCCAAATAATCACGCAATGTTTAGATCTAAAGGTTCGGTGCGCTATTCATTGTTCATAAGTTAAACACCTAAACAGTGTTGGAGAAAATCACCGCAGATCAAATTACATAGGGATTTGTCACTGTGCTTAGAGGTCATATACTATGAGATATATGCATTATATGCAACAAAATATGTCAATTCAAAGTTTAAATGCACATAGCTACAACATTTCCTATTTAAAACCCATTATCTAAAGGTTTCTCCATATCAAAAGTGTTCCCTTAAAGGGATAGTTCACCCAAAAATGAAAATTTTGTCATCATTTTCTCACCCTCAAGCTGTTCCAAACCTGTATGTGTTTCTTTGTTCTGTTGAACACAAAAGAAGATATTTTGAAGAATGTTGATAATCAAATAGCTGACGGCACCCACTGACTTCCATAATAGGAAAAAAATACTATGGACGTGCCATCAAAATTTTCATTTTCATATTTATATATGGATTAAAATATAAAAAAACAGTCCAGTGTGTGAACTATCCCTTTAAATAGGAACACGTAGAGCACTTTACAACACACCCTTTTTGAGTTTTGTATGTAGTTAGAAATCAGAAGCTTTGAGTAATGGCATGTTTGTCTTAACAGAAGATATGCCTCAGTCGCTATGTTGATTGAAAGTGTTGTTGGAATATTTAGCCAGAGAATGCTGTTTACATATTGTGAGATGAGGGTGCATCGTATTTTTACAGACAAACTGAATGTCTGTCACATAAGTACATCTTGTTTTGCGTGTGTGTGAGACTGCACGTTCTTTATTCCTGCGTTGATTTTCTCATCTTATATTGAGAAATATATGTGCATATCTCTGCTAAGTCATTTGGAAAACATTACTTTGGCTCTCTGCAGTTTTGTGATTTATGCCAATGAGTATTCATCATACTATAGAAAATCTGAATAAATTGCCTGTAAATGTGCGTAAATTAGCCTTTTTCATATGATCAAAGGTTATGTAGCTCACTAAAAGGCAAGAGAGGCAGTGACTTTCCTGTAAGATTTATTCATTTAGCATATGATTATGCAAACTAATATTTGCCCAACTCCATTTTACTAAATTTGCAGAATACTCAAAAAACAAAGAAATATATTTTGAATTAGTGTTGTCACGATACTGGAATTTCCAACTGCCATTTTTACCGCCATACAGGTAAGTTTACAAGTAGTTTTGATAATTTAGGTAATTTTGTTGTAATCGCTTAAACACAGCACAGGGAGGCTTAATTTGAATCGTTGAACTACATTTACATAAAAAAGACAAGTAATCAGTAATAAAATAAAAATAAAGAAAGAAATGGCAAATGATAGCACAACAGAATAAAGAGAAATTAAATAAACATGGCTTTAAAGGGTTAGTTCACCCAAAAATGAAAATTCTGTCATTTATTACTCATGTCGTTCCACACCCGTGAGACCTTCGTTAATCTTCGGAACGCAAATTGAGATATTTTTGTTGAAATCCGATGGCTCTGTGAGGCCTGGATAGGGAGAAATGACATTTCCTCTCTCAAGATCCATAAAGGTACTAAAAACATATTTAAATCAGTTCATGTGAGTACAGTGGTTCACTATTAATATTATAAAGCGACGAGAATATTTTTGGTGCGCCAAAAAAAACAAAATAACGATTTATATAGTGATGGCCGATTTCAAAACACTGCTTCAGGAAGCTTCGGAGCATAATTAATCAGCGTGTCGAATCAGCGGTTCGGAGCGCCAAAGTCACGTGATTTCAGCAGTTTGGCGGTTTGACACGCGATCCAAATCGTGATTCGATACGCTGATTCATTATGCTCCGAAGCTTCCTGAAGCAGTGTTTTGAAATCGGCCATCACTAAATAAGTCGTTATTTTGTTTTTTTGGCGCGCCAAAAATATTCTCGTCGCTTTATAATATTAATATTGAACCACTGTACTCACATGAACTGATTTAAATATGTTTTTAGTACATTAATAGATCTTGAGAGAGGAAATATCATTGCTGGCTAAGCAGGCTTCACTGAGCCAACGGATTTCATCAAAAATATCTTAATTTGTGTTCCGAAGATTAACGAATGTCTCACGGGTGTGGAACGACATGAGGGTGAGTAATAAATTACATTATTTTCATTTTTGGATGAACTAACCCTTTAAGTTTTTCAGGTGTATCTAACAGTAGTATTCAGGTAAGAAATACTACAGAAATGAAAGTAATCAAATGTAAATTAACACTGGATAGTTTTAATTGTAAATTAAATGCAGATTAATACTAAAATTAAAATTAAATACAGATTAATAACTAATAGATTAATACTTACAATTAAAGTTACAAAAGTTATTCAGTCAAGAGTAAGGAGTGATTTTCTCAGCAGGGTTATTAGGCTGCTGTCACTTTAAGAGCTTACTCGTGGATCCAATATAATGTTACACAACATGCGTTTTCTCAGCTTTTTACGTTCCAAAACTACCTGAATACTCTGCACAACGGCCATTTTGAGATCATTTTGTATGTATTTGACCGTTTATGCGCAATAAGCCAAGAAAAAGAAGTCAATTTAGTGCTTGCAAGCTGTTTGAGAAGCGGCTTTATGTGCGCCGCGCTTTTGGTGTGAGAGCGAAACCTGCGGGAAAGATTATTATGTGCAATACAAGCACTATTCAACCGGAGCGAATGAGACGAGTGAGTGACAGGAGGCGTGTGTGTGTCATTTCACCATCGGAGAGAAGAAAGAGCGAGCTGGTATCGGTGTATAGATACTGTTGAAAAGGAGTTATCAAACCGTTTCAGATATTTCAGTATATATTTCACTTTTGAATTGCTCAAAAATGTTCTCAAACAACATATTTCAGTAGGTTTAACAACGGGGAAAACCCAAGATTCACTCCATTAAATCAGTCTGTTATATACACACTGTGGTCTCTTGCACCACGGCTATTATTCCTCTGTAGATTGTCTAATACACTCAAACTTGACAAATAGCCAGCATCTCTCTCTTTATGCCAGGCAAATAATTCACACATCTCCCAGGGTGATAATGTTACCCCATAACTCGCACAGATGCACCCTGAGGTACAGGAATGAATGAAGGTTTCAAACAGGTTTCTTCATTCTGCAGATGAACTCGTGCATGACAATACTTTAATAACATAATACACCAAGTTCCCTGATAAGAAATATGTTCACTCGCCAGTGTTTCTTTTACATTTCATAGCTGCGAGGATATGCAGGCGCCTTTAATGGGTCGGTTTCAACATTACGGTACAGCAAGGAAGCTTGCGTAAATAATACACCCGAGAGTTTTTTTGCCATTTCAGATGAAAGATTTCTACAGTTGACAATACATCACAATTCAAGAGTAAAATCTGTTCATAATCCGTGCTGCGGCTTTCTAGAGACTTTGTCTGCTGCTTGTGAAATATAGCTGACATTTCTAAATGCCAATAGTCAGTATTATCATACATACAGTAAATCCAACATACTCATAAGAGAAAGGCCACTCCTGTGTGAGGCCTCATTCCTGCACTGGTTTTTCTTATTTTTCCATGTTCATTCTATCTGCTTGATCTAGCCTTGGATTACTTTATTTACAACTCAGTTTTGTAGTACAAAATACAGAAATGACTATAAACCTGATGACTACACAAGCTGCGCTCTTACTATGGAACTTTGCAATAGTTATTACACATAAAACATGAACAAAACTTTTTATTTTTTTAACCAGCATTTTCAGCATCATTACTCCAGTCTTCAGTGTCACATGATCCTTCAGAAATCATTCTAATATGCTGATTTGCTGTTCAAGAAACATTTAGTATCAATGTTTAAAACAGTTGTGGTGCAAGATTTTTGTGAAAACTGTAATCCATTATACATTTTATATATATATATATATATATATATATATATATATATAATATATTAAAATATAAAAAACTTTGCAGGGTTTACAATGCTGATGATACTTAAAGGTCCAGTGTGTAATATTTAAGAGGATCTATTGACAGAAATTCAATATAAAATACATAACTATATTTTCAATGGTGTATAAAGACCTTGCATAATTAACCGTTATGTTTTTATTACCTTAGAATGAGCCATTTCTATCACATACACCGCGGGTCCCCTTGCATGGAAGTCGCCATTTTGCACCGCCATGTTTCTACAGTAGCCCTAAATGGACAAACTACAGAGCACATTTGCTTGACCAGCTACTCTCTGCTGTCTCAGACGACGACATCTTTGTCCTGTGTCGGCCAACGTAGCTTCTCTATGTGTTTACAAAGGGAGGGAGGGGTGAGCGGTGGACTGAGCCGTTGGTTGCAATTCGCAACCTCACCGCTAGATGTCGCTAAAATTTACACACTGAACCTTTAAAACGTGTCATCACAATCTGTGAAAAAGGATTAAGTCTTTAAAAACACTCACTGACACCAAACTTTTGAGTGATAGTGCATGTGCTTTTCATACATTTATGTAGTTGCGTTATATTATAGTTTTCACTGTACTTTGTATTTGTAAATCATGAAAAGTGTTTTTCTTAACATCTTATTAACATAAAGTAGTAGCAGCAGTAGTAATCTGTAACATATTATTTTGGCGACTTTTCACTTTCAAAAAGTTAATTACTTTAAACTGATATTACAGTTCAACGAAATCCTCATGTGCAGTGGGGCAGTTGACTTCTGTCAGTCAGTTACTTCTGTTGATGTTTTGGGTTAGATTGAAATGCTCCAAGCCAAGGTTGGTAAGATCAAGACAACGCCGAACCCTGTGAAAGCTCAGACTTTGCCAGTTTAAGCTGTGCCTGAAGCGTTGTTGAGCAACTGCATTTGCCTGCACAAGCAGACTTGCTGAGGCAAAGCCTGAGACAGTAACTGATACTGTAGTAGAGGAACACACTGAACAGTTGAATAAAAGACTGGGTGAAAGGTTGGGTAAAATACATTCCGTCCAAAAAGAGGAGATCTTGGCTGTATTCTGTTTTAACATTCCACATAACCAGGCCACATTTGTACCGGTGCCCATTTGTCAGTTCCTTTAGTACAGTTTTGTCATTTGCTGCTTAACAATGCATATCCATAGCAGCTGTTATTCAGTATGGAAACACAATGGGATAGTAAAGCCTAGTTATCTTGTCCTTCATTTGTTCCTCTGTATCCTACACTCTTAAAGTGCCTCTATTTTTATTATTGCCTTTCATGTAGTGTGTAATATAGCTGTTTGTGAATGTAAAAGATCTGCAAAGTTTCAAAGATCGAAGTACAGATAAATGGAGTTTTTGTCTCCCCCCAAAAAAAGCCGATTCTGAACTGCCAAAACGAGTTGCCAGTAATTCCAGTCTTACTTCCTGCTCAAATGTAGGTTTGTAGAAAAATGTGCTTAATGCCAGTGTATTGTCAACACACTGGGCCATATGACCAATCAGAGTAGGCTTTCTGAAAGGAGAGACTGAATCTTTTATTGAACCGTTTCAGAAACTGTGAGAAAAGAGCTGATGCTGCAATGTATTTTATGAGAAAAATAAAGTATTTTTTGACCTTTGATGCATATAAATATATTATAGGAGACCTTTAAAATAGCATAATGGGGTACTTTTAAAGGCACACTATGTAGTTTTCGCCTCTAGAGGTCGCTTATTCAGAACAAAGGCATAACTTGATGATGCCTTGATTTCGTGGAATCATGGGAGGTGTTGTCTTCACGTCTACAGCCAGTGGAAAAGAATCCGACGAGACTCGGGCAGAAAATTTAAAATGTATTAAAGATTTTGTATTTTTACTGTAGTATGAAGCAGGGTGTGGCTGAAAGCCGCTGGAGCGATTGCTAATGAGAGACGAGCGCGACACACGGCTCGAGAGCAGTGGAGCTTTTATTATGCCGCAGGCGACCGCTTCCGTTTCTTCTGGTCAAGAGTAAGTGGAGTAAAGCAGCGCTGTTTTACCATATTAGATGCATTTATGTGTTGAAAGTTGTTATAATGCTACTCTGCGTTCGCTCGGCGGCTGCTATGAGACACTTGTTGCACACTGCAGTGAGCTAGATCGATATTAGGCATGGTAAAACTTGCGGTAAATCAAGAAAACGAGATTTAAACAATAAGACTTATTGTGTTGAGCTATATAACATGATTCGTTTTCTGTCGATGAATGTATCCAAACAGTTGCTCACCTGTCTAATAAAACATGTCATATATTAAAGCGTCATTGGTGTTTCCATGGTTTCTGTTGAAATGTAATTGAAATGGTCCGTGTCCTGGTTAAAACTGCTTATTTCTCTGGATTTAAACATTCTTGGAAACATTTGGAATAATGTAAGTACACAAGTCAACATTGTTCTAGTGGTTTTTTGATATTCTAATCCAAAAATCTTACATATTGTGCCTTTAAACCTTAATAAATGTTTCAAAGTAGGATTTTCACAGCAATTTACTATTTTGGGTTTCCCAAATAACCTTTCAGTGAACCATTCCTAAAA
Organism: Hypophthalmichthys molitrix; assembly: GCA_037950675.1. Classification (NCBI taxonomy): domain Eukaryota; kingdom Metazoa; phylum Chordata; class Actinopteri; order Cypriniformes; family Xenocyprididae; genus Hypophthalmichthys; species Hypophthalmichthys molitrix. The sequence continues at coordinate 27,178,719 of CM075505.1, forward strand.
AAGCGTTTTCCGCAATAAAGAACCTTTTGTGGAATGACAAGGTTTCATGGATGTTAAAGAACATCTTGCTGGCCATACAGGTTTCTCCTCCCTAAATAACTGAATATTTAATGTCAGATCTTTGGCCTGTGTGTTTGTATGTGTGTGTGAGGGGTGAGTGGGAGTGTAGTTCATGGCCAAAGGCTCTCAACCAAAGATATCTGTAGCACTCTGCATGCTCCATTATCTGTTTGGTACACAAAGTAGTCTTTTATTTTGCTTCTGTTAGTGTGAACATCCAGTCAACATCTTCTTCAAAAAGGTCTTTGTTCTAAATCAGAACAGCACCCATTTAATCTTATCTCATCGCTCTTTCTCGCTCTATCTGCAGCTGAACTACGTTGTCACAACAAGCAGAGCTCAAATCTTAAACAAAGACTTTGTCTTAGCACTTATTCCCTTAGCAAAAAAAATATGGCTTATTCATCAGGCTTAAAAGGAGCAGGAGTGCAGCCATATTTTATGCATTAAGGATGGCCGACAGGACAGTAGACTTTAAATGCCATAAAAATGAAAAAGAAGCTATGGAGATCATCAGTCATTCAGCATATGCTGATGGCCGCTGAGAGAGATATAGAGGCTTATGGGCAGACGAGTGACCTAATAAATTATAAAATGACAATAAACCTCCACAACAGGATGTCATCATAGATTCACCATACAAATCCATGAAATCAAGCAAATCCGTGCGCCGGCGAAACCGGTTTTCTGCTCAGTCAACAAATCAAGGAAAAGTACTTTCGGTGCATGCTTATCTGTATATATTACACATATCACTTTTTACTATTAAACACACAAATCTCTGAAATACTTAATTCTGATTAGTCATTTGCAGCTTTATGTGGTATTTGATTGTTGGCAACCAGTTTCCTCCATAGCTGTGCTAGTTTTATATTTCTTGTGGCACTTGTCTGGAGTCTCTTTCTTCTCTTTCTCTTTTTTGCACTAAATATTTGATATCTGTTTTATTAATTAGGGGAATTGAGCCATCCAATAAGCACAGAAATGTACAGTTAGACGGACATTATTGAAAAATAAATGACTCTTCGGCTTCACGTCAGGGTCATGATCATCCTGTCTAGTTTTGCGATGATGTACCTTATATACTTGGATCAAATTCAAGACAAATTATTTCCATTTTCAGGCATCATACACGTTCAAAAAGTGGATATGTGCAGTTTTAAGGAGCTATTTGATTCCTTGATGATTTTAAAAAGTCATATTAAATATCATTAAATATATCAATAAAACTGGATAATTTACTACACACCTCATTCAGCTCTTGAACTGATTTTGTGCTATTCTCCACACTTCCTGCATTTGACTTTCTGTAACACAGCAAACGTGACATATGTGCATCCCAACACATATGTCTACATTATTGCAGTCTCTGCAGTTTTCTGTTCAGAAATGTGTCCAGAAAAGGTCATAATATTGGTGACCTTTTGGAAACGTATTCAGGTTTTAGCAAATGGCCATAGCAGGTATATGGAGATGTTTTGAGAGGGACTGAGATTGAGAAAGAGAGAGAGAGATGTGTTGTATGTCAGACTCAGCAGGTCTGCTGAGAGTTTGATTGTATTTCCTGGGCGTGCTGCGCTGTGCCTAGTCCTGTCCCCTCTCTCCCCAACCACGCGCCATCTGCCTCTCCTCCAGTATCCAAACAGCATTTCACCCTGCCCACAATCCCCCCATCCTCGTGGCCTGGTTCGAGCAGGGCCAGGCAATGATGATGTGACACAAGGAAAGGTTTTCTCTCTAGCACTCTTTGTTCCCTGTTGGCATGCTGCTCTCTTACGGCAGAACAGGGTGGATAAAAACATGCCGCTCTAATGCCTCAAGTGAGAAAAGTTGCTGGGTTTCCAACTTTATGTGGTGGAGTGAGTAATACCCAGACTTGTTTTTGTAAGACTATGAAAACAGTCATGAAGTGTTGCCTTGCGTTGCTTGCGATCTCAGTGAACCTGTGACAAGCAGGATGATGTATTCAAACAGCTTACATAAATGACTGATAAAGTAAAAGAGGATTAAATGCACTTTTTCTCCAAGTGTTTGGAGAAAATAGGAGATTTGCACGGTAGAATTCACACTCAAAACTAGTAATTATAGCCCACTTTTTTGAGACAGCTTTTGTTTTTTGCCTCATTTAGTTTTTCTACATCATTAGACCAGTCTTTGTCAATGCATTCTTTCTTAAAGTGACAGCAGCCTAATATTCCTGCTGCCGTCTGTCATTAATGTTAATCAAACAACAAAAGACAGAGAAAATCATTCATTGCTCTTTAGTAAATTTATTAGAATTAATCTATATTTAATTAACAGTGAAGACTATGCTGTTTCGAAAACATTTGTGCTGCTTAATATTGTTTGTGGATTCTTTGATGAATTAAAAATTCATAAGAACAGTATTTATTTGAAATCTTTTGTAACATTATAAATGTCTTTACTGTCACTTTTAAACAATTTACTGCATAATTGTTGAATAAACTTGTGTGGTGTTCCCAGTCTGCAGTGGTCAGTATCTATCAAAAGTGCTCCAAGGAAGGAACAGTGGACCGGCGACAGGGTCATGGGCGGCCAAGACTCATTGATGGATGTGGGGAGCGAAGGCTGGCCTGTGTGGTCCGATCCAACAGACGAGCTACTGTAGCTCAAATTGCTCAAGAAGTTAATGCTGGATCTGATAGAAAGGTGTCAGAATACACAGTGCATCACAGTTTGTTGCGTATGGGGCTGCATAGCTGCAGACCAGTCAGGGTGACCATGCTGACCCCTGTCTACCGCTGAAAGCACCAACAGTGGGCACGTGAGCATCAGAACTGGACCACGGAGCAATGGAAGAAGGTGGCCTGGTCTGATGAATCACGTTTTCTTTTTCATCACGTGAATGGCCGTGTGCGTCGCTTACCAGGGGAACACACGGCACCAGGATGGACTATGGGAAGAAGGCAAGCCAATGTTCTGCTGGGAAACCTTGGGTCCTGTCATCCATGTGGATGTTACTTTGAGACGTACCACCTACCTAAGCATTGTTGCAGACCATGTACACCCTATCATGGAAACGGTATTCCCTGCTGGCTCTGGCCTCTTTCAGCAGGATAATGCGCCCTGCCACAAAGGAAAAATGGTTCAGGGATGGTTTGAGGAGCACAACGACGAGTTTGAGGTGTTGACTTGGCCTTCAAATTCCCCAGATCTCAATCCAGTCGAGCATCTGCAGGATTTGCTGAACAAACAAGTCTGATCCATGGAGGCTCCACCTCACAACTTACAGGACTTAAAGGATCTGCTGCTAACATCTTGGTGCCAGATACCACAGCACACCTTCAGGGGTCTAGAAGGAGTTCATGCCACGACGGGTCAGGGCTGTTTTGGCAGCAAAAGTGGGACCAACACAATATTAGGAAGGTGGTCATAATGTTATGCCTGATCGGTGTATTTTTTTAATCTTACTGACCCCAAAACTTTTAAATGGTACACTCTAAAAAAAATGCTGGGTTAAAAACAACCCAAGTTAGGTTGAAAATGGACAAACCCAATGATTGGGTTGTTTTAACATAGCGGTTGGGTTAAATGTTTGCTGGGTAGTTTTATTTAACTCAACTATTGTTTAAAAATGACTGTATTGCTTGCTTAAAATGAACCCAAAATATGTTGGAAATGAACATTTATTAATATGTTTAATGAATAATAATTAAACAATAAACATTTATTGAATTGCTTATTAATAAATGTTCACCTTTTAATTATTATTGTTGCCTCTAGTAATTATGTGTCTGATTTTTAATTTCCAATCTATTTTGGGTTCATTTTAAGCCAGCCATATAGTAATTTTTAAACAATAGTTGGGTTAAATAAAACTGCCCAGCACATTAGGCAAAATTTAACCCAGCTGCTGGGTTTAAACAGTTGTCCATTTTTAACACAACTTGGGTTGTTTTTAACCCAGCATTTTTTTAGAGTCTAGTATATGATGGCAGAAAACTCTATATAAATATATTGCACAAATGGGACGTAAAAAGTCACAACTGGAAGATATGTATTCTGAGGGTGAGGAAATAAATGATGATTCATTTTAAGGCAACTCTCTCTTTGAAATTCTTCATTCACTCTAAAAAATGCTGGGTTGTTTCAACCAAAATTTGGGTGACATATGGACAAACCCAGCTATTGGGTTAAATTTTAAAATTAAATTTTTAACCCAAGGGTTGGGTTTGTCCATATTTAACCCAAATTTGTGTTGAAACAACCCAGCATTTTTTAGAGTGTTCAAATTTAATGGTTCCATAAAGAATGGAAGGTCCATGAAACCTTTTCATTGCACAAAAGGTTCTTTCTATTAGAATGGCAAGAACTCTGACTAATAACGATGACATCACTGCAAAAAAAAGAGTGTAGGTGTTTTATCCTCCAGTCTGACCCATTGAACTTTACATCTGAAATGTTTGGTCTTTAAATGGCAGGTCCACTTGATCTTCTACAATCAAAACAACAATGCATACACATAGACTAGTCCAAAAAAATCTTATTTTTCGAAGTGTCTTCGATCCACTTTTTCATGTACCTGCAAGCAAAAGTCACACATATTTAACAATAAATAGTTCCATCTATTTCCTCCACTGTCTGACAAAAAAGGCCTGTTGAAAGAAAATTGCTCTCATCTCAGGAAAGAAGATGGAATGCAGCATACTTTTGAATAGAAGGGTTTACTAGTCTTGGCAAACTCTAATGCCTGTAAACAAAACATCTATGTCACAGCTGGGCAGGGTTGACACTAGAAGAAAACTCCAAACAGTTGAGCGATCGAAGCATAAACCTTTTGTAGAAAGATACTCTTAAAGCATTTATGATTACATGTGTAGTTGCAGTTTATCATGCACAACATGTTTTGCAGTCAGTTGTAGATGAACTGAACTGACAGGACTTCTTTGTGCGCTTGGACAATGCAGTCTAAAGCTGAGCATGAAATAACATTCAACCGTTCTTGGACTTGATTCAGATTAATATCTCTCTATTCAAATACCTGATTTGTTAAATAATACAGGAGGATCATAGTCTTTCCTGTCATGTGAACACAATAACCCAGTGATTTGCACATTCATTATCTTACAGAAACAGGCAGCAAGGGAATCTTCAGATTAGCATTGCAGAGTCAGACTGACATATGAGTGAGCTCAAACTCGTAGCTGTCCTGATCCCGCTCCTGCTGCCGCTGTGATCTCGGTGTGAATTGTTATGCAGGCCGCGAGCAGCTGTTCTCATTCTAATGATGTATTTAATGCATCCATGACAGGTCCAAACGCAATAAACATTAGTAGCAACTGCGCTGTTCATTGGCCAGCGTTTCAATGAGATCATTGAAAGTTGTCTAATCTCGATGTAACCAATATTGTATTAAGTTCTTAAAGGAATACAGGAAAATTCACATTCACCTTCAAAGTAATTGATTCGCAATTTAAAATCATTTACTCATTTTTATCTCATTCCAAACATGTGATTTCTTCAAACGAACAGAAAAGGAGAAGTTTAGCACAATGTTCATGCTACTCTTTTCCATACAATTAAAGTTAAAGGAATAGTTCACCCAAAAAGGAAAATTCTGTCATTTATTACTCACCCTCATGTCATTGTACACCCGTAAGACCTTTGTTCATCTTCAGAACACAAATTAAGATATTTTTGATAAAATCCGATGGCTCAGTGAGGCCTCCATTGACAGCAAGATAATTAACACTTTTTCAGATGCCCAGAAAAATACTAAAGACGTATTTAAAACAGTTCTTGTGACTACAGTGGTTCAACCTTAATGTTATGAAGCGATGAGAATACTTTTTGTGTGCCAAAAAACAAAATAGCAACTTTATTCAACAATATCTAGTGATGGGCGATTTCAAAACACTGCTTCATGAAGCTTTACGAATCTTTTGTTTCAAATCAGTGGTTCGGAGCAGGTATCAAATTGCTAAAGTCACGCGAACCATTGACATTTCGAAACACTTATGACGTAACAAAGCCTCGTTTACTGAAATCACATGACTTTGGCAGTTTGATACGCGCTCCGAACCACTGATTCGAAACAAAAGATTCGTAAAGCTTCAAAGCTAAAGCAGTGTTTTGAAATCGCCCATTACTAGATATTGTTGAATAAAGTCATTATTTAGGTTTTTTTGGCGCACAAAAAGTATTCTCGTTGCTTCATAACATTAAGGTTGAACCACTGTAGTCACATGAACTGTTTTAAATACGTCTTTAGTATCTTTCTGGGCATCTAAAAAAGTGTTAATTATCTTGCTGTCAATGGAGGCCTCACTGAGCCATCGGATTTTATCAAAAATATCTTATTTTGTTTTACGAAGATGAACAAAGGTCTTACGGGGGTGGAATGACATGAGGGTGAGTAATTAATGACAGAAATTTCATTTTTGGGTGAACTAACACTTTTATGGTCTGTCAAGCTGAAAAACATCACCATAAATATCTTTTTTTTTTTTTTTTGGTGGTCATCTGGGTCTGACGTTAAACAAAGACAGATTTTCATTTTTGAGTGAGCTGTTCCTTTAATAAGAAGGAAAAATAAATGATTTGATATTTCACAGACAAATGTGTTTCATTGTACCTCTGTGGCATTGCTCCATGTTTGTTTTATGGCAGCTTTCATCAGGTGTTTTCAGGAAGCAAACCAATAATGGAGCATCTGTCAATGCGCTGTAAAACCGTTAATCTGTTTCATTCATCCTCCTTATTGTGCTTTACATAATCAATGCTATCATGTATAGTTTTCAAAACCATATGACTGAAAATACTCACTTTGAGAGAAAGTCACTGAAAGAGCTTTAGTCTTAAACAACTGATCAGTAAAATTTGCATTGGCTCTTGCCATCAGAGAACATTCTGCCCTCAGCCTAACATGAAATATAGGCAAATTTCCAGTTGTAATGCTTTGATGACAAGTTTTGTTCTGTGTATATTTACTATAAATAAAACAGTACTTGCCAAATTCCTTATCAAAACTGTATGATTGTTTTGACACTATTGGAATATAATTAATAGCCCTGGAGGAAAGAGATCATCATTGTGCAGCCTGTGCTCAAATGATCAAAGTCAGACCTTTCCCATAAAAACTCCCTATATAGTAGGACTGCATGGTAATGGATAAACTGATAATTCCAGAGAAAGATTACATTTCAAAAATTGTTTTGTTTTTTTTACATTATGAAAATGCAAAAGGTCTGCACTCTAAAAGCAGGAGATAAAAATATAAACGTTTCGCTATTTGCCTTTTTCAGTGACATAGGCTGCAAAAATCAAAAAACAGTCCTGGAGGGACTGATTTATTCTAAAATAATAACTAAAGGCAGTGATAATTTAAACAATATATTTTATTTGAGAACTGTTCTTTTTATAGTCACCTCATTTTCGGATCATCAGTCATCATGCTCGATAAACACTGGATTATTTTCTCATCCATTTTTTTGAGGAGGTACTGCCTCTCAACATCCCTGATGTTTGTCTTCACATTAGATACTTTAAGAGAAGCAATATGTTGGAAATGAGACAAATCACAGATCCAGATTGCTCCACAAATGCTCATTGGAACAAACAGTCTGAAAAGAAAGATCATGTGTAGTTCTATAGCTATGTAGTTTTTAAGAAGCTTCTCTCAGAAGCTAAAACTGCAAAAATCCTACTATTAATTCAAATAATGTTACATTTATGATTTGTATTGTAGCACAGAGTTTGCATAAGTGCATTTATTCAGCAACTACAATCGCAAACAATATTATCAATATATTGAGAATCAAATTACACTTCGTCACAGAGAAGGTTTAGTAGCAGCAAACGGCACGCTTTTGTCAAGGAACACAATGCTGGCTGAATGATACGTTCATTCAAGCAGAATTTCACATGGACATCACTAAACTCAAACGTACTGTACTTGTTTGTTGGTGTCAGATCATCAGCGCTTTTTTTCTGCCCTGAGAGCACATTAATTATTAATCAAGAGAAGCAGAAATGGTTAGCATGATTAAAATATGATTAATTACACAGTTTACTTGAAGGGATACTTGACCACTGGCAAAATGGACTTTCAATTAAATTTGAGTGTCTAAACAGTAGAAAGGCGAAAAAATTTAATTCTGTGCTGCCTGACTAGAGAAAACAGTGGAAAAAAAGGGCTGTTTTCTTTCCTTTTGCCAAATAGGTAGGAAAACGTTAACACCCATAATGCATCCAAGTCTGCTATGGATATGCTTATGAGGCAAATAATGCCTTGCTTTAGTAGGAAATACTTCTTAGCAAACTTTTAGTTATAATGGTGTTGACTTGTATTGTTCACGGGTGCAAGAATTCAAAGAGTAAATGTTTAGTTGTGAGTGAGTTACTTTCGGTTTCTAGTCTAGCGGTTTGTAGGCAGTGGCTAAGGCTGCAAAAATTATAAATGTTTTAGGTCAAACGGAGAGGAAAATTGAAAGAATCTGCCATTTCATCGGTTCCACCTGAATCAAAACATCGTCGCGTATACAGGTAAGAATGCTGGTGCCATAGTGCTCCATTTTTACCATAATGTTGTTTAAAGAGTAGACTTACAGTGATAAACCTACTCTTACAATAACTGTTGTGTTAATAACCATCTGTCGATCCAACTGTCCGTGGGTGGGGATACAAAAATGCAGAGGTACAATCTGTTCTTTTCATGATTTCAAAAGGTTTTGCATTGCTTTGTGTCATATACGGCAGACTTTTGCTGAGAAATGAACATGAATTTCTTGGTCCTGGTAACACGGAGAACTAGTAAACATTGTTCATTTACATACCAACATTGTAGCAATACCAAACAGGTTGAAAATCGATAAAGTTACACTTTAAAAGAACAGTTCAACCCTCAAAAAAGAAAATTCTTGAGTGAATAATATCATACACAGTTATCATATGACTTCCAAAGATATAACGCATGAGTTGGAATATTGCATAAAATATTTGCGAATAAAACACAGTTTCCTACTAATGTGTTTAACAAAATCTTCACTTCCTGGCGCAAAATATTTAATAAAAATGGAAGTTGCTGCAATCGGCTTTTTTTATACATCATAAATGACTTTTGTCTGAGCATGCAGATAAAATTCAATAAACACTGTCATGTTATCTTGCGTTTGGTGGTTTTTGGGGATGCAATCATGTGAGACACTTCTGGAAGGGAATTATACCCAAACATTTTGATAACAAACTTTGGCTCAGGCATTTCAGAACGACCAAACCAATATTTGAGATGCAATGAAATTGTTCCACTGGTTAGTCCAGTTATACAGTCACATCCTCTGTCACGCATTGAAGGATTTCTGTTGTAGTTTATGCACATCTTCTTATAGAATAAAGAAATGATCCGCCTAAAATAAGCAAATACCGTTTTATTTCTTGTCTTTAGAATTTTGATGCACATCTTAGCGTTTGAGGTTTTTATTGCAAAATCCCAAAATTCACATAAAAACAGGTGGATGGAAACCGCTATACAGACATTACCTTGTCCGTTTTAGAGCCTTTTTGATCACTGTTAATTGTTTCTGTATGGAAAAGAGGTGCATAAAGATTCTTCAAAGAAAACTAACCGATATCAACCAATTTGAAATAATCACTTTGCCATCAGTCATCAGCACTGTGTCGATGTAAACATCCCTGAAGAGTCTCTTGACATGTCTGAAAGCTGAAAGCCATGTGTTCAGTGACTGCAGGATACTGTTTACAAGGTGCAGGCAGTTGTGTATTTCAGTCATTCATCAGCTCCTTACTTTGGCAGACAAACGACTAGGTCTGTCTGACAGCCAGTAAATGTGAAAAGTGGTTTATAGTATTTCCTCTCCACATTAGCCATGTTTGCTATTACTCAGAACACTGCAGGTGAGTCTGTAGCTTATTCCTGGACTTTTGTTTGCTAGGTCTATACATATATATATACATATATATATACACAAAAATAAAGTCAATAGTTTGCATGACTCTTTTGAATTTTAATTCAATTAGGCTACTTCATTATTTTAACAACTTAAAAAGTCAAGTAGCCACGAAAAAAGAGTTATATTGTTCTCTTTGGTCTTGAATTGTTTTATTTTCTGCTTCATCTATTAGAAATGTTTGTCTTTGAGAGCAAAGTAATTATCTTTTGATAACATCTGATGGACCCTCATCACATGGATGCTCAAGAGACAAAAATAATTTTTGAAGTACTATGAAAAGACCTCAAGACTTGGTGCATGAAAGGGTAAAATGGACTAACCGATCATTTTGAGTACAGGAACACACTCGTGACAACACAAGACAACAGCAATGCAAATCAAACTGGGAAACAATAAAACAATGCAACCATATGTTACCCTGGACCACAAAACCAGTCATAAGGGTCATTTTTTTTTAAATTAAGATTTATACATCATCTGAATAGCTGAATAAATAAGCTTTCCATTGATATATGGTTTGTTAGGATATGACATTATTTGAGATACAACTATTTGAAAATCTGGAATCTGAGGGTGCTAAAAAAATCAAAATATTGAGAAAATTGCTTTTAGAGTTGTCCAAATGAAGTCCTTAGCAATGCATATCCACTCACAAAAATAAATTTTTTATATATTTATGGTAGGAAATTCACAAAATATCTTCATGGAACATGATCTTTACTTAATATCCTAATGATTTTTGGCATGTATTACAATGTATTGTTGGCTATTGCTACAAATATGACTATGACTGGTTTTCTGGTCCAGGGTCACATATTAATTTAAGCCCCATTGGTTGCTGGAAAGAGGGCAAATGAGACTGAGACTTGTATATCTTAATAGGAAATCTAAAAGATTTTAATTTCAAAATAGCAAGTAAAATTATTTTTGTCTGCTCTATCTATCTTTTCTATCTTTTTCATTTTATTAAAAAAATGCTTGTTGTTACAGTTGTTCTTTGGTAAATCAATCGCATTTCGGCGCAGGGTTTGCAAACAGACTTTTACGATATGGATTCAACAGTAATGCAACAACATGTAAGTAAATGTGTTCATTCTAATGCCTGATCAGATATGAAATGATTCATGTACAGTCAGATGTTCTTTGTGTATGTGTCAGTAAATCAAACCAGTGACTAAAGTAGGTGAAGTTCTTCTCTTAGGAAAATGAAAATAATCTATTATTTAAATGGTGATTAAATTATATATAGAAAGCGACCACAGAACGCTCCCTTTACCATCGCTGGAGCTGTCAATCAAACAGCATGAGTTTATCAGTGACTGAGTTCTGGACACTCACCAAGTTACATCGAGTTTGCACTGTTAGTTATGATGAAAGCATTCGTTAGTGTGCAGAAATTGAGCTGCAATGACAAGATCACTGCTTTCATGCGCTCAACAACATGCTTGTGATCGGCTACAATGTTCATCACTGCAACCTTTCATGCCACGATCTAAATATAGTGCCATAGATCTAAATGTAATGCAACACTTTTCACGATTAGTTAACCTTAGAGAGCTGTAATAGTAAAAATGTGCTAAAAGTTTTCGAGAGAGTAATACTTAGCTATTTCATATGCAAAGATGTTAGCCAATCACAGCAGTGGGCGTTTACACTGAAGTCTCACAGCAGACACGCCCCTTAAAACAGCGTTCAAATAAGATGGCTAAAATCAGGGTAGGAAAAATGCCTTTTATTTCTAAATTATGACAATTTTTGATGTTAAAAGCATACTGACATTATAAGTGCACCTCCGGAAACATTATAAAACAATGCAGTTCATGACCCCTTTAAAGTTTAGAGAGTTTTAGAAGAGAAGCTACTGTGAAGTCAAGAACATGCACTGTTTCACTCTTTCACGTAGCCCTCTGACGGTTAATGCAAATCCAAGGCAAATGAAGACTCAAAGAAGGTCACAATGAGGAAGGTCAGTGCATTATCTGAGAGGAAAGAAAGAGAGGATGCTTAAAACAGAGATGTCACTCAAGCCATGTGTGTATGTCAAACACAGACGAGACTGCTTATTTTGCTGACTGATAGTGAACACTTCACTTGGAGGCTGTGCCAAGAAATTCTTCATATATTTTAGTGTGTGCATTCAGGGATTAAGGGCTTTGGTTTCCTTCCTTGCATTTTTGTAAGTGATGATTGATCCGTTATCAAGATATGGTTTGAAATAATGTCAATGCGCAAGATCTTGAAGGACAGGATGTTACTAAACACTGATCCAAACATGGTTGTAATCCACTCTTAAAACTGTCCATATAAGCAGCATTGTGAAATAGAGATGCATGTGGCTTTCGTTAATGCCCTTAGGGTTGCACATTTTTCACTTCATCCTCAAAGTGCACTTCGGCAAGTCCACCTGCTGCCAGTGGCCCGGTGCCCACCGTCTGTTGAGTCTTATTTGTGGGCCATGCCTGCTCCATGTGCTCATCCTCTCTCGCTCCATGGCAGGTCTTGGCACCAAGTGTGGGGTCTGTTTACATCATCACTGGTGGGTATCTGGACGTACCTCAATGTACAGTTCTGAAGCCATTTTGGGTCTTTATCATAAGGTGACTGTGGAGAACTTTTAATTGGGAAACTGCTAAAGAAATACCGATCACCTTGTGTCTCAACATGATACGCATTACACTAGTGTGAATGGAGATCTCTGTTTACATAACAGTCAAACAAAGACTACATGCTTCAGGCTGTTAGCAGTGGCATTAGCAATAATAATAGATAATTGCCTTTGGTATCTGTTTAAAACGGTTTTGTGTTTTGCTTTCGTTAGTTAATCAGGCACTAATTTTCTTAAGCCTGTTTCGATATTTTGTCCACAGTCTTCAAAAGCTTTGAAGTTACTTCATCTACCACAAAGCAGAGTCAGTACAGAGCAATATGAAACCTATGAGGTGTGTATTTACTTTGAACAGGACTGTTTTAACTTTTGTGTAAAACTTAGAGCTCTACCTCACCCAAAGCTTAAAATAAACAGAAAGAGACAGACAGAGAGAAAGAGGGTAAAAACGCCTGCAATCTGTGTGCCCAGCTGATGGTTGATGGGTGTTGGGCTGAGTTTAGGGAGAGGGGGAGGGTTTTAGAGGGAGGGACAGTGTCATCAGGATTGGGGAGGAGAAGATCAACCTGATTCCTCAGGGAATAAGGTGTCTCAACAGCCTTGCAACTCTCTACTCTCGTGAACATGGTAAATTTGCTGGAACCGTCAACCTTAGCTTTTCTGGCTTAGTGTTCATTATGGATGAAAGGCGATTCGTTTTATTTCCGCACTGGAATACTGTCATACCAAAGGTGTGAGGACTTTGGGAAAAGTTTTATGTATAGCGGCAGTCAAGGACCTCAGGTGAGTTTCGGAGATGTCAGGCATGCGGTGTCAGTTTGCTAAACTTCTTTGCTGTGAGTGGATTTTAGCACATGTGAATATCCAAAAGTGTGTTAATGGTGCTTTGTGGGATTTTATACATGTTATTTTTCTGTGGTAAGCATTTCTTTGGGCTACAGTCAAGCTGTTAGAAGTGTTGCAATATTTTTTTTTTCTTTTCCATTTTCTAAATGCAGGTAAAAGTACATTTGAAGTGGATCAAAACCTTAAATCAAAGTTGTCCTAAAACCTTCTTCTTTGGATAACTTTGATGAACTTTTATGATCCACTTCAAATGTTGACTACTATATTTTTAAATAAATCATCAAATAATTCCTGGTATCAAAGATGGTGCTACTAATTACTAATGTGCAAGTGCACTTCCCAGGTCGCTGTATGTTCATGAAGATAATTGTCAGTTTTTTTATTAAGACAAATCAATATTCTAATATAATATTAATAATATAAATTATTATTATTAATTCAAATCTTTGTCATTTACAACAGCAGCTAACCTGAACACTTTTTGGCTGGGGCCTAATGTAATCTCAGTCAAAATTAAATACTATTTCTTCTTAAATAAAGCAGTTTCCCATCTCATCCATCAAGGGCTTTTAACATGGTGTGGCGTTAGAGATTATATATTAAACATTGAGTTGATTACATTTTGTGGTATCACACATGAAAGAGTTCATCTTAAAGGGTTAGTTCACCCAAAAATGAAAATTCTGTCATTAATTACTCACCCTAATGTCAAACCTGTAAGACTTTTGTTCGTCTTCGAAACACAAATGAAGAGCTTTTTGATTAAATCTGAGAGTTTTCTGTCCCTCCATAGACAGCTATGCAACTACCACTTTGACGCTTCAAAAAGTTCATAAAGAGATTGTAAAACTAATTCATATGAATTGAGCGGTTTAGTCCAAATTTTCTGAAGAGACTCAATCGCTTTACACGATGAACAGATTGAATTTAGGCTTATATTCACATATAAACATTGATCAACTCACACATCAGTTGTGATAAAAGGAAGCTTAAGCATGTTTGCTTGACATCCGAGAACCAGTGAGGTTCATTCTCGTGTTACGCAACACATTTGAGCTTCCGTAAGAACCAATGAGGTTCATTCTTGTGTTACACAGCAAGTTTTAGCTTCCACAAGAGGTTTGTTCTTGCACGTCAAGCAAGTTCGGTTGAGCTTCTGTTTATGTTCGCTGATCAATGTTTATATGTGAATAAAAGCCTAAATTAAATCTGTTCATCATATAAAGCTTGGACTAAACCACTCAATACTTATGGATTAGTTTTACGATCTCTTTATGAACTTTTTGAAGCGTCAAAGTGGTAGTTGCAGAGGCTGTCAGTAGAGGGACAGAAATCTCTCAGATTTCTTTAAAAAGATCTTCATTCATGTTCCGAAGCTGAATGAAGGTCTTACGGGTGTGGAACGACATGAGGATGAGTAAATAATGACAGAATTTTCATTTTGGGTGAACTAACCCTTTAAGTGTCCAGGGCCAAGTAAACTGGGATTAAGCCAGTTGTCTAAACTATCCATTCTCTGAAGCCCCCCTAGTAATTTAGATAATTGCCTCCCTGTAGCACTAGGTGTGGACACGAGGTAATTATGAGGTCCTCATGTCCATTTCCATAGACAGATAGGGGACGTACTGAGACTGAAAAATCAAACTTTTTCAGAAATTGTGCATGATCTTTGAATTTAATCTTTAATCTCATATACAGTAGAAAAATATATGCACTGAATGCTTCACTTGAAACAAAATAACTGCATTGTCTTATTCTTATTAGCAGACAGTTCAAAAATATTTTGCCTGGACGTTATATTCAACGTCATTCGTAATGCTTCAGCACAGTTGAAAGAGCTGCTCAGTTGAAAATGACGCATCCATGGGCATGTTGATGCATGGCTCTGGCCACAACTTTTGCAAACAATAAATTAACAGCAAGATCTAGCGTAATCCTATAGTAACCCATGCACCACAAAGCATTTAACACTTGCAGGGGAAAGTAATAATAAGTCCTGTAGAGTTTGTTAAAAAAGGAATGATAAATTACAGTACGCACAATAGATGAAGAATGCAGTTTTTTGGCTTACTACGTAAAGATACATGTTTTAAACATATGCTACTGTTTGCTTTGATGAGCAGCCTTATTAGTGTCTACACTTAAATTTGATTTATTTATTGCACATGCTACTGTTCAGAGTATCCTTAAATGTCATTACATCTAACTAAACTGGCAAAGTGAGAACTGATAGTGAAATATGATCCGAGTGTGTGCTGCCTGACTGAGCGTGTGGCGGCAGGTTGCTGTGAGAGTGTGTGCTGGAGGGCAGAACGCATCCTACTGCTAACAGAATCGCCCTGGGGGATTTCACAACTTTTACCTGTTTGATTTCAGGAGATTTCAAAAGAATTAAAAAGTATTGTTTCATAAACTTACCCACGCAGAAACACAAGGTTTCCTTATCAGTTTTAGGTTTAACCAGTGTAGCACAGATTAGTGGTGCCTGTATCTAAAAAGTGCATTCCACGAAATATTGCTCCATATCCTCCCACCCTCATGTACAGATTTATGGCAGTTAGAACTGTTATCATACATTTACATAAATATACAGCAGACTGACAGGGAATAATACTTTAAATATTTTTTTAATTTGCTAGCTCTGCTTGCCTTAAACCTCTTGCATTCCTCTGTCCTCGTACAAGGACATTATATTTTAGTGAATTTCTCTGACACCATACATGTCACAGTTTTAAGTCTGGATGTAAAGAGCACATTCAGGGCTTTTCAGAGATACCAAATGTTTGGAGGTTTCACCAGGACAACAACTTCTCCTTTATCTTTAAAAATGACTGAATGATCAAATTTAGCACTCTTATGGAAATTGTTTGTTATAAATAAACATCTCAGGAAAATGTTATGGGGTTTCTAATCAGAAAATGACTTTCTGTTACAAAACAGGGCATTGATTTCGTATATATGTCCTCAGTAGAGGACACCAGGACTTAATCATGTTTATCAGGCATTTTAGGAGACACAACAAGTGAATAGGGAAAGTAATTATATATCAATATTCCTATGAAATATTATTATGAAAATGTTGTCAGCTATTACTCCCATTATTACACTTCTTTTTTCATTACATGCTGCTTCAAGAACACATTCATATGCAAATTACAGTGTATAGATACATTGCATTGAATGGGAAAAAACATATATGGCCATTTTACTCACATATTGCAAAATGGTAATAAAATGGTATATCAATTCATTACATTTTATCTTTAATAATATATTTGAGAATCATCTTTAAACAAAGCATGTTTAAAAAACCTAAAAATTGTTTGGTGAATGAAAAAAAATCCCATTGTTTTTGCTTATACATGTAATTTCATGTCATTTTATTTTTTAAACAACTGTTGTCTACTTATGAGGACATAGCATAACATATGAATAAAATATAATTTAAAAAAAAAACATTATTCTATTTGTTTCTTGTGTAATGTAATGACATAAAAAAATACTAAATTCAAACATTTTTTCCAGGTCTTAGGAGGTTAAAAAAAACTTTTTGAACTTTACAGTTTCCTTTTTTTTTATTTGTTGCCACACGCTGGTGTAGTTGTAGTGGAATCAGGGGCATAACAACATTTTTGTGGGTCAATGCAACAATATTTGGCCCCTCTGAAAGTATGGTTCAGTCAGTGTAATTATTTTAACTAAATGAAAACATTTTTATTTGAAATAAAGGTGATATCTAATTTAACTGTAAAAAACGAAAAAATGAACTAAAATACTAAAAACTGAAGTTGTAATGACTCCAAAACTAAACTAAAATAAAATAAACATTGATTTTAGTTTTTAATAAAGAATATATTGCTATTTGAAACTGGGCTGGGTGGGATGATAAATGTCTTCTTGAACGAGAGGATAAGGAGGGAGAGATCAGTGTCAGATGCCCCCAAATATATGAGATTTTGGTACCTGCGTTCCAGTGCACTTCATAGGTTAAAAGTCCCATTTTCATATGAAAATTATTATAGTTTACTTGTAGTTAAAAAAGACTGGCTACCCTCGTTTAAAGAATTCTAGTGCTCTTCTCACGGTTAAACAACGTAACGTAGCTTGACCAGACATGCCAAAACAGGAGAAAAAAAAATACCTGACTATGGTTTTTTACTAGGTGAAACAGACAATGAGATGAGTGAGTGTGTGTATGTGTGTGTGTTTTGTCCTTTCAGGTTTCAGTATGTGTTTATATAACGGTCATTGCAATAATACTTTGCCATATCAGCTCATTGTAAGACCATGCGCACAGCGTGGTCTACTTGTCAGAAAAATAATGATTTTTTCCTTCTCTTCAGGTCTGCGGGTCCATGTTGAGACGGTGAGAATGGCTTTCACAGACACAGCCATAATTCTCACTGTCATAGCAGTCCTAGGAATGTTAACCAGATGTCAAGGGAGCCTGGTTAAAGACAACTCTCTACTGAGGTTCACCCATCATTTGTATAATGCGAGCATTTATGAGAACTCTGCCCCCAGGACCTATGTGGAGAGCCCAGTCCGAATGGGCATCTTACTATCTGATCCCTTCTGGGACATCAAGTACAAGGTTGTCTCTGGTGATGATGATGGCCTTTTCAAAGCCGAGGAGGAAAGCGTAGGAGATTTCTGCTTTCTGAGAATCAAAACCAGAAGCAGTAATTCAGCTGTGCTGAACAGAGAGGTACGAGACATTTACACTCTCACCGTTGAGGCTATAGAAAGTACCTACGAGAACCGAGCTAGAACAAAGGTATTGATCCAGGTGCTTGACACAAATGACCTGAAACCGCTCTTTTACCCTGCCTCTTATAATGTGCTAATCAAAGAGGACACACCGATCAAGTCGAGCCTGGTGAGGGTGAGCGCAACGGATGCGGATATTGGCAGCAATGCAGACTTTTATTACTCATTCACCACTAGATCACACCCATTTGCTGTTGATCCTTTCACGGGGACCGTTATGCTTGTCAAGAGACTAGACGCCAGTCAGAGAGACAGGTATGACCTAACAGTGCTGGCAGAGGACAGGACAAAGAAAATTTCTGGTGTGCAGAAGTTTGGAAATGTAGCAACGGTTGTTGTGAACATACAAAAGGTGGCAGAAAACTTTACCCTCATTGCACCCACTAGTGCACAAATGGATGATGACAAAATAAGCGTGAATATCAAGATGGAACCCAAGGAGAAAGAAAAAGTGGCGTCTTTAAGTATAGTTGAAGGCGATCCACAAAAGTGCTTTCAGATTATTCCATCAACTTTGCATGAGGGTGGCTTTCAGCTTGTCTCAACAAAATGGATTGACTGGTCACAAAACCCACTTGGACTAAACATTTCCCTTCAGGCCAAAGACAGAAGTGTCCCTCCTCTGCAAACACCAGAACAAACAGTGCATATCCCTCCTCCTCCGCAGCAAGTTAAACCCTTGACATTTGAACAAGAACTCTATTATGTCACCCTCAGTGAATTTTCTCCACCGAAAAGTCACGTGGTTAGAGTATCTGTAGGTTTGAGTTTCAAAAACACAACCTTCAGCATCAAAGAAAACCCTGATAGCAATAAATTCAAAATCAGTGCCAAAACTGGTGTAATTGTGACTTCACAGTCCCTTGATTTTGAAAAGCACTCTCATTATGAGTTTGATGTTACAGTGAATGGTGGAGAAGCGGTTACTCGTGTCGTTGTGGATATAATTGATGAAAATGATAATGCCCCTAGGTTCACATTGCCTTCATACCAGGCTTCTCTGCCTGAAAATGCCCCAATCGGAACAAGCATCTTAGCTGTCTCTGCTATTGATGTGGATAAAGATAACAATGGTTTTGTAACCTACGCTATAGCAAACACAGGTCCCGTTCCTTTCAGTATCGACCCACTGACCGGTGTGATTTCGACCTCTCAGGAGTTCGATTATGAGCTCATGAAGAGATGGTACCACCTGAGAATATGGGCCTCTGATAGCGGCAGCCCTTTTAACAGAGTGAGCGAATGCTCTGCAACAATCACCATGACCAACATCAACGACAACACTCCGGTGTTTGAGCGGGTGGCATGCAATGCCTCCATACCCCGAGACTTTGCTGTGGGGAAGAGTATTACAGAGATGTCAGCACTCGATCTGGATGAGTTGCAGCAGATCAAATACAGGATAGAATCTGGGAATGATGATGGTCTGTTTGCAATTGACCCTGTTTCTGGCACCATTAAACTTATTAGAGCCATTACCTCAAATTATGATGACACATACTTACTTAAAATAACAGCAACAGATGGCAAATATAGTACCGATCCCAATACCGTGACTGTACGTATCACAGGCAAGGGCGAAGCTGCCACCACATATTGCGAGGAGACCGGAATTACTAGGCAGATGACAGAGAAGCTTATTGAGTCGTTTAAGCCGTCTCTCACGGTCAAAGAAGAAGAGTCTATCTCAGATGTTCATATAATTAACCAGCACTCTCCAAAGTTTATCACGGGCACACCGAGCTCGATCGACATCAGGGAAGACTTTGCTCTCAATAGATCTGTGCTGCAGTTTAATGCCACTGATAATGACTCTGGCTTTAACGGAAAGCTTGTCTATGCAATTTCCAGTGGAAATGAGGATGGATGTTTTGCTATTGACATGTACACAGGGGACCTGAAGGTTATCTGTGCTTTGGACAGAGAGCAAAAAGAGTTCTACATTCTCAACATAACTGTGTACGACCTGGGATTTCCACAAATCTCTACGTGGAAGTTTCTTGCTGTTAGTATTCTTGATGCAAATGATAATCCTCCATTATTTTCTCAGCCAAGATATGTGGTGAACATCCCAGAAAACACAGAGGTTGACAAAAGCATCTTCAAAGTCAGTGCAGTCGATTTTGACTTGGATGACAATGGAGCGTTTAAATATTCATTGTTAACCTTCACCGATTTGTTCAAAATTGATGAAGTTACAGGAGTGGTGAAGGTAACTGGGCCTTTAGACAGAGAAACCTTTAGTAGATATGACCTGACAATTGAGGCCAGAGATCAAGCCAAACTGGACCCACAACTTTTCTCGTTTGTAGATCTGGTGGTTGTACTGGAGGACATCAATGACAATCCTCCAAAGTTTGTACCGACAATCTACAGGATCAAAGTTCCCGAGGACGTTCCTCCAGGCACAGTGCTGTTATGGGTTGAAAGCTTTGATTTAGATCTGGAGAGCGGAGGGCGCATAAGCTACAACCTAAAAAACAGTGAATCGGGGACATTTTTCCTGGATACATCCACAGGCTGCTTGACTCTGGAGCGTGAACTGGACTTTGAAAGGCAGCAGTCTTATAACCTAACGGTTCGAGCTGTAGACCATGGAAAGCCTCGGTCTTTATCGTCTTCATGTTTCATTGAGGTTGAAGTGTTAGATGTGAACGAAAACCTGAACCGGCCTCTCTTCACTCTTTTTGTGCATAACGCAGCCGTTACGGAGGATGCTACAATAGGAACTTCAGTCTTGACACTAACAGCTGTAGATAACGATCTAGGACGAGATGGAGTAGTCAGATACTACATCCATGATGGTTCAGGGCTTGGCGTCTTCACGATCGATGAAGAAACAGGTATGTTTGTGATTACAATATTTCAAGTTTGTCTCACATGCTTTACCTAGATAGGAAAATGCCTCATGGATATTACGACCTTCTTTTTTACGGTACTTGCCTTCAGCGTTTTGGGTCAACACTGCATGTTCAAACATTAACAGATCAGTCATTAGGCATACCAAACATATGTAAAGACAAAGTGATACATGGCTTTTCCTTGCAAATGTTAGGAATTTGAAAAACTATTGCCTTAAAGGATTAGTTCACTTTCAAATAAAATTTTCCTGATAATTTACTCACCCCCATGTCATCCAAGATGTTAATGTCTTTCTTTCTTCAGTCGAAAATAAATTAAGGTTTTTGATGAAAACATTCCAGGACTTCAATGGCCTCCAAACAGTTGAAGGTCAAAATTATAGTTTCAGTGCAGCTTCAAAGGGCTTTAAACGATACCTCTTATCTAGCGAAACGATCGTTTTTTTCGAAAAAAATTTAAATGCATATGCTTTATATAAACAAACGATCGCCTTCCGGGTGCTTCCGCCAAAACCGTACTTTCATATTCTTCAAACAGCTTACGCTGTATGTCCTACGCCTTCCCTATTCAACTTACGGAACGAACGCGGCGCCAGTTACATTTTTTCCGTAAGTAGAATAGGGAAGGCGTAGGACATACAGGGTTTTGGCAGAAGCAGTCGGCGATCGTTTGTTTATATAAAGCATATACATTTACATTTTTTTCCGAAAATGACCGATCGTTTCGCTAGATAAGACCCTTATTCCTCGTCTGGTATCGTTTAAAGCCCTTTGAAGCTGCACTGAAACTATAATTTTGACCTTCAACCGTTTGGAGGCCATTGAAGTCCATTATAAGGAGAATAATCCTGGAATGTTTTCATCAAAAACTTTTAATTTCTTTTCGACTGAAGAAAGAAAGACATAAACATCTTGGAAGACATGGGGGTGAGTAAATTATCAGGAAAATTTTATATGAAAGTGAACTAATCCTTTAACATCTGTTTCGTTACATGCACCTTTTTTTCTTTGAATACATAATTATTGGGTTGAGTATAGCAATTCTTGTGCACGTTTTGAAGTGATTTCAAATTAGAAAACAAATTTAAACAACGTTGTTGTGTATGTTTAAAAGAATAGTTCACTTCTGAATGAAAATTTACTCATAATTTACTCACCCCCATGTCATCCAAGATGTTTATGTCTTTCTTTCTTCAGTTGAAAAGAAATTTTGAGGAAAACATTCCAGGATTTTTCTCCATATAGTGGACTTCAGTGGGCTTTACCGGGTGGAAGGTCCAAATTGCAGTTTCAATGCAGCTTCAAAGAGCTCTACACAAATCCAGGCGAGGAATAAGCGTCTTGTCTAGTGAAAAGATCAGTCATTTTCTAAAAAAAAAGAAATAAAAATTTATATACTTTTTAACCACAAATGCTTATCTTGCACCAGCTCTGCGATGCGCCGTAGGTGAAGCTGTAAAGGGTCAGATGTGACGTAGGTGAAAGTACAGATCCAGTGTCTGCAAAGTGAGTGTGCAAAGATTAAGCCAAACGCCCTTTACAAAAAAAGGGTAAAATACCGGTATCAGACGGTTTTGAAGTTTTCCGCCCAAAATGTCACGCATATGTAAAGCATAGCGGATCACAGAGCGGTGCAAGACGAGCATTTGTGGTTAAAAAGGATATACATTTTTATTTATTTTTAGAAAAATGACTGATCGTTTTGCTAGATAAGAGCCTTATTCCTCGTCTGGGATCATGTAGAGCCCTTTGAAACTGCACTGAAACTGACATTTGGACCTTCAATTTGGTGAACCCCACTGAAGTCCACTATATGGAGAAAAATCCTGGAATGTTTTCCTCAAAAACCTTAATTTCTTTTCGACTGAAGAAAGAAAGACATAAACATCTTGGATGACATGGGGGTGAGTAAATTATCAGGAAATTTTAATTCCTTTAAGACAAGCACACATGTAATGGTAATGTTTCATTGCAGTATATTGCTGTTGCTGATTCTGGATACATTTTGCAGGTGTTATTCGGACCGCAGGCCTTATGGATCGTGAAGCTGTGCCACACTATTGGCTGACAGTTTATGCAAAAGATCTGGGCACTGTACCACTGCTATCCTGGACTGAGGTCTACATCGAAGTTTGGGATATTAATGACAATCCCCCTGAGCTGTCCCAGCCTGTCTACTTTGGCTCAGTGCAAGAGAATTTGCCAAAGGACAAATCTGTTCTAAAAGTATCTGCCACAGACATGGACAAGTCCTCTGAGGGGAAGCTTGTTTTCCAGATCCTTGATTCTCAACGCACATATTTCACCATAGACCCAAAAACAGGTAACTCTATGATTCAAATGGTCCGTCGGAAAATACTTGTTCGTCAGTTTTGATGATTCATGTCATTCAATAATGCAACCTTTGAAGGATTGATTAAACATGTCTAGGCACACGTTTTACATAAGGGTGGCATGCCTTGCGAAGGCCACAATGAATAGGACCTCTAATTACTGTGAATACTGTGTTATTTTGTATCAAGGATGACACACCTGACCCTCTGCGCAACACATCTGACCCTTTGCAGCTTAACCTAGCCTTTGAACAGTAACTATGAAAATTAGAACCGCATTAACCAGCGTTGCAAGCTTGCACTTGTCTTGACTAAATCTAGTCTTTTTGTTGTTTCATCCGCCCCACCCAGAGCTAATAGTCAAGGATTACAAAGAAGACAGGGGGTTGGGTTGTATTATATGAAGGATTTATCACACTGAAATGCCTATTTGTAGATGTTTTATACAGGTCAAAATAATGTTAGATGAGCTCTCATTTCCATTATTAAAGGGCTAACAGGTTTGGCTGGAAGCTTGAGGCAAAAACGTATTTATTATGAGCTATTACTCTTAAAAGAGACAGAGCTCCTTGAATATTGTATGTGTGTACTGTATAGTGCAGGGAGAATGCTAAATGAATATAAAAGTGTAGTATAATCAATGCTACATCTCAAGAGTCAAATCAGTTGCAGAGAGAGCAACAAATCACAGTGCGGTTTAGGCTTCTTCCCCCAGGGCTAAAGGGACTAGAGTTCTCTGGAGTTTTGTGGCACTCCATGTCAGGACAGGACAGCTTGAGATGAGTAATCACTAGAATGAACAATGACTAAGCTAACTGCCTTAACAACTTAGCACCACAAAACCGTAGAATTTATTGGACATGAACAATTTGAGTGAGTAAGTAGGTAAGACAAATAATTCTAGGGTGGGTTGGGAACAGAGTTTACATTATCAAAAGCCAAAATGCCCTCTGGGAGATTAAGACACAAGAATAGAGACAAAAAGGGTTGTTTTGTAATATCTTGAATGCTACAAGCACTAAAGACGTTTTTAAATCCATGCATTTGCCCATTGTCCCATGCTTGCACGATAGGGCAGTCTTTCCACAGGTGGGCATTAATGCCAAAACCACACTTTCAGGATCACCTGCCTAAATACAGACTGCCATAAAACCCCAGCAGGGTTTGTTTTGAGTGCTGCACAGGTTGATATATGCTGTGGGTCCTCTTCCACTGAAATGACACTCTTAAGTGTTTATTGCAGTGGTGGTAAACCACTGTCACTGGTGCATTTTGTCCGCACTTAGCCTGAAATCAGCTGTTGAGTCTTGAAGCACACTTAACCAAGCCACTATAACACTCAGTTGGAAAATGGTGTCTGAAAACCTCTTATACTAATTCATAGCACTGCTTTTTGCACTTCTCAACTGCTTTGGCTCTTAAGCCATGGCTCATTTTCTGTCAGTTTCTTGGCAACTGGGAAGTTTGGTTTTTCAGTTATGGCTAAATCCTCATTGACACGGATGTGGAAAATAACTGTTGTTCCCACGGCTTGTATACCACAGGTTGACCTAGTATAAACAGTGAAACAAAACAAATAAAGCTTGAAAAATAAACCTGTGAGAAGGGAAAGTAAAACGGGCATCCTGGGGTGAACGAACAGGTGTGCCATCCATCCATTGATCAGCCTGTCTGTTCTTCCTCTGTATGTTTGTTTAGGTGTGATCAGCACCCTTGCTGCTCTGGACCGGGAACAAAAAGCAGAGCATATCATTGAGGTTGGTTCACTTGCTCCTTTCTTTTTACTAGGTCATGAACCTCAGGCCTGAGCCTTTCTCTGGCTGATTGCTGAGAACATATTGCTGTTTGTATTTCGAGTGTGTGCATCAATCTCGAAGGAATAGTTCTCCCATTTTTTATGTCATTCAAAACTGTTATTTTTTTTCTGTGTAATTTTGAAGAATCTTCAGGTATGTCTTTGCCATACAACAATTCATGGTGTCCATGAACTCCAAAAGGACAAAAAAGCACTAATGTATATTAGAGATGCACTGATACTAAATTTATCAGCCGATACCAATAGCCGATTATTCCGAATGATATCAGCCGATGTCGATATAGTTTTTTCTTATGGAGAAAAAAATCTCCCCCAAATAATGCTGCAAATTATACAGAGAGTTTCTAACTCTTTCATTTGGTACACTATAATATTAGTGGCAATTAAGAACAGATGTATTATATTAATCTGCTATTTATTTTCAGATAGTACTTAAATAAAAACTGAAATGTTTACAACTCAGTTGCACATATAAGGTAGTTTTCATAAGCGCTCGTCTTCATGGCAAATTTATTCAAACAAACAGATAATTAATAGTGAATAAGTTCCTCTCTAGTGTTTATTTATAGCTAACTAACGAACTGTGAACGCGTGATAACTTTCCTGAGGTAAATGCAACGTTAAGTGACATTGTTCACAAACTTTCCACGGTTGAAACACTGATTGAGTGATTACATGAGGCATGATACAGATTTCGGTAAGTTGTACTGTATCTTTCAACATTACTTCTTATGTTCACGCATGTTTTTTCGAGCTGTAACTTATATTAAAGTAGAGGTTTTCACAAAAAAAAAACGCCCAGTTGCTACTCAAAACTTGCTCAATCAAGTTTCGGGGGTTAAATTCCGCTTTTTTGGAGGGGTTCCCCTGGTAAAATTCACATTCCAGGGGCTATCATGTTATTTGGGGTCGCTTCAACCCGCGGACATGAAAAACAACTTGCGGCAACAGTGTTAAAGTAGCCCAGTTCTTGGCAACACTACTCGCGCTGTTGCTTGAAGTGAGGCGCCACAATGATATGTCACGTCATATTTAAGAGCATCAAAACGGCATGTATTGTTTGAATTTCGTGATAAAATTGACAGAATTTGAAAGCCCCTCAGACTTTATGTCTTTTTAGAAGTAACAAAGCACAGCGCTATTTGCGATTATTGGTTAAGATGCGCACTACAAATAGGCTGCGTCCGAAAACTGGAAAATGCTGCCTTTGGAGGACACATTTCAAGGTTGGAAGGAATCAAGGCACGTCCAAATCCACTATTAGGTTCACTTCCTGTTTCCTGAGATACCTTCCTCTGATCGATTTTTGAAGGCAGCATAGATATGTCCTTTGCTGCCTTTGGCGTCCGAAAGTTGCATTTGTTTGTCAGTTTGTGTGTAAATGTACGTTTTTGATCTACATTTTCCACTTTTGATGTCATTTCTAGCGAGAAATTACTACTGTAGTAATTAAATATTTGTTTAGTTTTCACCAAAGCTTGCGCTATTTTGCTGTAGATCATTAAACTGTTACACTGTCTGTCTGAAATCAGTTTCGTGAGGTGCCTTTATGCACAAATTGCCTGATAGGGCAACAAGTCAGCTGCTTTGGTTTTCGGATGCAACCATAATGTTTAGTGTAGGAAAAAACTACAGACCTTGCAACCCTGACTTGAACTACGAGTGATTCATGGGGTCAAACAGAGCCTGCTTTATGTAGCTGTTTTTAACTGTTAATGCGTTATTGTCGCATTAACTTGCCCTAATTTCAACACAAGATATTCTCTTTACACACAGTATGAGTTGCAGTCGGACACGTTTTTCCACACCTTTTTGATTGACAGGATATAATCGTCCCTGATCATAGGCTGTTTTTAAACTATCTGCTGATGGCTGATAGTGAAAATAATAGGTTTTATCGGCTGATACACAGTTGCGTTTTTAATGTATACGACTTATTTCAAGTCTTCTGAAGCCATGCAAAGTGTGGTGAACAGAAAAGAATTGTAAAATGAATCATTTCCTCTAGGGTGCTGTTCACTTTAGATCTACTGTGACCAAATCACTGAGTCATTGTTGAATCAGTGAACATCCAATATTGAAATGAATAACTCTTTTAAAGTCAGTTCTTTTCAACAAACTGGTTGATCTGGTTCACAATTAAAAAAACATATTTGCATATAAGAGGACAGTATAATGTTTAATAATTTAAGGCTTTTTCATCCATGGTTCATCACAATTTTTTTTAAAAATTCATAAAACTGAGGGAAAATAAAATGGATATGAATTCTGGTGAATGAATGCTGCCACTATATTCTCTATATTCCAAAATAAAGAATATTGTAGTTATAATATTTTATATCTACACTTTTGTATTGTCCACTGTTAAATATCTCTGTTTTTAGTATTTATAATATGTGGTTTTGATGATGTTCAAGATATTTCCCTCACCTGCCGTTGTTTAGGTCATGGTATCAGATGAAGGGGCTCCTCCATTAAGCTCCACTGCCACCGTAATCATTGAAGTCCTAGATGAGAATGATAACAGCCCTCAGTTCAGTCACAAGCTTTTCCAGATAAAACTACCTGAACAGCAGAGCACGGCTGAGCCTCAGGACATCTACAGGATGGTAGCACGTGATGACGATGTGGGGCCCAATGGCATGATCACGTACAGCCTGGAAGACCGCAATGAGGATCGGTTTGGTATCCATCCTGAGACTGGGGTGGTGACGGCCAGAGGAGAGTTTGTTCGGGGCAACTACAGTATTCTGACGGTACGGACACAATCAGTAAATCTAGTTATAAATTACAATAGAAGGAAAAAAAATGCACATTTTCACCTTTTGTTTTCTGCTTCACTATCATAGATACAAGCAACAGACCAAGGCAACCCCCCAAGAATGTCTAAGACCCGTCTGCATGTCCAGTGGGTGCCACAACCCGAGTCCAACTCTGAGGTACTGGCTTTTGATGAGCCGCCCTTCAACTATGTGGTTATGGAGACAGATCCTGTCTCTGACATGGTGGGAATCATTCGAACAGAGATCTCAAAGAACCTGCTCTTTTTTGACATTATCGGTAAGCAAGGCTCTATCATTTACCATACCATTGTTCTTTACAGTGAATGAACATAAACAAGATTTCTTTTATCCCATGGTCATTTTTTTTCTTGTTTCAAAGAGGACCTATTATGCCCCTTTAAATAAGTCCCTGCTATCCTCAGAGTGTGTATGTGAGTGTTTTAGCTCAAAATACCCCACAGATAATTTTTTAAAATTGCCACTTTTTGGGGGTGAGCAAAAATGCGCCGTTTTTGTGTGTCCCTTTAAATGCAAATGAGCTGGTGCTCTCAGCCCCCTTTCAAGAAGAGGGTGGAGCTTGAGGAGCTCATGCTCCGGCATACAGACAACAACAAAACAGGACAATCTCACGCACTGAAAATGTCAGAAACTGTCAGTAGCGGTGTTCAGTTCGAACCGGAGTCGGACAATGATGCCTAGAGAGCCAGAGAATATCTGCTGCGTGGAGATAGAACAGGTATAGTTTAGTTAATTGCAGATATAACTTATGTTGTCAACTTGCTTTTATCCATATTAGTGCAAGCATGTTGTAGTGGACCCCGTCGAAGTTTTTTGTACTTCACACAAAAGATGAAGCGCCTGTTTTGACTCCAGAAAATCACTGTAAGAGCTGAATAAAACACAGTACAAGTGCGCATTAAGGTCTTATCCATTATCGCATTTTGATCAACATACACAGGGAATTACACAAAAACACTCATTTATAACTAACGGTAAACAAATCTATACAGACCTTATGCCTTTTCTGGGGTGCTTAATAAACAGGGAAACTTTATATCCGTAAAACAACTCCAAAGAAACTCCATTCTTGTCGCTATAGCTGCTCCGGTCTGGAGAAAATGGCGGAGAGTGTATCGCTCAGGGCGGGGTCTATGCTAATACGGCAGTGTCCGTCAACAGTTGTGGGTGGGGCCTGAATCTGCAAATGGCTTGTTCTGAGACACTGCTTGTGATTTATGGGATTAAAAAAGAAGTGGGTGGATTTTTATCATTATAAGGTGGTTGTGTACACACACTACCAGTACACATTTATGTTCAAACACCATGTAAAAGTGAATTTTGCATAATAGGTCCCCTTTAAGCATAAATCTAACAATAGTTAGTGATGTTTTTGTTTAAAAAATAATTGTTAATTTTGCCTCAGAAATCACTGGGTTTTACAGTAGAGTAGGCCTATAAATTCATGTTTTATAAAATTTATGATAATTAAGTTTATTATAGTCAAATGGTAAAGAAGGTGTGTAATATTGGCTGTCATGGGCACATGGTACAATATGGCATGTAGGGGGTCGGGTGTCACTGTGATGCTATAGCTTCCCTCTCTGTGATAAGATCTGTGCCAGGAGGAAGATCTTAGCAGTGACACATTTCTTCAGATGACAAGCCAGAGCACCAGAGGAGCTTCCATCAGTCTCTCTGTGCTCGTGCAAGCAGCACATATTCGCCTGCAGTTAAGGGCTGAACCTGACCTTCACTCTACTCCCCACATTATTACCTTCAGCCCTGCAGTCTCACTCCGAGAGAAATGAGCTTCAGTGGAAATAAATCAGAAGCATTTGTAGTAGGGAGGGAAAATTAACCACAAGGAAGAAAGTTCAAATTTGTTTTTTCACAGTGTGGTTCTACTGAACATGATATAATGACAGCAAGGCCTGCATTAAATTAAATTCATTATCTTACTCTTAGATTCTTACACATTATATTTTAACCAGGAAACTGTGGTCAGTTTGATGAAAAGGATTCTTTGATTTGGGACTCAGTGTCATACATTACCTTATATGTTGCTCTGAATTTGTCATGCATAATTTTCTGAAATGTATCAATGTTAGGTCACATGTATGGTTTAATGTCATTCACTTTAAATGCTTTGAATGATGATTTTTAATTTAATTCTATTGGGTATTTCTAAATGAATCCAGACAGTTAGAAGTGATGTGATTAAATAAATTCAACTAGTCTGTAAACCCTACATCTATTTAATTTGCTTGAAAATCAATGAAAAAAGGCAAGTTATGGATTATTACTTTGCAATGATTTGCAATAATTGTTTTATGTTGAAGTTTAAATGATGATTTTTTAATAAAAAACAATGATTTACATAAACAGTAAGGCAAAAATGAAGAAAAAAAAATCATATTTGATTAGAATATAAGATTAAAAAGTTGGTTAGAAGTTAAATGGTTACATAAAACAATCTCTAGTCTGCTTAACTTTATCCTCAACCATAACTTTTTTTATCATTTAGTTTGAAGGCATTGTTTCACTCTAGCAGCTTTTTCAGCCCTTTACGTATTGATTAACAAAAGCAACAAAAGATCTTCAGCCAGCTTTTCTTCAGAATGTATCTCAAAGCCTCCATCAAGGCCAGTATTAGATATGGTTGGTCTTCAGCTTAGAGGATGATAAATCCATTTGAAGACTGCTTTGTAAAGTTTGGAAATGAATATAGTGAAGAGACACTTGTAATTACAGTTGTATTAAAATGGGACCAGAAAGCTTTCAATAGGTGGAATTCTTAATAAACACCATCTGTTAAAGCAGGCATGAATTTGCCCCCACTGAGTAAGACGTCTGGTCTTTTTATACTTGTGCCAAATGTTTTCCCTTAAACAATAGTGCTGATCTCATGAACAGTGTCCCAGGAGTGCCCTCCTAATGTGGCCTTGTTTTCTGTCATTATTATAGCTGGATGGGCATAACAACAAAGACTTATGTGGGTATTATAGAGCAGTTGTGTGATTGGTGCCCATACTCTCAAAAGTGAAATCTACAGTATGCTGGTACTTTTCATCAAGGCTTTTTTTTGTTGCTAGTCATGTAATTGCGAATAGTAGAGGATTGTATGTGGATTACACTTCACTTAAATCTTATTGTCATAACACTTTGTGTTTCTCACTCAGCCCTGAAATAATGCATACGGGTTCACCCACAAAGGTTCATTCAGAGGTGTCGATGGTAAACCATCAGATGTGTGAAACAACATGTTATTCTGGCCCAATGTTTTTTCTAACACGGCAGATTTAATGGTGACCCAAGACACAAACAAAATAGTAAAGCAGTATTGTAAAGTAAACAGCAATTATCTTAAAATCAAACATTAAAATTCAATATTAATATAATATTGAATTAATATTGATCTTAGCAGTCAATAATGCACACTATGGCTCAAAACAAATTTGTAAACCTAAATAAAGGCAACCAGAAGCAACATGATTCATTAATTAATTCATAATTAAAAGCACAACATCTATTTAATTTGGAGGCAAAGCAATGAAAAGACCCAACAGCAAAGATTGTAATAAGATTTATTTGTGTCGTGGGTTATTGTAATTATGGAATATTGAAATGCATAAGTTTAAATAACATTAACTTAAATTTTAATAACAGTAACAGATAAAAATGCACCAAAATACCATAAAGATTGATTGGATACAAGCTCTTTGATGAATAAAATACACTAGAAGTTTTTTTTAACCTTCTTTTTAACGTTCATATTTTGCTATCCTAAATATGTGAAGTTATGTGTTTGTTTCAGAACAAACCTCTGACCCATGTTGAGAACCACTGATCTAACCACTGTTGTATCTTAGGTGGTGATGAAGAGCAGGACTTCTACATTGAGAAGAACACAGGGAGTATTGTGAAAGCTAGACGTCTGGATGCAGGCAGAAGATCTCATTACAACTTAACAGTCAGAGTCACAGATGGATTTCAGGCCATAACCACTCAGGTATGAGCACACATGCCAAATCCATCACACATCGAGCGCATAGTCAATAAATTCATAGCATGCACCTCTGCAAATAGAATGCGAGATGAAAGATTTACCATTGTTATCAGGTCTGCATTTTAATATGTCTCACTTTAAGCCAACGGACAGCTGAGAGTGTAGTGGTTTGTCTTTTTTCTCTTAGGCCTACATTCAAGTAGTGGATATAAATGAGCATCGACCCATGTTCTTGAAGAGCCTCTATGAAGTAAGAGTGCCAGAGGACACATCTCCGTGGAAGGATATCCTTCAAATTAGTGCCCATGATGCAGATGCCAACAGTGGACTTTTTTACACCATCCACAGCAGCCTCAACCCAGACAGCCTCAAGTACTTTCACCTGGACCAAAGGAGTGGTGTACTTGTCATTAAAGAGGAGCTAGACTATGAGACCATCTCCACTCATACTCTGATTGTAATGGTAAAGTGACACTTGACTTGATTCAACTAGACTCTCATCTCAAGGTCTTATGTAAATAGTAATAATAGCCAGAGCAATCAAGGCTATTACAAAATCAAGCCAGAAAAAAAATGATACTTTGATTAAAGGGTTTGTTCACCCAAACATGAAAATTCTGTCATTAATTACTCACCCTCATGTCATTCCACACCCGTAAGACCTTCATTCATCTTCAGCACATAGATTAAGATGTTTAATATTTCGGTTAAAATCCGATGGCTCAGTGAGGCCTCCATTGACAGATAATTAACACTTTCAGATGCCCAGAAAGCTACAAAAGACATATTTAAAACAGTTCATGTGACTACAGTGGTTCAACCTTAATGTTATGAAGTGACGAGAATACTTTTTGTGCGCCAAAAACACAAAATAATGACTAGACAATATCTAGTGATGGGCGATTTCAAAACACTGCTTTATGAAGCTTTGAAGCTTTACGAATCTTTTGTTTCGAATCAGTGGTTCGGAGCGCATATCAAACTGCCAAAGTCATACCCCCCAGTGGTAAGACATTGAAATTTCGAAACACTTATGACATAACGAAGCCTTGTTTACTGAAATCACATGACTTTGGCAGTTTGATACGTGCTCCGAACCAGTGATTCGAAACAAAAGATTCGTAAAGCTTCGAAGCTTCATGAAGCAGTGTTTTGAAATCGCCCATCACTAGATATTGTTGAATAAAGTCATTATTTTGTTTTCTGGTGCACAAAAAGTATTCTCGTCGCTTCATAACGTTAAGGTTGAACCAATGTAGTCACATGAACTGTTTTAAATACATCTTTAGTAGCTTTCTGGGCATCTGAAAGTGTTATTTATCTTGCTGCCAAAGCAGGCCTCACTGAGCCATCGGATTTTATCAAAAATATCTTAATTTGTGTTCCGAAGATGAACAAAGGTCTTACGGGTGTGGAACGACATGAGGGTGAGTAATTAATGACAGAAATTTCATTTTTGGGTGAACTAACCCTTTAAATGTGCATGAAATCATTTTGTTTTAGGATTCCAGTTAAATCATCTTGATTAATTATCTTGAGTCCCTGGCATAATGAGGTCAGAGCACAGACCTTAAATCCACATTCCCGAAAAATTCCTGACCTCAATAAAGTGCCTAAAAGGGTCATCGTTGGTCAATAGTTATCTCCCTAGCTATTGCACCCCACACACATTGACCCATGTACTTTATCTTTCCAGGTACGAGATGACAAGATCCCAATAAAAAAGAATTTTGCGAAGGTTGTTGTGCATGTAGAAGACTGTAATGACCATATCCCATCTTTTCTGAATTCTCATTACGAAGGCAACATAAGCAATCTGGCACTCACTGGCATTGAAGTGCTAAGAGTCAAAGCCCTGGATAAGGATACAGGGAGCAATGCGGAGATTGTTTATTCCTTTCACTCTGGTAAGAAATTTGCCTGGAGCACTATATTACCTTTGCTTTTTAACTTCATGGAAAGCACAGATATAAATTAATGAAGTCTTGCCTTAATACTCAATTTTAAGGTTGGCATTTATAAATTCTCTTGGGTGGCAATTAAAAAATGCTAATCACATTTAATCTGTATTTGACTTTTAACAAAATTCTCTTAAAGTAAACAATCTCCTTTTTTGTCCAGGTGGGAATGTGGATGGTGCCTTTGAAATCGACAAGGAGACAGGAAGCATTCGTGTATTTGATGCATTAGACAGACTTCCGCAGGAGCGGTATCACCTCACAGTAAAAGCCACAGATCAGGGCTTTCCCCAGCGCAGTGCCCTCTGCCCTGTTACCATCACTGTAAAGCTGTCTGAATTCACACCACCCAGGTTCTCGTCCGAAGAATACATCACTGAGATAAGTGAGGCCATACCTCCTGGCTCTCCTGTGCTATCTGTCTCCGCCAGCTGCCCGTCCTCAGTGCTGTACAGGATCAATCAAGGCGACCCCAATGGGACATTCCACATTAACATCAACTCTGGACTACTATCTGTCCAAAATGCACTCGATTTTGAGCAACACCCCTCCTACCGTCTGCAGATAAGAGCTACAAATACAGCGGGAGTCTCATCTGATGCTGTTATTTACATTTATGTGATAGATGAAAATGACAACGCCCCTGTTTTCCGTCAGGACACTTATTACGGGCAGATTAGTGAGTCTGCGCCCGTAAACAGCATGGTGACTGGTGAGAACAACACGCCATTGGTGATCAAAGCGTCAGATGCGGACAAAGACAAAAATGCTCTTCTGGTCTTCCAAATCCTAGAGTCTGCAGCTCAGGAAGTGTTTAAAATAGATCCGAGTATGGGTACCATCTTCTTAAAGACTACAGTTGACTTTGAGGTGACACCTGAGTTTTTCTTCAGCGTTCAGGTGTGGGATTCTGGTGAGCCATCGCTAAGTTCTTCCAAGCCTTGCAGAGTAAACATTCGTGTCCTGGACTTTAATGATTGTCCTCCCAAATTTGCTTTACCTGTATATGAAACTGCCTTGACCTTACCAGTTTTTGAAGACATGAAAGTGATCCAAGTGATGGCTCATGATGCAGATTCAGCAGTCACCTACATGATTTCAGAGAGTCATAATAAAAATGCATTTAAAATAGACCAGTCCACTGGAATCATTTCAGTGAATGATTTATCTGAACTACAGTCCCATAATGAGTTGAAGATAACTGCCTCTGATGGGTTATATAAAGACACTACCCTAGTGAAATTCAATATCACCAATGCAACAAAGACTAGTCTGAAATTCGAGGACAGGATGCATGTAGCCACTGTACTGGAGAACACTACATCTGTGAAAACTTTAGCCGTCCTGAGAGCAACAGGTAGCTACTTGAACGAGCCCTTGCAGTACACTGTTTTGAACCCACATGGGAAATTTGCAATGGTTCCATCTTCTGGAGTCCTGCAGACCACCGGAGTTCCATTTGATCGGGAGGAACGGGATGAGTATGATGTTTCCGTGGAGGTCCGAGACATGAGGCATCCACCACGTGTTGATGTCACTCATGTTAAAGTCTACATAGATGATATCAATGATAATGCACCGAAAATATCAAATTTGCCTCATTCATTGATCATATCGGCAGAAACTGAACCAGGGGATGTTCTCTTCCAAGTGCTAGCAACCGACGATGACTTTGGTGAGAATGGATCTATAATATTTTTACTGCAGGATGATTTCAATCTCTTCCGGATTGACTCTTATCTTGGGGATGTGTCATTACAAAGACCTCTAGACTTTGAGTCTATGAATAAATATGTGCTCACTGTACTGGTATCAGATGAGGGTGAGCCGAGTCTGTCAGCCGCCGGGACGCTCTACATCCAAGTGCAAAATCGTTCTCATCCAATATTTCAAAGCCAGTACTACCCATTGAAATTACCTGAGAATATTACACCTTTTACAACGATCCTGCATGTGCAAGCAAGAAACCCAGAGGGATACCGCCTTATCTACAATCTAGAGGAAGACAATGCCTCCAGGTTATTCAACATCGATTTCAAAACAGGGGTGTTAAGTGTCACTGATTTCCTAGACTTTGAGACTCAAACAAAGCATATTTTGACTGTTCGTGCCACAGATTCGGTGACTGGTACCTTTAGCGAAGCCAAAGTAGAGATTGATGTGGAAGATATAAACGACAATGCCCCTGTTTTTCAGAATCTGTCTTATGTTACAGATGTGTCTGAGGGCCTTCCAGTAGGCACATCTGTTTTACAGGTCTCAGCTGTTGACAAAGATTCAGACAGGAATTCAGATGTAACTTACCAATTAATTGACAAAAGTGATTTTTTTGAAATTGACCCACTAAGTGGGATTTTGGTGACATTGCAAGTATTAGACTATGAAACCACACAGCAGTTCAATCTGAAAGTTAAAGCCACAGATAAAGGTGCACCACCGCTCAGCGGTGAGGCTCACATCATTGTGAACATCATAGATGTCAATGACAACCCTCCAGATTTTAGTGAGCCATCTTATCGGGCATCTCTTGATGAAATGGCCACTTGTGGCCACATCGTTATCAAAGTTCAGGCTTCAGACCCAGATAGTAAGGATGACCTCCAATATAAGATCCTATCTGGCAATGAGGGGAGATATTTCTCTATTAATGAATCATCTGGACTTATCTCATTCTCTAATGTCTGCAAAAGAAACCTGGATCCATTTTATAACCTCACCGTAGCAGTTTCCGATGGTGTGTTTCAGAAGACTGCCCCTGTTAACATTGACATGACAAACGGCAACAAGTACAGCCCCTATTTTAGCCAGAACATTTATGAGGCAGATCTGGCAGAGAACGCCGAAGTGGGAACTCGTGTGATCCGACTGGCTGCTATTGACCCGGATGATGGGCCATACGGCAGTGTAGACTACACCATAATTAACAAGCTTGCCGATGAGAAGTTCTCCATCGATGAAGATGGACAAATTGTGACTTCTCAGTCATTGGACAGAGAAAATCCAACGCAAAGAGTGATCGCGATTAAGGTCATGGCTAAGGATGGTGGAGGAAGAGTGGGGTTTTGCACTGTAAAGATAATTCTAACAGATGAGAATGATAATATCCCTCAATTTAAAGCCTCAGAGTATCAGATTTCCATTCAGTCCACAGTAAACAAAGGCTCGCCAGTGATACAGATAATGGCTTATGATGCAGATGAAGGTAAAAATGCTGATGTCACTTACACAGTAGAAGAAGCGGAGGAGGTTACTGAAGATGTTATTGAGGTCAACCCTTTTACCGGAGTGGTCAGCGTCAAAGAGAGTCTGGTTGGTTTGGAGAATAAGATTTTCACCTTCAAAGTTAAGGCTCGAGATGGAGGCATTCCTTTTTACAACTCCTCTGTGCCAGTACAGGTCAAGGTGGTCCCACCGGAGATCACTCTGCCCCGGTTTACTGAGCCTTTGTACTCTTTCTCAGCATCTGAGGACCTCCCTATCGGATATGAGATAGGCACAGTCAAGGCAGATGCTGATATGCCGCTTATATACAGCTTGGTGAATGGCAACACTATAGACAGCAACAAAGAGCATGCTTTTGCTGTCGACAAAGATAGCGGTACAGTTGTAGTGCAGAAGAACATTGACCATGAAAAAACCAAAGTATACAAGATTGATGTGATCGCTCAAGGAAATCACAATGGCACCGATGTTGCATCTCTTGTGTCTGTTCACATAGAGGTTCAAGATGTCAATGACAATCGGCCTATGTTTGAGGCCGACCCCTATAAGGCCTTCCTGGCTGAGAATTTGCCCCCTGGCACCACAGTTATTCAAGTGACAGCTAATGATGCAGACACAAACGTCAACGGAGAAGTCTCATATACAATTGAGCCAGAGTCAGATGATGTTGGCGACATGTTTACAATTGATTCGCAAACTGGCTGGATTATTGCTTTAAAGGAGGCCGATTCTGAGACCAAACAGCTTCATAGATTCTATGTGGTGGCCACTGATCATGGTGACACTGTCAAACTGACCTCTTCAGTTCTAGTTGAGGTGACTATCACAGATGAAAATGATAACCCACCTCAGTTTACAGAGGAACTGTACCAAGGGTCCATCGAAGAGAACAGCAGGCCTGGAGAAGCCATTGTCACTCTGACAACCACTGATAAAGATGTGTCTGCAGAAAATAGACAGATTGTATGTTATATAACAGGTACGCAAAGTCACTTGTTTAGTTAAATTTTGGCTGATTGTCTGTCTGTTAATATAATGTTAATATAATACTATTAATATAATGAAACTGATAGTTCTTCTGTGCAAGCTGGCTTTACAGCTCAGCTTTGACATTTTACTTCAACTTTGGTTGTTGTATAAACATGTTTTTCCATGGGGAAAATTATGTATTTTGGTTTTAAACACATACTGTTGCTGTTTTCATCTCTGAAGATGGAGACCCATTGGGCCAGTTTTCAGTCACAGCAGCAGGGGATGAGTGGACAGTGATTTCCAAAAGTCCGCTTGACAGAGAAGTCAAAGACAAATACACCCTTAATATAATAGCCACAGATGGAAAATTTCAAACCTCTGCCAATGTTGAAGTCCATGTTTTTGACCTCAATGACAACAGTCCTTTGTGTGACCAAGTAAGTCAGGCGTTCTCCAGAAGATATCAGTATGTTTTTGCATTTGCATTTATGTGTGTTTCTTCAACTATGGGCAGTTTTGTCCCCGTGGATATATAGAAAACACATGCTTAATATAAATAAATAAACAAATAAAATAAATGATGAAGACAGTTAGACATGGTGGCTTTAATGTGATATTCATAAAAAAAAAAAAAGGATGTTGGTATTTATTCAGTTAAAGGGGACCTATTGTGCAAAATTCACTTTTATAAGGTGTTTGAACACTGATGTTTGTCCACAGTGTGTGTAAAAAAACAGCCTATAATGATAAAAATCTTTATATAATTTTTTATAATCCCCATAAATCAGAAGCAGTGTCTGAAAATACGCTGTTCCAGGTTTTTTTTTGTTTGTTTTTTTTGCGTGAGATTCTCCAGTTTTGTTGTTGCCGGAGTATCCGAAGCACGAGCTGTAAAGGCTCCACCCTCTTCTGGAAAGGGGGTGGAGAGCAGCAGCTCATTTGCATTTAAAGGTACACAAACGAAAATAAATGGCGTGTTTTTGCTCATACCCAAATAGAGGCAAATTTTACATGCTATAATAAATGATCTTTGGGGTATTTTGAGCCGGAACTTCACAGACACATTCTGGGGACACCAGAGACTTGTGAAAATAGGCATTTTAGGTTCCCTTTAAAAATCACTTCTGGGACATACTGTAAAAGTGCAAAACAAGAAATTTGATGTTGGTTGATGGCAACCTTTTTTATTGGAAAATGTCCCACTTAGTCCAACTTTTTCCCTTTTCCCAGATACTTTATACCGAGACAGTCATGGAGAATTCCTCATCAGGCTTGTTCATCCTGAAGATCTCTGCTTCTGATCCCGACATTGGAACAAATGGCCTGGTGTCATTTACTCTTCATGGACCTAATGCAGACAAGTTCCATCTTGACCCCAAAACTGGTAATTTTGATCTCTCGATCCTCCTGCAGGTTTCACTGTTTGGAGCAGTTTGAGATTGAAAAAAAGTTCGAGATTGCTTTTGCTTACTGTTCGAGGAAATCAAATCAACAAAGAAGATAAGAGGCAACTTTCTCAGGACATTTAGAATTTTTGGAATTCCTTGAAAACAATGAGAGTATTTGATTTATGATACGTTTATGTGACCTAATCTTTTCTAAGGGATCCTATCTAAATGTAACATCTTTTAAGACAGTTATATTGGGTTAACAAGAAACAAGATGCATGAAATGCTTTGGGCAAAATGATAAACAAAAGGCTGTGTCCAAATCTGTAGTGTTAAGCTCTTGAAACAACAAATTTCTTTGTTTTTGCAGCCATGCTAAAGAAATGAAACCACTAACTCCAAGTAAATAATCTGTTGCACACATTTATCAAATAAATAACTAGTCAAGGCTCGTCTTAGATTCCATACATGTTACAACACAGTGTTTAACCCTCCCCTGTTATTGTCATTTTAAGCCCTGTTTCACCTTGTTCCAATGTTTTTTGTTTTTTTTTATATATATATATAGGTGAGCTATTCACCCTTGCAGTCTTGGACCGCGAGCAGGAATCAGCATATGATCTTGTTGTCAAAGCGACTGATGGTGGTGGCCGCTCTTGTCAGGCAGACGTCACACTCATGGTGCAAGACATGAACGACAACCCGCCACAATTCTCCACAAGCCATTATGAAATCACGGTGTTTGACAACACCACGATTAGGACTCCTATTGCTGTCATCTATGCCAAAGACCCAGACACAGGTATAGCACTGTTTCTCTTGTCACAAATGGCTGGTTTAAAGCAAGACACAGACTATTTTCGGCTTATCCACTTAGAAAGTATTTAAAGCCCCACAGCTTTTTTCTTTGACCCATCACATGCAGGTTGAAAACCTAAAGGTATGCAACGTTTGATGTAGGATTGAAAGCTGTGACAGAGAAACATGATTAGAGAGGGACAGACCACACCTGGAGATGTGTGTGAACATGTAGAGTACCGTCACGGGGATTCATGTGAATCTGAACTACTTTGCTCTTATATAATATGTCTTCAACAAGTGATTTAAAGGGATAGTTCACCCAAAAATGAAAATTAATAATTTACTCCCCCTCAAGTTGTTCCAAATCTGTTTCTTTCTTCTATTGAACACAAAAGAAGATATTTTGAAACCATTGACTTCCATAATATTTATGATGACAGAATTTTCATTTTTGGGTGAACTATCCTTTTTAATGCCCTTACTTTCTAAGCATAAGTAATGCACAAATGTGCAAAGTCAAAGAACATAATGTTTTTATCTTGCAATGTGAACATAAATAAAGAGTAGCCAATGGGGGTTATGCGAAGCAAACTTTCATATTCTATAAAAAATCCTCATATCTAGTCATCTGTCAGTTGATGAAATACTGAGAATATTATGTTGTATAACTCTTCCAGGTATGAACTCAGAGGTGAGGTACTCTCTTCAAGGTGCCGACAGCGGCTTCTTCTCCCTAGATGAAATCTCAGGCATTTTGAGACTGGAGAGATCTCTAGCTGATGAGACCAAGTCCACGTATGAGATGAAAGTAAAAGCCACAGACCGAGGCCTCCCTCGACTTTTCTCCTTGGCCACGATTTCTGTTCATGTGGTCATCCTGAGTGATTACCAGCCATTGTTTCTTAGCTCGGAGTACTATGTACAGATCCCAGAATCGTTCCAGATCGGGTCGGAGGTGATCAGTGTGTCCGCCCGCACCAAAGATGACACCGACAATGAGCCTGTGCGATATACTATCCTCTCTGGCAATGAAGATGGACGATTCCAGATAAACCCCATGACAGGTAAGGGCTTTTTAAATTAGATGTTTAATTTGTTTTGTAGTTTTGTAATCCTGGAATATGTGGCAAGACATCAAACATGTCATTTTACACTTAGAAAAACATGCATGAAAGTTCTTATATCTTTGACACTTTTAATTTTCTTTAACCCTTTTTTTTTTTTTTAAATTCTGATCTGAAAAGACTTAACTGTAACCCAGTTAACTTCAAGTCAGTGTCACAAAAAAATTACAAGGAGTTTGAGGCTGAATATGTTTGTGATCTATGAACATTCAAAGAAAGTAGACATATTAGCATCTGTGGCTTTATTGCTGTTGTGTGAAGCTGGAATCTTCTTCAGCATAAGTATATGTTGAATTGAAGAACCTATGCTGACATGTTTTGAATCTACACAGGCAATTGTTAGCTTGTTTATTCCCATCTGTTCAGTTCTCTCAGTCTCGACGTTCTTTCTTGCTCTTGTCCTTTTCTCACGAATCCTCAGAGCATTCATGCTGCAGGACTTTCATGAAGGATTGAGCAAAACTCTTTATTAGTTGTCAAACAATACACAAGTCTGAGTTCTGCCTGCTAGCAAGCATTCTGCAGAAATCGATTGGCTATTTAGAGGTCATTTCCTTCTAGAAGCTGCAAGTCCACTGTGTAGTTTCTCATACGTTCATAGCAAATAATAGTCTAGCTCAGATCTGCTGAGTATGCATTATATTTTGGAGTTTAGTGATTCATTTTAAGATGTGTCATCAAGAAAAACCTTTATATGGTATAAGAAAGTGAATAAAATAGATTCTCAAAAGCAGTTCTTCAGTGTATCAGCAATATTTCCTTTCAGGTACAGTGAACTCTTTTGGTGAAGTTTGCATTATTTGAACGTTTTCATATTTTCTATCCTGATACCACTAGAATTCAGTAGAAATCTCCCCTTCTTTGAAGAAGACCTGAGGGTTTTATAACAATAGTTGTCAAACTTTTTATCTTTGATTATTCTCAAGCGCCGCCCTGTCTTACCAAAACGTGTTATCACATTTTAACTATAAATTTGTGCATGAGAATGTTTTGTGTGTGTGTGTGTGTGTGTGGCATGAAATAATTGAGCCATTTTACAATTGTACTGGCATTCCCATTTATTTATTAATATATTTTTCTGTGAAAATGAAACTCATCAATCATACATCAAACCTCTTGCACTATATTACTTTGCCTTTTTCTCATTTCATGCAAGGTCAAACTGAATAATTGCAGGATTAAAAAATAAATAAATGTAATTTACTGTTGGCAGTTACACCTAATTAAACGTAATAAAAACCAGTATCACTGATGGATTAATGAGTTTTTGATGATTTTGATGACGTAATTGATGATTTTCATGATGCAGCCATGTATTACACACAAATACATATAAAAATAGTAGCATTCATCACCTTATTAGACAACTACCTGACCTACTTTGGTGAAAAATCATAATTTAATTAACAACATAATGCAGTTTTGCCATTGCAAATTTAAAATCACTGCTTACCTTCACCTGATAGATGAACTTGCATGTTTGCACATGTTCATTAAATCTAGGAGGTCCACAAGAGTTAATTTTTTGCAAGTGACTCGTTTTGCAGGTTACTGCAAATTTTTCCCCCACCCATATGGACCTTAGTCAAGGTAGATGGATCGAGGTAGCGTATTTAAATTTCTTTGTGAATAACAATGAGGTACAATATGTTCAATAGGTTGTACTTTTGTGTATCATCAGTCAAGTAAGACATCCATTCTTTCTCACACCAATTATGAAAATAGGCAAAGATATTCGACACGGTATTTGAGAGTTGAAGGGAAGTAATCATTTATTGTCAATAAAACATTCATATGTGTGACATCAATATCAGAGGATAAGAAGAGCTATAGTTTAGTTTCAACACTGTTTTTAGACATTATGACATGATTAAGCACATGCTTTTGTCATTCCAGGAA
Source organism: Hypophthalmichthys molitrix (assembly GCA_037950675.1). Classification (NCBI taxonomy): domain Eukaryota; kingdom Metazoa; phylum Chordata; class Actinopteri; order Cypriniformes; family Xenocyprididae; genus Hypophthalmichthys; species Hypophthalmichthys molitrix. The sequence continues at coordinate 27,222,092 of CM075505.1, forward strand.
ATCATGAATCATACAAACCCTCATCATTAAATCATTTTTTTCAGTTTTTGCATCTTCCAGTAGATGTCACAGTTTTACATCTTATTACCCATGATTCAGTGTCACAGTGTCACGACAAGATCAGTGGGCTGGGATCTCTGCGCTGACAGAATGTTCAAAAGCTGTTACTGTCATTCAAACTAGATAATAATTAAAGACCGGACATAAACTGATGTCTGACATTGATGGTTTTTGCAGTTCATATTATGAACTGTTATTTTTAATAAATGCTGAGCCATTTGTTTCCAAAACAGCCTCTCCTTTCTACCATTAAATGATCTACAAATACACATTTGGCCCTAGTGAGCCATTCATGGCCAAATGCAGAGAACACTGATGCATCTTCATCACACTTGACATTGACAAGTGCTTCTTTTGCTTAGACGAGGATTACTATGGCTGTTCACTCTTGCATGGAAGCTCCATGTTCAAGCACAAACACACCTATATTGACAGAACATGTGCCAAGGACAAGCACAGGGCTGTTAATAAAATGGTGGTGGATCTGTAAGAAAGCCATTAAGTGACACAACATAGCCCTTGATCTTTTAAATCAATGAAAAGAAACATTACAGAGAGCAATTTTGCACTTGTTGAAAACTCGATTCTTGAGCTAAGCAAAAACGCCAATGCTCTTTTGTTGTTCTGTTCCATCATGTTTTATTACTTCTAATGTGAGAAGACAGATCAGCAAGAGGTCCAGTAGTAAACTTTCTCTGCTGCTGGACAATGAGACATACAAAAGCAGTGTCTACCCATAATGCACAGAGCAAATCCCAGTGGCTTTTCAAACACTTTAGATGAATCAGCCTCTTGAAGGAATCAACTGCTTTGCAAAAAGAGAAATGCAACATTGCATAAAAGAGATCATGCTTTCAGTCCAACTCCTCTGGGAAGTACATGTATAAGTCAAGATTGAATGCAAGTTTTCTATAAAGTCAGCTTATGCAGCAAATAAAAGAAAATCAGCCGGTTTTATATACTGAAGTGGTTTAACTCTCATTCTATCTGAAAGTTTTTGTCAGCACTATTATATACTGAACATACAGTATGTTAGGCACACAGTACAGCAGAATTAGTTTGGATAGAAATCTAAAGACACTGAACAATAAATCGTTCAGAATTGTAATGTGAGAATTGTAAATGAGCTCTTCATAAATCCCCCAGACCATATTTTGTATTTTGCCTATATTGTTCACACTTTTATGAAGCAATATCGAGCCTACAGTATGTGGACATTTTTAAGCCAAACCTGTCAAAGTAACTAGATCTGGTTCTAGATTTTACAGAACAAACTGAGAAGAACTAAGAATGCCAACCAGGACTGGATGTGATTTTGTTGCTCTGTGCCACAGGTTTGCTGTCGCTGAACGCTGCGCTGGATTTTGAGCTCTGCCGCGAGTATTACCTGTCAGTGGAAGGGGCAAGGGGCAAACCACTGCTCAGTGACATCGCCACAGTTATCATCAATATCACAGACGTCAATGACAACCCACCTGTCTTTAACCGCAGTAACTACAGAACTGTGATTGCAGAGGACATTTCACCTGGGGACATGGTTCTGCAGGTATCACACTTTCCCTTGAACATCCATAAAGATTTTCTAAAGCTGGCTGCGTTATTCCTGCAGATTCACTGCAAATTATCATTTTCTTAGTTGCAAGAAAAAATATGTAAACATAAATAATAAAATATCTAAATTGCATATGGATAGATAGATAGATAGACTTTTTTCCACAATTCTTTATATGAAACAAAGGACAGCTGTTGTCAATCTGGTGACGGGATTGAGACAAGCTATTGTGGCAGCTGTTGAGCAAATGATTTACTGCATCTGTCAGTTAAGCAATCAGAAAAACATTTTGAATGCAGCAATCAGCTAATGGTGATTGTTTATGAGCCCTCACATTAATTATTTACCCTCATGTCATTCCAAACCAAAACAAACACAAATGAAGATCTTTTTGATGAAATCTGAGAGCTTTCTGTCCTTCTATAGACAGCTTCGCAACTACTACTTTGACGCTTCAAAAAGCTCATAAAGAGATCGTAAAACTAATTTAGGCTTTTATTCACATAAAAATATTGATTAGCGAACATAAACAGAGGATCAACCGAACCTGCTTGACGTGCAAGAACAAACCTCATTGGCTTTTGAGGAAGCTCAAACGTGCTGTGTAACACAAGAAGGAAGCTCACTGGTTCTTGCTGAAGTTCAAATGTGCTGCGTAACACGAGAATTAACCTCATTGGTTCTTGCAGAAGCTCAAACATGCTTCGTAACACGAGAATGAACCTCATTGGTTCCTGCTGAAGCTCAAATGTGCTTCGTAACACGAGAATGAACCTCATTGGTTCTTGTGGAAGCTCAAATGTGCTGCGTAACACGAGAATGAACCTCATTGGTTCTTGCAGAAGCTCAAACATGCTTCGTAACACGAGAATGAACCTCATTGGTTCTTGCTGAAGCTCAAACATGCTTCGTAACACGAGAATGAACCTCACTGGTTCTTGTGGAAGCTCAAACTTGCTGCGTAACACGAGAATGAACCTCATTGGTTCTTGCTGAAGCTCAAACGTGCTGCGTAACACGAGAATGAACCTCATTGGTTCCTGCTGAAGCTCAAACGTGCTTCATAACACGAGAATGAACCTCATTGGTTCTTGTGGAAGCTCAAACGTGCTGCGTAACACGAGAATGAACCTCATTGGTTCTTGCTGAAGCTCAAACGTGCTGCGTAACACGAGAATGAACCTCATTGGTTCCTGCTGAAGCTCAAACGTGCTTCATAACACGAGAATGAACCTCACTGGTTCCTGCTGAAGCTCAAACTTGCTGTGTAACATGAGAATGAACCTCACTGGTTCTTGCTGAAGCTCAAACGTGCTTCGTAACACGAGAATGAACCTCACTGGTTCTCGCACGTCAAGCAAACATGCTTGAGCTTCCTTTTATCACAACTGATGTGTGAGTTGATGAATGTACAGTATATATGTGAATATAAGCCTACATGCAATCTGTTCATCATATAAAGCGACTGAGTGTCTTCAGAAAAGTTGGACTAAACCGCTCAATTATTATGGATTAGTTTTACGATCTCTTGAACTTTTTGAAAAGTTAAAGTGGTAGTTGCATAGCTGTCTATAAAGGGACAGAAATCTGTCAGATTTCATCAAAAAGATCTTCGTGTTCCGAAGATGAACGAAAGTCTTATGGGTTTGGAATGACATGAGGGTGAGTAAATGATGACAGAATTTTCATATCACTTAGGTGTGCTCATCTTCCTCTCACTGTGCATCTTTCTCAGGTAACTGCCATCGACCTTGACGGGCCTCCGAATAACTTCATCATGTATTCCATTGTGAATGGTGATCCAAAGCAGCAGTTCAGCATCGACCCTCGCACCGGCCACATAACGGTGCTCTCCATGCTGGATAGGGAAGAGGTGAGTTTCAGTTTCACTCCTGAATCACCACCCAGAACACGTACTCACTTGTTTTATCAGGGATTTAGTTATATCCTCTGATCACAGATGAACATTTTAATCACTACTGTGCATATTTGACTGCTGTTATTGATGCCATGATGTTCATATCTTCATAATCCCACTGACACGGTTCTTTGCCTTTCAGATAACGCACTACTCATTAACTGTGCAAGCTGCTGATGAAGGCGATCCCCCTTTATCCTCTGCCGTCCAGGTGACAGTGACTGTATCTGACGTCAACGACAACCCACCGATGTTCTCCCAAATCAGTCACAGCCTCGTTCTTCAGGTAAAAACACACACACACATCGTGCAAAACCTCTCTGTCCAGCTAGTCAATGACTTCGCTTTCTTCAGACAGACACTTCCAGGGCACAGTGGGTTGGTATCCTCCCAAAAAAAATATCCAACCGTAATATCACATCAAACGATCTAGAACAAATTCAAATGAGCTTCAGAGATAACCGAGCAAATATTTCATGATTACAATGCTTATTTTGTGATAGAAATTAAGTAAGGTTAAAAATTATTTACCTTCTCAATAAGACACCAACCTTCAACTGGCCACTGAATCACACATATTGTTGTGGGACATCAAAGGCCAAAACCAACCAGATGCCTCTATATACTGCCTTTTTTCAAGTTTCGGACACAGTTGTCATCTCATTTCTGCTCTAAGCAACACATGGGCACAGGGGAAGGCAAGAGTTCAGGCTAAAGAGCCAATCAGCCATGCATAATATAGCATTTTTTCTGCGCCAGCATGTTTACCCCTTCAGAGTCAGCTGGATCCATTGCTTCTAATTATAGGGCCAACTCTGCTGACTTGGAAATATTTCTCACACCCCATTTACCTGACCCAAGGTGTCTGTGTCTTTAGAGTGCAGCGGCTATTTGGCACCATGTAGGTGGTCAGTAACAATTAGGCTCATCTCTGCCAGCCAAGCACTCTGTTTCAATTACATGTTCCAGTTGTACCAGCTTGAAGGGAGACGAGAAACTCGTCAATCTAATCGGTAGCACTTTGCTGAAAAATGCAGTCAGAGTGATAAAAATCACCATCTGTTCTTGCTGTGTTTTTATTTCGACAGAACTGGGTTGTCTTCAAGCTTAGATTTGTTTTTTTGTTGGCATTAAAAATGAGTCCCGTGACAGAAATACGCTATTGATTTTGAAAAACAGCAAGAAACATACAAACATCAGGGCAGATTGATTCTTTTCCAACATTTCTGAAGATTTGTCTCTGGACACCAAGACACATTCTGTTGCCCAGCAGTAGAATACAATAAAAACTTGCGAGAATCGTCCTGATCAAAATAAAGAATGAATTTATGTGTTCATCTAATTTCAAGAAAGGACAGTCACAACTTTCTTTAAAGTCAGATGGTATTTTCCAAGCATGTGCGCTTGATTAATGGTGTTTTTCTGTTTACAGGAAGGGGAGGCTGTGGGCAGTGGAATTCTGCACCTGCAGGTAACAGACAGAGATACACCTCAGAACGGCCCTCCCTTCTCCTTCCATATTGTCTCGGGAAATGAGGACAGGAGTTTTTTCATTGACCAAGGAGGACTGCTGTCAGTATACTCCCCGCTGAGGAGAAGAGCCAAGCCTCAGCATCTGCTAAAAATCCAGGTGAAAGATTTCATTCATTAACTTCAGTTATGAGTACAACACATGTTTACAACATGCTTGTTTTAAGTTTGAAATGAAAGACTGGTATAATTTACTCATCCTTATGTTGTTCTAAAGGTATGGTAACATCAGCAATATTTCAGCAGAATTTTGTGGGCAAAAACAGGTCCATTGTCTTTTGTCAGTAGCATAGTGATATATGAAGCACAGTTCACACAGAAGTCACTTTCAAATAAAGCAGCTTTCTGTTGATCAGCATGGTAAATTAAACTTGAAAATGAGCGTGGCGAACTTTTCTGCCCACATGCAAAACTCACAGTCATATGGATTCCTATATTGAAATTACAAAATTTCGCTAAATTTTGCAGAGCAACTATATATGTTACCGCACCTTAAAGCCATAGTACTTATATTTTTTCTGAGAAACACAAAAAGGAGTTGTTAGGCAGAAATTTTTATACTGTTCTTTTCTCTTATAATGAAAGCGAACAAAGATTGGTCCTGTTAAAAACTACAAAAAAACACTGTGAAAGTGCCATAAAATACAGTTTGTATGCTACAGGACTATTCCAAACACATATCTTACAGCATATCACCAATTTTGAACAAAGATATCATATGGCTTCAGAAGACTTTTGGTGTTACAGAACAACCTTTAAGGTGTTTTCTTTTGGTCAAAATTCAGAATTTAAGAATTTGCTTGCTTTCAATTAACGATGTAGAATTAGAATTTATATGATATTGAATTATATTTAGTGCTGTCAAATCGATTAATCGTGATTAATTGCATCTAACATAAAAGTTTGTATTTATATGTGTGTGTGCGTGTATATACTGTGTGTGTGTGTGTGTATATATATATATATATATATATATATATATATACACACACACAAACATATATTTTATATACAGTATATATAAATGCATATATATGTATGTGGGTATATATATATATATATATATATATATATATATGTATGTATGTATTTGTGTGTGTATACACACATATTATATAAACACAAACTTTTATGTTAGATGCGATTTAATCGATTTGACAGCCCTTATTATATTATATTATATTATTTAAGGTGTCTGTGTTACATTGTAATTATGTATTTAAGTACTGAGTTATAATAATGAACTACATATACACTATCAGTCAAAAGTTTGGAAACGGTAAGATTTTTAATGTTTTTAAAAGAAGTTTCGTCTGCTCACCAAGGCTGCATTTATTTAATTAAAAATACAGTAAAAACAGTAATATTGTGAAATATTATTACAATTTAAAATAACTGTTTTCTGTTTGAATATATTTTATAAAGTAATTTATTCCTGTGATCAAAGCTGAATTTCTTCAGTGTCACATGATCCTTCAGAAATCATTCTAATATGCTGATCTGCTGCTGCTCTTCTGCTCTGGTTAGGATTAGGGTGTGGTTAAGGTTAGTTGCATGTAATTATGCACATTTATAGTAATTACTATAGTAACTACATGTAATATGTGTAACAAGGAACCTGAAGTGTTACCTATATTTTTAATTCAAATTTGAATTGGATCCTAAATCCTATTTTGCTACCTCAATTCAAATTGTGTGGAATTCTTGAAGTGAAAAACAATCTTAATAATCAAATTCTGAATGGTGCTCAACCCTGGTCCCCATTCACTGTTATTATAAAGAAAAGAGTATCATGAACTTTTTTTTCCAAAATTTCTCCTTGCTTTTTTTCCACAGAAGAAAAAAAACAAAAAACAAGTCATCCGGGTTTGTAACAACATAAGAGTGAATAAATGATGACAGAATCTTTCATTTTTAATTGAACCATTCCTTCAAATGGAATAAGACTTGTATGGTGCAGTACAAGCTGACATATAGTTGTAAACTTGATTGTTATCCGTGGGCCAGTGATTTTACCACACCATCTTAAATTATTTAAAGCGACTCCTCAAAGGTCAGTGTATTGTTCACACGTCGCAATGTTTTTTTCACACTTCACATAAATATCATCTCCGCAGGTCACTGACAGCGGCCACCCTCCTCTGTCCTCTATATGCGTGGTGAAGATCAACATCACAGAGCAGAGTCGATATCCACCCACTGTGACTCCACTTGAGGTTTTCATCACCACCGCTGGGGGGACGTTCTCCAAACGTGTCATCGGCAAGCTGCACGCTACGGACCAAGATCCCCAAGACATCCTAACTTACAAACTGGTTTCTGATGCCCCAGACCGAGGCCTGTTCTCTGTGGATGCAGTGGATGGAAAGATCGTGGTGGAAAAGGACCTGGAGCCAGGCCTGTACCACTTGAATGTGAGCGTGTCCGATGGGAAATTTAGCATCTTGGCTGGAGTGAAGGTCCACGTTTGGGCTGGAGCTCATCATGATCTGGATCAGGGCTTCACGTTGCAGTTTGCTGGACTTTCGGCAGAAGAGTTTGTGTCCGATCACTGGAGAGGCCTCCAGCGCAGTCTGGGCTTGGAGCTAAACATACCCAGACAAGAGCTGCACATCGCCAGCTTGCAACAGCAGCCAAACTCCATCAACATGGAGGTACTGCTGGTCCGTCGAGCTCAGGATGGCTCCGTCCAGCCCTTGCCTGTTCAGCGCCTGACTGGGGTCCTTTCGACTGTAGAAGATACATTGGGTTTGAATGTCTTGAAACTGAAGCATGATGGTTGTGTGGGTGCTGGTTGCCCACCCCGGGGTTGCAGGAACACAGTAGTGATGAGGCAGGGGAGAATGAGTAACTACGCCACAGCACGGGCCAACTTCATCACCCCGCAGCACAGCTGGGAGAGCGTGTGCTCCTGCAACGGTAGGCAGACCACCGGCGTCTTCTTCTGCATTCCACTGAGGATAAGCCCAGAGGCCTTGAATATTATCTAGTTTCTCACCCTTATTTTGACTGCTCTGGGTTTTGCCTTAAAGGGACAGTTCTTTCAAAATGAAATGCCTGTTCATGTCATTCCAAAATCAAAACACCAAAGGAAACGTTTAGCAAGCTCCACCTTTTCATACAACAAAACATATTGTTACCAGGGGCTTTCAGGCTCCAATAAGGACAAAAAGTAATAGTCTATATCAGTGGTTCTCAATCAGGATGCCACAAGGAAATCTCAAGATGACTTAAAATTAGAGATGCACTGATGTACTGACTGCAAATTTAATATATAGTTTAAAAACAGCCGATAGTCAGGGCCGATATATCCTGTCAATCAAAAGAGGGCAGGAAAATGCACTGAATTACTTTGTGTAAAGAAAATGCTAAGAAACCAGTTTGATGTTCAATATTATTAGTAATTATAAGAATTAATAACATTCAGAAAGTTAAGAAATATTAATTTAATCTTCAGAATTGAGTTAATTTGTGTTAATATTAATTTGAGGAATGTGTTTATAACCGATACCAGTTACTCTGAAACAAGTTGTTGAAATGGAGAGAATAAACTTTTTATTTGCATTTCTTTCAAAATATAATAATTAAAAATATAATGATTAATTATTAATTAAAATGAATTTATCATTAATTTAAAATAAGGTATAAAAGGCAGAGCCCCCAAACTATCGGTATTGTTATCGGTATCGGCAGATATCACTCTGAATAATCGGATATCTCTACTTAAAATTATTTAAAATAAGTCAAAACAAGCTCTAAAACAAGTTAAACAAGATATTTCTTATAATTCACCCCCTCAACAACTGTTTTTGTCTTTGAAAAAATACAATAGTCAAGTCATCTTCATTTATATTGCGCTTTTCACAATACATATTGTTTCAAAGTAGCTTCACAGTTACAATAGGAAAATTAATTGACAGAGATTGTTTTGGATTTACAGCAGCGCTAAAAAAAAAGTGTGGTGCATTGTGACACATTATATTTTCAGTAAATGTCAATAAGATTTGAGAGCTATTCCAGAGGGGAAGAGATTCAGTGAATAATGATTGCAATTTCAGTCTATTGATTACACAAACACTAGGAGAAAACATATTGGCATATACAGTAATTTTGTATTTACACTGATACTTTCATTGTTCTTTTTTTAGAGCTTGACAGTGTGCTTTCATTGTTTTGTGTTTCACATACACTACCGTTCAATGCTTTGGTGTCAGTATGATTTAATTTTGAAGTCTCTTATGCTGACCAAGGCCGCATTTATGTGATCAAAAATACAGTAAAAACAGTAATATTGTGAAATACTATTACAATATCAAATAACTGTTTTCTATGTTAATATATTTTAAAATGTAATTTATTCCTGTGATCAAAGTTGAATTTTCAGCATCATTACTCCAGTCTTCACTGTCACATGATCCTTATTATCAATGTTGAAAACAGTTTTGCTGCTTAATACTTTTGTGGAAACCATGACACATTTTTCTCAGGATTCTTTTATGAGTCAAAAGTTCAAAAGAACAGCATTTATTTGAAATGGAACTCTTTTGTAACATTATACATTTCAGTTTAATGCATCCTTGCTGACTACGTGTTAATATCTTAAAAAAAAAAAAAAAAAAAAAAAAAAAATGATACAGTATTTTCAATTTTTGGTGAAATATTCCTTTAAAATATGATTTTTTTTTTAAATATTTTTTTTTTTTTTTTTTTTTTTTAGTGAGATACTGGTAGGTCTGTTTAACTTGATGCCAATAATTATTTTCAACAGGAAGTGGACAGCTGCAGCACATTTTGCCAAATGTACTTACTATTTATGCTTCCTGCATTGCAGAATCGGCTGTGAGTTTTGACGGCAAGGGTTATCTAAAATACCTCTATCAAATAGAAGAAGGCAGAGAGAACTTCCATCTGTCTTTCCGACTCAAGACATCTGCTGCAGAGGGCACAGTGATGTCCACCAATGCCTCTGACTGGGGGACGTTAGAGGTACGACATCTTTCCAACACACTGACAAAAGTATCTTTAAATTATTCTGTCACATTCCTGCACAAAAAGCTTACTTTGAGTGTATGGTATCCAGGTATAAATCTGAAATATAAAGAAAACCCAGCCATCCAGATAATAATAGAATGATCACAGGAAACTTCACTCCACCCCATGACAAATACAACGTCCAAATGTTTGCAATAGAAGCTTGTTTGTTCTCATGAGCGACTAACTGTGCATTAAACGTGTTAATATTCAAGAGCGCGTTCCATAAGGGAAGTAAAGAAATTTCATCCCACCCTTTGAGCACATCAGTGCTGCGTTTCCGAAATGAGTGTTATGATGAATTCATGGCTGACTGCTCTCCTCCTTTGACTCAGAGGCACAGTGAGAGAGCTATGATTATTTGTTTATTTAAAAGGCCTAATGCAGCTTTGAAGGTAGGTACTACACAAAAGAAATCTTCTATGTATTGTGAGTAATATAAAGAATGCGGAAAGCATGACTTAAAACTGCTTCAAAATCATATTTCTCTCCCGGAGGACGCCTCATTTATTGAATATTCAATTTAAGAGGCTTGCAACATCAAAAGTGCACCCTCCATTTTTCAAAGCTTTACCTCTGGGTCTTGAAACTTGGCAAGCCGGACCATTTCATTGTTGCATAGGGGCTTCAAAAGGAATTGTTAAATATGGTCATCCAAGAAATCTTTAGGGTATATATCTTCACATGCTGCATAGCCATGCATGATATAATTCATGTGTCTCTCTGGAGAATTAACATTCTGGTGCATCTCAGCAAATTCCACATCTTATCATTCATTTAATTTGAGAGGAGCGACAGCTCATGTTTGAGAACTTCTCAACAAATCAACTCTGCCCTGCTCCTAAGTTTTTCCCTTTTCTTACATTTTAAGTAATTACTTTCAAATGGAAATTGAGCCTATTTGAGCAAAGCTACCTCTGACAAGAGAAAGGGAAGAAAAGGTGACTTGTCAGTTAACTCAGCTGTAGCATTTATGAATACTGACAGCTCTGATCTAACATTATTAAGAGAAACAAGATCTGTTGCAGGGTAGATACGGTGTAACTGATAACCTTTAATGCAGTGAGGAGTCCAAGCATGGGGGCATTGATCGCAATAATTAGGTTTTTCTTCTAACTGGACTCACATCAGGAGGTCTGTTACGAAACCTTCCTAGACAGCATTAAAAAGGCATCACAGGCACGCTCCCGATTGCCAAGACTCTTACAAACAATAGGGAGCAAAAAGATCCGCAAAATTCTAAGGCAGCATTTTATCCAAGGTGGCAGATGAAGATTTAGATTTATTATAAATGTTTAGACTGATGAGCCAAAACATTATGATCAGACACAGGTGAAGAGAATATCATTGATCATCTCCTAACAAGGCCACATATTAAAGATTAGATGGTAAGCAAACAATCAGTTCTCAGAATCAACAGGTTGGATGCAGGAGAAATAGGCAGGAATAAAGATCTGAGCTACTTTGACAAGGGCCAAATTGTTATGGCAAGGGTCATAGTATCTCTGAAATGGCAAGGATTGTGGGTTGCTCTCGGTCAGCAGTGGTGAGAATTTACCAACAGTGGTCTGAGGAGGGGCAAACCACAAACCGGTGACAGGGTCTTGGGCGCCCATCGATGCACAAAGCCAACAAAGGCTATCCCGTCTGGTCTGAGCCAACAGAAGGTCACAAAATTTTAATGATGGTTATGGGAGGAATGTGTCACAACACACAGTGCATCAAGACACCAATCAGTGTCTAGATGACCACTGTCCACCGTTGAAAGCACCTACAGTGGGCACACGAGCATCTGAACTGGACCTTAGAGCAATGGAAGAAGGTCGCCTGGTCCAATGAGTCCTGTTTTCTTTTACATCACGTTGACGGCTGTGTATGTGTGTGTCATTTACCTGAAGAAGTGATGACACCAGGATCACTGAAATGACGATAAGCTGGTGGAGGGAGTGTGATGCCCTGGGCAATGTTCTGCTTGGAAACCCTGGGTCCGGCCATTCATTCAGACGTAAATTTGACATGTGCCACCTAGCTAAAACATTGTTGCAGACCACGTTCCCTGGTGGAAGTGTCCTCTTTCAGCAGGATAATGCGCCCTGCCACACTGCACACATTGCTCAGGAATGGTTTGAGGAGCATGATGAAGTGTTCAAGGTGTTGACTTGGACTCCAAATTTCCCAAATCTCAATCCAATTGAGCATCTGTGGGATGTGCTGGACTAACAAGTTCGATCCATGATGGCTCCACCTTACAACCTACAGGACTGGAAAGATCTGCTGCCAATGGCTTGGTGCCTGATACCACAGGAGACCTTCAGGGGTCTTGTAGAGTCCATGCCTCGGGCAGTCGGGCAGGTAGCGGACCAACGGCGTATTAGGCAGGTGGTGATAATGTTTTGGCTGATCTGTGTATATCCCAGACACCAACATAGTGTGGCCCAGATCTGGCCCACATCTGAATACACGCAGACCAGATGTGGGCCAGATCTGGGCCGACCCTATGTTGCTGTCAAGGACACTATGCCATTCAAAAGTGTGGGGTTAGTAGAAAGAAATTAATACATTAATTCAGCAAGGATGTATTAAATATGAAGCAGCACAACTGTTTTCAGCATAGATAAAAAGAAATGTTTCTTGAGCAGCAAATCAGCATATTAGAATGATTTCTGAAGGATCATGTGACACTGAAGACTGGAGTAATGATGCTGAAAATTCAGCTTTGCCATCACAGGAATAAATTATATTTCAAAATATATTAAATAGAAAACTTCTTTCAAAAACATTAAAAAATCTTACTAACCCCAAACTAGTATATATACTTTCATACAAAAGCAATTCAGTCATTCACTACTAAAAAGTATCAATACAAAACTTATCGGCCCTGTTCCCGTTTAAATCATTCTATTTGGATATGTTGAGTTGCCGCCATCTTGAACAGGATTCTGCCTATGAAGGCAGTGGACTATAAAGCAGATACATTTTAAAACAGAGCTATCCATCCATCCATTAAATGAGGGATAAAATACATTTAAGCAGTATGACTATGTACAGGATGATCAGAATGTTTATATTATCCATAAGGTTTATTTACCTCACTTATTACTCGGCTGCTCGCAAAAATAAATAAATGAATGGAAATCTAGGGTTGAAATTCTTGAGATGAAATTCTTTTTATTTGAACACAGAATGTCACGATAGACCAATCAGGATCAAATATTTCAAAGAATTGTATAAGATAATATTGTGTAAAATAATAGTTTAACTATATCAGCAAATAGAAATTCATTATGTTCTCTCAAGATGAATAGGTTGGGAGGGAATATCACATCCTTTTAAGGATACTTTCCATTTCTTGCTTGACCATAAATGTTTAGTTAGCTGATGTTTTGTGGCCAATTTACAAACAGAGCGAGATCATGTGAGATGTGGACTCTGGTGGATAAACAGCCTTCTTACCTGTCAAATTCAGCATTGCCCTCAAGGAACCAAAACTCAGATCGAACATTCACCCTCGATGAGTCCTCCTGGGAAAAGTTCCTCTTCCTTTTTAGTGCTCATCTCACCACCACCACCACTGCACACTCAGCTCAGCCCAGCACAGCAAAATCAAACAGCAGCTCCGTCCAATGAAAGCAAATGAGCAAAACCCATGGGCTGACTGGTATCAGATCAGAGCAAAAGGCTCTGTGCTCACTTCTCACTTCGCAAAACTCTCTGAAGATTCTGCCGCAGCAATTAAAAGGCTGGCGTGAAGGAGATGATGCTTAATAATGCATACTCTCAGCATCAGCGTAATACTTTCAAATGTGAAGTGCACACACAAGCTATGTTTTTTTAATGTACAGAACAGCAAACTAATACATGCATATGTGAACGATCCATTTTTTGTTGTGGAGGCATGGTGTCAGCGTGTTGATTGGACTGTGGCTTTGCATCACAAAGTTGTCGGCGCGTTTGAACAAGAACTAACTGTGTTCTCCCGCGAGCGCTGTCTTTCACAACTACCTTCAACGCTCAAAGGGCTTCTTATCTCCCACAGAGCGAGCGCAGAGAGCACACGCTTCCAACTGTGCAAAAACACAAGCTGTGTAACCTATCTCAGCAAGAGCATTGCTGCCTCTTCAGCAAGCTGAGCACAGTCCATAAATATGTAACTTTATTCAAGCCGCAGACATCAGGCTAAAGCTAATAAGTGTGAATTGTGTACTTTTTTGGTGTTAAAATTTTTTCTTTCATGCCAGATTGAAAGTTTTTTGGGGGTCAATGATTACATTCAAAATGCAATTCATACATACAGTCACTTGTATGTATGTGAAAAGCTTCAAACTTTAAGCTTTAGAAGAAAATGGGTTACACTTTATTCTGATAGACCACTTTAGACATTCTACTAACTTTGGCTCTGTTTCCAACTGATATTAAGATGCTTTTTGATTACAAGTGGACAACGCTAAATACAGGTGTAAACGTGGTGTAAAACGTTTTGAGCTTGTCCGCTTTCGAACACTTCCAGAGGTAGTCAAAAACGCAGTAGACCAGATTGCTTTCTTAGTGTAGACGCTCATGTGGTCGAATGTGTTCAAACAGCCACAAAAGACCATCCACTCTCCACCTACTGACCTAACGCATAAACATTATAGAAAGCTCTCCAGCCAGACGGGATTTCAACTTTGTCGGCTGAAGACCCAAGTTTGGTTTGAAGATGAAAAACGTACCAAGCACAATGTTCTCTCACCATTCCTGATTTCTAACACGCAATAGTCTAAAGTGGACCATTGAATTAAATTGTTACTGAAAAGTGTAACACTTTCTCTACAAACAGATACTACTAAAAATACTATTTACTTTGTAGAGTAAGTGTTGCATTTTTCTTCTAAAGTTTGAAATTCAGATTTTTTTTTTTTTTGGTTGAATTTCCATTACATTTGGTTAAATGTCTGCCTTTTAGTTTAATTTAAAATGAATTAAAATAATTAATATTGAATTAAAATTCATTTTTAGGTCACACTTTAGTTTAGTTTACTATTAACTAACTATTAACTATGACTTTTGCCTCAATGAACTCCTAATTACTGCTTATTAATAGTTAGTAAGGTAGTTAAGTTTATTGGGTAGGATGTAGAAAATGATCCTGCAGAATAAGGCATTAATAAGTGCTTTATAAGTACAGCCAATATCCTAATAATATGCATGCTAGTTAATAGTGAGAATTGGACCCTAAACTAAAGTGTTACCAATTTTTATTTTTTGTTATAAAATGATGATGACACCATAATGATAATACCATAATGAAGAATTTGACAAAACTTGCCATGTGTTTTAAACTAGATTTTGTCCTGTTCATCATCATGAATACTGTTATATGTCATTGACCCTTTTGTGTTTGTGTTTCTAGCTGGTGGACAAGGAGCTGTGGCTCAGATATAGCTGTGGCAACATGGATCCTGCCAGTATGCAGGTGGCCAACCACCCTGTGGCTGATGGCCGCTGGCATGACGTCTCTCTGGAGGTCAATGGCACAACCCTTAGACTCACCATTGATTCCAGCCACTCCAACTCTGTCTTTCTGTCGCAACCCTGCAAGCTCACTCAGTCCGGTGGGGCTCTGGTGCTGGCCAGCTCTAATCCCAGCACAGATGCAGAGCGACTGGGCTTCACGGGCTGTTTGGAGAGCTTACATTTCAACGGAGAAGCAGTGAGAGGAAAGGAGGTGGTGACAGGAACTGGCCTGCAGTCTGGCAGACTCTTTGGGATCTACCAGTGCTGCTCTGATGTGAAGATCTGTGCCAGTAATCCTTGTGAGAACGGAGGCACTTGTGAGGAAGACTCCAGTGGAGGTGGGAAAGCAGTTACTCTTAGGGGGGAATATTTGCATACACTGTCTACAGTCTTTTACCTACTGATTTATAAAATAAGAAATGCAAATAAGGTCACCAAATCTGTATGCCATTTGTACAACATTGTTTCCCATCTTGCTTGTCTACACCACGAGTTTTGATATATATGGATGATTATAATGCTGAATCATTTAATCAGCATGTGATGAATTACTGCTGCCATGATCACTAGAAAATGTACATACATATATTTTATAGACATTTTATAGCCAAAATAGTAGTACAGAAATAATAAAAACGGAAAAGATTGATAAAAATAAATTCAATGGTAACACTTTAAAATAAAGTTTAAATGGTTAACATTAGTTAATGCATTCAGTATCTTAAACTAATGATAAACATCACTTTTTAATATCATTATTAATCTAGCTTAATGTTTATTTCTATAAAAATAATACATTTTTAACATTTCAAATTTAACATTAATAATCATGAATTAACAGTGAACAATAGTCTATTTATAAATTAACATTAACCTAGATTAATAAATGCTGTAAGAAATTATTGCTCATTGTTAGCTTCTGATACCTAAAGTAGTGACAAATTGTTAAAGAACAAAAAAATAAATCTCTGTAAAATGAAATGCATTTTATTGCCAAAATAGTAATACATATACAAAATAATAAAAACAGATATAGCACTGAAAATGATAAAGAATAATTAATTGGTAACACTTTACAGTACAGTTTTAAGTCTCCCTGTGGTGAAAATCAAGTTTTTAATGTTGTTTATATGTCTATGTGGTGTTTTTATTATGCTTTAAGACAAACCATGTGCAAATTCATATGTCAACATCATTGCTGAGGATTTTCTCCTTAAAACTGCAGTGAAAGATTAACAGGAAATGATGGTATATTCATAAATTAACATTAACCTAGAGTAATAAATGCTTTTAAAAAAATCATTGTAAGTTTCTAATGCTTTAACTGATGTTAATCAATTAAACGTTATTGTAAACTTTAATACACATGACAACTAGCACATACTGTACCAGATCCTGGTCAGGTTGGATGGGTAGTGAAATTGTGCTAAAGTGGTGCAAATTTATTCACTCCTTAACATATTTCACATCTTTGTTTGCATCTCTGTTTCATGTTATAAAATTGTGAAGGTCGGATTGGGAATTCATTCTTGAATATTAAGAGGTCCCTTAACAAATTGGTAAGGGACAACAAACCAAAATGCTGGAATGTCTTTTGAGTATCTAAGCATCACTACACAGATATGGAAATAAAGTCACTGTATCTGCATTCAAAAGATCTCTCAATACCCCAGTGTCAGTCTACACTTTGATCTCAGCACAAAGAAGTTCCTATGGAAATATCTTTGTTATCTTATATAAATATATAAGATGCATTTTTTTATGTCTGTCCTCCAGGGTTTCACTGTAGCTGTCCATTGCTATACTATGGCTCTCGCTGTGAGAATGTCAAGCCGCCGCACGGTCCTTGTGCATCCCAGCCATGTGGCGATGGATTGTGTATGCCAAATCATCAAGGGTACATCTGCAACTGCTCCACACAAATTGCTGGAAACAGGTGAGACACACAGAGCGGAGCTCCTGAAATCACACATGCATATTATGTCCTTGGTGAAGGCATTGAGAAGTCTGACTAATCTGCATGAGAATAAATACTTGTGTATTCTGTCTCTTCATCTCGTTCATGAACCCTTGCCCACACAGGTTATGTGTGATATGTGTGTTTGGCATTCAGCCGTAACTCGCCTTTGAGTTAACAAATTAAAGCATTATTGATTGTCCTCGTTCATATATATCTACAAAGCTTGAGCAAATTAGTCATGGAGTGAGAATTTCAATCAATAGATGTCCTTCTGTGTGTCTGTCTCTGTGTGCATCACAGCAAAACACCATGTTGGTTACTAGCATCACACGTTTTTGTACAGCCCAAGCTGGAAAACTTTACCAACACTGTTTAGTTATGAAATAATGTTAGGTGGTATATATATATCTTTTTTTTCTGTTTGGGGAGCAATGCAATATTCATTGTCCAGTATGCTGCACATGATATCTGATATATGTGATATACTCATGAATAGCGTTGCAAGACAAAAAGCCAGAACAGCACATTTACTACGTATACTGCATAATTAGTCATTTTTAAAATTATAGTATAGTAACCAATTTAATTTAATTTAATATGCAATTATTTCCTGGAGCAGCGAACACATTACTAATGTTAGATTTATTGTAATTATTTTAATATGTAATGTGTGTTATATTAACACTGTTGTGTAAAATGCCACTCATTCCAAAAATCCATCAAACTTTCACTCAAAATTGTTTGATATATGAAAAAAAAAAAGTTTGTAAATATTTCTTCTTTGACATGTCTTAACCAGTTTTAGGGGTAACACATTACAAGCAGGGTTGCCAGGTTTTCACAACAAAACCTGCCCAAAACTAGCCCAATCGCATTTCAGGGGGGTAAAATCGGTTAAAATCGCATTCCAGGGGGTAAAATTCGCGTTTTTGGCGGGGCTCCCTTGGTAAAATTCGCATTCCAGTGGGTAAAATTCGCGTTTTTGGCGGGGCTCCCCTGGTAAAATTCACATTCCAGGGGGTAAATATCATGTTACGATTCAACCCGCAGACATGAAAAACAACGCGCTGCAAAAAAAAAAACAAAAAAAAAAAAAACAGAAAACCACGGACTTGGCAACACTGATTACAAGTAATGTGAGTTATGTAATCGGATTACTTTTTCAAGTAACTAGTAATGCATTACTTTTAGAGGCGTTGTGTGTGAACATGATGGTTAGTGTAGTTTTAGACAGATTCAGTATTTCTCAAAATGAAAGGCAAACTCAGATTATGCAAACCTGCAATAATTAAATGTTAAATTACACAAATATACTTTATGTATTTAATCTCACTTTATAAAGCAGTCTTTGCTGCTGATCTTTGATGATCCAACTCAACTATACTAATAATCAAAAATGTCTTTAGTTAAAGTGATTCAGAATAGCAACACAGCTGAAAGGTTTGTTTGAGCGCTCTCTACTGTACAGGCGTGAATTTGCATTTCCTTCAGCCTGAGGCTTATTCATTTCACTTTTGGTGTGAAAAGGCCAAAAAAACAACTTTTGTTGTTGTTAAAAAGCAAACAAACAAGCCCAGCCCAGGTGAGAAAAAGTATCGCAAAAATAATGTAAGTAACACATTAATTTCCATAAAAATTAATTAACCCAATTAGATACTTTTTTAGGGAGTATCACAATTGTAATGCATTACTTTTAAAACACTGGTCTCAACAGTAGCATTGTATAATAACAAAAGTACAAAAACATCTCAGATAAACATATGAAACCATTTAAAAAAGAAAAAGATAAAACTCTTCTTGTCTGCAGATAAAATGAGTTGTGCAAAAACACCCAGACAATAGATGGATAACTGTTTGCAAACATCAAGTAAATTTAAAAGAAATTTATCTGGTAAACTGGACGTATAGAATGAGGAAGATAATCATTTCTGATGATCCATAAATGACATACGGGATGGCGTGTGTACCATTTCCATTTAATGGTAATTCAGAGCTGTGCTATCTGAGTTTGAGAGTATTCATACATCTTCTCTTTGCAGATGTCAGATTGCGTGCACTCCAAATCCATGTCTGGATGGTTTCTCCTGTTCGATGGCGGAGAACTCGATCCACTGTGAGCGCACCACCTCCCCTCCTTATGTGGAAATCGCAGAGATCTGCGCAGGCGTATTGGGGCTTGTCCTCCTCGTTGTGGCCTTCGTGTGTTTCCGAAAACGCTACATCACCAAAAAGAAGCACAAGTCCGGCTGCGTGCAAGATTCCAACGGTTACTTCCAGACTATACCTAAAAACATGATGAAAGAAACTGAGATCAGCTCTCCCATGGAGATCAACACCCTGATTGGTTCAGGAGGTGATCTGGACAACAGTCCTTTCCATTCACTGAAGCCCCATGAACAGCGGGAGCTCGGCCCTCAGGTGGGACCCCGGTCTCAGAGGCCTCAGGGTCCTGTGATTTGCAGCGTGGCCCCCAATCTACCTCCTCCACCCTCCACCAGCTCTGATAATGACTCTATTATGAAAAACAATTGGGATCATGACTACGAAGGTGAGAACTTGAGTTTATTTATTATTCTCCCAACTTTTACAGGCGCTTCACTTCATTTGGAATTTAGTCACATCATGAAAGATGAGAGAAGTGGAGGACAAATAGCTGCATGTGCTTGTGCAGGTCAATGGAAAAAGCATGTGCGGGTCATATTCAATTATATCTTCTGTTTGCTGCAGCACTGAGCACTTTCTCCATGAAAAGCTCTCCTTAAAAGCTATGGCTTAAAAACTGTACACATCACATTTAAAGTTGGGACATATTGAAATCTCAAGGACATTTTGCGTACTTAACATTCAAGCATTTAAAAAGCAGTTGAGAATTAAAGAACATGTTAAAAGTAACCACTAATTTTTACAGTTGACTCATATACTGTCCTCCACTGCTGTGTTGATGGAAAGTGCATGAGATCACCATAACTGTGATTGAAAAAACTGTCATGCTCCACTCAAAAACTCTTTATTAGTTTCATATATTTGGGTATATTAGGTATTTGGTTTCATATATAAAATGAATGCCACACAGCCCCTGAGAGGAATTTTCTCCTGCTCTTGCCATTATATTGCACAATATATTGGTACCGTACTACTTATCAGCTGATAGTGGAGATTTTAAATTTATTAGTATTTGTCAGTATTGGATACATGTTGCTGCATAATTTGTATATTTATACATTTAGTTTACCCTTTCAGTCATCTCATTTAAAGAGAATATAAGGTTGTGTTGTGCCTTAATTCACTTGTAGCATTTACAATGATTTTTTTTACAATGATATATATATATATACTGCAAAAATAGTAATATTGTTAAATATTTTTACAATTTAAAATAACTGTTTTCTATTTGAATACATTATAAAATGCAATTTATTTCTGTTGGTAAAGCTGAATTTTCAGCATCATTACTCCAGTCTTCAGTGTCACATGATCCTTCAGAAATCATTCTAATATGATGATTTGCTGCTCAAGAAACATTTATGATTATTATCAATGTTAAAAAACAGTTGTTTACGATTATTTTGATTATTTGATGAACAGAAAGTTCAAAAGAACAGCATTTATCTGAAATAAAAAGCTTTTGCAATGTTATAAATGTCTTTACTGTCACTTTTGATCAATTTAATGCATCCTTGCTGAATAAAAGTATTAATTTCTTTCATTTTTTCAAAAAAAAAAACAACTCTTACTGACCCCAAACTTTTGAATGGCAGTGATAATGTTACAAAAGCTTTCTATTTCAGATAAATGTCAAATATTAAATATCAAAAATTATCAACATTGATAATAATCAGAAATGTTTCTTGAGCATCAAATCATCATATTAGAATGATTTCTGAAGGATCATGTGACACTGAAGACTGGAGTAATGATGCTGAAAATTCAGCTTTGATCACAGAAATAAATTGCATTTATATTTAATTGCAAATATATTACAACAGAAAACAGTTCTTTTTAATATCAATAATATTTCACAGTGTTATTGTTTTTACTGTAGATTTGATTAAATAAATGCAGCATTGGAGAGCATAAGAGACTTATCTTATTTGCCCAAACTTTTGAACAGTAGTGTATATCAGGCTTTTATTGTTCATTGACCATAACATGAAAATAATTAGTTTCGGACCGAATTTTAGTATTAGTGGATCACTAGAACAACTGTAACAAACAAGTGAAACTTGAAACACTCATGTAGTCCTACTTATCGACATAGACTCAACTGCTGAACCAATCAACTAATCAAAGTGAAACCCATATCTAAAAAAAGAAATAAACAATGTATAATAATTCTCATTCACAGTGTATCCAGCTGATCCAGACTACTATGGCCGACCCTCCGTTCAAGGGTTCCCCCAGTTTGACATCGTAGAAAGCACCTACTCGACTACTGCCACAGAGTCGCGCAGGAACTCTCGTTTCGGAGGCTTCCCTTTCCCGCTGGACCGCGCCGACCGCCGCGCTCCATTACCCCCTTGTTACAGCAATCAGAACTTGGATGACTTCTTGGGGTCGGACGGTCTGCCGCTGCCCAGCTCTCAGTGCCCTAACGAGTACACAGCCATAAGCTACTACCCTACCCAGCACGCTCGCAGCATGGACAACGTCTCCAGCAGCTATAAGAGGCTCAGTGTGCGTTTGAGCGTAGCACAGCCTTCATATGCGGACAGCGGCGGATCCACTCGGCCTGGATCTGCTAGAAGGACATCTCGCAGTTATGCTGGCTCAGACATGGTGGAGAGTGACTATGGCAGCTGTGAGGAGGTCATGTTCTAGGCAACAAAAAGGATCAAAGGTCCCGTATGGGCGAGGAAGGTTCTCTCGTACATATAAAATATGAAGCTCTAAGGCTAAAAGCCACAGAAGCACTATCAGTATTAATAGTCACTTTCAGGGAAAACAAATACATCTGTTTGAAATGCAGCTTTTCTCATTGTTTTGCTCTTTACACATCTGTAGAATTATTGCATGTTCTTAAAATGTCTACAGTGTGGTTATAAATGACGTCTTTTAGTGTCTGGAGATAATGCGCCCTTATTTGTTCTTGCGAGTTCAATCGCACCCCGTCCGGTTCGGTTGGGAAAACTATGTGACACGACGTGCTGGCAAAATGAGTCGGAATAGGCACAGGCTAAACAAGTGAAAAATGTCAATTTTGGTCGAAATTGAGGTTTTCACAAAAATTAGTTCATTAAGCCCTCGTCTAGCGATCCCAGTGCTCCAAATAGCAATTAAACATCTAAAAGTATCTTTGTTTGTATTTTTCTGAGAGGAGAACCTTTCCTTTGACCATGAAAAATGCAGTTTTCTCTGCTCGCTAAATGTTTTTTTGTTGTTGTTTTTTTGTTTTTTTTTGGATCCGGACCAAACGAACTGAACTACAAGTGTGAACGCACCCTAATCAAACAATTGTGGAATCATGGAAAAAAAAAGTTGAATATATATTCCTATAGATAAGGGTTTTGACGTGGTTTGTGCCAAATTTGGTGGTATTACCAGGGATTTTAAGGTATGGTTGCTAGATTCTGTTTTAGAACCTTCAGAAAACTTTAACTCGATTTTTCTCAAAACTAACTTTGCTGAATCTATCAACTTCAAACAGGTGTAGCTCAGTAATTAGTCAGATTCCAACAAATCATTCACCATTTTACACCATTTTAATAGAGAATGTGAATATAACAGTAACTCATTGAAAATTTGCTCATTCTGACTCATTTTGCTCACCGAAACCAGTGTGCTATGAAATTTGAATCATTTTCAAGTGTGCCATATGGTATAAAGATTTTTAGCAATGCAGGGTATATAGAAGCACATTTCACTACAACAAAACAACAGTATAGTGGTTATATTGATTTGTACAGTCGACTGAAGCAGAGGCTGGTTCTCTGCTGGATCAAAACATTAAGCGCCCAATGTGAAATATTACATGTTTGTTCATGAAATATCAAATATAGTTCCCCGCAAGTTGATGTGTTATTGGTTACTGGGAAATTTGCGAGTACCCCTTAGGCTGTGTATGAATTGCTGTGTTTGGTGAAGAGTAATTTTAAATGTGAACTATGTGCTGGCTTTAGCTTCTCATGCTGCAGATGTTATGCAGTTGTACAAGGTTTCAGTGATCTGAGGCTATCTTACAGCTTTTTAATGGCTCATTATGCTTCTTGACAAACTGTCTAATGCTTACTAATCATTAAAAAGATCAAAAATATTGCCAAAGTATGAAAGAAATTAGAAGAATCGTGTGTGTGTGTGTGAACATGACAAACAACAGCTGCATTTCATATTCTAAAGCGCTTCTGTCTTTGATCCATATTCATAACAGTGATGTCATCTTTAGGGTACAATATTTTTTTTTGTTTTGAGAAGTAATGAATAGGGATTTCCACCACAGCACATCTTATTGGATGCAAAGATGAGCTGAATGTGACAGACTTTATTGATTCATTTAGCAGACTGGTGCATGCGTCATCAAATTGTATCTGCATGTGCTCAATGAAACCGCTTCCTTCCGTCATTGACTGCTACTGTACGTCATTGTAGTGTTTAGTCTGTAATGTTTCAAATGACATGGTACAGTGTTGATGTACATTTCAATGGCAGCTGTTGCAAGTATTTGTTATGATCTGCCGGATGTTTGTGCAGTGGCTGTGGTCTGTGCGTATGTATTTTTTTTTTTTTTTTTTTTTGTATTTTGAAAATTCAATGTGGGACGGATCCCATGTTTAAAATTAGTTCCTCTGTGAGAGAATCTGTGTTGTCTTTCCAAGCTCTGTAGAAATATAACACTATGAAATATATTAAATAAAATTATGTTTAATATACAGAATGCACTGTGTTGGATTTGGATATGCTTGCTTAAGGATTCAAAAAGTCAAAAGATTTTTTTCTTTTAAAAGATTTACTTTTATTCAGCAAGAATGCATGAAATTTATCAAAAATAATATTACTAAAGATTTCTATTCTAGTTCTTTTCAACTTTCTATTATCACAGAATCCTGAAGAAAATGTTTCACGATTTCTACAAAATAATATATAAGAGGTGGTTGATTATGATTTAATTTTTTTAACTTTAGTGTGTAATGTTGCTGTTTGATCATAAACAACATCTGCAAAGTTATGATGCTCAAAGTTCAATGCAAAGGGAGATATTTTCTT
Source organism: Hypophthalmichthys molitrix (assembly GCA_037950675.1). Lineage (NCBI taxonomy): Eukaryota > Metazoa > Chordata > Actinopteri > Cypriniformes > Xenocyprididae > Hypophthalmichthys > Hypophthalmichthys molitrix. The sequence goes on from CM075505.1 coordinate 27,246,833, forward strand.
TTAAAGAATTCTCTGTTTAAGGACTACAACAAACGGCTGGTAGGGACTACAACAAGCTTCTTCCTGGGTTAGTGGCATCACTAACCCTAAAATTTACATAAACCCCGCCCCTGAGAACACACAACAAAGGGTGTGAGGCCATGTTGGGCTGCTTTAGAGAAGAGGAAGAGCTGTTGCCATGCCATCATTTTGCTTCACAAACGAGGGTCAATTCAACGCTGGATTTGCACAAAAGATTAACATGACGGCACATGCTAGTCGATGAGTTGAATCAACTCCACAGCAACTACATAAATTTATCCACTAACCAATCAGAAACGTCCAGTTTCATTCTAAAAGTTGTAACTTCTTCCTGAGTCTCTCCATCAGTGTCGACTCCGGTTTGAACAATGTAAGGCTGAACACCGTTACTGACAATCCTCATTTTGACTGCGTGAGATTCTCCAGCTTTGTTGTTGTTGAGCAACCGAAGCATGAGCTGTTAAAGCTCCGCCCTCTTCTGGAAAGGGGGCCGGGAGCGGCAGCTCATTTGCATTTAAAGGGACACACACAATAACGGCATGTTCTGTGATCTGTGGGGTATTTTGAGCTGAAAAGTTTATTTATTCTCAAAATTTAATGAGTTTATTCTGGACATTTTATTTCGACTTTTTTCTTGAAATTCAACAAGTTTTTTCTTGAAACAACAACTTTATTCTTAAAATTTGAGTTTATTCTCAACATTTACTTTGACTTTTTTCTCAAAATTTAACAAGTTCTTTCTCGAGACATGACTTTAAAATGTAATGATTTTTTTTCTCAACATTGTATTTCAATTTTTTTTTTCTTGAAAAACTGCGAGTTTAGTCTCGCATTATAATGACTTTAATCTTGAGATGGTTCATTGTATTATTATTATTATTATTATTATTGGTTGGCCCTAATATTCTTCCGTACAGTTAATCAGAAACAACTATAATGCTGTGTTATGTAGACATTTTGGTTTTATTTAGCTTTAATAAAAGGGCATCACACAGTTGTTGCCATTCCAGACATCTCTGAATGAATTTAGCGATGGATGAGGAAGAATAAAAGTGAACAAGAAAAAGTCTTTTTTGTTTTTGTCCCTGGGGAATTGACTGTATGGTTATGGTTTGCGATTGGTTGATCTCATTTGAGTGACATGTTGTCCCGCCCTCACGCCAGTGAGGGGAGGGGAAGTTATTTTGATAAAAGATTATGTGCAAGGATAGATCATTGATAATAAGATAATCAGCAACTGTGCAGCTGTTCGCACTACCGTCCCTCAATATTCAAGTACAAAAGTGAGCAAGAGACTGCGTGATTCGCAGCAGAAGCTCATCCAGGCCGCTCATTAGCATAAAAGGGTCACTTCATTCAAACCTTTTGTGAACTTGGCTGTGGCCCAAATGTCTATAATCAGCAAAAAACAACGCACATATTGGTACGAGGAAGTGAGTCATAGTTTTAACGAGGTACAAGTGAGTGCCCTGTTAATCCCCCGTGACACTCTCACATGATAAACAGTCTTGTGGGTAATACTCGCTCACATCTGGATTATTAAATACGGTGGCTGGAGAGAACCGCACACTGCTTTGCATTCATCATCATACTAAGCAAACAAAAAAGTCTGGTTATTAATGTGACCCCCTGCCATTTCTGGGTCAACAGATGGAGGGCAGCAGTGGTTTGTGCGCTCAGATTAGTGTATTTATAGTGCTTTATGAAAAAAGCGGAAATGAGAAGCCATTGACTGTGGGAAAAAATACAGTGAAAATCATACGCCCACAACTCACGTGCAAACACAAATATGGGGAAAAAAAGGTGCCAGAGACAGACCATACGTTAGGGAATTCATACTTATCTCTCAGATTTGACACGCGTCTGTTTGGAAACTGATAGATGATGTTCAATCTGTTATATATGGCATCATGGTAGAGCATGAAATATTGGACATGTTAGTGGCCATATTAATCATGATGTCTTAAGCTTTTTTTTTTTTAGCTTAATTGTTGCTTTAGAATGAAAAAAATTCTGAAAAAATATAAAATTTTATCTTCAACACAGAGTCATTATATGTAGTAAGTGAGTGTGTATGTCTTGCATGCCTTGACACTAGTATTCTGTCATAAACTTATCAATAAACCAACCAAGAATGACAAGATAAAGGATAAAATATTTATGGACCTGGCAGACTGACAGATGATGAGGCAGTGGAATATATCAGGAGAAAATACCATTACTGACAGCTTATTATGAGCCATAAAACCCTCACGATGTCCAAACCTTCTTGAACAAGCATCTTAAATATGTTAATTGCCACAAAAAACTTTTTTAATGATTTTGAAGCATTAATGTAAGGCATGATGGATGATGTGAAGTTTAAAATAAGACAACCACATATGAATGTGGTTTAAAAGAGATGGAAGGGATTTGCATATTTGTTTTGATGAATGAAACGAGATTACATGTTTTCAGAATGACACCTGTGTAACGGAACAATCGCCAGATGATTTTTACGTTTCTGAAATGTCAGAAGTGGCTGAGATAAAGCAAGGAATGGTATTGCTTTTGCTAAAGCTGTGTGAGGTTTAATTACATAAGAATAAAAAGCATGCTTTAGTCAATCATAATTCTGACATGCTAAGGCATAATTATGACATAAAAAGTCAAAATTATGACATGCCAAGTCATACAGTAATTATGGCATAAAAAGTCGAAATTATGATATAAAATGTCAAAATATGAAGTCATAATTATGACAAACAGTTAATTATGACTTTTTAATAATTTCGACTTTATCTCATAATTTCAACTTTTTATGTAATTATGGCATAAAAAGCCATAATTATGACTTAGTCATAATTTCAACATTTTGTCATAATTTCAACATTTTATGTCATAATTAAGATTTACCAAAGCATGATTTTTAGGTCATAAAAAGTAAAAATTTTGACTTTGTATGTTATGACTTAGTATGTCATACTTTTGACTTTTTGTGTCACAATTTTGATTTTTATATCATAATTATGACTATGTAATTATTATGAGGTCATACTTTCAGCTTTTTATGACATAATTAGATTTATCAAAGCATCATTTTTTAGTTCATAAAAAGTAAAAATTATGATTTTCTATGTTATGACTTAGAATGTCATAGTTTTAATTTTGTGTGCCATAATTTTTTTTTCATAATTATGACTATCATAATTATGATGTCATAATTTAAACTTTTTATTTCATAATTTATACTTTGTATGTCATATTTAAGATTTACCAAAGTATGATTTTTAGGTCATAAAATGTAAAAAATTACGACTTTGTTATGACTTAGTATGTCATAATCCTACCCCTAACCTTCAAGCCAGGAGGGTCAGACCCCCTAATTATTAAGTATGTCATAATTATGACGTCATAATTTCCATTTTTTTTTATGTCATAATTTATACTTTTTGTCATAATTTATACTTTTTATGTCATAATTAAGATTTACCAAAGCATAATTTTTAGGTCACAAAAAGTAAAAATAACGACTTTGTATGTTATGACTTAGTATGTCATAATTTCACATATTTGTGCCACAATTTTGATTTTTTTTTTTTTTTTCATGATTTTGACTGTCATAATTATGATGTCCTAATTTCGACTTTTTATGTCATAATTTATACTTTGTATATCAAAATTAAGATTTACCAAAGCATAATTTTTAGGTCATAAAAAGTAAAAATTATGACTTTGTATGTTATGACTATGTCATAACCCTAACCATAACCTTCAAGCCAGGAGGGTCAAACCCCCTAATTATGACTAAGTATGTCATAATTATTATGTCACAATTTCTATGTAATAATTTCTATTTTTATACTTTCTATCATAATTTATGCTTTTTATTTCATAATTAAGATTTACCAAAGCATGATTTTTTTTTCTTATGAGGCTGAAATGGGCTTCCAAGACCCCCGACATTTGTAGCGCTTTTTCCCGAACATTTTTAGGGCAGCTTCACACCAGGAGGCTCAGACTCCTTCCCGCCTCACCTGCTGATTGAGACATGACAATGTGCTTTAACTGCGCGCGCCAGGCTGGAGCCATCAGGTGCCCTCACATGATCAGCACGAGCATCCTCAGCATCAGCATCCAGCTTCACACAAAGGCAACACAAGTCAGAGCACGTGCGGATATAAATGAGACGGGTCTCTGGATCTCCAACTGCGTCTCACGATGAGGGAACTTTTGAAGTTTGGGAGGTGTTTATCCACTCTTGTAGCCTATTTATTTCCCGGCGGCTTTTTGGAGGCAGCATTGTGAATGAGGGACGAACGGTTAAGAAGTGAATGAATGGACTTATATTTTATGTATCAGATTTATGAATGGGCGTCTTGACAATCACAGCGCGCTTCATAAGTTTTCATGATCGACCAAAGAGACGCTGGATTACATTTTTGTCTAAAAAAAATCGCCACAATTTTGTTTGAAACGGTACTATTTTTTTTTCTTATTTACGATTTAACTCGAAATCCCTTCATGGCAGCTGTAAGAGCGCGCGACTGAACTGGCGCACTACCCGCTGCTGCTCGGTGTCTGGATGCGCGCGCTGCGCGATAGATTCCCGTGGCACGGAGGACTGGACCCCTCACCGCTGCCCAGTGATGATGAATTGAGGATGGTGGAAGGAACGGACGCCCCTTTGAGGAACATTTCGACAGGAAATCGGGACAGCAAGTACCTCTCTTTCCCCTGGGTGGTGACTTTACTCTCCAGTGTTCTGATCACCACGATTATAGTAGATGTTCTGGGCAACCTGTTGGTCATTGTATCAGTCTTCAGAAACAGAAAGCTCAGGAAGGCAGGTAAATGTCTCTATAAATCATCATGCTGACATGTTTTATTAGCAAGGGCTTCTGAACTGACATTATTAGAGATCGACTGATATCTCAGATTGATCAAGAACAGAATATGCTTTTATTTCTGACATAGTAAATAAATAATCATTAACGAAAAATATGGATTATGAATATTTATTATTATCACCTGGTTTGCTGGTCTTTAAACATGAGCAACTAAAAAAGTGCCCAAATTCCCTCTAAAACAAGAGCAGATTGACCAGTAAGTCCAGCAAACCAAAGGCTGATTTATTTTATTCAGTCATATTTATTTTTCATCTTGTTAATAATAATAATAATAATACTAACAACAGCAACAATAATTAACAGTTAATAATATGCAATACTAATAATATTTATGCACAATTATTTTTTGAGCTAAATGGTCACATTTTCATCATTGTTTTGGCCTGTTTAACTGTTAAGCTACAAATAAACTTTAATGAATGAATGGCAGAAAAAACAATTAATTATGCAAATGTGATGGACGTAGACTGGTAAGAGCTGTGCATGTAAACCTCACTCCTCTGATCTCAGGAGACGCTCTAGCGACTGACGCTACTGCATCTTTAGCCTCTTTGTTAGAGGGCCCGACTCCCATGCCCGCGTACCCAGGTTCGAGTCCCGCTAAGAGCGGGTGGTATGAACAGAAGGGGTTACACAAACAACACATTTGCACAACAGATAGTTATGTACCTGTGATCACCATGATTTCCATTGTGTCAAATAGTAGCTTTCATAGACCTGATATTAAAGTACTAACAAGTGATTATTGGTCTCATTTTCTTTTCAAAGATTCAGAGACCGAGTAATTGACTCATCAATGACTTCCAGACCATTATGATCACATGAGGTGTCGAACTGAAAAGACAAGACAAAAGCATGGTGGTATGCAGCTGCTGTATGGATGCTGCCCTGTTAACATTGTCATTTTTAGTCTGTGGATAACATCTCAATCTACCTCAGGCCACTGGTCTTATCTCATGAACACAGCACAGCCTGACCTTTTACGTTTGGAGATTTAAACTTTAAGGGTTTCTAATGTACAGTCATTTTGTCTGACCAACTAATGATTGACCTTTAAAAGAAACAAGCACTGCGAAGACCAATGAGACACACTTTTCCTAATGATCTCTTTTTTTTGCATGAGAAATAAAGTTTCAGACAGAGCTTGAAACTGAGACACCTGCTAACCAGACACATACAGATCTTAAAGGGTTAGTTCACCCAAAAATGAAAATTCTGTCATTAATTACTCACCCTCATGTCGTTCAACACCCGTAAGACCTTCGTTCATCTTTGGAACACAAATTAAGATATTTTTGATAAAATCCGATGGCTCAGTAAGGCCTCCATTGACAGCAAGATAATTTACACTTTCAAATGCCCAGAAAGCTACTGAAGATGTATTTAAAACAGTTCATGTGACTACAGTGGTTCAACCTTAATGTTATGAAGTGACGAGAATACTTTTTGTACACAAAAAAAAACTAAATAATGACATTATTCAACAATATCTAGTGATGGGCGATTTCAAAACACTGCTTCATGAAGCTTTGAAGCTTTACGAATCTTTTGTTTCGAATCAGTGGTTCAGAGCATGTAGTAAACTGCCAAAGTCACAATTTCAGTAAACGAGGCTTTGTTACGTCATAAGTGTTTCAAAAATCTCAATGGTTCACCACTGGGGGGCGTGACTTTGGCAGTTTGATACACGCTCCAAACCACTGATTCGAAACAAAAGATTCGTAAAGCTTTGAAGCTTCATGAAGCAGTGTTTTGAAATCACCTATCACTAGATATTGTTGAATAAAGTCGTTATTTTGTTTTTTTGGCACACAAAAAGTATTCTTGTCGCTTCATAACATTAAGGTTGAACCACTGTAGTCACATGAACTGTTTTAAATATGTCTTTTGTAGCTTTCTGGGCATTTGAAAGTGTTAATTATCTGTCAATGCAGGCCTCACTGAGCCATCGGATTTTATCAAAAATATCTTAATTTGTGTTCTGAAGATGAACGAAGATCTTACAGGTGTGGAACGACATCAGGGTGAGTAATTAATGACAGAATTTTCATTTTTGGGTGAACTAACCCTTTAATGCAACATGTGTAGTCTTATAGAAACTAACTAAATAGTTCCACACAGAAATATCCTCTTGTGTGATGTTTAATTCTGTTGATTTTACTCTCTGAAGGAACAGTACTAAACAAACTGTGGTTTGTACTGTCAGTTTTTTCTCTTATATAAAGCCATTAAGGCCATTTTAATGCAGAAGCTTACAAAGCTGCTGCTAGTGAGATGGGTTCATGAACTGCTGACACACCTCCAGTAATTAGAGCTCTAGTGTTTTGCTGCAATGTGATGTGTGATACCATCACGGTATTTGCACATCATATGATCTCTTGGTAAATCCCTTCATTTTTCTTTTTTTTTTTTTTAGCCCTGACACAAGTACACTACAAAACATTTTCAGTCACACTTTAGATTAGGGTCCAGTTCTCACTATTAACAAACTATTAACTTTTGCCTAGTCTTTTGATAGTCATATACACCTAGGATAGCTTGAAGGTGAGGAAATTTTCATTTTTGAGTGAACTATTCCTTTAAAACAAGATCAATTAACTTGAGAAACAGTATTACATATAAGATAAGAACACGTTATGTAGTTATTTTTTCTTGCCCCACTTGCTTGTAAGAAAAAACTTCACAAAATGTTGTTACAAACAAACAACAACAAATTTGCTAATGAGGTACACTGTTAAAACTTATTTTTCAAAGCTGTAATTAAAACAAAAACTATTTCAGTCATGTTTAGATCAATGTGTTATTGTGTAAATCTTTGTGAAATTTACTAGCAATTCCTGAGTGAAAATTGTTTCAAAGTAAATCCTACATTCTTTTTTTTCAGTGTACAAAAACTAAACTAAAATAAAAAATAATAATCATTTAAGATATATGTTCAGTCTTAATATCCAATGAATTTTTTCTTCTAAAGTAAACTTACCTTGTTTTAAAGGGTTAGTTCACCCAAAAATGTTTTGAATCAGTAGTTCGGAGCGTGTATCAAACTGCCAGAACGAAGGTCTTGCGGGTGTGGAACGAAATGAGGGTGAGTAATTAATGACAGAATTTACATTTTTGGGTGAACTATCCCTTTAAGTTCGTTGAAAATATCAAAAATATTTTTTGTTATAGAAAATAAATTTTTGCATTGTATAGCAATGACCAGACAATACTCTCCATAAGGCACTATATGGCTCTATGTAGGTCTTTAAATGTGTTTTCATTGTAAACACTTACAGGTGAAGCTGTACTTATGCTCAGTGAGGGCAGATCCATTACGGATAGTGGATGTGGATCAAAGCTAATATGTGATAAATGTGATGATTTATTCCATCACAGGCCCTGACATTTCAGACTGATGCACAAGTGACAAAATTCAATTTGTATTCCATTTCCATCATATTCATCAATAGCCAAATTAATTTATAGCACTTAAATTTAAAATATTCTTGACCTCTGTTCTTGTGACATTGAAGTTGTCATCTTTATTTAAATAGCACTCTATACAATACAGGGGTGCGTTTCCCAAAAGCTAAGGTCGCAAGTTCCGTCGTTACCAGCATTGAACGATTTGGCATTTCCTGAAACCATAGTTCCGGCGAACATTCGCAAACACCATCGCAAACTTACGTAGTTGATACTAGAGCTCTCGTGCTATGGTTAGAAGCATAGTTTCTTGGTAAAATCACATGTGGACAACATTCAGTACATTCAATATATTTCATCCCATTTAAATATATAAACATTTCAGCATATTGTCTATGAAATGAAATGCGTAAGGAAACCCCGGAGTATAACGCACCGGCGATGAATCAAACAACAAATAAAGCAAAACGTGCTGGGGAACAAAAACGGTGAAGTAGTTCTCAGTTCATTACAGCAGCATATTAGAGAAATTATGTTGTGGAAATAGCTTAACGCAACCTGCTGACAATTACATTGTTAACCAAGTGGCACAAGCTGATTGGTTCCTGTTGCATTTGCAGCCAATCAGCTTGCTGCGCAGCATTTAAATAGTTGGTCAGTGTTTACTTGTTTGCAGCATGCTTTCAAAGTTCCTCAGAAACCCTCCACCTTCCCCAGCTCCACCTGTATAGATCTGCTACAGGTAATTTCAGGTAATAACTTATTTGTGCAGCAGTAGTATGTCTTAGACATGCTCACAGCAGCATGTCTGTGTATGTATTGGCAGTAGCAAGTCTCTGTAAATAATAACAGAATCAATTATGCAAAATTTAATACAAGACTAATGCAAATACTGCTGCAAAGAAGCTCTAAAAAGACAATAGTGTCATTATTCATGCTCAATTCAGTTCAGTGTTGATGCAGTTCAGTTCAATAACAGTGTAAAGTTCAATTCATCTACTGTATAAGCAGCGCTACAGAAGACAATAGTAGTTATTCAGCTCAAGTCAGTTCAATGTTGATTCAGTTCAGTTCAATAACATTGTCAATGGTGCAAAATTCATCAATTGTGAAAGAAATTAAATTTCAGCTGTAAAGCAGCTCTACAGTAGACAATAGTGTCATCATGCAGCTCAATTCAGTTCAAGTTCTTCTCATTTTGATAGTGTCAGTACAGTCAAATTGATAATATTCCTGTATATGAAGTGTCTTTAAACCCCAACTAAGCAAGCCAAAGGCGACTGTGGCATGGAACCTAAAATCCATCAGGTGACAGAAATGGAGAAAAAGCCGAAATGGTCCACAGAATGTACCTCCAAGACAGCAGAGTTCATATGAAGACCAATCCAGTCCATCAAAATTCACACACGTTCATCAGTAAAAAGTCTACTACTTTGATCATCTAACTGAACTCCCAGAACAACACCGAGAGCTTGTTTCAGAATGACAGCCTGTAGGCATGAATTTACATGTGTCCTGTCATCACAGATATCTGCTGAGCGAGACGAGGTGATCTGTGAATTAATGGTGCAGTGCTACCTGTGCAACAAAGAAAAACTTTAACACCCCAAAAAACCAGAACTACAGCTCTTCATCATGTCTTCCTTTTTGCCAACTTTGTAACTACAGACACTTTTCCACATCAATGAGGCAAACCTGTTCCTAATTTCTGCTCTTTAAAAAAGTTAGTAAGTTTAGTTTCCAAGCTTTATAATGGGAGTGAACAGTAACCAAGATTTTGAAGCCCAAAAAAGTTCATCCATCCATCAAAAAAGTAATCCATACAGCTCCAGGAGGTTAATAAAGAAGCAAAGAGATGCTTTTGTAAGGAAAATATCCATATTTATAACTTTATAAACAAGAATCTTCTGTACGTGAGTCGAATCCGGCGGAAGAGTGAACTTTGACCCGATGCGTGACGTATTGACGAACGCAGAAGCACAGAAGATAGAGCAAAACAAAACACCAGTGAATTAGAAGTCTAAAATGAGAATTTTTAAAGAGAAATGTCGTCGGAGCTTGAGTTTGTTGCCCAGCCCTATTTGTTTGAACCGCGAGAGGCGTCTACTCTTACCTAAACTTACTCTTCTCTTACATCCTACATCATTTGCTGAAACTCGACTCTTTCGTGAACGCGCGGAAGGACGTTACTGGAAGCTAGTGATTATAGACTATAAAGTTATAAATATAGATATTTTTCTTACAAAAACGCACCGCTTCACTTCAGAGAGCCTTTATTAACCCCCTGGAGCCATATGGATTACTTTTATGATGGATGGATGTGCTTTTTTGGGCTTCAAAATCTTGGGTACCATTCACTCCGATTTTAAAGCTGGGAAGAGCCAGAATATTTATTAATTTAACTCCGATTGTGTTTGACTGATAGAAGAACGTCATATACACCTAGGACGGTGAGTAAATTATGGGATAATTTACATTTTGGGAGAACTATCCCTTTAACATGTTCTTTACTTCACCCAAACAGACGACTGTCTGAGCAGATTCTCTCAATATGAAACAAAGCGGTGGCAAAGAAAGTAACAACTACTGTATTTATTTGTTGCTGATTGAGTGAGTGGACAAGCAGAAGATAAGGCTATCTGGTTTAAGCAATACCAGTAAGTGAACTAAAATATCAAAAATGTTAAATGTGATACCAGCACTATAGGACGGTTAAAATAATTTGCAATAACTGTGTTGTTCACGTACGAGCCCTGTCGACACGTGGGATATTAACACAGCTGGATGTGAGGTGTGTGCTCAGTAATTCAAAGAATTCAATTCATTGCCTCGAGTCACAGAAGTGGATGCAGAAGTCAATGCAGCACTTGTTTAATGGAGCATCTATACCTGGAGTGTTGAAACGTGCCTTTTAAATAGATATTGAAATTCAAAATAAAGCAATTTCATTAGTGTGATGGTGTTAATCAGAATTTTATTATGAAAAGAAGCCCCCATAAGAGACACACTAGCACTCATGTAAAAACCTCATGTGTTTAAAGTGCTCAGCAGGCATGGACACGATTTAATTTTGTTCGATTTTATAAGCCTTTTAATGTAGTTACACAGAACTAGCAAATCCTTTCATTAACATTACAAGATCCAATTATACTGTGTAGGTCATTGCTTTGAACCTCCTGGATTTGTCTACACACAGTTTGATATTGATATTTACTGCATATTTGTTTGTGACTCATATCAAGCACATCTATTTGTTCTGTGCTTATCACACAGACTGGGTTTTGTCTCTGGCATTCATGCAAAAGTAAAGAATGATAATCCACACATGGAAAGGTAACATGGCTGTTAAGTTCATTCACACAACAGAGGCCAACAAGAGACTTTACCATCCCAGTGTAAGACTGTTAACTGCTAAATGAGGTGATTTATATGATCACAAACTGAAACATACACTAGGCAAGTATATGAATTCAAATGCTTCTAACTTTGCATGCTTGTTTTAATGAGTCATTGCATTTTAAAATTTATCTATAATACCTGGAGAAAATGATCTCAATGGCATGGATACGCAGTTTAAAATCTGCCATCTTTGTTCACCGATGCTTATTTGAGCTTGAGCCATTCGTGCCTTGTAACCAATTACTCTGAATGTTTTTTTATATTAAAAAGTCAGTATAAAAGGCTTTTTGGTCCAGATGGTGAAGTTACAGCATCTACCAATGGGGAAAATTCGCAAACATGCTAACTTGGCTTTAAAACAACACGGATTGTTAAACACACTTTACAAATAAAAAACAAACCTTGCATTCTCAGAGTTTTCACAAGGGGCGCTATAGCGAGAAATAGTGTGTGTTGTCTTTTTTTATTATCATGGCAGTGTCACGCAAGATCCTATTGCACAGAATCCAATGACTGAGACCATTTTTATTGCATATTTATGCAGATTTGAAATAACAGGAATCACTTTTATGGCGTATTTATTCTTAATCATGAGATTAATGCTTTTAAATTACACATCAAACTCTAAAAAAAACCTTGTTTCAACCCAAATTTGGGTAAAATATTAAAAAAATCCAATGCTTGGGTTAAAAATTTAATTAAAAAATTGAACCAAATGGTTGGGTTTGCCTACATTTGACCCAAATTTGGGTTGAAAAAACCCAGCATTTTTTAGAGTGACATATCAAACTATACCTGTGACCCTACAGAGGACAAACATTTTGGAAAATGGATGGATGAACCAATGATATCTCACAACCAATTAGTACATATTTTACGAGGTAACTAATTCGTACGAATTCATATGATTTGTCTAAACCCCACTGACGGGTAGGTTTAGGGGCAGGGTTAGGCGTAGGTCATTTGTACAAATTCATACGAATTTGGCAACTTGTAAAATATGTGCGATTTAGCAAAAAACTTACGAATTTGTACAAGCGAGTTTGTACCTCGTAAAATACGAATGAATTGCTGTGACATTGGGCTGGATGTACACATTAGTAAACCTAAAAATGGTCAAATTAAACATTTCACTTTTTTTTTTAACATTAACAGTTGGGTTGAAAATGGACCCAGCGATTGGGTTGTTTTAACCCAGTGGTTGGGTTAAATGTTTGACCAACCTGCTGGGTAGTTTTATTTAACCCAACTATTGTTTAAAAATGGCTTAAAATGAACCCAAAATATGTTGGAAATTAAAAATCAGACACATAATTTCTAGAGGCAACAATAATAATCAAAAGGTGAACATTAATTAATAAACAATTTAATAAATGTTTATTGTTTATTATTCATTAAACTTATTAATAAATGTCCATTTATTAAACATTAATACATGTTCATTTCCAACCTATTTTGGGTTCATTTTAAGCAAGCAATACAGTAAATTGTAAACAATATTTGAGTTAAATAAAACTACCCAGCAGGTTGGGCAAACATTTAACCAAACCGCTGGGTTTGTCCATTTTCAACTCAACTCAGCTTGTTTTAACCCAGTATTTTTAGAGTGTAGCCAATAAGGTTAAAAAAGCACTAACTGGTTGAGAAAAAACTATTTTAATAGCTAAAACAAGATATCATAATAACACACTATGTTTTTGACCAGGAATTGGGGATTAGGAGGAATTGAGAATATAGGATTCTGCGTGGGATATGATATTCTATGTTTTGGCGAATCATTGGCTAATTCGCATTAATTCTCTCATTCATATGTTTTTATTTGATCTGCTTATGCCCCACTGACGCTTAGATTTAGGGGAGGACCTTCAAGGGTGGCTTTATTTTCCCTAAAAATTGTAAGCTTCTGTACAAATCACATCATGAGAATTCATTCAAATTCATTTATTTCTCATGAGATCAGGTTGGAGCAACTTGTTATAGCTAGCGATCTGTTTTTTGAAGGCACGTTTGCAATATGTTGTCCAGACATTTCTTTCTATGCTTGAGTTTGTTTCCAGGTCTATTTATGATATTCTAGAAGAGAATGAAAAGAAAACTCCACACAAAATGTCTGTACACCCTTTTTTCAGTGATCTTTTTCTCTCGTTCTTACAGGTAATGCCTTTGTGGTGAGTTTGGCGATAGCAGACCTGCTAGTAGCCATCTACCCCTACCCACTCGTCCTAACTGCCATCTTCCATGACCGCTGGATCGCTGGTGATATTCACTGCCAAATCAGTGGCTTCCTCATGGGGCTCAGCGTGATTGGCTCTATTTTCAACATCACAGGTATCGCCATCAACCGCTACTGTTATATCTGCCACAGCCTTAAGTACGACAAGCTCTTTTCCAACAAGAACACAGTATGCTACGTGGTGCTGGTCTGGGCGCTGACTATCCTGGCAATCGTCCCCAATTGGTTTGTGGAGTCTTTGCAATACGACCCACGCGTCTACTCGTGCACCTTCGCCCAATCAGTGAGCTCGCTCTACACCATCACGGTGGTGGTGGTACACTTCATTCTGCCCATCGGCATTGTCACATACTGCTACCTGCGCATCTGGATCCTCGTCATACAGGTCCGCAAACGGGTCAAGCCTGACAGTCGGCCCAAGATCAAGCCTCATGACTTCCGAAACTTTCTCACCATGTTTGTGGTGTTTGTGTTGTTCGCTGTCTGCTGGGCTCCGTTGAACCTCATAGGCCTGGCAGTGGCGATCCATCCTAGACTCGGTCAAGCCATACCCGAGTGGCTCTTCACAGCCAGCTACTTCATGGCATACTTCAACAGCTGCCTAAATGGTGTTATATATGGAGTGCTAAACCACAACTTTCGAAAAGAATATAAAAGGATTATACTTGCTATTTTCAAGTTTAATTGTTGAGTTTTCACAATGAGACAAGCACTGTGTCTTTCTTAAAATTTGTAAGTTAGTTCAAATGTAATGATGCATCTTTTGTCATTTGAATGTTTGAATTTTGTTATACCAAATACAGTCATATTTTGAATCACTGTATGTACATGCTTAAATTTGCACAGAATTATATATGTTTGAACTTGAGTTTCTTGTTTACATTATCATCTACACAATAAGTTCTTATTTAAATATTTAATTGGCATCTACATGTAAAAGATGGTGTCCTAAAGGCCCGTTCACACCAACAACTATAACTATAAAGATATAGTTCTATAAATTGTTCTAAATATAAAAGAATAGCACTGTCCACACCACAGCTATAACGATAACGATACAGAGAAACGATATCGTTGGGATCACTTTAAGAACGATAAAACACTGACAGCCAATCAGAATCCATTCTAATTTAAGGGCTCGCGCATTTAAAATGGCGGACGACATTGCGGAGAAGTTAATGGCCGAGGTCCAGAAAAAGCCACCACTGTTTGACAAGTCAAGTTTTCAAGGATACTTTAAAGAAAATGGATATATGGAAAACAGTCGGTCATACCCTTGAAATAAGTGGTGAGAAGTATTAATATGAGATCATTATGCCAGGCTAGCAAACAGTGTAAAAAAAATTACCTCAGGTATCCAGCGCTGTCTTGCTTCCTTTGAAGTTGCAGTGAAAGAGACTTTCGTCAGTTAAATTCACTGCTAGATTAGATCGATTACGCTAGATATTCACTCGAAACATAGCACGCTGAAGACATCTGCTGGTTAAAGCCGTGTAAATACAACAAGAAAAGCAAAAACATTGTTGTACATACTTTGAAACCGCAGCGCGTGAGCTTAGAATAAGAGACCGTTATCGTTCGTTGGAGTGAACGCAAATATATTTTGTTATCTTTATAGTTATCGTTCTTGGTGTGAACGGGCCTTAAAACTAATCAAAACCCTTGATAAAACCATTCTAAATACTATTTTAATTAAAATAGTGCTTGACTTTATTTTAAATCAATGTCATTTGTTGAAAATTCAAATGCCTGAAAATGTGTTTAAATATAATACATAAAAATATATTTATATATTATATATACTATTTATTTAAATATTTTCTGAAATGCTATTGCTTTAAAACGTCATGTGATTTTTTTTTTTCTTTTAATGCTGTCTCATTTACATGTTAAATATTTTGATTCCTTTGGAGAAAGATCTACCAAAACAATTATGAATATTTGAAGTGCTAATGGAGCATTTCAAACGAGTTATTAGGAGAAATGTTGAGATCACTTTCAGGTTATAATTAAGTTCATCATAATTAAACTTAAATCTACTTATCATTTAATCTCAATTTAATTAACTCCATTAAGTCAATTTTATTAGGGTGACAGAAGTCCCATATTTGGAGAGACCTGATATTTATTTCTTAATAAGAAAATATATCTATGTTATGAATGAATTAAAGTATGTATTAATGAGGATATATGAGATTTTAATAGATTACATTTGTGAGCATATTTTTGCTGAATAGGGTTATACTAAATGAAATTACCTCAATTACAAAAAAAGAGTATATGATTTATTCTAAATTATTATACACAAATATATCAATACAAATGAACTGATTCTTGAATGTTTCAAAAATGCACAAAGAATATTAAGTGTTCCAGTGGGAAGTACTTCCATGCATCCTACAAATATTTGTGTTTTTGTGCGTAAAGGTGGTTGGAAATCATAAAGTGTAATGCTGTTTTATTTGAAATCTCGCACATTTTTCCGATCAAATATTTATTAAACAATCATATTTTTATATGTAGACATTCCTATGAATGCACTTGGAATCTGAGTGCTGCTTTCATTCAATGTTTAATAGTAATTAAGTCCTAATAAAATTGATCACTGTGCAACATAAGAAAATATATGAAATATTCACTCCACTGTGGTGAAAGAAAGCTATGTTTTACATAGAAGTAAAGAAACCTTTTCTGACATGTGGTTGTTTTCATAGATGAACAACAGAAGTACATGCTTGGCAAGATGTATGCTGTTACAACAAAGAATAAATACTCACAAGTCAACACATGTTGGAATCGAACACTTGCCCAGGGCAGTTTTCTTCATGGTGTGCTGCCAGTCATCATTAACCATTCAGAGCAGGTTTGGCAGAAGAAAAACTATAGATCTCTGACAGGGAGCTTTGTGGGTCAGCAAGGACAAATATCTTGTAGATGGTAGATTTATGCCTCAGGGTTTCAGAATAAAATAGGGAAACATCACACAGATGCTGAGGCTCACAGAAAGCCCAAATCACAGTTAAAGGTATCCTATAACACTGCTTAAGCTTTGCTCAAGAGATAGACAGTCAAGTAGCATCTATTGCTGGACATGATTAAATTGTTCCAGACAGGCCAATGCACTGAATATATGGTAAAATACTTACACATGATATGTGTTTAAGTCGTCATGAAATCAAAATTGACCCTATTTACTTTGTTAGTCCATATTAGTGTTGTGGTGAACAATTAATCCGTGCAAGTTAATACACAGAAAAAAATTGTTTGTCGTGGTAATCTTTAATCAAAATCTGAAAAGTTACTTCCGGTCTGGAATGGCGTTCCTTCTCAGATTACGTCAGTTTGACGGCTTGGGTTGAAAATGCTTAAACCACTCCCCTCCAACCGTTAGTCTGCTATGAGCGAGAGATGGAGGGGTGCAAAAGTAAAACCCCGCCCTCTATTCAATATTCTGTTTCACTTGGAAATACTTCCAGTTCACGGGGACTTTAAAGGGTTAGTTCACCCAAAAAATGACGTTCACCATCATGTCGTTTCACACCCGTAAGACCTTTGTTCATCTTCGGAACACAAATTAAGATATTTTTGATAAAATCCGATGGCTCAGTGAGGCCTCCATTGACAGCAAGATAATTAACACTTTAAAATGCCCAGAAAACTACTAAAGACGTATTTAAAACAGTTCATGTGACTACAGTGGTTCAACCTTAATGTTATGAAGCGACGAGAGTACTTTTTATGCGCAAAACAAAACAATATTCAACAATATCTAGTTATGGGCGATTTCAAAACACTGCTTCATGAAGCTTCGAAGCTTTACAAATCTTTTGTTTTGAATCAGTGGTTCGGAGCGCGTATCAAACTGCCAAAGTCACGTGAACCATCGAAATTGCAAAACACTTATGATGTAACAAAGCCTCGTTTACTGAAATCACGTGACTTTGGCAGTTTGGTACGCTCTCCGAACCACTGATTCAAAACAAAAGATTCGTAAAGGTTCGAAGCTTCATGAAGCAGTGTTTTGAAATCGCCCATCACTAGATATTGTTGAATAAAGTTGTTATTTTGTTTTTTTTGGTGCACAAAGTATTCTTGTTGCTTCATAACATTAAGGTTGAACCACTGTAGTCACATGAACTGTTTTAAATATGTCTTTAGTAGCTTTCTGGGCATCTGAAAGTGTTAATTATCTTTTTGTCAATGGAGGCCTCACTGAGCCATCAGATTTGATCTTAATTCATGTTCTGAAGATGAACGAAGGTCTTACAGGTGTGGAACGACATGAGGGTGAGTAAATAATGACAGAATTTTCATTTTTGGGTGAACAAACCCTTTAACATGAGTTTGCTGTGATGTAATTTCTTATTACAGGGCTCTCTGGAATCCCTGATTTTGATTGGTCACTGGTACCATTCAGCAGTCAGATATTTCCAAATATTCAACATCGACAATGGCAATTCTGAATATAAGTGCACTCATCCTGGTAAATCATTTGATACAATGCACTTATTGTGTACATACATGTTTATACATTGTACTTAAAAAAAATACCTGCATGTACTGTAACTAATTTCTGTAATTACATCTATAATTACACTGTTGACCCTTCCCTTAACCCACCCTTAAACCCACCCATACCACCAAACCTTACACGTATCACACCTCTGAAGTGTTTTGCAAAACAACATAAACAGTACATTTTAACTAATAATTATGTTTTTATTCAAGTACATAGTTAAAGACACATAATATAAAGTGTGACCATTGATTATAGCGAAAATGACTTCAGGCCAATTGTTTTGGACATTGTAATGGACTATTTTTCTTAGCAGCATTAAGTAAAATAAATAATTTGCTCAATAATAAACTCATATAATCAATATTTTATGTCCAAGCAAGTACTATTTATTTATTTGGTGTAGCCGCATGTCATAACATGTTACTTATTAAACTCGTTTACAACTGGACAACCATGTAACTTTCTCATGAGTCATGACACGCTTCCCATATTTTTTGTTGATGTCAAAACTCATAAAGTTCATTTCTCTTGGTAGAAGCTGGCCAAATTACACAGATGCCAGTGTGGATAGGTTGTATCATGGTCCTCAAATACCATAAAGGAAAAATACACAAGGAGAAAGCATGAACCAGGCTATATTAAATACAGGTTCACTTGCTGCGAGTGTAAACATGGTTTGTGCCGAACACAATATGTTTTATGTTGTGAATTACTGGCTGCCGAGAGCATGAAACCTTGAAATTACACAATAAACAATTTCTGTGTTGGGTTACCACTTGATGTTCAATGCGAAAGCTGGGTCTTGAAGCTAAATCAGTTGATAATGTGACACCTCAAATAATACTCACTACTGTATGGAAGAATTTAAGAATTTAAAGACCACCTGTGGTGAAATCAAGTTTTTAATGTTGTTTAAATGTCTGTGTGGTGTTTTTAATAAGCTTTAAAGGGGTGGTTGATTGTGATTTCACTTTTTTAACTTTAGTTAGTGTGTAATGTTGCAAAGTTACGACACTCAAAGTTCAATGCAAAGGGAGATATTTTCTTTTAAAGAATTCTCTGTTTAAGGACTACAACAAGCTTCTTCCCGGGTTACTGATATCACTAACCCTAAAATGTACATAAACCCCGCCCCCAAGAACACACATCAAAGGGGGTGAGGCCATGTTGGGCTGCTTTAGAGAAGAGGAAGAGTTGTTGTAGTAGAGTGTTGTTGTCATGCCGTCATTTTACGCCGGACTGCTTCACAAACGAGGGTCAATTCAACACTGGATTTGCACAAAAGATTAACATGACGGCACATGCTAGTCGATGAGTTGAATCAACTCCACAGCAACTACATAAATTCATCCACTAACCATTCAGAAACGTCCAGTTTCATTCTAAAAGTTGTAACTTCTTCCTGAGTCTCTCCATCAGTGTTGACTCCGGTTTGAACAATGTAAGGCTGAACACCGTTACTGACAATCCTCATTTTGTCTGCGTGAGATTCTCCAGCTTTGTTGTTGTTGAGCAACTGAAGCTTGAGCTGTTTCTCTTCTGGAAAGCAGGCCAGGAGCAGCAGCTCATTTGCATTTAAAGGGACACAAAAACGGCATGTTTTTGCTCACACCCAAATAGGGGCAAATCTGATAAGCTATAATAAATGATCTGTGGGGTATTTTGAGCTGAAACTTCACAGACACATTCTGGGGACACCAGAGACTTCTATTACATCTTGTAAAAGGGGCATTATAGGTCCCCTTTAAGACAAACCATATGCAAATTCATAAGTCAACAACCATTGCTGAGTATTTTCAGTGAACCAAAGACTCAGTCTCAAAAATGCAGTTTGAATTCGCTGGTGTTTCTTATGTCACAAACTACTTTGTAACCAATCATGTCAACGTGCGGGCGGGCTTTAGCATATCATTAACTTTCTGACGTTCTAAGTTGTTCAAAGCGGATACTGATTTTTAGAAGGCAGACGGAGATGGCAAATGGGAAAATGGTTTGTGTAACATTAGCAACACATTATGAGCTGTTTGATAACGTAGTCAAGCAAAAGGTTAATCATATGAATTACCATTATGTGTCCGATGTTGTAAAGAGTGATACATAAAATGCATTACAATTCTGATACATCAACTTGTAGACGACCCTGTATAATTCACTCTTCCACTTCTTCTGAATCAGTTTCTGTTTCAAACATATATGGCTGAATTAAACCAGTATTTCTCTTTGCCATTGTGCAGCGTGTACTACAGTAAAGTTGATCGAGTGGATCTCTGAGCTGGGGTGAGTGGAGGCGGGGCTAATTTGCATTTTCATGATTCCGCGTATACTTTTTTCATAGGAAAAAACATTTAAATATGTCATTTTGGTGATCAAAGATTAGTTTTAAGGGATACAATTATTGACTATAGGGGGACTTTAACAGTGTAAGCCCCCATTTTTACTTTTAAACTCAGTGGAATGCCTTTTCCCATAGGCCTCCAAAGTTACTGCCTATTGTATTCGACAGCATGCCACAGTCAATGTCCACAGAGCTTGACTTGTGTCAAGACTCATTACAGAAATGTTTCCGTTCAATACAAGTCGCATATTACTTGACCTTCCTCACATCCTACAAACTGCTAGACACGGGGAGTTCTTTGTTTGTTATCGAGCAGCTGAAGAAAAGTAAAAATATTTGAGGCCCGGAACTACATAATAGAACATGGTCAAAACTTGTCTTTAGTCCACACAGTATTTTATAGCCAAAGCAATTTCCTTTTGATCTATCTAAGAACAAAACATTGTTATTGCAATCTCTGACACAGTATTGCAGATGTCAGCCTTTCCCATGCCAACCAATCAAATGCTTCGCCATGATGCAACTTCAATGAAAGAGTTGTGGATTACAAATCAACATTCTCAGCTCGTTCATTTGTGCAAAAGTCCTATAAAAGAAAGTGAAAATGAATGATTAAACAAAGCTATAATTCACACATGTATGGTAATCATAGCCATGCTGATGTTCATTGCAGAAATCTGCTTTGTGTTACTCAGTGCAAAGTCATTTTCCCTTCACAAAAAGCCTCAATGCCATATTGGTATAGGTCACAGACAGGCACCTCTATGTAAACAGCCACAACTAAAGGGATTGACTGCATGTGTTAAATTCATCTGAGCTTTTTACAGATACAGACTCGGTTTGAATAAACCGGCAACCAAGCACTACCTTAATAAATGCACCTCCTGAAGTGTTGCTCTTTCTAAAATGTCAAAAACTAATGTGACTAAAGCCACATTTAACAACTGCCAACAGTTACCCTGTAAGACAGGAAGTATTTCAACATCATTTCAAAATACAAAATCTTTCCAAGTACCGTTGGAGCATGCATACTCTCAGCTGGAAACCACTACAGATGCAGAGAGAAAAATCACACGTGAAGAAGAGGCAGTACACTTGTAAACATCAACGCAGGCTATCTGTTCTTTAATTCAATCACAGAGCACATACCAGCCTGCAGATACAATGTGGGAACTCAACTGGTGGACCATCTAATGTGATGTCTGTCCTTTTTTTTTTTTTTTTGAATATCTTTACATAATTTCACCAAGTTTAAAGAAGGAGAGCATGGACAAAATACTTACAGTATATGTACAATAAGGCCCAAAAACAAACAAACAAAACAAACACTGCAATTAAAACAGCTGTAAATGAGTGCAACCTAGTCTGTGATACAATAAATGATCAAAAACTACAATAAAAACTTTGGCACTGCCATCAATATATACAGCAGATTGATACAAAAACTGGAAAAAAATTCAAGTACCTCAATAATAAGCATTTAACACAACTGTACCAGTGTTATGTTTTAAAAATAAAGTAAATGAGATCAGGTCATATGTAGTTATTAAAAAAAAAAGGACTTAGATTATCTTTGAATAGTAATGCTGCAATCAGGAAAAACAGAAAAAAATCGAATGTTATATCAATTTCTCTGCTAGACGAGTCACAGATGACATCTGCTGAATATAAAAACATTTTTAATGAGATGGTTGATAAGGCATACTTTTAAAATAAAACATTAAATATATTTATAAAAAATATTTAAAAATGTAAATCAATAAAAACGACTAAAACAGCAGCTATTGTGCAGATAACATTGTTTCAGAACCATTGATCTTAGTTGAGATTGAGAGGTACTGGGTATTGTGTAATTGTGCAAATATAAAACATTCTGTACTTCGAATGAATTTTCCACATGTTTACAAAACAAGTCTAGGATGAGTCTGTGTGTAATATCCAGAAGTAAATAATTTGATTTCGGTCTCGAAATCAAGAGCCCTAACATTTCTAATACACAATTACAAGCAGAAATCACTATCCACGTCGATTCTTTTCCATTTCAAGCACATGTAAATGAGTAAACAGCACATGTGAAGCAGATAAATCCAACTGAATATGACAAAAAAAACATACTTACTGAGAATCTGTTCGTTGAAACACTGTAAACAATATAAAGACAAACAATACAGAGATTATTCTGATAACTTTCAGCTTAAAATTTGGCTACGTTTGACCCAAAAGATTTTAAAACAAGTACTTTGAAATCAATGTAACGCGATACAAACTTCAGTGCTGCAAAAACTGAAGGACAAAACATCTAAAAAATCCATGAGCCATCTACGGACGTTCAGTAAGAAGAATCCCAAGCGAAATTCAGCACAAATCAAAGGAGCCTGTAGTGAGTAAATGATTCAGTGGGTCTGTGTACGGCCTACATTTTATCTGTCACTCTGTCAACATTCACAAGAGCTGAAGGTGCGTGCTGTTGTGTCTGCTGCCGTTACGTGCCACAATCTCCTGGATGGAGATGTACGTCCCCGCCACAAAGCCCACAAAGCCAATGAGACTGATGATGATGTCCTTGACTATCACCCAGAGCTTCATGTCTTCATTATGGAAGGTGATGATCTGAAGCAGAGGAGGAATGATGAGGGCCAGAGCGCTGCTACTCACGGAGCCCACCAGAGAGATGACGAGGTCAAGCTCCGGGATCAATATGGCGAGAGCACCTGTGGTGAAACAGCAAAAGGAACATAACGTTAAACCATGCCACCACTTCCAGGTGCTTGTGAGAGAGAAAAAATGTAAAAACCAAAAGCTGAACTAGCCAGAAGATGGGAAAAATAAAAAAATCTGACATTATTTAAAGGGTTAGTTCACCCAAAAATGAAAATAATGTCATTTATTACTCACCCTCATGTCGTTCCACACCCGTAAGACCTTTATTCATCTTCGGAAAACAAATTAAGATATTTTGGTTAAATCCAGTGGCTCAGTGAGGCCTGCATTCACAGCAATGACACTTCCTCTCTCAAGATCCATAAAGGTACTAAAAACATATTTAAAACAGTTCATGCGGAGAGGAAGTGTCATTGCTGTCAATGCAGGCCTCACTGAGCCATCGGATTTAATCAAAATATCTTAATTTGTGTTCTGAAGATGAATGAAGGTCTCACGGGTGTGGAACGACATGAGGGTGAGTAATAAATGACATTATTTTCATTTTTGGGTGAACTAACCCTTTAATCACCCTCATGCTGTTCCAAACCTATAAGACTTTTGTTTAACTTCAGAACACAAATACAGATATTTTTGATGAAATATGAGAGATTTCAGATTTTTTCATTTGAAGTCTATTCACCCAAAATTCTGACGCTTCAAAACAAGAGATCGTAAAATAAAATATGAATCCAGTGGTCTAATCCAAGTTTTTGAAGAGACACAATCGCTTTATACGATGAACACATTGAATTTAGGCTTTTATTAACATATAAACATTGATTAGAAAACAAAGAAGCTCAATCAAACTTGCTTTCACTTGATTTCGCTTTTTTAACTTTTAAAAAACTGCGTAACATGAGAATGAACCTTATTGGTTCTTGCAGAAGCTCAAATGTGCTGCGTAACACGAGAATGAACCTCACTGGTTCTTGAGGAAGCTCAAACGTGCTGCGTAACACGAGAATGAATCTCATTGGTTCTTGCGGAAGCTCAAACGTGCTGCGTAACACGAGAATGAACCTCACTGGTTCTTGAGGAAGCTCAAACGTGCTGCGTAACACGAGAATGAACCTCATTGGTTCTTGAGGAAGCTCAAACGTGCTGCGTAACACGAGAATGAACCTCATTGGTTCTTGAGGAAGCTCAAACGTGCTGCGTAACACGAGAATGAATCTCATTGGTTCTTGCTGAAGCTCAAACGTGCTGCGTAACACGAGAATGAACCTTATTGGTTCTTGCTGAAGCTCAAACGTGCTGCGTAACACGAGAATGAACCTTATTGGTTCTTGCTGAAGCTCAAACGTGCTGCGTAACACGAGAATGAACCTCATTGGTTCTTGAGGATGCTCAAACGTGCTGCGTAACACAAGAATGAACCTTATTGGTTCTTGCTGAAGCTCAAACGTGCTGCGTAACACGAGAATGAACCTCATTGGTTCTTGAGGATGCTCAAACGTGCTGCGTAACACAAGAATGAACCTTATTGGTTCTTGCGGAAGCTCAAACGTGCTGCGTAACACGAGAATGAACCTCAATAGTTCTTGCTGAAGCTCAAACGTGCTGCGTAACACGAGAATGAACCTCAATAGTTCTTGCAGAAGCTCAAACGTGCTGCGTAACACGAGAATGAACCTCATTGGTTCTTGAGGAAGCTCAAACGTGCTGCGTAACACGAGAATGAACCTCATTGGTTCTTGCTGAAGCTCAAACGTGCTGCGTAACACGAGAATGAACGTCATTGGTTCTCGCATGTCAAGCAAGCATGCTTGAGCTTCCCTAACCAAATCTAATGCTATATGTATGTTCATTGATCAGTGTTTATATGCGAATAAAAGCCTAAATTATATCTGTTCATCATATAAAGTAATTGTGTCTCTCTTCAGGTGACTTGGATTAAACCGCTCGATTCACATGAATTTATTTTACGATCTCTTTAAGAATGTTTTGAAGCATCAGAGTTTTGGTTGAATAGACTTTCAATGGAGGACAGAAATCTCTCAGATTTCATTAAAAAAAAATCTTCATTTGTTTTCCGAAGATGAACAAAAGTCTTGTGGGTTTGGAATGACATTAGGTTGAGTAATTAATGACAGAATTTTCATTTTTGGGTGAACTAACCCTTTAATGCCACTGAGAGTGTTTCATGTTCGGGTGAAGACAGTGGCTGTGCAGTGCTTTGGGAATGAGTTATCTTGATCTGTTGCTAAGGGGATTGAAGTGGGTATGGAAAGGCTTTGTTCTCAACCACACAAGCCACCTCTGATGTCGGTCTTTCCCCTCCAAATGTTCCAGTGTTTTTCACACTGTGCATGGCGGGAATACACCACAGCTTTTAAAATCTTCAAACGCTCACATTGCAAATTCCTGTCTGTCACACATGAACACACACATTCAAGCGCACAGCGCACTTCCTGTCACTTATTATTATTTGTAGGGATTGTCGGCTTCTCATTATCTTCTCATTTGACACATAAGATAAGATTCTTTCAACCAGGGAATCTGGCAAATCAGCATTGAAAGGTTGTTCTTTTCGGAGTATGTGCCACAACCCAAAGACCTTGGCTTGATGAGAGAACCAAACCAAACAAGCTGCTCTGTAATATGTTGTTTTGAAAGGTGTTGTGGCCAAATTTAAGTCCAAAGAAGACAAATAGTCCAAATGGGTAGAGATGTAGGTCACTTTGAAGATTTGAGCAGCGTACACCAAGCAGCTTACAAAGCAGACACAGGTGACAGATCCCCCTCGGGGACCGAGAGCAGAACAAGGGTTTAAAAGCTATCGGAAAGTAAATTCACATTAAGGACATGTGCTGGATCAATTGATGGATCTACTAAGCTCTGCTCTTCTAACAAACTAAATTGTACAGGCGTCCAGGAGTCCTCGGCCTGTTACTCATTTGTTCTTGACTATATAGAGGACATGAATTTGCAAAAAAATTATTGTATGAGTCAATGACCTGATGCTATTAATTTATTCAAAAACATGTTAAAATGCACTTCATACGTGCATACAATGATTTGAATAAACATCTATGATGAGCTGTTAAAGCTCCGCCCTCTTCTGGAAAGCGGGCCAGGAGCAGCAGCTCATTTGCATTTGAAGGGACACACACAGAAACAGCGTGTTTTTGCTCACCCCTAAAAAGGGGCAAATTTGACAAGCTATAATAAATGATCTGTAGGGTATTTTGAGCTGAAACTTCACAGACACATTCTGGGGACACCTGAGACTTATATTACATCTTGTGAAAAGGGACATAAAAGGTCCCCTTTAATTATATTTTGAGGGAATAAAGTCAAACATTTTAGAGTGACAACTGATATCATAAAGAAAAAAAACTTATTGTAATAATGCGTAGAAAGGACCAAACTGCTTCACAAACTTTTGTCTGCCCAAATAAAAGTCATGTGATGCAAAATCTGATCATTTTTATAACAAGGCCAGGTTAGATCAGGTTGTAAAATGTCATGTGGAAAGACTCACCTAGAAAAATATATTTTAAAAAAAACTTAAATGACTAAGATGTGTATTTTTACTTGATGGTTACACACCACATGACATTTTCAGAGACATTAAATTGAAAACTTTTCTTAAAGATGATATAACTTTTCAAAACCACATGAAACCATCATAAATATATACATTTCTAAAAACGTATAATTTTACTTATAAATTTCTAAAAACTAGTGCTGTCATGATCGCATCTAACATAAAAGTTTGTGTATATATATATATATATATATATATATATATATATATATATATATATATATATATATACACACATACATACACACACAAGTTTATAATCGGCTTTATTAGTATGAAGCAAATATATCTGAAGAGGTTTGAGATCAGAGTGAACCTCTGACATCTTGTCTATTTTAGTTTTCAGTTGTCACTGTGCTACCCTACATCTAACAATCAAATATCATTCAGTCAGGAAGATTTCACAGAGCTTGTTTTAGACAACAGCTGGAGCTCAACCGCCACATCCTCACATCCCAGCTCAGTGTTTTGTAATTCATGTCCTTTTCCAAATTTCAGAGATCAAGGCCAACTCTGTATCGAGGACAGCTGCCATCTGGTTTCCCCAGTCCTGTATCATTGGATCCACGTACTATAAGGGAACCATCCACTGAAATCAAAGCTGAGAAAGATGGTATTTAATCAGACAGGCCCATCCCTCTCGGCCATTAATTGGATGTCAGGCACATCCCAGGTCCGAGCGAGTTTCCCCTCATCCATTTCAGAATTCACCTCTGGTTCATCTTGACATGTCACTGAAACCACATCTGGAGTCAGCACATTTCTCCTCTTGGAAAAGGAAACAGCTATGCCTTGCCAACTGAAGGGCTTCTAGATTAATGAGGTCTGCCACTTTATTTAAGCTATTTTTATAAAGGCGGTTCTCGCACAGCAAGCATTTGATTTGCACGCGCAGCAAGTTTGACAACTGTCCTTTGAGGCAAATTGATTTATGTATGGAAGAGTATGAGAGAAGCCCACTTTCAGACCTTTATAGAAACTCAAAAATTGTCAAGTGAAAAAGGTGTTGAGCAACAGAGAATATAAGAGCTGTTGGCAAAGGACATCATTTCCCATTAATCATATTTAACCCCAGAGCACAGTTTTATAAGCTCAGCAGCACAGTATGAAATTCATGATCAGATCCAGTGCATATCAAGCACATTTATTATGCCAGACTAGACTTTCACTCTTACTAAAGAAAATGTAAATGCCTATGTGTAACTTGTCATAATGCTATAGTTCAGGTCCCTTCTTCACTGCAATCTTGTTTTATGGCACCCTGGGTGAGGTGTTTCTAAAAGTAAGAGCACACATGTCCTCAGCAAATTGCATAATTTGAGATGTAATTTAATGTTTAATAATAATAATAATATTTACACATTCTTATTAAAACAATATAAATTACATTATTTAAATATACACTACCAGTCAAAAGTAATGTCTTAATTATTTAATGTTTAAGTAAATTTGTCATGAAAACAAGTTATAACAGTAATTGTGTAAATGATTATATTTAAAAAAGTAATTAATAAAAAATAATTTTATAATTAGATTATGCAAAACCTGCCTTATGTGCAATTAGCATGTTTATTATTTACTAAAGACAGAGACACAATTTGCTCAATAAACCACTGTTTGATAAAAAAAAAAATATTTGTTTAGTTTTCTCCCCCCTGCTGTACCGAATCCGAAACCGAACCATGACTTCAATACCGACGTTTCGGTACGTTTGTTACACCCCTAGAAAGTATTACTTCAGGATGTATCCACCCATACAAATGTTTCCTTTATACATCTGACCACATTTAGAGGAGGTAATAAACAACCAATTATTGGTGATTATTAGGCATAGTGGTGACATCATGAGATTGTTGGCTTTTTGCTACAAATTACAATGCAAGCAACACTACAGGACCAAGAATGAGCTAAAACGAGTCTCAAGGCAACATATTCAAGGCTATATAAACGTAACATATCCTCAGCCTCTTAATTACCAAATGCAGCGGACCTCAGGGACACATTTCACAGCTGTAAACACTCAAGACATAAGGGCATATCTGCAGTTCTCAGCACTCCGAGACAACAGCATGGCAATGTCAGCTCTGGGTCAGAGCGAAGAAAGCGTCTCGCCTTTGACAACACTTCACTTTAAAATATTCCCGGCTCTGATGACCAGAAAATTGGTTGGTTGAAGTTGGAGCATGGCCAGGCTAATTTGTTTATTTCAGGCTTTGAACGTTCCGGTGTATTCGAACCACACAAGTGGGATCATTTAATTACAATCCAATTTACATTCGCACACAGGGCGAATCCCCCTCTGCCATGTGAAGATTTCTAGGGGCGGACTGTGACAAAACTACAGAGGGGAGTGCAGACACTGCAACAAATTACCCATTATCCCCTTCTGAACAATTCCTGACTGTCAGACAATGACTGTTTGAAAAATAAATAGAGGCTCATCACGGGTTCATTGTCAGGAGACAGATGCGGTGGCCTGTATTTGAGCAGTAATGAATGTTTGCGTCAAGGAAGTAAATCCATCTGACATTCTGGAAAGAAACACCCTAAAAAATGTAGATCTATTTATAAATCTCTCTCATCAGAAGATCTCAAAGCATGGAAACACACAGGCAGCTGTTGGACACAACACAGGCCTGCATCTCTTTAATGAAAGTTTGCTGGCGAAGTGATTGATGCGACCGTGTGACTCACTGCGTACGCACCACATCAGAAGTCAGACTAATGTTTTAACATGTGCTCTTTGGAAATGTGAGCCAGCATATTAATAAATCATATTACGCACCAAAAGCAAAAAAAAAAAAAACTTGTCTATTAAGTTATTCAGGAGCCACAGACCGGCTGCACAAAGAGAACATTCTAGTGTGAGGAAAAGGTCTTTGCTCATTCTTGTAAAAATAAATAGAGAAATAAATACATATACATTGTCAGTAACAAGTCCATTGAGATGTTCTCAATGGATCCTTTCAGTCCATTAAGTAGGCCTGTTGTCAGTGGCCATTATATAAAATTAATAAGTTCATCTGAGACATATCAGTCATGAGGACGCTATTTATTTCTCAGCAGCATTTCAAAATGAGCAACTATTAAACTGTCAGAGGGACAGAAAGGCACATGGAATATGCTGTGTGGAATAAAAGAGCCTACAAAGATGGGAGGAAACACAACATAACGCCTCATTACAATGTCTAGGACAGTTAGTGTCATGAACACCGTGGTATTAACCATGAAAAATGGTGTGTTTCAGTCTCTCTTATGGCAGAGAAGAAAATCACTATGGTCAGAATGAGGAGAGATAATGAAGCTGAGACTATAATGCCTTTATAAATTGAAATGAGTCGAATCTCATCTCCAACAATACTCCAGAAACACACTGACAGTGAATACCATCTCATTATTGTATATGTGAAACAACTGGGAAAATGTCTTAGAATTAGGAATGTGTCCTTTCAGTGAATCTGAAAAAATGAGCATCATATACAGTACTGAGCACATTCCTGAGGACTAAAATTGATGCTTATGTATGTCATTTCATTTGGATACGTTTCTACGGATTTGAAGCTCTCTAAATTGCAATATATAAATATCTTCTGGTACTTATCTTAAAGAAAATTGGTGTACATCTACCTAACAGCACTCTGAAGCTTCAATTACTCAAATCAAAGCTGAGGAACATTAGTGCTTCTTTTTACTAATAATTCAATACTAAAGAATTAAGATTTCTGTTTTGGAAAAGAGGAGAGGAAAAGAGGGGGGAATTGGGTTAGGAGATGACAAACTGGATTCAACTTGTGTCACATGAATGAGCATCAAGGCTCAACATGATGGAGCACATGCTATACTAGGTCAAGGCTCTGACATCAACCTTTTTACCGTCGCAATCTCATAGTAATTGTGCTTACAATTTCCCAAATTCCAGTAGAATTACTTTAAAGGAGGGACCCAAGGCATATCTAGAGACTTGGCACTAAGTAGCGTCAACCAATATAGACATTTGAACACCAATATCTTACTGATCAGGGTGACGTTTTCAGCACTGTCATAATAAGTCACACATCCTGCACATCGGCCAAAAATGAATTATTAATTAATTTATTTATCAGCCAATGCAGATAAATAAAAAAATGTTTTTGACCTTGACTGTCTATCGCCGACCACTAGCAGAAAGCAACTCTTCAAATGCATAGCAATGTGCTAAAAAATAAATAATTGTTTTGTACGGGCAAGCCCCACTCACTACTTCTTTAGACATCATTTTCTTGGTAAATTCATAATTTAAGGTAGATTTAACTTGTATTCTCACAAATCTAATCCGATTCTTAACACTGTCTTCTGTTTTGAACAGGTACCCAAATTTTTCTTATTTTGTTTAAATATCTTTTTTTTCCCCCTTCGGAAGCAACAGAAGGCACTTAAATGTTTGCCAGAAGACAAATTAAGTACAATATTCCTTGATCTTCGAATTCAAAAAGTTTTCACCCCCCGGCTCTTAATGCATCGTGTTTCCTTCTGGAGCATCAGTGAATGTTTGAACCTTTTTAATAGTTGTGTTTGAGTCCCTCAGTCACTGCTGGAAAGGGTTCAAATACACAAAAGATGCTGGAAAACTGAAGAATTTTTGGGACTTGAAGGATTTTTTTTTTTAAGAATATTGGGCAGTTTAACTGATCAGGACAAACAAGGGACTCATGAACAACCATCACAAAACATAAAAACAGTCATGGATCATCCAGGTAATGACACAGTATTAATAATCAATGGTTCATAAACTTTTGAATTGGGTCATATTTATAAATTCAGCTGTTTTTTGTCTTGTAGACTTTATGTAAACATCGTTTATGTAAAATATCTTACTCAGGACAGTACTAAAAAAAAAAAAAATTACATGCATTTTGCATGATCTCTCTTATTTCGTTAAAATTATTCACATTTTCACAGAGTGGTTCACAAACTTTCAAGCAGCACTGTATGGTCTTGATTTGGACTTTGACTCCAGGCTGAATCCAGTCTTGTCCGGTTTCGAGTACTACAACCACAGCCAATCAGCTGCCATTTTTATTCTTTCCAGTAACCACTGAATCACATGCACAGGATTATGGGATATTACAGGCAGGCAAAGGGTCTATAGCTGATTGGACAATCACTGTACTATGGGCAAATATTTTTGTATAACGACATATAAACTGTAGAATAGATTGTTGTCCAAGGCAAAGGTTTCGCGAGCCTGCATAACTCAGCACTGAATAAAAACTCTGGTGTTTTGAGTGGTGAGTGGATTCTGACTAACAAACACTTCTGATTGGCCATTGCATTCAAGAGATCAACAACTATGTCTGTGATTGGCTACACCGCTGCAAAAACACATTGTAAACAGATACATCTGACATTCTCCAGAGCGCAAACATAAATATGCACTGGAGCGTTTGCCAAATCTGTTTCACCAATATATTATTACAGTCATCAACTCGTCAACTGAGGGTGCTCTTGCTTGTGTTTGAAGGTGCTTAGCACCTCTAGCACCCCTGTAGAACTGGGCTGAAATTGTTATATAGGGCTGCGTTTCATTAAATAAATATATGTGCTGTGTTTCAGAGTGAAGCACAGCAGTGTTTTTACACGTGAGCAGCTAATGATCCGAAGGCGTTTTCAGTGTCTCAGAGCGGCTCAGTTCACAGTAAATACTGCTCCACACGAACTCCATCTCTGCTTCTTCTCTGAGTGTATAGCTATATTTTATATAGTATATCTCTGAGTTAAAATTATAATTATTATTTTATAACCATATTGATATATAATCATAACATTTGGCCAAATTGTGCAGCCCAACAAACAAGCACAGCAAACTTATTTTTTTTTTTAATCCCATTTTAAATTGCAATAATAATTTATAACAGAAATTAAATTTTTTACCTAAACTGTGCAGCCCTAATCTGGCATGTAGTTGTGCTTCATATCTGACCGTAAATTATCCTTCACTTAACAGAAGAAAAATGTTAAGTACAAATATATAAAGTAAAAGGTCAGATGTAAGCAATGATAAGGAGGTCTCTACAAACGATTAAAGGTCAGATCGTCACGTGAGTGGTGAGCACGGTATCACGCGAGTCGGTTTCAAAGACCTTCACTCTTTACTGAATGCCATTTTCAGAGACCTTTGGAGCCACATGGTTCAGGTGTCTCCTTTTGTTTCAGCAGGACTGCAGGAAGCAGGTTCGGAGCCTCCCTGGGGCTACCGGAGGTCAGTTTCAGCAGCTCCTAAGGTAAAGTGGAGGAACACAGCGCAGTCAGAATGCCCTGGTGCTCATGTGTCAGCGTGCTGTCAGCGGTAGCAGTGCATTCCCAGAAAAAGTACAGGACCAGAGGGGGCTCACGCACTGTCCATTCCACTTTCCATTAAGAGTGCTCGCTTGCACCCTTGGAAACCCAGTAATACCACTCTCATCTTTTCTGAGCTAGCTTTGATGTGCTCTTCTGTGAAGTTGATTTCGAGCAAGCACTCCACTGTGAGAATGGAGCCTTTATAAGAAGTACAAATGGTTTGATTGAGCATTACTTTCTTGTTTCTACATGTCACACACCCACCTAATTCCTACGGCTTTCTTGATGAATCCTAAATGAACTTTTGGGGAGCAAGGCAAACAGAGGAACTATCTGCACCTAATACATCCAAACATGAATCAGACCGAGAGGATTCTCTGCAAAGTCTTGAACAAATGAAAGACAGTTTTCTCGCCTCGGTAAATCAAAGCAGAGACACAATACTGTGACACTTACAGAATTAGAACGTTAAGCTCTAATCGTAATCCAGCGATGCCTTTGTACAGCATTAGGAAACTTGCTGAAACAAAGACTGAAAGAATTTTTAACTCGGAAGAGCTGTTTTTGCCATGCATTAGACATTAAAAGAATGTCTAGAATTATTTATACAGGATGCTTTTGTTCTGAGTAACGTAGATGCGACGGAGTGCTAGTAGCACGAAATCTGTGTCACTGTTGTTTTAACAGCAAAGTATGAATGGAGCATGTATGTGCCTTCCACATGCATACCAAGTGCTTGTAAGAACTAGATTGGAACGATAATGTCACATCTTACAGGTTGCATGTGCATGCAAAATTTAAGGGAACTTCAGTTATATAACGAGTGACACAATTACTACATGCTGACAATGTCATAACAATGGCTTTACAATAACAAAACTGGCACCCTTGGCTGCCGCAGAACAATTTTAAAGTTATTGGATATTTTAAACATTGGATATTAAAATTTATGAGAGAGTTCTTTGGTGTTGAGCTTTCTGTTTTGCCTTCGGATAACTCTGCTGTTTTCAAACCAGGACTCTTTATGTTCTATATCAAAAAAAGTGGAATACAAAAGCTACATTTACAGGTGGTTTTTTATCTAAAGTGTAAAAGTTTTTTAGTTTTTTGTTGTTTTTTTAGTTTTTACAACAAAAAGTTGTGATTTTTGGCCGTGCCTTGTATTGTATGCAATGTATTTTTATGCTTGTTATGAAAATATAGCAACATGTTAACGTCAAACTGTACATTTCACACAAGTTGCTGCCCGTTTCAAATTCGTCACTTATGAGGTTGTATTTCAGTTTGCACAGCCGTAGCTCACTAGGTTTTGGATCAGAGCATTGTGTATCCTTCATAATAGCTTGGTTGCATGCTCCTACGTCTATACACCGTGCTCTTTTCTTCAAATTCAATAAAGCAAAAACATTAATAACAGGTGAACAGGTCAACAACAACTTTCATAAGACCTCATTGATCTAAAAGCAAACAACATGACATACAGTTTATACAACTAGGTCAGTGATCATGAGCCAAAGGACAAAGATTTTCAACATCCTTTCAGGCCAAATGGTAGATTAATCTAATGTTTTTGACATATTCTTGTTGCCTTACATATAGCAGGAGCTAATTTCTTAGAGACTTTAAGAGAACGGATGATAGCGTTATCTTTACGACACTCGTGTCTGTTTTTGCAGCGTGACTGATGTTCTTAAAAGGTTTCGTGATTTCAAAAAACCACCACTTAACTGCTGCATGTTTTATAACAGCAGTCGGATCAAGTATCCTTCAGTCGTGACACAAGCAAACAGATGGAAGGCATCATGTTTGTGGTCTCTTCTCAATCTGATAGCTTTAAACTGGACTGACTTCTAAGCGGTGACGTGACGAACAGAGCGCTGCCTTTTGCCCATCTCCTGCTGTGCATTTCCACAGGCTTTGTGGTTCATCTAAGTACTTTGTACAGCTGGGGTGATGGAGGAGTGTGGAAAGATGTGGAGATCTTTTTGCTCATTCATCTGGAGAGGTACAACATAGTCCCTGCTGACACAACAATTACAGCTCAGAGGATCCCTGCCCAGCCTCAACATCAAAAAACCTTGAGAAACTAATTAGTTTCTGAAGTGAACAAGCTGATCGACAGCTTCAATCTTAAAAAAAAAAAAAAAAAAAAAAAAAAAAAAGGCCATATGAGGAGAGGAGAGTGAAGTATTCGTTTCTTTGGTCTATTTGTTGGACTGGACCCGATCACTCAATCTTGGTCATTTCTGAAAATGTTGTTTATTAAACTTAGTATTTCCAATTAAACTAGTATTTCCACTTGCCGTTGTGCAGCGTTTACTACAGTAAAGTTGACCGAGTGGATCTCTGAGCTCGTGTGGGTGAGTGGAGGTGGGGCTAATTTGCATATTCATGGTTCCATGTATACTAAATGAAGCAAGGGTGTCGAGTTACACTCAAGCTATTTTAAGGGATGAATTTTCTTTCACAGATGAGTTTTAAAGGATAAAATTATTGACTACAGGGACACTTTAACATTCACGCTTCAGAAATTGCTCTACGACATTCAGATGAGAGTGGAGGAGATAACTTCCTTTTGCTACCGTCTCAGAGTATCAGTCTCAATGTCACTTACTCTCAATGAAAATGGAAAACACACAGTTCTCCTCTCAATTTGCATGTCCATTCAATCAAGTTGTAAAGAATGATAGAGCCTAAAAGAGGAATTAGTACAAAAGAGGAAAACGTTTACAAAGCATTTATGTATTAAGCTGGTCTGTGTTCCTTTGAAGCCTGGTTTGAAATCAAACCACAACACGAGAGCCTGCAAATATGCACTGAGTCTTTAATCCAGTTTAATTTTTCTGTACACCAAGACCTGAAAGCTGAACAACAAGAACTTGGCACTAAGAGGAAAATAAAACATCAGATCAGAGACGAACAGTTTCTTGACAGTCCAAAATCAATCTTAGGAGATGATCAGAAATACAGAAGAAATTAAACTTTTAAAAAAGTAATGCAACAGACAAACAGTCAAACGCTGCAACTGCTCATGAATTAATAAGAACGGATATAGCGAGCAACATTAAATAAGCTTTATCAGAGTGTGTCAGATGATTTTTGTAGTGAATTAGGATTTTCCAGTCTACATATCCATTTTAGGCATTTTATCTTTAAAATGTTTGATTAGAAAAAAATGACCTATTTCTGCAGAGCTGAAAGTGAGCAAACCAAAGCAGTTTTTTAAAGCAGAATCTCACAATTAATCAAAGACTATAATTCTTTTGTAATATTAAAGGGATAGTTCACAGAAAAATGACAATTATGTAATCATTTACTCATGTTGTTCCAATCCTGCATGACGTTCTTTCTTCTGCAAATGTTTTTTTCTCCATACAATGAAAGTAATTGGGGTCCAGTGTTGTTTTAGACCCCACTGACTTCCATTCAATGGGCAAAACATTGTTCAAAAAAACCTTCTTTTATGTTCTGGAGAAGAATGAAAGTCATATAGGCAAACACAATAAATGTTGGTACTACATTCAAACTGTGTTACACTGTAAGAGAACTGTTCATTACTTATTAAAATGAGCAACAACAAACAAGCAGGGGATGTGAAATTATAGAGGATTCTTCACAGATGCTAAACTCACAGACTTACTTTTGGAGATAATCCTGGTTATTGCTAACATTAGGTATTAGATCGATTTTACAGGCTAGATAGCCTAGAGAGGGCAGAAACCTGTTTAGAAACACCATTTTAATTTTATTCAGAGTCAAAGAAATAGCAGCTCAATTCATTTAAGCATGTAGACACAATCAAGCTGAAGTTCAAATTGAGCATTAGAAAATGGAGTACAAATGTGATTTAAAGGATGTTCACTTTCAAATGAAAATTAGCTCAAGCTTTACTCACCCTAAAGCCATCCTAGGTGTATGACTTTCTTCTTTCTGATGAACACAATCGGATATATACATCCTGACGCATCTGAGATTTATAATGGCAGTGAGCGGGACCCACGAGTATGAGCTGAAGAAAGTGTCTCCATC
Organism: Hypophthalmichthys molitrix; assembly: GCA_037950675.1. Taxonomy (NCBI): domain Eukaryota; kingdom Metazoa; phylum Chordata; class Actinopteri; order Cypriniformes; family Xenocyprididae; genus Hypophthalmichthys; species Hypophthalmichthys molitrix. The sequence goes on from CM075505.1 coordinate 27,284,234, forward strand.
CACATTCATCCATCATAAACGTACTCCACACGGCTCCAGGGGGTTAATAAAGGCCTTCTGAAGTGAAGCGATGAAGTGAATCCATATTTAACAAGTTATGAAGTAAAATATCTAGCTTCCGCCAGACCGCCTTACATATTCAAGTTACAAAGAAAGTGTAAACTGGCATTGCGTCAGTTAAGGTTTTTCCATAAGTTGAATAGGGAAGGCGTATGACATAGTGTAAGCTTTTTGAACTGCAAGAGTTTCTTTGTATGTTGAACACGGAAGGCTGTCTGGCGGAAGCTAGATATTTTACTTCATAACTTGTTAAATATGGATTTTTTTTTTTACACAAATGCATCGCTTCACTTCAGAAGGTCTTTATTAACCCCCTGGAGCTATGTGGAGTACGTTTATGATGGATGAATGTGGATGGAGGCACTTTCTTCAGCTTCAAAATCATTGGTTCACTGCCATTATAAAGCTCGGAGGCGTCAGGATATTTATTAAAATATCACCAATTGTGTTCATCAGAAAGAAGAAAGTCATATACACCTAGGATGGCTTGAGGGTGAGTAAAGCTTGGGGCAATTTTCATTTGAAAGTGAACTAATCCTTTAGGTGACTTTGAACGTGGCATGTTTGGTGCCAGACGGGCTGGTCTGAGTATTTCAGAAACTGCTGATCTACTGGGATTTTCACAAACAACCATCTTTGTAGTTTACAGAGAATGGTTCAAAAAAGATAAAATACTGAGCAGCAGTTCTGTGGGGGAAATGCCTTGTTGATACCAGAGGTCAGAGGAGAATGACCAGACTGCTTCCAGCTGATAGAAAGGCAACAGTAACTCAAATAAGCACTTTTTATGACAGAGGACTGTAGAAGAGCATCTCTGAACGAACAACGCATTGAATTTTGAAGCAGAAAACCACACAGGTGCCACTCCTGTCAGCTGAGAACAGGAAACTGAGGTTACAGTTCTCATGGGCTCACTAAAACTGGACAAGAGAAGATTGGAAAAACTTTGCCTGGTGTGATTAGTCTCGATTTCTGCTGCAACATTCAGATATTAAAGTCAGAATTTGGTGTAAACAACATGAAAGCATGGATCCATCCTGCCTTGTATTAATGGTTCAGGCTGGTGCTGTGACATTCAGGTATTAGGATCAAAATTTGGCGTAAACAACATGAAAGCATCGATCCATCCTGCCTTGTATCAATGGTTCAGGCTGCTGCAGGTGGTGTAATGGTGTGGGGGATTTTTTTTTGGCACACTTTGCCAAAGTACCGATTGAGCATTGTTTAAACACCACAGCCTACCCGAGTATTGTTGCTTACCATGTCCATCCCTTTATGACCACAGTGTACCATGTTCTGATGGCTACTTCAGGCGGGATAACACGGCATGTCAAATAGCTCAAATCATCTCAGACTTTAACATGACAATGAGTTTGCTATACTCAAATCTGGCCTCCATAGTCCCCAGATCTCAATCCAATAGAGCACCTTTGGGATGTGGTGGAAAGAGAGATTAGCATCATGCAGTGCTTCCCAAAATTTTCCAGGAGACTGCTATTCTTCCACTGGAACAACTTTTCCCAACTATTCCCAGTCTATTGACAACTAGGGTTGTCAAAAGTACTGGTACTTCAGTACCAAGTTGGTAAGGAAATGTTAAAAATATGACGATACTAGCATTTCCCCCTAGCATTCTGAGTGCTGTTAAGCAGGTTATGACTAACTTAAACACCTCTGATTGGCCATTGTGTTCACGTGCTCAACAGATATGTCTGTGATTGGCTACAATGATCAACGCTTCAAAAGCATTGTAAATAGACATCTTTCACACTCTTCACAGAGCGCTTACACAGATACACACAGGAAAGTTTGAAACCAGGCATATATCACGGACTGGTCTGCTGATAGTCGACTGTTTTCAAATGCTCCCACTTTCAAAATCTGTGTAAGCGTTCTGTCCTGCTTTTGAAGCATTGAACATTGTAGCCAATCACAGACATATCTGTTGAGCGAGTGAACAGAATGGCCAATCAGAGGTGTTTAAGTTAGTCATAACCTGCTTAACAGCACTCAAAATGCTAGGGGGAAATGCTAGTATCGTCACATTTTTAACATTTCAGTATGGTACAGAAGTACCTGTTCTTTTGATAACCCTACTCTCTAAATATTTGGATTTTGTATGTTGACGTTTGTGGTGTGTATGTGTATAAATGTGAGTTCACGTTCTTTTGAAGTGAAGCCATTCTTTTGCACAAGCAGCTCTATAAACAAGTTCAATAATGCCAGCTATATGTCAGTCAGCAGTGAAGCCCCTTAAGCGTAAAGGATCAGTCCTCTTGCCAAACACACTGTTCTTCTCTTCTGACGTTATTCTCTGCGACACATGCTTATTGCATCCACACTATCAGCACAGACCAGACGCTGTTGGCCTTTGATGGATTCTGCATATACTTGTGATCACACGAGGTGGAAGAAGAGCCTCAGCTCTGTGTGCTAGATGAAGCCCTCTAGCTTCTCTCTGGAGATCTACAAATCAGGCGTCACAGTCTTGGTCTCTTCATTTCCGAGACAAAGGCACTCTCAACCACGTCCTGTCTGCCCTCAATGAGCCAATGCAGTGGGTCTCCAGTGTTTGATTTTGAATTCATAATTAAAAAAAGAAAAGAAAATGAGTTAAGATGCAAATGCTACAGAGTGAATATTGAAGTAAATTGCTGAGCAGACAGAAGAACGCTATGCTTTATTCTGTGCTTACACTGAGATCATCCCAATGGAGCTGCAAACCAGGACAAAAGTTGGAAAACACAAGACTGAGGTATCAAGGGGTTGTCGCAATAAGTACGTTTAAAGGGATAGTTCACCCAAAAATGAAAATTACCCCATGATTTACTCACCCTCAAGCCATTCTAGGTGTATATGACTTTCTTTTTTTCAGATGAATACAATCGGAGTTATATTAAATAATGTCCTGGCTCTCCCAAGCTTTATAATGGCAGTGAATAGAGGATTTTAAAGACCAAAAAAGTGCAACCATATGCTGAGCCAGCGTTCTGACATAGAACCTGAAAGTATTCTCGTCGCTTCATAACATTAAGGTTGAACCACTGTAGTCACATGGATTATTTTAACGCTGTCTTTACTACCTTTCTGGGCCTTGAAAGGTGCAATGACGTTGCTGCTATGCGTGCTTCAGAAACCCTCGGATTTAATCAAAAATATCTTAATTTGTGTTCTGAAGATGAACGAAGGTCTTACAGGTTTGGGATGACATGAGGGTGAGTAATCAATGACAGAAGTTTCATTTTTGGGAGAACTAACCCTTTAAGCATGTCATATGTATGTAACAGTCATTTGTCCAGTCTACGCTCTGCTGTCTGCGTTGACCTAAAAATTTGACTTTTTTCCCCTAATCTTTTGGAATATTAAAATCATGCCGTTTTCACAAGTCGTTGTGATATGCTTATCGCGATATGTACATTTGCTATTTTTCGATCATTTTGATATATTTTATACACTTTTGCTCTTAAGTACCTTCATCTTGTTTTAAGGAAACAAGACAAAAATACAGATTTTATATATATACACTACCAGTCAAAAGTTTGGACACGGTAAGATTTTTAATGTTTTTAAAAGAAGTTTCGTCTGCTCACCAAGGCTGCATTTATTTAATTAAAAATACAGTAAAAACAGTAATATTGTGAAATATTATTACAATTTAAAATTACAGTTTTCTCTTTGAATATATTTTATGAAGTAATTTATTCCTGTGATGCAAAGCTGAATTTTGAAAACAGTTGTGTACTTTTTTTTTCAGGATTCTTTAATGAATAGAAAGTTCAAAAGAACAGCATTTATTTGAAATATAATCTTTTGTAACATTATAAATGTCTTTACTATCACTTTTGATTGATTTAATGCATCCTTTAATCCTAATTTCTTTAATTTCTTTTCAAAAAAATAAAACTTCTTACTGACCCCAAACTTTTGAACGGTAGTGTATAATGTTACAAAAGCTTTGTATTTCAGATAAATGCTGTTCTTTTGAACTTTCTATTCATCAAGGAATCCTGAAAAAAAACAAACTGTTTTCAACATTGATAATAATCATAAATGTTTCTTGAGCAGCAGATCATCATATTAGAATGATTTCTGAAGGATCATGTGACACTGAAGACTGGAGTAATGATGCTGAAAATTCAGCTGTGATCACAGGAATAAATTACTTTATAAAATATATTCAAACAGAAAACAGTTATTTTAAATTGTAATAATATTTCACAATATTACTGTTTTTACTGTATTTTTAATTAAATAAATGCAGCCTTGGTGAGCAGACAAAACTTCTTTTAAAAACATTAAAAATCTTACAGATTCTAATTTTTTTTTTTTTTTTTTTTTTGCAGTGAAAAAAACAGGCAGAGGTTATGACAGCTGTGACAGGTGACAACAGGAAGGACTGTCCAACTAACCATGTTAAGCACAAATGTGGTTGTTGGCTCTACAATCTGAACCAAAAGTCAGTGACATTCAAATGGAGGGTGTGGTGAATGGCTAAAAATGTCTGGTAGCTGAAAACCATGTGAACTAAATGGCTAGTGGAGCGTCCAGCACTCTGTCAAAGTATCATTCTGAGAAAATGACAACAGATTGTGGTCAGCACAAGCCTGGCGCAAAGCGTGATGAACTGTGAAGGTGCTTTGACGTATCTTCACCTCAGAGACTCACATCCTGTGTGATTAATATTCAGAAAGCTGACCAACCTATAAATTACAGGCCTTACACCCTATAATTGATCTGCTAAATCACAAACCTAATTTTAATGGGGAGATACAATCTTCAGCTGTTAGTTTATTCAGCTTATGGTTTGTTTAATTTAATGCATATTTGGAAAAAAACAAAACTAGATATGGCTACTTGAGACTGGAAAAAAAAAAAATGACTACAATATAATTTCACAAAAAACTCATTTCTTCTGCTTTTAATAATGTAATAGAGCAGAGTCCTGTACTCGGGACAGGTGAACCGCTAATATTTGATGTAACGTGTGGAAATATATTTACCTTGTCATTTGTGGTGTGGGTCGGGAATCTATAAACATGGGCAGGTCCCGTGCTTATTTGTGCTCTGTAGTCTATAGTCCATCAAAGGTTTCTATTTACAACACGATTTGCAGCGTTGAGGCATTGAAGCCAACTGCATTGCAACTGAAGTGATTGACAGCTTTAATCATTATTAAGTGAGCGCTCTTTGCTCACTTTCTGTATATAATCTAATCACAATTTGAATAATTTTTTTTTGGGGTGCTAAGAGGACCAACAGCCACGTATATACTGTAGAGTTTCAGGAGAATCAACCACATTTAAATTTAGAGTGAATCTGCTAAAATATCCATGATATTATATGACAGTAAAGGCTCATATTTGGCTAAAATGTTCTTTTAACTTACGGAGAACTCTAATGGTGATGATACACGTGGCAACTTTTTGAGCAATGTTGCGTCAACAGGCGACCTGGTGAGACACAGGGCAACTAATTAGGGCAACGGACAGTTGGCAGCAACCAATCAGAGAGGAGCAAATCTATTGCCAACCCAGTAAATACTTTATTATAAACATTTGTTAGGCACTTTATTTCAACTTTTCAAATATTTTCTCCGTTTTTATTAAATATAAATGCCGTTCTGATCTGATTTGTGATAGGAAAAGGGAGAAGAGCGAGTTTGGCAAAAAGCGGATTCAAAACCACGTCGATCGCGTTAAAAGCTACTTTCATGCGCCATATGCCCTACAGCCTACACCACTTCAGACGTTAAACAGAATGCGTCTTTTTAGTATTTAACTAAAAACATTCCATTGCTTAATTAATAATTTTAAGCATTAAATGAGGTAAATTCCCTGTTTTGGGTTGACACATGACAACTTACCAGTGTAAAATCAAGCGAGTCCTGAAAAGTCAAAGCGTCTCGATCGCCCCCAGGTGGCTGGAAGCAGTATAGGTCAACAACCCGGCCCTCTCCATGAAATGTAATGGGGCGCGAGACAAACTGAACAATCAATTTAAACTTTAAACATTTTTTTTCCAAAGACGGTTTCTGTCATTTTAGGCCGTTTTTTCACCCTGGTCTTAGTTCAAGTGTTCGTTCTTTAAATAAGTTTGTTTTTAGTTAGTTATTTGATGCTATAAAAACGGTCTACGGTAAAAACATGTAAGTTCACTCTCCTTTTCTTCGCTCCACTGCCGCTGAGAGGCCGCCATCTTGTTTGAATTTTTTCTGAAATCTCCAAGCTGGTCATGTGATCGGCTGCTAGCATTCTGATTGGAGGATCTCAAAAAAATTGACCAAGGCCGATCTAAAGTATCCAGATATAAATTTGTTGCTCATTCTCAATGGGAAAGTGTCCAGGCAACATTGCTCAAAAAGTTGCCATCACCTTAAGTGTCTGTATAGCCTATGGTGTGATTTATGCACATTTGTTCAAAATAGTCTGTATGGGCAGATTTTTCACATGATGTAAGTTTTGTACTGTTTACATGATGGATACGTGTCCTCTTTTTTTCTGTTAATAATTACCATGTTGGGCTGTGTGTCTATTTTTCTTAAATGCATCAACTCAGAACACTTAATGTTATCTTGGTTTGACTGCTTAGATTACATGAGAAAATAAAACATTTTGCCTAACTGATGTAGTAGATACAATATGGGTGCGGTTCAGGTCACTGCCTTTAAGTCAAACAGGTCGGTTCATGTACAGAATTAAATTAGTGCTGCTGTCGGATAACGGGTCAGGTGTTCTTTTGTGCAGGCTATAACACAGGCTAACGGCTTCAACAGAAGCACATTTTATTGATTAACAACCTCGTAGCTCACAGTAAGGTTTACAAGATATATCGTTGAAAATCTATTTCCCTATGAAGAAACTGAAAGAGTTTTTACTTCTGGAACCCAACTGTTGCACTCTATAATAACCCAAAACAATGGCCTACTGAACATTCCTGCTTTATAACTTGTCTTTCAGAAAAATTTGTGCAAGAGAAAGACTGAAATATAATTATATTTTCATTGTTAAGAAAACTTATGTGCTTTCAGTTCTGTGCATCAAGCAATGAATGTTTTTTATCCTTTCTATTTAATTAGATTAATGTGAACATCTTGAATCACTGAACTGTCAAATTCTTCATGTCTATTTGTTAACTCTATTATTAAAAGTATAGAGAAATACAGTTCTATGAAAGAGAATTATCTTAAGTTTGTGTGCAGTTCTTTTTTCTTATATGTGTGGGATTTATATTATTGTCCTTTAGAAAACACATTGCCATGGGTTCAGCTGAAGTCAGTTTTCCTTTGACTGCTTAAAATACAAGGTCAAGAGAAGATGTTCATCACGTGTTCACGCTGGGTCATGTATGAAAACCCATTCAGGTGAGGAGATAAACAGGCATCACAATTCACATCACAGCTAATGCGTCACACGACATTTTCATTCACACCGATTTTCAAAAAGCCAACTGATTATGTTTTTCTTTAAAAAAAAAAACAACAACAACAACATCAAGCACAATGCCTTGGGCGATTTAAACTCGAAAGGCCTATCTCTCCCGGCACCTGCTACCCATGTCGACAGTGACATTATCACATGGAGGTTAGCAAAAAAACAATGTTTACAATGCTCAATTTAACTAATAACCAAACATAATCTCACAGCTGCATATCCGACTCCATGCCAACACCACAATGCTGACAATTTTCCCTCCACGCTTGAATGCCATTAACATGACGGCTGAACCCTTAATGTTTCTGCTTTAAACCAGTTCAAAGCAACTAGGTCGACACAACAACACAGAAACACAAAGAGCATATAGTACTTCATATAATCCTATTCAAACTATTATATATGTATAGTACATTAAATTGTATAAGTACTACATGCTCCTTGTGTTTCTGTGTTGTTGTGTCAACCTAGTTGCTTTGATTATATATATATATATATATATATATATATATATATATATATATATATATATATATATATATATATACACACACATATATATATATGTATATATATATATATATATATATATATAATTTATTAGGGATGTAACGATATCAATCTCAAGATACGATAATACCTCGATATAAAGTCCACGATACGATATTTAAAAAAAAAAAAAAAAAGAAGACTTGGAAAAAAAAGTGCCATAATTGTTAAACAATGATTGAACACTACAATTATGTACAAAGACTTCACTTGTTTGTAAAAGAATGATTCAGTGATACATTTTTAACAGTAATTTATTGCCACCTAGTGGCGTAACAATGCAATAGAAATGATTTGAAGCACTTCCAAAAGGTGATTTATTCTATTTTGATTGGTAAGTAGACATCAGCGTTTATCTGAATAATACACTTTTGTATGCTTCTGTGATAAATGGAATATCTGTAACAGAAATTATACTGCGTGTTTGACAAGATTGTTTGTGAAGCTGTATATATCTAAACTAAACATGACAACTCGCTTTAAATCAACGGCAGCGCGAATGCAGATTTGAATGTCGAGATTTTATTTTTGTCAATGGTTTAATATACATAGGCGAATCATTGTCATTTAGGAATTTAGATCATGTGGGTGATAAAATCGAGAACGCAATCTTTCAAAGATTAATAGTGCATCTTGCCTTTGCGCCTCTCTCGCGCACACGCTCTCTCTCTCTGTCTGCATTGATATCTGTATATGAGTATCGCGAGCCGCGAGAGCTTTTCAGTACAGTCATTGGTATAATATTCATGAGGTGAGACGTCTCTATTAAAGGATACGCCCCTCACAATTCGCCCACCTACCATACCAGAACCGTTTTCGGAACCAGGCTGAAAAAAAAAAAAAAAAAAACTTTTTGCCCGGAAGACGTATCGTTTCGTACATTCATGTGACCACAATAATATCAAGACAATTTTGCTATCGCGATACCACAATATTGATAATACCGTAACACCCCTAACATATATATATATAGGGGTGTAACAATACATCGTTATATCAAGTATAAAATATATATATATATAAAATATATATATTTTATGTATACAAATGCGATACGTATCGTTGATGTAAACGATATGATTCACAATATAGAGTTAGTTTTATCCAAGACTCAGCTTACTGTATTTATAAGGTATAATTTATAATTCACCCAAAACTATGAATTCTATCATCATGTGGGCCTACCCTCATGTCCTTTCAAACCTATAAGATTTATTTAACTTCCAAACACAAATGAAGATATTTTTATGAAATCTGAGAGATTTCTGTCCCATCATTTAAAGTCCATTTCTATAAAACTTAAAAAATCCCCAAAAAATGTCATAAAGGCATCGAATAAATAATCAATCGAGTGGTCTAATCCAAATCCATGTCTTCTGAAGTGACATGATGGCTTTATATGGTGAACTGATTTACGACTCGCATACGTCATAACGTCTGCTCTCACGTCAACACAACACGCATGTATCGTGGTGCTCTTGTGAACGCATGTTGGAGATTAATATTTTGTAAATAAAGTGGTAAATTATGTTTTTTTGCACAAACAAAGCACTCACATCGCTTCATAAAACTGAGGTTAAACAACTGGTGTCACGTGGTGATGTCTTTACTACCTTTCTGGGACTTGAAAGTGTAAGTTGCAGATTTCTCTAAGATTTCATTAAAAAGATCTTCATTTGTATTCCGAAGATTAACAAAAGTCTTACGGGTGTGGAACGACATGAGTGCGAGTAATTAATGACAGAATTTTCATTTTTGGGTGAACAAACCCCTTAAGATTAACAGGCTGCTCATGTAAGTGGAAGCAGTGTTCAAGACTGCCTCCTAGTGAAGAAAACACTGTCAGAGCAGAACTGCCACTGCTGCTCATGTGAGATCACACCTCACGTGTCAAACAGGAATTGCCAACCTCGGGTTTCAAGGGAAATCAATATAGCTGCCTATAAAAAAAAAAAAAAAAAAAGACTAACCCCGGATATTTCTAAAAATATGTGTTAAAGGCATGGGAGGTAGCTGTTTTGTTGAAAGTGGTTTGGTCGAGCATGTGCCATTCATGGCTATTTAAAAAATGGAGGCATGATTACCTTCATCTACAGAAAAAGAGGCACGCTTTCATGTCCACTACCTGACCACCTTCTTCGACCCACCGACTTTGAGCTCATTTATTTTCAGCACTCCATCCGAATATCTATCACAGGGCTGAGTCACATGTGGAGAACATTCTCTGTTGTGTTCAAGGTTTGGTTTATTTCAGAAAAAAGTGACAAAAGGTAAAAATAGACTTCGTCTAACAATGACAAATGCCCTGCAAAGTGCCTGAACAACCTTGAGCCGCGGTGAAAAGGAGAAGTTTGACACTCGCGTGAACGTTTTCCAAGCAAATGAGCCGTTGAAAACGCTCTTGACTTTTGACGCAAGCGGCCCAATGGCTGATGGATGAAAGACTGCTGGACTGAAGAGGTTTAAGTGTTTGGTTTGTTAAGGTGTTTCTGTTGCAGCATGACTCACATGTGAGGCCTACAAGAGCCACGCGGATGCTGAGGTCCACCATCACCGCCCACCTGGGACCACAGCGCGCCACCGCCGGCGGGATCAGAATTTCTGCTGACACGTAGAACTGCAGAGCGTAGGTGATGTAGATTCCGAAAGAGTAAAGCAGCTTCACGATCTGATACAACCTACAGAACAGACAGATGTTACATACATTTCTTATTTTTGCAGCGATTTATATCAAACTACCTTTAAAAAGTTTAGGGTTAGTTTGATGATCAGTATGAAAAGTTTTTGAAATAAGTCTTTTATATGCTTGCTCAGCAAGGCTGCATTCATTTGATAAAAAAAATACAGTAAAAACAGTAATATTGTGAAATATTATTACAATTTAAAAAAAAAAAAACCTTTTCAATTTGTATATATTGTAAAATGTAATTTATTCCTGTGATCAAAGCTGAATTTTCAGCATCATTACTCCAGTCTTCAGTGTCACATGATCCTTCAGAAATCATTTTAATATGCTGAAATGCTGCTCAAGAAACATTTCTTATTATCAATGATGAAAACAGTTGTACTGCTTAATATTTTTGTGGAAACTGAATTTTTTTTTCAGGATTCTTTGATAAATAGAAAGTTTAAAAAACATTATTTGAAATAGAAAACAAATGAATGTATCCTTGCTGAACAAACATTAATTTCTTTAAAAAAAAAAAAAAAAAAAAAATTACTGACTCCACATCTTAAATATCTTTACTATCACTTTTGAATAATTTAATGTGTCCTTACTGAATAAAAGCATTTTTTTCTTTTTTAAAAAATCGTATTTTACCTCAAACTATTGAACGAGCAACACTTACACAAATAATATTTGAAAAACAATTTGTTGATCCTTTTTTAATCCGCTTGGTGAATATGGGTAATGGGTTTTGGCATGATAGTAATGCATTAACAGAATGATTAGACTGATCGCTAATGGCTAACCTACAGTAGAAACCCTGAAGTCTTGTATAATTTCAGTTTTATGATTCTTTTTCATCATCATCATAATCAACAAAATATAAATAAAAAAGTGGGACTAGAAGAAAATACACATTAAAGGGTTAGTTCACCCAAAAATGAAATTTCTGTCATTAATTACTCACCCTCATGTTGTTCCACACCCGTAAGACCTTCGTTCATCTTCAGAACACAAATTAAGATATTTTTGATAAAATCCAGTGAGGCCTCTATTGACAGCAAGATAATTAATGCCCTACTTTCAATGCCCAGAAAGGTACAAAAGACATATTTAAAACAGTTCATGTGACTACAGTGGTTCAACCTTAATGTTATGAAGTGACAAGAATACTTTTTGTGCGCCAAAAAAGCTAAATAACGACTTTATTCAACAATATCTAGAAATGGGCGATTTCAAAACACTGCTTCATGAATCTTCAAAGCTTTACGAATCTTTTGTTTCGAATCAGTAGTTCAGAGGATGTATCAAACTGCCAAAGTCACGTGAACCATTGAAATTTCTAAACGTTTCGAAACACTAATGACATAACGAAGCCTCGTTTACTGAAATCACATGACTTTGGCAGTTTGATACAGGCGTCGAACCACTGATTCGAAACAAAAGATTCGTAAAGCTTCGAAGCTTCATGAAGCAGTGTTTTGAAATCGCCCATCACTAGGTATTGTTGAATAAAGTCGTTATATTGTTTTTTTGGTGCACAAAAAGTATTCTCGTCGCTTAATAACATTAAGGTTGAACCGCTGTAGTCACATGAACCGTTTTAAATATGTCTTTTGTACCTTTTTGGGCATCTGAAAGTGTTAATTATCTTGCTGCCAATGGAGGCCTCACTGGATTTCATCAAAAATATCTTAATTTGTGTTCTGAAGATGAATGAAAGCCTTACGGGTGTGGAACGACATGAGGGTGAATAATTAATGACAGAATCATTTTTTTTCATTTTTGGGTGAACTAATCCTTTAAAAGATTCTCTGGCACTCACCAGCACAATGGTAAGTTTAATGTGATGCTGCCCCGAATGTGCTCTCCAAAGCCAATGTAGCCGATGGTGCCCAGGGAGATGTAGAGGGTGGTGACGATGCCCATGCCGAGATACAGAACCATGGGGAACTTTCTGGGATTCTGCATCTTATTCTCAAGTGGTAGCACCTGTAAATGATGAAGATCGAGAGCAACACCTTTCTGAATTGAACTTTTTTTTCACCTGAATAATGTTTCTGTGGTGACAAACACAATATCAGAGCAAAAGAAATACTCACAACTCCAATTCCCTCAAAGGCGAATATTGCTGTTCCAAAGAAGAGAGGATAGTCAATGCCTCTTCCCGCCAGTGGGAGGTTGATGGGGTATGGGATATTCTGACAATAGAAAGCATATATAGCAAATACTTCTTATTAATTATTCATTGTAACCCTTTTTTTTTTTTTTTTTTTTTTAAACTGTTAAAATCTCTGACAAAATGATGATATGATAAAAGTTTCAGATTTACAAAATCTCATACTTTTAGCACACACTGTATAAATCAGACTAATCTTAAATACTATTTTGAAGCACAAATGTTACGCAAATGAAATCACGGCAGTAAAGCACTGATTTTACACTGATCTTATGATGTGGCTGTGCTGGTTCAAGGTGCTTTTAGAGGAACATTTTGTGTCCTTTTGGCAGCTCTGTAAGCATTCTTGTGAACAACAAACCAATTTGCAATCTTCAGCCAACCTCCTCTTTCCGTTTCCCCATGACAAATTTTCTTCTCTCACTGAAAAATTGTGTTATCCACTTGCTCGTTTCTCAGTAGCTGCCTTGCCAATTACAAGTGGAGGGTCTGATTTAAAGCATTTAAAGCTGTTCAACAGGAAATGGGCTCTAAAAAACAACCCTGAAACCTGTCATTTACACTTAAATCTTCATCCATAACATCTGAGACTCAATCAGCAGCCCAGGGGAGAGAGCTTGGCCATGAGGATTGCTTGGAGCAGAGGATCTATTGTTGTATCATTTTAAACTGAACAAACTTCGAATCCACTTAAAGAGCACCTATTATGCAAAATTCACTTGAATAAGGTGTTTGAACACAGATGTTTGTCCACAGTGTGTGTAAACAACCAGCCTATAATGGTAAAAATCCACTCACTCCTTTTTTTAATTATCCCCATAAATCATAAACAGTCTCTCCAGCCCCGCCCACGAATGGTGACGATCTGCTCTATTAGCATAGATTAACATGCAAGTTGATGAGTTGAATTAACTTAACTCCACAACAACTACATAAATTTATCCACTAACCATTCAGAAACGTCCAATTTCATTCTAAAAGTTGTAACTTCTTCTTGAGTCTCTCAATCAGTGTCCGACTGTGGTGCGAACATATATATGGCTGAACACCGTTACTGACAAGTTCTGACATTTTGGCTGCGTGAGATTCTCCAGTTTTGTTGTTGCTGGAGTATCCGAAGTACAAGCTGTAAAGGCTCCGCCCTCTTCTGGAAAAGGGGGCCGGGAGCAGCAACTCATTTGCATTTAAAGGGAAACACAAAAACGGCGTGTTTTTGCTCACACCCAAATAGGGGCAAATTTGACAAGCTATAATAAATGATCTGTCCCCTTTAAGTGTCTTTAAGTGTAGTAACGTTCAATTTAATCACCTGATACAATGCACTTATTGTCTACATACATGTTTTCAGTGTTTGGGAAATGCATTACAAGTAATCAGATTACTTTTAACAAATAACTATTAAAGTAACGCATTACTTTTAAATTTATAACAAAACATCTGAGTTACTTTTTCAATAAAGTAACGCAAATTACTTTGCTTTCCCATTTATTGTATCTACTGTAGATGAGGGAATTTGCATTGCCTTCAGTCTGAGGATTATTCATTTCACTTTTGGTGTGAAAGGACCTTTACTTTTGCCAAAAATACAACTTTTGTTTTTAATTAATAATAAATTAAACATGAAAGCCCAGCCCTGATGAAAAAAAAAGTAATGCAAAAATAACATAATGCATTACTTTCCGCAAAAAGTAACTAAGTAATGCAATTAGTTGCTTTTTAGGGAATAATGCATTACTTTTAAAAGTAACTTTCCCAATACTGCATGTTTTTATGTTGTACTTGTATTTAAAATATACTTGCACGTAAATACAGCTGTAATTATATCTATTACGGTTGACCCTTCCCTTAACCCACCCTTAACCCTAACCAGACCACTAAACCTGTGCCTAACCTAATCCTATCACAACAGCAGAAATAGCGTTTTGCAGTACAACATTAAAACAATAAGTACACTGTAACTAACTTTTTTTTTTTTTGATGCAAGTACATAGTAGTTAAAAGGCACCTAATATAAAGTGTGACTCCCTGAAGTGTGTCTGTTTTATAAATGTGTTAAAAAAACAAAAAAACAATTTGATTAATACTTTTGTTGTGTAATGCAATCACATTCATACATACTGTGGCTTCAAAATATACATACTGTTCAAATACCTTTTTGGACTACGTAGTTGTATTGTGGGCAAAAAGTATGTCTCATATGACACTATTTACAATAAATAATGATGTAATGTGTGTAACAAAGATACACTTTCAACACATTTTGTGTTGCGTGTTTAATGTGTCTTACCGTCAGACAGTAGTAGTATATGAGGACCAGGCTGGCACACATGGAAATGTTTGCTACAAACGACAGAGGAGCCAAGTACTTGAGGTTGCGGATAAACACCAACACGATGACAAAGGGCAGGAAAAAGAGCATGTAGAGGCGAGAGTCGTAGCTGGGGACAATCACTGCTGTCTGGTTGTTGTGACAGTTCACTGTTGTCGCATTGGCAGTCTCAACCACCTACAATATGCAAATTAATGGATTATTTTATAGCAATAACAATATGACAGATTGTACTGAGAGAATTTTACATTTCTAGGTTCAAATTAAAGAAAGGAAGAACATCTTTTTGTTGGGGAGAAGCAAACCCAGGTGGTTTATCCAAATGAAGTGAAAGGCAATGCTGCCCTCTTGTGGTGAAAAATAAAATTGCTCACAGCATTACTTTGATGCATTTACATTCTATAAATTTGGCAGAAGTTTTATCCAAAGGGACAATGCATTTTTAGAATGTAAAAAGGGCTTTGCAAATAAAACCAATGACCTTGGCATCTAGCATAATTTTCTACAAGCTGGCCAACAGAAACTACTGTTTTCACTGGGTTCTTATTTAATAACATGACAATAATAGAAATTATGCTGTCTTTAATGTGGACAAAACCTTTCTTCTGTTTTAAAAGTCTCTCACCTGTTTGACATTGTCACTGAGGAACACGAAGTACACGCAGCAGAAGCCCAGCTGGGTTATGTTGAGGAACAAATTTACCACACGCCTGAAAGCCAAAAAACAGAAACAAAACAATATGTTACAGGTCAGTACAGGTCAAACTATTTTTAGTAATTTTTAGTAAACTAAATGTCTCAGGTTTATTTAGACAAGCTTTCCCAGTAAGCACACATAGTTTCAGCAAATTTTTTTTTTTTTTATAACAGAAATTAATATTTTTATTCTGCAAGGATGCATTAAATTGAACAAAAGTGACAGTAAAGACATTTATAATGTTATTTCAAAATTATGCTGTTCTTTTTATCTTCTATTCATCAAAAATAAATAACAGTTTTCACAAAAATATTATGCAGCACAACTGTTTTCAGCATTGATAATAATAATAAGAAATGTTTCTTGAGCAGCAGATCATCATATTAGAATGATTTCTGAAGGATCATGTGACACTGAAGACTGGAGTAATGATGCTGAAAATTCAGCTTTGATCACAGGAATAAATTACATTTAAAAATAGAACTCAAATAGAAAACTGTTGCTTTAAACTGTAATAATATTTCACAATATAACCTTTTTTTGATCAAATAAATGGACCCTTGGTGAGCATAAGAGACGTCTTCCATAAACATTAAAAAAATCTTACAGACTCCAACCATTTGAACAGTGGTTTTTAATTACTATACATGCAATCATGTGCAAAATGTGAAACAGTGACGTTGCACAGAAATCACGTGCTGAAAGTGTCACATGTGACAAGTGGTCAAAGATTATGGTGAGAACAGCACAAACTGCGCTACTGAATTATAAAAAAAAACTGCCTTGTAAGCACTGAAACAAAGTCGTTTAGTTACCTTCCCCATATAGAGTGTCTGCTCAGCCATGGCACGTTCTCCATGCCATATTCCACTGCATCTCCATAGGAAAGAAAGGGTTTGCCCATCCTAAACACAGACAATATTTCATTTAGAAAAATAGAAAAAATAAATAAATGTGTGTCATTTAACAATCAATTGCATGACAGAAACACACAAATTTTATTTATATATTCTACTAAAAATATTTCTGAACAAACACCTAAATTTAATTATCAGACCATGAATTAATTAATTAATTATTTGGCCAATGAATTCAAGCGTCAGCCCTATAGTGGTAGATAAATTAAGCAACTTTAAACTTTTATAAAAAAAAAACAAAAAAAAATATCTAAACTCTTTGGCCGAATGCACATGATAAAGGAAACAAAATTAAACTCAAATTCACCATGGCAGAAAAAACTGTCAAGAACACGAGGGGCAGTATTTCTAAAAATATTAAAGCTGTTTATTCTTACTTTACACTTAGATGATGAGAACATTTCACAAGGAGGCTCATGCAATGTACAGCCACTATACCCATGGCCAGAAGACTTAAAGGTCCCACCTGCAACACGAGAAGAGACAGAGAACATCATGTCAATGATAATGCATGGTTAACTTGTTAACTGTCATCCCCCTTTTTGAACATAGATGTGAAAATGCACTATACAAACTTAAATGGTTGAAAATCAAAGACACATTGAGAATTGTTATTACACTTAAACATAACTGCTTTCTTTTAAAATATTTTTTAAAATTCATTCCAGTCATTGCAAACCTGAATTTTCAGCATCATTACTCCAGTCTTAAGTGTCACATGATCTGTCAGAAATCATTCTAATTTGCTGCTCAAGAAACATTTCTTATTATTATCTGTGTAGACCACAGAATGTGCACTCTCTAATTTTTTTATCATTTAACTGGTTAGGTTTGTGCATCCCCACTATGCAGTCTAGAGAACAATTTGGAAGGAAGGGTTTTACATGATAAGGAATAGCAATGACGTGGTGCAACAACACAAAGCATCCCTAAAAATACAACTGACAAAAAGGTCAAAGCGTGATATTCGTCTGATAAGTCTGGCAGGAGGCATTCTTCAGGGATGTGATTAGTTTGAAACACTTGTCAGACTGTGTCTTGTCGTCCCTGTGTCCTCAGCTGATGCCGAGAGAGGTTTTAGTGCTCTTCAGAGGCTGAAAACACGGCTCCACAGTACAATAACACAATGTGTATATAGCTGTGTCACACACGCAAAGAGAAGTCAAAGAGAATGATCGCTCAGCAATTTTTTGCTTGCAAAGAGAACCACAAAAAATTTCATCAGGAATTTGAACATAGCCCTAATCTTTAGTATTATACTTAGTTTGTGCTATGGACATGAATGTGACACTAAATTACGCAGATTGTTTTGGGAGGGTGCACTATTATTTTTCAAAACATCATGATTTGACTGGTGCATAAAATGGAAATAGAAAAAAATATATATATAAAATAAATTAAAAGTTTGGGGTCAGTGCAATTTCTGAATGAAGGACACATTAAAATTGATAACAACTGGCAGTAAATACATTTAAATTTATGTCACAAAAGATTTCTATTCAAATAAACTCTTTTCTTTTGAACTTTCTATTCAGCAAAGAATCCTGGAAAAAAAGTATCACGGTTTCCACAAAAATATGAAGCAACTGTTTTTTTTTTTGCATTGATAATAATCAGAAATGTTTTTTGAGCAGCAAATCATCATATTAGAATGATTTCTGAAGGATCATGTGACACTGAAGACTGGAGTAATGATGCTGAAAATTCAGATTTGCCATCACAGGAATAAAATTACATTTTAAAGTATAATAAAATAGAAAACAGTCGTAATAGCACATTAATAATACATAACATTAAATTCACAATATTACTGTTTTACTGTATTTTTGATCAAATAAATGCATAAAATACTTCAAATTCTTTAATAAAAACATCAAAAATCTTTCCGGCACTAAACTTTTGAACAGTAGTATACACTGAAGCAGGAAAACAAAAATCGTGGGACCAGAATATGAAGTATTAAATTAAAAATTAATGTTATAATCCTGCCAACATTTTGTTTACTCAACCAGGGCTCCAGACTGTGACCAAATGGTCACATTTTGCAAACTTTTTTTGGTGCCAGTGACACTAAAATATGTTAGAAGTCGCACTGATCACCAATATTTACCATGGATTTACTGTAGTAATACTAACTGTAACCATGGTATTTTGGCAGAAATGTGGTATATTCATATTGAATGTAAATATATTAAAGCATGTCATTTATAATGTATTAAAATCTATTACAGGAGTATTGAACTATAATTACAGTCATTATTGTTATGAATATATTGCATTTATATTTATACTAAATGTGCTTAGGCAACCGTTTCTCATAACAAACACAATAGTTTTATAGAAACCAAACCATGCAGTTATTTTTTTCTACACGTACATGCAATACTAACACATGACCAGACCACAGTCAGAAGAAACAAAATGACAACCCTCAAAAATGCTGTTCTCTCACCAGAGAGCTGTACACACATGAACAATCACGGTTTGTGTTGCCTATTCAAAAATCAAAAGGTGTGACAGGTGTGGAAGTTCTTAAATATCATAACACTTCTGAGAAACATGAGAGAAACAAAAATGAAAGGCTGACATGATGTTGACATACAGATCATGATCAGATAAGGACATGCAACAACTGCCACAATGAGGATACAAGATAAAGCAGAAGACGAGACCAGAACAGTTAAAAATAAAACAGACAACATCATGAGCATTCATCTCCAAATTAAATTTTCTGTCCTACCAGGAGTCCTGCATTCTTGACAGCCAGAGGCAAGCCGAGCAGTCCCGTGCCAATATTTCCTTTTAGTAAATGAATTATGGTCTGAAAAAAACTGAAGAAGTAAAACAAAATTAAAACAGGTCTATGAACATAAAAGTTTTAATAGGCGAAGATCACAATGCTTACGAGGATCCTGTTCTTCCTCCGATCCGTTCATATTCTGTGTGCCGTGGGGAACCGGGTGAACGGACGGGCTCATCTTCAGTGGGGCTCTCCGCTCGTCTAGAAAAGTTTGGGCCTAGGACCAACATACAAATATAGCTTTCATATAATATTAAACTTTAAAAAAACAAACAAACATACACACACAAACACCACCGTTCAAAAGTTTGGCGTCTGCAAGATTTTAAAATATTTTTGAAAGAAGTCTCTTATGCCTCCCAATTTATTTGATCAAAAACACAAGTAATAATTTGTGAAATATTATTACAATTTAAAATAACTATTTTAAAATGTAATTTATCCCTGTGATCAAAGTTGAATTTTCAGCATTAGTGTCACATGATCCTTCAGAAATCATTCTAATATGATGAGTTGCTGCTCAAAAAAACATTTATTATTATTATCAATGTATAAAACAGTTGTGCTGCTTCATATTTTTGTGGAAACTGTGATACACTGTTTTTCATTATTATTCAATGAATAGAAAGTTCAAAAGAACAGTATATATTTGAATTAATAATCTTTTGTGGCATTATATATATTTTGTGGTTGATTATGATTTCACTTTTTTAACTGTAGTTAGTGTGTAATGTTGCTGTTTGAGTATAAACAACATCTGCAAAGTTACGACACTCAAAGTTCAATGCAAAGGGAGATATTTTCTTTTAAAGAATTTGCTTTTTAAGGACTACAACAAACGGCTGGTAGGGACTACAACGGGCTTCTTCCCGGGTTGGTGACATCACAAACCCTAAATTTACATAAACCCCGCCCCCGGGAACATGCAACAAAGGGTGTGAGGCCATGTTGGGCTGCTTTAGAGAAGAGGAAGAGTTGTTGTAGTAGAGTGTTGTTACCATGCCGACTGCTTCACAAACGAGGGTCAATTCAACACTGGATTTGCACAAAAGATTAACATGACGGCACATGCTAGTCGATGAGTTGAATCAACTCCACAGCAACTACATTAATTCATCCACTAACCATTCAGAAATGTCTAAAAGTTGTAACTTCTTCCTGAGTCTCTCCATCAGTGTCGACTCCGGTTTGAACAATGTAAGGCTGAACACCGTTACTGACAATCCTCATTTTGGCTGACTGAGATTCTCCAGTTTTGTAGTTGTTGAGCAACCGAAGAGTGAGCTGTTAAAGCTCCGCCCTCTTCTGGAAAGGGGGCCGGGAGCAGCAGCTCATTTGCATTTAAAGGGACACACACAAAAACGGTTTTTGCTCACACCCAAATAGGGGCAAATTTGACAAGCTAATAAATGATCTGTGGGGTATTTTGAGCTGAAACTTCACAGACACATTCTGGGGACACCAGAGACTTATATTACATTTTGTAAAAGGGGCATAATAAGGTCCCCTTTAATTTCTTTAAAAAAAAAAAATCTTACTGATTTCAAACCTTTTGAACAGTAGTGTATGTTTGTTCATTAATTTACAATATCATCTTTCACTAAGCCTAGCCAAAAAAACCAACAGTCACAATCAGCGTCCCATATTGCAAAGGAAATTGCTTTACCATCCTGATAGTTGATATCAGAGTCCATGCTTGCTTTGGTAGGGTGTAATTTGCCACTGATAGCTTCACTGATCAAAAGCTTCCCTGCGGAGATGCTGCATCTACAGGCTCTGTGACCGCAGACAAATGAACAGAGTTAATAGCCCTCCCAGAACACACGCATGACGCACAACGTGCCCTTTCTGCGTCATTATATTTTTTATCATCTCTCAGGGCTAAAAAAAAATATAAGGATTTCAAACATGCAAAATGACTATGCAATCAACATTAGTTATATCTGACACTTTAATATAGCAGTAAGAATTTTACATAACAGCTCAAATGAACTACTGCATCATTCACATCCACCATCTGTATTATTACGCATGTAGAGAAAAATAATTATTAATGTGGTGTCTAACTGTCAGATATGTAAACGGCAAACAAAATAGCCCACAAAAGTGCCCTATATATCTTTATATGTGTATATATATATATATATATCTTTATATGTGTATATATATATATATATATATATATATATATATATATATATATATATATATATATATGTATGAAGAAATATCTTCTGACACTATCTGACTTGTATGTGTTTGATATTAAACCTTATAAGTGTGAAACACACCAGTTGCGTATGTCAGAAAGATGTCAAAACTATCTGAACTTGTTCCAAACCACAAACTCATTCAGCCACTGTGTAAAAGCTGTAACTGACATTTTTAAACCACAAATGATAGATAAACTCACAACAAAGCCTAATTCTTTTGCTACAGATATGTGAGCATTAAAGCCACACTATATGACAATGCAAAGCAGCTCTATTCAGTGCTGACACGTGATCTAAAATCAATGTTTGACTTTGGAGTGGCCAGTGCTTTGTCTTAAACACATTTCCCATTGACTCTCTCCTCAATGTCTCAGTATGTAAAAGGCAAATCAATATAAAAACAGATCAATGGAAAATGAAAGCCTTTCATGACCATGCAGTTCAGTTGTTGTTGAAGTAAATTTGGTAACACTTTACAATAGGGTTTATTTGTAAACATTAGCTAACGTATTGTATTTTATTAAAACACTTAATCTTGAAGTGTATTTTTATTTGATGTCTCTCTTTATATCGTTTACGACAGTAATCGTTGGTAATAAAGTGTAATGCTTTCAAAAATAAGCAGTAATATGTCCTGAAGTTCCCGACAGCTGTCAGTGCTGTCACAACCAATATCTTGCTAATGTTGTGCTACATGAGATGACAAACTTGGACTTACCTTAAGCACAGCTGAATGATACACCTACTGTATAAAGCTCATAAAGTCCATATCTGAACCCGGACATACTAAAACAGCAGCACAGACGCGAACAAATAAGCAGACATGATATGAACAGTATCTGCTCTTCTCCTGAGATGTATATCCGCCGTGACCCGCGCCCTCCTACAGCTGCGGTCACATGATCACCCGCACGTGTGGGTCAGCTGATTCCACTTCTGCCTGTACAGAGCAAACTAACAAACATCACTAATGTTTCTGTTTTGAGAATTAAAGAGTTTAACTTTTGAAATTTAACCACATCACATGTTGCGGCTTTGGCTAAATTAAAACCAACGTAAATTATGTTAATCGCATTATTTTATATTTTGTTATGCCTGCAAGGGGAGCGTCAAGCAAAAGGGATCATGTGAAATTACGGAGTTTAAAACGTTTGTATATTTTTTTGAAAAGTAACTCGTTGACTCGTAACACAAACGTGATATATAGGAGAGTCTTTCAAAATATGCGCACTTTGATCACATATATGTACTTTTAGTTCGTTTTTCAAATGAACGCTTTGTCAAAAAATGTTAGTAATTTAGAGATGAGCCCTAAAATAACAACGCGTCATCTGTACAGCAACAGTCAGTCCCAGCGAAACTGAGTCTGTAGGCTTGAGCTTGCAGAGACAATCTGATCGATCATGACGGTAATTTCACTTTTAATCTAAAATTTAACTCATAAAGATCTGTTTATATTTTTCTGCCAGATTTCTGGACATCCTAAAGCACTTTATTTTTATGATAACTTCGTAGACATTAGCTTTGTAGCTAGCTTAGCTTGTGTGATCCTCTCTTAGAATTGGCTCAAATGTATTTTCTTTTCTCATGACAGACTCACGAGTTTTTTGTTGACATGACATGTGAGGGATGCTCTGGTGCAGTAACTCGAGTGCTTAAAAAACTGGGTAGGCTTTTAAATATTTCATATTTCAATCAGTCTCCTGCTGTAAGACCTTTGAACTGTGTATATTAACCTGTCAAAACTATTTGTTTGTGAAATTTGTTAAACTACATTAGTTAAATATATCCAGAATGTAGCTTATATTGAATGTGCTTTTTCATGTTGGAACTTTGAACTTAGTTTATTTGTGTTTCTCAACAGATGTCAAGTTTGACATTGATCTCCCCAATAAGAAGGTCTTCATTGAGTCAGACAAAGATACAGATGTTCTTCTGGAAACACTGAAAAAGACTGGGAAAAGTGTTACCTACATCGGTCCAAAATGAAATATTATACATTAAAAAACTATAAGGTGAGAAGCAGCTGTTTGAAATTCAAATGAATACTGTCATTAGTCCCAAATACTATTGATTTGTGAGGATAGAGCAGAATAAAAAAGTATTAACTAGAGATGCACTAATACTAAATTTCTCCACAGAGTGATATCTGCTGATACCGATAACAATACTGATAGTTTGGGGGTTCTGCCGTTTATACCTTCTTTTAAATTAATGATAATTTCATTATAATTAATAATTAATCATTATATTTTTAATTATTATATTTTGAAAGAAATGCAAATAAAAACTATTCTCTCCATTTCATTAACTTGTTTCAGAGTAACTGGTATCAGTTATAAACAAACACATTACTCAAATTAATATTAACACACATTAACTCAATTCTGAAGATTAAATTAATATTTCTTAACTTTCTGAATGTTATTAATTCATATAATTACTATTAGCATTTTCTTTACACAAAGCACAAATTCAGTGAATTTTCCTGCCCTCTTTTGATTGACAGGATATATCGGCCCTGACTATTGGCTGTTTTTTTAAACTATCACCCGATAGTGTGAAAATTTGCTTTTATCGGCCGATACTGATTATTGGCCGATATATCAGTGCATCTCACGCAGTCACGCAGGATTTACTTGAAAGTTTGTTTGTTGTTTACAGTAGGCTTTAACATATAAAAGTTGTACTATTAGTCTCCATCCTCCTGTTAAAGGTGCAATATGTAATATTTTTGCAGTAAAATCCACTAGGCCAGTGTTATATATTTTGTTCACTTGAGTACTTACAATATCCCAAATGTTTCCAACTATTTATAAATCGTGAGAAAATTGCCATTTTAACCAAGGACGTGTGAGGAGTCGCCTGTTAATTTCGTCATACCCGCATTACCCTTGGTTTCCGGTTTTATTTTGTAAAATCCATGGAAACACCAAAGACGCTTTAATATATTACACGTTTTAATAGACAAGGGAACAACCGTTTGGTTTCATTTATAGACAGAAAACTAATTACTGTTATATAGCTCAACACATTTAGTCTTATTGTTTAAATCTAATTTTTTTGATTTTTTGCGAGTACCATGCTTTACCATGCCTCAGAGAAAAACACTATTTTGTCAAGTAGTTAACATAGCATAATCAGATGCAGCTTTATTTTTAGTAACAGTAATACAGCATTTTCTCCATCATACAATACGTTTTAAAATTAATTGCATACCTTTTATCAACACAAGCCATCCAGCATTTAATATGATATTCTAAAATCGATCTATCTTACTGCAGTGTGTCTCAAACAAGTGTCTCACAGCAGTCACCGAGCGAACGCACAGAGTAACGCTATATCATCATTTTCAACACACTCAAATTGATCTAATATGATAAACAGAGCTGTGTTACCTCATACTCATGACCGGAAAAGAGGAAGCAGCGCCGGCGACTGTGTCATAATAAAAGTCCCGCTGCTCGTGAGGCGTGTGTTGTGCAATCGCTCCAGCGGCCTCGTTCAGCTCCACAACACTCGGTCCTGCTCTGCTTCATCCTATAGTAACGTTAATATTCACATCCATGAACATGATTTCTTCCCGAGTCCTATTCGATTGTTTCCACAGGCTGTGATGTGAAGACCACAAGTCCCAAGATTCCGCACTCAAACGTGACGTCATCAAGCTACACCTTTGTTTTGAATAGGCCTCTAGCGGACAGAAATCCTACATATTGCACCTTTAAGTTTCCATAAGTGTCTCTTTCCAATACCCTAATATACCTGTACATATTCTTATGATCGCATATCCTTCTCTTTCTTTCAGGTAGTGAAGCTTTCATTTTTATTCTGATCTTCCTTCTTATAGTTGTGATTTTGCAAAACAGAAATACTGCAGTTGAGATTACCTAAAGCAGACTTGTGTTCAACTCTATTTTGATTCGATGAACCATGTTTTAATAGATCAGAATCATGCTGCTTTGAAGATTATGAAGTGATACTCCCTCATCGGACCGTACATCACACATCAGATAAATCAACACATATCTTTGGGACCACTGATGGAGATCTGTTCAGCAGAGCATTATGATAAGCAGCTATTAGGCTGTTTTTTTTTTTTTTTGTCAATTATATTAATGCTGAAATATAACCATTTACAGTGTGGTTGTTTTCATGCCACACTTGTCTGCTTGGAATTGTTGTAAGTGTCCAGATGATGGTTCAAATAAAGATTCCTGTATTTACTTAGAGGAAAACAAACTGAATGCGTGGTGTTTGTCTATAACCAGTGTTGTTTTAGTATAATTGAGATACTTTTATAGTTCTTGGTTTTTATTTTTTCCTTTTTCATTTTAATTTTAGTTAAAGTTTAAATAATGTCTTTGTTTTTGTCATTTTTATGTTTTTAAATTACGTCGTTTTTTTTATTTTTTTATTTTTTATTTTAGTACAAGTAAAACTAAATCAAAATAAATGAGAATTCTTGGCAACTAGCTAAAAAAAAATTTCAATCAAGTTTTTTTATATATTATATTTTTTTTTAGATTATATTTATATTATTTAAAGTAACGAAAATGTTTTTTATGGTTAAATATAATAACTAAGATCTCAGTGGGGGTTTTTCTTACTTGAGATCAATAATATTATCATATCAATAGATTTCAACAAATTGTGTTAATATAAATGTGTTAAGATTGACCTAGATTAAATTTTTAATATAATTCTTACCTTTTTAATGGCACTTTCAACTTGATTTTATTTTTTTATTTTCAATGTTTTTTTTTTACATAACACCTTAAGGCACCTAATTAAGTAAAACATCTATTGGTTTCAGTTTTAAAAAAAAATTACATCTTTATTGTTGTAAAGCAAATGTAATTGGACTTTTGTCAGTGGGCTAATTTTTTTTACTGGCCTCAGTACCAGTAGGGGGCAATGTTACCCTTTCAATAAAACATCCATTTTCCAGACAGCATTTAAATTTAATGTCAGTATGCTTTTTCAGGCCAATGACCCCTTTGGTGGACTGAGAGATGTATACAATAATGTATTTACATTATTTATTATTAAAGGTTTGAAGAGTAGGGTTAGTTTTACATAATACATTTTAATGTGATGGCAAAATTAAAACACATTATCTGATTTTTTTAGGTCTTTGAGTATTTGTTGAAGTAACACAAATTATTTTAAGATATGTTGCAGACCCCCGTGTTAAATGATCTCACATATGTTACACATTTACTATATTCTGTTGGAGCTGTAGTGCAGTTCTCATTCGCTATACTGATGAAAGAAAAAGCCCATGAACAAAGAAAACATTTATACAATTTTGGAATGCAGAAAGACCCAAAGCAGTCAGTTTTAGTTGATGTTGCCAAGTCAACTGTATATATATATTTATGTCCTACCATCACTCCAAAGCTTGTGTTTTAGGAACACTGTTTAAGGAGCTGTTCCTATGTATCCACAAATCATGAATGCATACAGGATGACTCCATTAGGAAGGTATTCTACAGAAGTACAAGGGTCACAATCACAAGAGAGTAACAAAGAAATGCCATACAAGCTGATTCACATAATGTTAGAATCATCAAGCCTATAATATGACTGTGCAAACTGCTGTACATCTTGTACTTTAGAAATGGGTGTTTGCTGGATACCAATATGTCAGCACATTTTCGTGTATTATTACCTCTGTCTAGTGTGCGGAATACACAAAATAAAAGTGAGTGTAGCATTATTCTCATTGATGTAGAACAGGTTCTTACCTGAAAAGAATCTAAGAGAGAATCAGCGACTTGCCTTCCATTGTTCAGGTTGGTATAATTGCTGAGGGTGTAGCCTATAAAAGCACAGAGGAGATGTTGACAGGCAATGCAGCTGTACTAAACCAGGGATGTCATCAGGGCAAACAACTGTACTGTATATCTGTGTTTATTTACTGATGAAACAATGCAGTTTAACTCCAAAAACACATCCCGGTCTGGACATAATGCAGCAGTGTTGTATTTACACTCAACCAAAAGACAAGAGTAAAACTGTCTTCAGCCATGCCAATCTTGCCTGGTTTTAAGTGATGGAAATTGAGATGGAAACTCACTCATGCTACTGTGGTGTCGACACAATTGATCTTTTGTTGGGTGGAATGGCTAGATTGAAAAGAGAAAATGCAAGGAATGCTCAATCATTCAGGCCGTGTGACTGGAGAAGCCTTCACAACTAAAGAGTGTCAGAAAGATCCCTAGTGGATCCCGCCGGCTGGATAAGGCAAAGAAACCCACTACAACAAGGATACAAGTAGCTTTAACAAGGAGCCAGTCTTCACTTTTCTTTTTCTTTGCATGACAAATGAAGTATCACTACCTAAATCCTGCAGTACAGGGTAAATCCTTGATTCCTATCAGGAACTTTGTCTCAAGTCCATTCTTTTCTTTGAATTAATTAGTCACTGTAAAAGAATGACTGTGTTTTCTCTGTGATACTGCAGATCATAAGTAGAGGCCAATAGAAAGCTTAAAGGGATAGTTTACCCAAAAATTTCTTTGTTCTGCTGTACACAAAAGAAAGATATTGACTACAATTGTAATAGACTACAATAAAAAGTCAATGGGGGGCGAGATCTGCTTGGTTACAAACATTTTTCCAAATATCTACAATCAAAGGATTGTGATCAGCAGAACAAAGAAATTTATACAGGTTTGGAACCACTTGAAGGTAAGTAATGACAAAATTTTCATTTTTTGGTGAACTATCCCTTTAAGTTACTGATCCCGCTCATTTTCTGATCCGAGAAAACAGTTCCATGAGGTGCTGTCATCAACACCATCATCAACACTTCTGTTTTCAGACTCAGATTCATTTTTAGAATTTTAACAAAATTAAAATCGTTGTTTTCTCATTTAAATATTCTAATTTTAGCTAAGTCGTCATTCACGCCAGATCGTGTTTTGAAATAAATGTATTCCTTAAAATCACAAACCACATTTGACATCATATAAAAATGAAATAATATTTTGAACAATTTTATGAATAAAGGGGGAAAATTAAAAACATGCTGAAAAACAAAAACTTTATTTCAAGTCATATAATTTTAAATTCCCATGCCCTCAACAGGGGGTGCTGTTTCTTTTCTTTAACTTTAATCAAAATGTAATATTTTCCCTTCCCCTTTTCGTTGATGTGGCTTGTGCACCATGTGGCCTATTTGATAATGTTAAAGTCAATATAAAATCAAAATATACAGTTCCTATATTTTTATGGAATATTGCAGTATTTATTATAAATAATTTATCCGTGCGCATCATTATTGTTTTAAAATTCATGTGTCCTCATAATCTTTAATCAAAATAACTACCTCATCTTAATGTCTTCTCTGATTGTGTTTACTGGCGCGAGGATGAGACAACCTGTCAGTCACATGACATCGACCAATAGCAAAGACCCAACCATCCAATCAATTCCTGTTAGACAATTCCTTTATTTGAGAAGTCATTTCATTCTAATATACTTCAATTTCATTTTGAATTTAACCAGTCAATTCCTGATGGATAAAAGCCCTGCCGATCTCATGGCAATATACGTATTTTACGTATGAATACGTACGTATACGTATGAATTCGTACATATTACCTACCCCTAACCCCGCCCCTAAACCTACCCGTCACTGAGGTTTAGACAAATCGTATAAATTCGTACAAGTTAATACAAATTAGCCACCGTTCTAATTGGTCGTGAGATAGCGTTGAAATTTTCTCATTTAACATTATATTAAACTCAGAAATGTGTTAAATTACTGAAGTAAATTGGTTGCAAGCAGTGATTCACACTGACTTAATATACCCCCGGTTTCACAGATGAGGCTTAAACTAGTCCCAGACTAAAATGCATGTTTAAGCTGTTTTAACTGTAAGCAACTTGTACTGACATCTTAAAATATGTCAGTGCCATTATTTATTTTTTCAAGAAGCACATCAGTGATGTTTTTTTCTTGGGTATGTTTATAAAAGCTACTTAAATACCCTAATTGAACTAAGGCCTAATCCTGGATTAATCTAAACTGCTACAGAAATGTAAACATGACAGTAGCTCTCAGACAGCCTTAAATGATGGATGGATGTAGAATAATGTCAGCCGTATCTTAGGGCCTGTTTACACTTGGTCACTTCATGCGTTTTCTCTGATCAGGTATCTATCCGATCGTGAAAAGACCAGGTCTAAATGCCCTCCGAAACGCATTCGAGACGGATATAAATCCGATCGCTCAAACCATTTTAGGAGGTGGTCTGGGACAAATTCCAGTCAAAACTGAACAGGTCTAAATGCATCTGGTTGTTGAAACCACATATGCAAATTATACTCCTCACAAACATGCTAAAAAAATAAACGTGTGAGAGCGTGTTATAGGCTAAATAACATGTTGACAGCGCTACTGCATCACGCATCGCCGCATATGAGCAGCTCTCTTCAGCAAGACAACGTGCAAACTGCTGCATATGAAAATGAAAGTAATTCGCAGGCGCTTAAAACACAATCATCTTCATTAAAAGTAATGAGACTAAATGATCTTATCAGTGCTGTTGATTTTGAAATTAGCTGATGATAAATTAAATGCAGCTTATACTTGAATTCCATGGAATCTGCATATAGCGCGGGAACTGAAGATCGGATTTATATCCGTTTTGCGGAGACACATTTATGTGTCAAGTGTAAATGTAATCGTTTTTATAAATCAGATAGCTATCCGATCAGAGAAAACGCATGAAGTGACCAGGTGTAAACAGGCCCGTATGTGTCTGTTTGACATCAAAATGTTTTGCAGATAGAAATCTCCAGACACAATATGGGTTTCATGGTCACTGCATGGAAGTAAACACGTACACTACCAGTCAAAAGTTTGGACACGGTAAGATTTTTAATGTTTTTAAAAGAAGTTTCGTCTGCTCATCAAGGCTGCATTTATTTAATTAAAAATACAGTAAAAACAGTAATATTATTACAATTTAAAATAACTGTTTTCTGTTTGAATATATTTTATAAAGTAATTTATTCCTGTGATCAAAGCTGAATTTTCAGCATCATTACTCCAGTCTTCAGTGTCACATGATCCTTCAGAAATCATTCTAATATGATGATCTGCTGCTCAAGAAACATTTATGATTATTATCAATGTTGAAAACAGTTTTTTTTTTTTTTCAGGATTCCTTGATGAATAGAAAGTTCAAAAGAACAGCATTTATCTGAAATACAAAGCTTTTGTAACATTATACACTACCGTTCAAAAGTTTGGGGTCAGTAAGAATTTTTATTTTTATTTTTTTTTAAAAGAAATTAATACTTTTATTCAGCAAGGATGCATTAAATCGATCAAAAGTGACAGTAAAGACATTCATAATGTTACAAAAGATTATATTTCAAATAAATGCTGTTCTTTTGAACTTTCTATTCATCAAAGAATCCTGGAAAAAAAATATA
This sequence comes from Hypophthalmichthys molitrix, assembly GCA_037950675.1. NCBI lineage: Eukaryota > Metazoa > Chordata > Actinopteri > Cypriniformes > Xenocyprididae > Hypophthalmichthys > Hypophthalmichthys molitrix. The sequence continues at coordinate 27,315,529 of CM075505.1, forward strand.
TTGTACACAAATATTTAATAAATAAATGTTTCTTGAGCAGCAGATCATCATATTAGAATGATTTCTGAAGGATCATGTGACACTGAAGACTGGAGTAATGATGCTGAAAATTCAGCTTTGATCACAGGAATAAATTACTTTATAAAATACTGTAGGTCTTGTTAACTTTTACAAAACTGCTAGCCGAGTCAAAATTATTGTAATTCATAATCAACAACATACTGGAAAGATTTTTGAGTTAAATGCACCATCTAAGGCCACACTGTCCTCAGCTGACCAGCCAGCAGGGTGGCCAGATTCATCCTTTCTGTTAGTTTCTTTCACAGGACAGACTATACCGACACATATTTTTGAGTCTATTCAAATGGTCATCTAATTCTTCAATATTTTCACAGTGTCAGCAATGCTTATCAAGGCTCAGTTTAGTGCATGAAACAAATGAAGTGAAAATATGTTCCTAAATCTTTTCCAAGAGGAATGTATTTTTTTTCATGATTAATGAAGTTAATAATGTGATTTTGTTTACTTGAATATAAAATATAAAACACACACAAAAGTTCAGACACAGCCGCTTGGTTACAGGCTCAAACAGGGCTTTCTTTGCTCAAATTAATTTGTCAAATAACCGCTGCTCTAGAGCATTTGGATTTTTCCTCTTTGGTACTTTTGAAAACAGTAAAATATGTGCAAAGGATAAAATCTACTGATGTCACATGTAGCGTTGAAAAGAATTCCTTCTTTTTTCAAATTATTGAGCCTACAAGACGTGACTAAAGAGCGAGATGCCATGCAGGTAGAGACAAGCGTAATCATGCACGCTGATCAAGGTAAGAAGCATCCACTGTAACAAAAGCAGTGCTGCGGCACACCCTGTTCAATTAGTGTGCAGACTTCTCCATCTCAACAAATGACCCTCACACTTACTGCAAACATATAGAATAGAATAAATATAGCTTTTCAAAAAATAAGAAGGAAGACAAAATATAATAAAATAATGTATTAAGTTTATGCATAAACCAACAGAAAAAAAATATCTCAATGAAACAAGACAAAATACTAGTTGTAAGATTTCTTAAAGCGACAGTACACCTGAAAATATGGAAGCTTGTTTTTGCCACAGAATATAAAAAGGTAATTGCGAATTTTTATCTCATGCACAATTATAACATTTTTTCTCACAATTGCAAGTTTATATCTCACAATTCTGACTATTTTCTTGCAATTCTGAGTTTATAGCTCACCTTTCTGACATTGTGAGATATAAACTTGCAATTTGGACTTTTTTTCTCAGAACTGTGAGTTTTTATATCTCGCAACTGCAGATTATAACTCACAATTATAAGAAAAAGAGTCATAATTGTGAGATTAAAAGCCACAATTAGCTTTTATTATTATTATTATTATTCCGTGGCAGAAACAAGCTTCTATAATAAACAGAAAAATCATTTATTTACACTCATGTTGCTCCCATAGTGAGCTTGTCAAGTAATTTTTAATATTATTTAAGAGCTGGTGGAGGGAAGAGTTTCAGTGAATATATTATCCTGTTGTAAGGCTGTTTAGTATTTTTACTGAAAAACAAAACAATAGGATTTTTTATGCTGTGTGCATAAGTTTAAAAAATGAAAATATTGCTTTCATTGACATAGTCCACGAGTAAATTATAACAGGTTTGCAGTTATTGGTTTTGCACTAAATTAACTGTTAAAAAAGGCTTAACAGAAATTTAAGCCTTAAATTTAAATGATGTTTAGTAGGAAGACTCTATGGATTATTCATTCGATTCAGATTTCAGAAGAAAGCTGCTGATGCGGCAACACAAGGACGTTTTTATGAGATCATATTTCTACTCTTAATATTCTTGTCATCAGCACTGTCAAATGTTTTAAATGTCTTCGGTATCGAATGCTCCTTGTGGGGATTATTACGGAAAAACGGCCTTCAGGACTGTCATTGTACAAAATAATTGTTTAAAAATGAGCTGCATTGAGATGATAGAAGTGTTGTTCACACATTTGGTGAGAAAATGGGAAAAAAGGGAAGATAAATGAAAAAGAGGACGCTAGGACTGATAATTTAATAATAGCAGTTTAGCCTGAAGGCGTTAAAGGGGTTATGACAGGAGAAATCAAATTTGCCTTGATGTTTTGACATATAAGAAGTCTTACCAATAAATCATCTTGCAAAGTTTCAGAGCTTAAAAAGTTTTCCTAATTATAAACAAAGCATTTATTTAATCCAAAAAACAGCTCATTTTGATTTTGCTGGATCTGTGACGTCCCACAGGCAAACACATTTGCATACGACCGCCTCCAGAGCAAGACATCGACGAATAGTTTTACATCATTTCACCATAGGCTCCACCCACTGGAGTTCAGTCGCTTAATGGCTGACATTACCTACACTCGATGTTGCCAAGTCTGCGATTTTCCCGTGGAATTGAGCTACGTTAACACTGTTGCCGCGGATTGTCTTTATGTCCGCGTGTTAAAGCAACTACAAATAACATTATATTTAGCCCTTGAAATGCAAATTTTACCAGGAAAACCCTGACAAAAAACACACGATTGGGCTAGTTTTGAGTAGCAATTGAGCGGGTTTTGTTGTGAAAACCTGGCAACTCTGCCTACACTGGATATGCAGCATTGTGTCAAAAGCAAATAGAAGCCATTATAATCACTGATGCTGTCTACACTGGATACAATATACAAATGCGTGTTCAGTTTCTGTCGACAACAGGACAAATGGAAGAATCAAACAATGTTCGCTTTACTCATATTCACTTTCCAGTTTAAACAGCTCGTTTGTGTCTCTATACAGACTTCAGAAGGATCCCAGCGTTGGAAACAAGTGGATGGTTTATTTTAAAGGTGCCCCGGATCGTGTTGCAGGATTATTTGTTCGGAGCACTTTGTTTTGTAAACAAGGCAACATGTAATGGACAGTTTGCAAAGAAACTTTTGTTGACAGATGAAGCAGCAACTGTTTTGGATCTGACAGCAGCTGCATCACAAACTGCAAGTAAATGATTTCATAATGCTTAGTCTGTAAATGACAGTTTTATATGGATAATTCAATATACTTACAGACATGCAATAGCAAGTGCATGGACGTTGATAGTGTTTCCTATGTAATGATGTTACATATATATATTACTAATATATATGATCTGAATCCCAGATTTGGAGCCTACTGTACTTTTGTAGAAATCACCCTGAAACTCAATGCAAAAATGCTGACTATCCACATTAAGGATGTTATTTTATTTGATGATAGCTAGACATGTTATTCAAGCCCTGCATGTGCTTATCTAATTTTTATCACTTTAATTACAATGTGCACATAATCACTAGGCTTCATCTAGTCTTCATTGTACACGTCACCAGGTCACCTCCAGCAGATCTGGACCAAACACTGACAGTATCTAATGCCCACAACACTGCATTCTGATCTAGTTAGACACTCAAGGAGAATCATCACTATTCTGTCCATTTGCTCCATCTGTCAGTTTACAATTATTATCTTCCTGAATCGATGCCCAGATGTTTTCTCTCCACGTCTATCTGTCCAAGTCATCTGTGGAGTAAAGGAAATAAGGGATACAGAGGAAGCGCCATTGTATTCTGTCTAGTATACAGTATTCCCATCTGTTTCTTCACCTATTCAGAGTTAACCTGGCTTTCTTTAATACCACAGCATCCTTTTACCGTCAGATAAGATGGCCACTTTATGGCCACAGATTACATCTAATCCTTCACTGAAAAGGATTTGCAGCATCATTGACAGTGCTGTTAGATCCGTGGCTTAATCTGCATCTAGCAAACCTTACAGTTTATGGAGATTAATACTGTCTGTACACTGCAGAGAAATTGCAAGAATAATTTTTTTAAATTAATGTTTTAAATTAAATGTTATAAAAACATGACAATAAATATATAATTGATTTTGCCGTATTGACCGCCATCCATTAATGTTTTAATGGGGTCATGACATGGATTTTATTTTTTAATATGTTCCTTGAGGTTCACTTATAATGTTAATAAAGTTTTTTGCACAACAAAACAAAAATATATAAAACAATAATATTCAACCTTCATTCTGAACCTGTCTGAAACGATCCATTTTTAAGGCGTAGCTCCTTTTAGGCTCGTCAGTAAACAACCACTGTTATGATTGGCTAGCATCATTAAATAGAAAACAGTATCAACGTCCACTCGCTGTTGCACATGAGTAAGTGTTTTGAAAACATTATCCATATAAAGCCGTCATTTACAGACAAAGCATTATAAAATCATTTACTTACTTACTCAGATCCAATACAGTCGACTGCTTCATCTGTCAACAAAAGTTTCTTTTTGCAATCTCTTCATACACTGTGCCACGTTTACAAAACAAAATGCTCTGAACAAACATATATAGTCCTCCGACACAATCCGGGACGCTACTAAAATAAATCCTCCACTTGATTCCGATGCTTGGATCCATAGGGGCATTTTTCTATTCCAATGCGCTTCTTTTCCATTGTTTTTCTATGTAAACACGCACTAGACGGATGTGTTTGACCGCTACGCTCGCGTCTCTTGTCTTTTGCAGCGCCTCGCACATGAGCGCAGCCTTTCTTAAGACGCAGTGTCAAGTTAAAAGAATTTCAACTTTTACACGCAGCACCGCTCATCAATGTCAGTTCCAAAACAGTGGACCAATCAGAAGAACTCGGAGGCGGGGCAAGTGTTGCAAGCTTCTGTTTACAGTAGCAATTTGGCATGGCAGCTGTTTTATTTGACGGCAACATGGCGGAGGATGCCATAGCCATATTTTCTTTTTTCCATGTCAAAAATAGTATCTATCTATTCTGCTGTTTGCTTATGTCTATTATTTCCGTTATTGCAGTTACTGCATCATGTCTCGAGACCCTCACATTCTGTGCATTTTTAGACGCAAAGACGTGCTCTACGTGAACGAGCCCTTAGTCTGTACAGAGATGGAAATGAGCTGTTTAAACTGGACGCGTCAAAGCGAATGTTCTCTCACTCTTCCATTTGTCCTGTTGTCGACAGACTCAAGTGTGTGGAGTATGTCAGAAACTGAACACGCATCTGTATACTGAATCCAGTGTAGACAGCATCACTGATTATAATGGCTTCTGTTTGATTTTGATGCAAAGTAATGCGACCCTCAAACAGGGTTGCCAGGTTTTTACAACAAAACCCGTCCAATTGCTACTCAAAACTAGCCAAACTGCATTTCAGGGGGGTCCCCCAGTAAAATTTGCATTCCAGGGGCTAAATATCATGTTATTTGGGGTCGCTTCAACTCGTGGACATGAAAAACAACCTGCGGCAACAGTGTTAAAGTAGCCCAATTCTGCAGGAAAACCACAGACTTTGCAACCCCGCCCTCAAATGTCAGCCATTAAGCGCCTGAATGCCAGTAGGCGGGGCCTAATGATGCAATGACGTAAAACTATTGGTCATTGTCTTGTTCTGGAGGCAGTCATATGCAAATATATTTGCTTGTGTGACATAACAAATCCAGCAACATCAAAATGTGTCAAAAGATCAAGGCAAATTTGATTTCTCATATCATGACCCTTTTAAACAACCAAACAAATAAGCTTACTAATACATTAGCAATAACCATTGAGCCCTTGAGCTCTGGACCTGTACTCAAAGTCTACAACTAGATTCAATCTGGATTCAGTGCCTGCAGCAGTATGATATTATGCACCTGAATCACATAAATAAAAATGTGTGTGTGTCTTGTGGTAGTACACAGTAGCCACATGGCAAAGATGATGGGGTCTGTTTCCAAATTACAGAGCAGCTCTTGAGACAATGAGATGGTTCACTGTGAAAGACACATTCAATTTGTGTGGGCTCCTTTCAACTGACGTAATGACAAACGCATTCTGTCGTTGTATATGCCATCACAACTTTTTTTGAGGATGGAAATTTATTGCTTTACTTGCTGACATTATAAGTTATCTAATACATTGATCTCTAACAGCTTTAATTGCATTTCAGCTTTATCATGCCAACTGAACCTGCTCTATAAAGCATTTGATTTATGCACACATGCTGTATGTACAGTAAACTAACGTGTGATGATATATTCCCGTCCAGTGTTGATATTTTTCGCTGGTCCTGTTGGCCAGGGTTTACATAAGTCTTAACAGGAACTAAGGATGAAAAGGGACCTTGTTACTTAAAGGATGTGAATCTTTGAAGAGCCTGTGGAACTTTATTAAGGAAATGGTGGTCGAAATCCCACCGTCTGGTGTGTAATTCAGAATCTAACTATTTTCGGTCCGGCCCCAAGAGAGGTAATTCCCGTAAATGAACCAAAGAGGGGCTCTTTCAAAATAAATCAAGGGCCAGCATTTGTGATGCAACATTATTGCTTGAGAATACATAGTTTTTGCAGATTTTTTCCTATTCTTTATAATAGAAATGGAAATGTGTTTCCATTTCTGTTATAATTTTTTCAGGGAGTCGGTGACCCTTTGCAATCTTGTTAGATCCCACAGACAGCGCCACGTCTGCAGTGCATAGAATAATTACACCTCCTCCGTGGCCTGCTTTCAGTGTCTGCAGAGGCCAGAATGGAAAATGCCACGTTGCAGAGAAACTATTTTTTTCCAGCGTTGTCTCATCCAGATGTTTCTCTCCTAACTGCTCTGCACACTCAGAAAGTACAGACATTAGCAATCTATAGCAGAGTGAGCCTCGTTGACTGTGAATTTACGACAGATGTCTGATGGGAGGAATGAAACTGTAGGCGTGATTACTTTAGTCTGGTGGTCAGGACACACAAAACTAAGAGACAGTACAGTGGGATGGGCCCCTGGAATTTCAGACTGGATTTTTTTTTTAGAAGATTCAACCACTTGACACTCACGCTCAAAAAATCTGTGCTGCCAATCTGAAACACATGCTACAGTCAGCCACGAAAGATTATCTGATCATACATGCTCTTTAGGATCATAAATGGGTTTAGGAGTGAATCACATAATGGCATGTCTATATAGAAATCATTTCTGAGTTTCTAGACCAGGTCTTATTGCGCAGATGAAGCATATATATACATAAGAATCAAACATTGTGTCAAAGAATCAACTAATTTATAAAATTAGAGATTCATTTTATTTCTCCATCACATAAAACAAGTGCAATTTTTTATAGGCCTATATGTACTGTATACTGGGTCATTTTAAAGTAGCTTACATTGTTGATATAAATAATATTGGTTCATTATATTTTTTTCTGTAATTAATCACGATTAATAGCATTGGAGTTTTTAATATTTTTATACTGTAATAATTTCACACTTGCTCTCCAAATTAATAGTAGAAACAACTTAAAGATCAGTATATTTTAAAAATTTGTTTAATGGCATCTTTTTATGAATGAAGGCCAGTATCACTGATACTTATACTGATGTCTCTATGAAACAGATTTTTTTTTAAAACATTAATTATAGACACTCAACATTACACGCTCTAAAAAATGACTGTAAAAAAATGAAACACAGTAAAGTATCATTTTCCATTGAAAATGGAACAGTAATATACAATAAATACAATGCATTCTGGGTAATAGTTCTCATTTTTAGAAAAGAGGCCTATTGGCTACTTTCTCAAAAACGACAAATAATATTACCCAGAATGCATTGTTTTTACGGTATATATTACAGTTTTTTTTAGAGTGATGTAACTAAAAGCTATCGATTTCAACATTTATTAGGTTTTTTTTTTTTTTTTTTTTAAAAACTACTTTTAATTTAAGTGAATTTAAAACAATCTTCACATAAACCCATTATAATAAATGTCATATTTACCTGTGGCCTTAGCTGTCTAACAGGAAATATACAGAAACTGCATAAAGTTATCAAATATTTTACATTCTTCACTGCATAAATTATAAATTAAATATAATCCTTATTAAATGTTCTTTGTTACCTTTGTTCTTTGATTGACATTAATGACAGACATCACAGCAACTGGTTTATTAGGCTACTGTCACTTTAAGAGCTGCCGCTGCCGAACATGACGCAGATCTGACGCACATCTCATTTTCTCACAACTCTTTAAGTTTATTTAAGATGTCATTTAACTAATTTAAGACTGCTCTTATGAGTATACTCGACAAAACAGGCATTTTGGCATAATTCTGTGTGTTATTGTTTGTTCAAGCGTGATAGAGAACTCCATACTGGCACGTGTATTTCTGTGCTCACGAGTCGTGTGTGTGTCACATGACACAACATTCACAGACAGTGCATTCTCGTTTGTCTTGTGCGCTTGAATGATTTAAAAGCATTTGTGTGATCATTTAATGTAATGCTAGCCAAATTATGACGGAAAAAACAGATGCTGCGTTAATTGAGTTAAATATTTTTAACGCGTTAAACTGAAAAAAATTAAACACACTAATTTTGACATCACTATTTTTTTTTAATGTATATGCCTTTTAAGGAAATTATGGAAATTTACATAGGCAGTCCAAAGTTTGGAATAACTAGCCTAATATTTTGTAATGTTTTTGAAAGAAGTCTCTTATGCTAACCAAAGCTGATCAAAAAAAAAAAAAAAAAAAAAAAAATACAGTAAAAACGATAAAATAATATTACACTTTAAAATAACTGCTTTCTATTTTAAAATATTTTTGTATTGGCAAAGCTAAATTTTCAGCATCATTACTCCAGTCTTCAGTGTCACATGATCCTTCAGAAATCATTCTAATAATAGAATGAAAGGAATTGTTTTAGTTTTAACAAAAGAATAAAAGGCACATCCAAGCAGACAATCCCAAACGAGTTTGCACTGTAATTCAGCTTCTCATTAGTCTTTCTCTGCTCCAACACTGACCTACATGATCAGACATGAATCTTAATTCAATAACTCTTAGCTGGAAGTGAGATTTTTTGTAGATCAGACACAAATCATGAGCTGGCCTGTTATGTTGGTCTATGTTCCCTCAAAATGGAAGCAGTTAAGTTCACTAAAAATAATCTTTTTAGCAAAAACAGTTACTGTGATGCACATCTGTTAGTGTTAAAATATTAAGAAAAGTAATGGGTTACACTTTATTTCGACGGTCCACTTTAGACACTCTACTAACTATAAGTAACTTTGCAACTACAACTCTTTTTAGAGTATTAGGGTTAGTAGAATAAGTTGTAGTTGCAAAGTTACTTATAGTCAGTTGGTGGACCATCAGAATAAAGTGTTGGCATATTAAGTCTACTAATACTAACTCTAATGACTGCTAAATTGACATGTAGTTGCAAAGTCACATATAGTTAGCAGAATGTCTAAAGTGGACTATCAAAATAAAGTGTTACCGAGTAATATTTAACACTATCAGATGATAAAGTTAATGGTCACATACCTACAGTAAAGTTCAAACATGAACTTAGTTAAAAGTATACATTGAGTATAAAAGTCCATGTGAGTTGGATGCAGAGAGTTAACTGTGGGACGTCCCACCCTAACCGAGTGAAAGGGGTTGACCGGACCTGCCCACAGCAAATGTCTTCTGTGTGAACTTGTGTTGCTGTTAGATAGTTTCAGACCCTTCCAGCAGCTGACTTCTCCTCTGGCTTCTCTGTTAGACGGACAGAAGGTAAGTCCTCTTCTCATTCTTACATCCTGCATTAAGAAAACAGACAGTCCATTGGTCAAGTGTTGATTTACTAACACTTTCCACAACAATTGCCAAAACAATTCTCAATAATAGTAGCTTGATTTCATTTTTTTTTTTTTTTGTCTTAGTTGCATGGTAAAAAGATTGTAAGGTTTTAAACATTACTTATGTGTACGTCTGAAAGCACTGACCTCACTGTGAAACAGGTGTCTGTTGTTTTATATAAACTCTGTGTTGCTTATTTATTAATTATGAAGTCTTTTTTAAAATAAATGTGAACAGATTATTCACAAGCTAATGTTCTTAATGTGCTGTTTACTCAAAGTTTGAGCACTGTAGCACTCAGAGCAGCACAATATTGAGGTATTGTGTGCCACATATGCAGCAGGAGGGGTGAACACAGAGTCAAGGATGGAGGGGGAGGGGAGAGAGATTCAGCCCAATAGACCCCTCCCCTTACAATTACTCCCATCAAAAGGAATGCGTGTTTCCATGGCGATTTTTCACCAGCTGTTTGAGACCATGTCGAACGAGGCAGATGTCGCTGCTGTAGACAAACAAGAATCATGTGAAGACAAACTGACAGCCCACAGCTGCTGGTAGTTTCATTAAAAAAGTAAAAAAAAAAAAAATTTTAATTAAAAAACTGCTAAATGTTCTGTTAAATTTGCATATCAACTCAATATGGTACAATACGCTCTTAAAAATAAAGGTTCCAAAAGGGAGTTTTTGCAGTGAAGCCTTTTTTGGTTTCCCAAAGAACCTTTCAGTAAACAGTTCTTAAAAGAACTGTTTTTCATAGTGTAAAGAATATTTTAATAATCTAAAGAACCTTCTGTGCGATGGAATTGTTCCATAGATGTTAAAAGGTTCTTAATGGAAGTATATGACAATAAAGAACTGTTATTTTTAAGATTCCATGTATGGCATGGATAATATTTCCCCCCTAGTGCAGCGAAAGATTTTCGTGAAAGATAGGAGGGAAAAAAAAAACATTATATTATTTTATGTGCCTATGGGTGAAACAGAATTGGTTAAATGTGTTTTTTTTTTTTACCCTAACAATGTATGTTTGTAAAGAAAGAAACCACTACAAATCAGATGTTTGTCTTTTGCACTGTAAAAAAGAATGGTTGGTTTAACTTAAATGGTTGCCTTAAAACTCATTGAAATTAAAAATTTGAGTTAATACAATGAAGGCGATTGATTTAATCAACAGAAATTCAAAATATGTTATCTGAAGCGCATGAATTATCTAAGTTGATTTGAAAAAAGAAAAAATTTTGTGATAACAAATCATGAAAATGTGGTTTATATTTACAAATGCATATGGATCATTGAAAAAAAAACTGAAAAAAGTGAAGACTTTTGTTTTCTTTTTCTTTTTTTAATGAAGTTGAAAAGATCAACAAATCAGGTTAAGAATGTGGATTAGCACAAATCTAGTTTTAACCCCATTTTAACTCGAAGGTTCGCGGTTTGCAATCATCTTAAGCATCAGATAGGAATATAAATGAACAAGTTATATTTTCACGGCCACAGATAAGGTATTTTCAAGGTGATAAGCTTTTATATAGTGTGAAATTCATTTCCTTGCACAGACAGTTGCTCTGTTCTTTGCACTGGATAAAGGAGACCGCTAGGCAGTAATAACAGTGCGGTTTAACTTACAAACAGCAGTGGGGGATGGGCTGACGACTTAAAAAGGTCAGGTGATTGTTAACTCAGGTTTCATGGATCTCATTTGCTCAGTCACTCTCTTTTGACTGTCTTTTGTCTAACTCAAAGGTCCCTGTACTGCTTTTCAGCAGAGGATGAAATTTCCTCTTCCCCCTCCTTGTTTTTCTGCACAAGGTTTAGCTTTGTTTACTACAGAAATCAAGCTAAAGTTACAGAGAGATGAGTTTTAATTTCCTGTGAAACAAAACCCCAGCAGTAAATTTGGTGTTTCGGCATAAGCATGTCAACTCTGATTTGTTTGAAACCCCACTTTTTGTCACATTAATTTTTTTTAATGTGACTGGCAGGTTCACTGTTTGTTTCAAGGGAGCTCTCAGTAAGAAGGAGTCTGCTTTTCTGCTTAGTGCTAAACGTCGTACAGATGCAAGCTAGTAATTGTGCTGTAATGCACAGGTGGCTCGAGCAGAGGTTTACTGTTCATGCCAAGTGACTTCCTGCTCCATAAATCAAGCATGCCCACCATGCCAAACTCTATCCCAGTGCTGGGCATTGATGAGGATATTCTGTTTGTGTTTTAAAAATTCTAAAACTACCTAGGATGATATTAGGGTAAGCATAGCAGAAGCATTTTCATGTATTGTTTAGTATTTAAATTTGCAAGAGATGAGTTGGCAGCAAGTCAAATGTAGTGGACAGTTTTGCAGCTTATTTGTTTACCTAGAGATTGAACCACCTGTTTTGTCGCTTCAGAGGGGGAGAGAACTCCGTCTGCAGTGCTTCTGGAAAATGACTCTGTACTGAGCCACTGTTTTTCTCCCGGCTTACACCCCACAACTGCTTACCTTACTAAACTCTAAATTAAATACTGGGTAAAAATGGCATCCTTTATACCGCTGAATTTCCTTCAGTTCAGGCATGTTTGATTTTCAATGCGACCTTCCAAACAAAATAAGTTGTTTTGCTCTAAAGTGACTCCACCAGAGTAATGGACTTCTACTTCTAGCCAAAAAAGTGACTTACATAAATGTGCCAAGCCGTCTCCTGAAAGGAACAGAGAGGACATCCAAATTAAATACGGAACATGATGTTGGGTCATTTCCTTCGTCCTATGACTCACACAGCCTCAGCCTGTTAAAATAGGACGTTTTTGTTGACGGAAAGCGAAATGATTGCTTGTCTGCCATGTTTCAAGACGTCAGCATTTGAAGAGGGTGACAGAGTCTCTGTAGTTTTCCATGTCGAAGTCTATTAGAGATGTGGGATGTCTGACCTCGACTCAAAGACCTTTGCCAAATAAAACAGGGCCTTTAAAGGGGTTCACACACATGCTTACCTGGCTTCCATGTGCTGCAATCAAGAGATCATGCATCATGCACTCAACGACAAGAGTTCTTGGGTGAACTGACCAACAATATTACTCAAAAATCAAACCTAATGGAGGGTCTATGGATTTCCATGACATATTCGAAGGTTATTTGAAATCTAAAACCACATTTTTTGGAAAATAATTGACAACACAATCAACTATGGGCCAGATTTACTAAACAGGGCAAATTAGCATCAGAGCGCAATTCCAAAAAAGTGCAGATGCAAGTGGAAAGTTCTGCACATGATCTACTGACGATGCGCAAATTAAAGAACACAGATGCAGCCGGATCATTTCCATAATGAGCTATACAATCTACCAAGAGCAGTGCAAATTAGCATATGGTTAAAGACATGCTTTTTTGGGGGAGTTAAATAATGGCGCAAACGACTAGCGCAAACCTTAGTAAATCACCTTGCATGATTAATTTAAATACTCTCCTCCCATAAATTTTGCATCTGATAGGGAAACTCCTACAAATGCATATACAATGAGGTCAGCCGCAAAAATGCCTTTTCAGCACAAATTTTTTTACTGCGTCTTTAGTAAATCCTGACCGTAGTTTTTAATGCCAAAAGAGGGCGCTGGCGCAAGCTGTTAGTAAATCTGGCCCTACATGCGGTCAGTCAGAATTAGAATGTGCCTCCAACTCATTTGGGATTTAAAGTCGGCATGAAACAGAAGTTGCAATAGTATTGTGGCGTATATCCGAGTGAAACTGCTTCTCAAACAAGAACAAATGTAGGGTCTTGATTTTGCCCATGCAAATTGATTGGATGGTGGTTTGCTATAGCTGTGATCTCATGTGATTGGCACGTTGCACGACCACAATGACATCAATAAGATGCAATTAGAAAATACACTTTAAAAAATGCTGGGTCCCAAGTTGGGTTGGAAATGGACAAACCCAGCGGTTGGGTTAAATGTTTGCTGGGTAGTTATATTTAACTCAACTATTGTTTAAAACTTAAAATGAAGTATGTTGGAAATTAACATTTAGTAATATGTTTAATAAATTAACATTTATTAATACTTTGTACAGTACAGTAATTACTAAACAATAGTTTAAACTGCTCAGCACATTTGGCAAACATTTAACCTAACCGGTGGGTTAAAACAACCCAATTGCTGGGTTTGTCCATTTTCAACCCAACTTGGGTTGTTTTTAACCCATCACTTTATAGAGTGAATTTCAACTTCATGCCGACTTTAACCTCATGCAGTTTTTCCTGAAGAAACTAGGAATTTTTCAACCTTGAGCAACAAGCCAAGGAGATTCTCAGCAGTTGCTGGGCAAATTATACTCAGGTCAGTGGTTTCAAGAAGACCCCTTAATTCCCATAAGAATGTTACAACGTGGCCAATTATAACTGCACAGATTTAATGCACTAATCCCACCCATTATCCACTCATGCACACACAGGCCCACCACAGCTTGAGGGTTGAGAAATTAGCTCTGATTTTAATCACGGAAGTCAAAAACCAAATATGTCAGGACGCATATTCATCATGCTTATTACATGAACTTGTTTGATGGATGCTCCCTAATAACCAATAACTTTCATAATCAAACACCGCCAACATTAGCATCTCAATCATGTAACATTAGGATAAGCATTTCATGTTCAGAAATGGCAGAATATCGTTTCATTGCTGCATCTGTGTTTTTATGAAAAACAATAGTGTCTGGCCTTGATCTTTGATCTTTAGTGCACCAAAAATGCAGAGGATAGAATCACTCCAGTGACTGTCTACCGATGGTTGCTTTGAACTTTCCAGCCATAAACAGAGTATATCTATATCGATACAGAGAGACAAGGGGAAAGGAAGAGAGACCTTTGGTACAGAGAAAATGGACACGAGAGTGAGTGCTTTCAGACAAACAGCCCCTATCTTCCTGCAGGAAAGTGTCGTTTCTCAAGGAGAACATATCACATCAGTCGGTCTTCTAGGTGCTCTTTGAATGAGAGGAAAGCAGTCAAGCTAGCAGAACAAAGACAGACAGGGCTCTTATCTCAATCAGCTTCTGTGTCTGGAGAGACTGACTTCTGTAGGCTACTTATCCGTCGTCGAGCATACAGAGCAGGTCTGGTGGCCCGAATGCGTGTGGTTCAGCATCTAAGGTCTTGAGGTGGCTGGTATTGATTTTGAGCCACGGGTGAACTTATATAAAAGGAAAATATAGGGCCAACTGGAATGTATGTGTGTGATTTTGTCTCATACTAACATGCATAATACTAACATGATAATGTGATGTGCTGTAAATACTTCAGATTACCTCAGCTTTTGGGTGTTTTTTGCTTAGGCTAAAACTCAAGATGAGGGTTTGGATCTTCTTCCTGTTCTGCCTCGCTGGCAAGACTCTGGCTGCTCCAGTAAGTAAATCTGAAAGAGAAATATTAAATAAATATATTATTTATATTAAGTATTATATAACTTATCCTATAATAATAAAAATTAAATGTAATTATCCAATTTTATAGGTTAAAGGCCCGTTCACACCAAGAACTATAACTATAAAGATATAACGTTAGTTCTAAAAATCGATCTAAATATAAAAGAATAGCAGTGTCCACACCACAGCTGTAACTATATAGAGAAACAATATCGTTGGGATCAATTTCTGAACGATTTTTTCCAGCTGCTTAACGATAAAACACTGACAGCCAATCAGAATCCATTCTAATTTAACGGCTTGCGCATTTAAAATGGCGGACGACATTGCAGATAAGTTAATGGCCGAGGTATAGAAAAAGCCACCACTGTTTGACAAGTCAAACCCCCTTTTCTAGGATACTTTAAAGAAAATTTATATATAGAAAACAATCGGTCATACCCTCGGAATAAATGAAAAGTATTAATGAGGAGATCATTATGCCAGGCTAGCAAAAAAGTGTAAACATTTTTTACCTCAGATATCCAGCGCTAGTTTCGACAACATTGCTTGCTTCCTTTTAAGTTGCAGTGAAAAAGACTAGGCGTTGTTTTTATTCCTCTATATTGACTTCGTCAGGTAAATTCACTGTTAGATTAGATCGATTACGCTGGCTATTCACTCGAAACATAGCATGCTGAAGACATCTGCTGGTTAAAGCTGTGTAAATACAACAAGAAAAGAAAAAAACATGTTGTAGGCTACATACTTTGAAACCGCAGCGCGTGAGCTTAAAATAAACGCTCCGTTATTGTTCGTTGGTGTGAACGTATATATAGTTATCGTTATAGTTATTGTTCTTGGTGTGAATGGGCTTTATGAACTGTATTTAATGATTATATTTCTTTATATTATTTCCAAAATAATATAAAACAAGCTTTGTTTTAAAAACCAAAGAGTAGTTTGTTTGTCTGTTGTGCCCTCAGTAATGTTGCTGTGAGACTAAACTTTTACTAAAGTCCATACAAATTTAATTTACAGACCGAAGAGGAGCCAGTTGTTGAAGAGGTATGTTATATTTAATTAAACTGATATTTAAATCTTTTTTTTTTTTTTTTTTTAAATCTGCTTTTTTAAATAAGAACAAACTGCATTTTTAAGAAGCCTTCTCAAGCCAGTCATTGGCCAAAAATACACAACTCATCCCCATTATGGGACCAGATGTGTTTAAATATGCACATGTTCAACTTCCTGTTAAATTCCCTGGGGGACTGAAATTCATAAAAGTTTGAAAATATATCTGAAAGGGACTAATTACAATTCATTGCTTTGCCACATGTGCACACAGATGCCAGTTGTGTTGGACACAAAAGCAAAACTCTTGTTGTGGCTGTGCAGTAATGTGGGTCATTCACTCCCATTTGAAGTCCGGTTTTACGTATTTTCCTCACATAAAAGAGGAAAGCTGTGTTTAAAACTGGGCTTGGTTCAGGCCATACCCATAATACTTTTTTTGTCTGATAATTCAGGAGCTGGAAGTGGGAGTCAACCCAGTCCAGGTGGAGACCGGAGAGTTTGATGAGGCCATTGAAGTTGTGGAGGATGTTATTGCTGAGAGTGAGTTTGATGTCTTTTCCACATCACCACCAAAGTTTTGTACAGTACAGATATTTTTCTGCTGCTTGCATTGTGTCTTTTGTCCCTTTGTATGAGTGAAGATGTGATAACGTGTGTAGAAGAACATGAGACCATGTGAAATTACAGGCTTCAGATGTAGACAGCTATAATTATGTGTTCAGACAGACTATGGTTATACTGGACTAAGTTGATGCCAGTGCCAGTCATTCAGCCACATAATGTGTTTGCCAACCACAAAATATCTAAGAAGAGAAAAGAAATGTAAATCCATCGGAAAAGAACATTTTTAAATTTATGCCCTTTATAGGAATAAAATAAAATATATGAAACAGACAAATACATATATATTAAAATAACAGTTTTCTATTTGAATATATTTTAAAATGTAATTTATTCCTGTGTTGCCAAAGCTGAATCATTGCAGTCTTCAATGTCACATGATCCTTTAGAAATCATAATAATATGATGATTTGGTAACAATATAACTTTTGCATTAATAGGGCTTTATAAGTACTAATAAACAGCCAATGTTCTAGTTAATGTGCATGCTTATAAGCAACTAGTTAAAAGTGAGAATTGTTCCCCATACTAAAGTGTTACTATAATTAAATTAAATACACATTGAAAATAACAACAAATTAAATCAGTTTTCCCTACAGACCCCTGCCTAAACCATCACTGCAAGAAAGGCAAGGTGTGCGAGGTTGATGAAAGCAACCAGCCCATGTGTGTGTGCCAGGACCCCTTGACCTGCCCCGCCCCAGTAGGAGATTTCGAGCATGTGCGTGTCTTTAATCATTTCCTTCATTTCACATCTGTCTCAAGTCTCCACATGTGTAGTGACAGCAGCACCTAGAAGTACATGCACACCATTTTAGCAGTTTGATTGAAATGCTAGCTTATGTATGGGGCAAATAATGTCAGTAAACATTAGTAGGATACCTTGGGGAAATCCAAACCTGTCAAGTTGACAACCGTGGCATTTATGGCTGCTCATATTTCTGCCATTTATTTCACAGGTGTGTGGCACTGACAACAAGACCTACGAGTCCCCCTGCCACTTCTTTGCCACCAAATGCGCCCTGGAGGGCACAAAGAAGGGCCACAAGCTGCACCTGGACTACATCGGACCCTGCAAATGTGAGTGCATAACTGTGAAGGAAAACAAGGCACAAACATTCAAACAGACTTTGAGAGTAAAATTTCACAAACTCAGCCGTGAACGTGAGTGGAATTGAGTGCTTTGGAGTGATTGATGGCTTGTAGCTTTGAGGCGTCCCTGTTGCCCCCTCCAAACACTGAGCACAGGACGGGCCTGAGCTTGCCAGTGCTGCTCCACAAAGCAGGTCGAATCCCCCTAAATCTGCTTCATCCACAGTCGTTGTATGCCTGATAGGCTGAGTCGGGACTGAAGGGCTCAGATGGAGCTCCCGCTGTGGCGTAGTCTCATCGCTAAGCAGGGTGTCTCAGTCAGAGACTCAGAAAATGTGTTTCTGGCATTAACAAATTAGATCCTAACATTTTTGACAGTAATATTACCCCGAGGGCTGTAATTTGCCCCCTTTTAGACTATAATGCTACGTTATGTGCCAAGAGGCATACTAGCATGCTGTTTGTGTTTATTATTTATTTCGATAGTTATAATGTTTGGATTTTCCTTCAGACATCGCCCCCTGCTTGGAAAACGAGCTGAATGAGTTTCCCCTGCGCATGAGGGACTGGCTGAAGAACGTGCTGGTGACCCTGTACGAGCGCGATGAAGACAATAACCTGCTCACCGAGAAGCAGAAACTCAGAGTCAGTTCAACTTTTTGCTCTTTGTAGTTTGAAAAACCTTTAAAATACTGTTTAACCAGCTGAACTTTCTACATAGCACTGTAAACAGAATTTTAACTAAAGATAAGTTCAGTAACACGGAAGGAAAAAGAAAAAAATATGCACATACATTAAAAAAATATTTAGGCTTAAATTTAAGATTTATGTACGGAGCCCCGCACATGACATGCAGGAAAAAAACAGTAGGCTAAATTGTGCGCAAGATTTAGCAAATCGAGGGAACGAAATAGTAAATTGTGCGCACAATTTAGCAAATCGAGGGAACGAAATAGTAAATCGCGCGCACTATTTAGCAAATCGAGGGAGCGAAATAGTAAATCGCACGCACTATTTAGCAAATCGAGGGAGAGGAATATTGCGCACACGATTTAGCAAATCAAGGGAGTGAAATAGTAAATTGTGCGCACGATTTAGCAAATCGAGGGAACGAAATAGTAAATTGTGTGCACTATTTAGCAAATCGAGGGAACAAAATAGTAAATCGCGCGCACGATTTAACAAATCGAGGGAACTAAATAGTAAATCACGCACTATTTAGCAAATTGCGGGAGCGAAATAGTAAATCGCACGCACTATTTAGCAAATTGAGAGAGCGAAATAGTAAATCGCATGCACTATTTAGCAAATCGAGGGAACGAAATAGTAAATCGCGCGCACGATTTAACAAATCGAGGGAACTAAATAGTAAATTGCGCGCACGATTTAACAAATCGAGGGAACTAAATAGTAAATCGCACGCACTATTTAGCAAATCGTGGGAGCGAAATAGTAAATCGCACGCACTATTTAGCAAATCGAGGGAGCGAAATAGTAAATCGCGTGCACTATTTAGCAAATTGAGGGAACGAAATAGTAAATCACGCACGATTTAGCAAATCGAGGGAGCGAAATAGGAAATTGCGCACATCATTTAGCAAATCGAGGGAACGAAATAGTAAATCGCGTGTACGATTTAGCAAATCGAGGGAGCGGAATAGTAAATCGTGCGCACAATTTAGCAAATCGAGGGAACGAAATAGTAAATCGCGTGCACGATTTAGCAAATCGAGGGAGCGAAATAGTAAATCGCGCGCATGATTTAGCAAATCGAGGGAACGATCGCGCGCATGATTTACTTTTTTCTTGCATGTCATGTGCGGGGCTCTGTAGTTAGGCTATGTAATTGAATTTTTTATACAGTTTTCATCCATTTGGATTAGACAGTTTTAACATAAACTAATAAACTTAATGTAATGCCTATTTATCAGTCATAGATAATTAATAAGAAGCAGGTAAGATTTCTGTAATAGTACTAATAAACTGAATGTTTTAAATATGCAATAAACAGGTTTATATATTTAACATCAATAAATCCAATTTGTTTCAATCTCTTTAACTAACTAAATATTTCTTGCTCCACAGCTGACCATATTAAACCATGTTCATTTTAATTGAATAAATGTAATTGTTTTCACAATTAACAGATTTATGCTGATACTAAACTATTGGAATAAATGCATTTTAGAAAAATATGAGGTCACGCTTTAATTTAGGGTTCAATTCTCACTATTAACTAACTATTAACTATGACTTCTACCTCAATAAACCCCTAATTACTGCTTATTAATAGTTAGTAAGGTATAGAATGTGGTTATGCATAAATCTTAAATTTAGGCCTAAATATTTTTGAGTGCATAATTAAACAGTCAAAAGCCAAGTGGTGAAACCTCTGAAATGCCAAACTTCACGCTGTGTTTTTAGGTGAAGAAGATTTACGAGAACGAGAAGAGGCTGCAGGCTGGTGATCACTCTCTGGACCTTCTGGCCCTGGACTTTGAAAAGAACTACAACATGTACATCTTCCCCGTCCACTGGCAGTTTGGCCAGCTTGATCAGCACCCTATTGACGGGTATGTTTAGCTCATTTTCAAAGCTATTCTAGCTAGTTTTAGATCCAATCCTAACTGAGAATATTTTGTTAAAAAATAAATAATTTACAATAACAATAACTATTGATGGTTCAGCTAAGTGTTTTGGTAACAGAAGCAATTATTTAACAGTACCTTTTAGCTATTATGTCATTAATTATGTCATGTTATTAATCTAAAAGCGCATGTTTATTGTATTATATCAGGTTCCTATCTCACACCGAGCTGGCCCCTCTGCGCGCTCCTCTCATCCCAATGGAGCACTGCACCACCAGCTTCTTTGAGCAGTGCGATGCTGACCAAGACAAGTACATCGCTCTCGAGGAGTGGGCCAACTGCTTTGGAATCAAAGAGCGTGAGTTTCTGACCATGCAATTCATATTTTGTTTTATGTTCAGTTAATTTTATTTGCTAACTTTGGCTGTTTTCTGCTTTCAGAGGACGTCGACAAGGACCTTGTCATCTAAGCGCGTCTACCATTGACGCTTCCTAATTACTATTGGGGCGAGGTGCTAACCCTTAAGTTAAAATCAAAGTAAAGGTGCTAATTGCGATTTCTAACAACCTGCATATACCACTAAACATTCATAATGTTTAAAAAAAAGTGCACAATCCACACGGTAACTATCACAATGAGTGATTGAACACTGCCCATTTTTAAGTTGGTAAAACAAATGTTGGACAGGCTGTATTAAAGAGTGAGTTAATTATGATGAACTATGTATGTTGCAAAAACACTTTTTTTTGCTTTGGAAATGGATCCACAAATGTTTTTTTTTTTTAAACTCAGAATCAGGGCTTGAATTGTAAGTTTGGAGCTGGTGGAAATGTACAAAAACAAAATAAAGTTTCCAAATAAATGTTCTTTCTGCTTGCTTTATAAACTTTTAGTTTTGTTTGTTGCACTCTTTGGTGGTGGATTTATTGTTTTGATTTCTTTATTAAATCTGAAAACGTCTTTTAATTTGAGCCCTGAACATCTACAGGCTGATGTTTTTATTTGCATATTGTTTCCTGTCAGAAATCAGGGCTAAATGTTGAGTGTTTTAAAAGTTGAATAATAAAAGGAAATATTATTTGAATTCAAGAGGACAGAATCTCGCAGGATGAGATTTATTTTTTTCTCTCCCTCTAACATGTTCACATACATCTGCCACAATGTGAGCACTATGAATCTTTTTACAAAAAATAAAAGCTACTGAAATTTCCAAACTCAATCTTTGCATGCATTTATCAATTTGTCTTGATTCGTTTCCCCCAGGTTCGTAACTGCATAACCCATTTATTCCTTAATGTTTGCTATGGGCAGAATGAAAAACTTTGTCAAACATAATGTTTGCAGATCATTTGTTTTATTCTGGCACCCAAGATCATTTTAGCACAGAAGTAAATATGATTATGACTACATAAACACTAAATGTGCAAAGAAAACAATGGTGCTTGCATGGTCAGCAGGAGATCTGTATACTGTGGGGCTAAACATCTGGAAAACATATGTTTGTAGTTTCCTCGAGGGTGGAGTGGATGTTTACGTAATTTCCTTTGCATTTAAAATGATATATTTTAGGACCCTGTATTTACAGGATTATTTTTAAGCCTCCGAGCCGGTGTGGCTTCCTCAGTGTTTAACTGGTTGCTGAAAAATATCAACAAATTGAACTGAAACAGCCCTTTCAACAAGCACATAGATTTGTTTTCTAATAATTTAGACTAAGAACTTTAGATATCAGAGAACTCGTGAGAAACATTTTGGATTATTCCAGAAAGCTGGGCAATTGTTATAGTTGTAATGTTTGTTTTTGCTTAAAGTCATAATCTAGTTTTTCACTCTATTTAATCATAATGTTCATATTATTAAACAACCATTAATTCGGGCTCTATTATAGCTCAAACTCAAACAGAACCATGTTTTAAGTATGTTGCATGTATTGCATGAAGCATAGGAAAGAGAGTCGATGGCCTCAGTAGGGATAGACAGTCATGGGAAAGCAGAGCTAGAGAGAAAGAGCAGGATTTACCCAGGCACCAGGCTTACCCTTCCAGCCAGACACTCACGTCAGGAATCTCAAACAATGGCAGAGCTCCAGCCAGAACACTGTGCTGCTCAGTCCAGCCCACTTCTGCACCGGGGAGGGGTGAAACACTCTTCTCCGCTCCTTCTTAACCCTAAAAACAGAATGCTGGTGGAGATCACAAAATCCACAACATTATTAACACATGTCCTTAGAAGTCCCAACATGAATCACAAATAGCCTAATATCTCAGCGGATTTTCTGTCAAAATTATGACATACACTATCACTCACTGCCAGTGTCAGAAATTATTGAGAATAATTCCTTCCTGTTTTAGAGCTGATTTTAGTGTTTCCATACAAAAAAACAATTACAAACAACTATTATAGCCACACTTTAAAGTGGTGGTTGATTATGATTTCACTTTTTTAACTTTAGTTAGTGTGTAATGTTGCTGTTTGATCATAAACAACATCTGCAAAGTTACGACGCTCAAAGTTCAATGCAAAGGGAGATATTTTCTTTTAAAGAATTCTCTGTTTAAGGACTACAACAAACGGCTGGTAGGGACTACAACAAGCTTCTTCACAGGTTAGTGACATCACTAACCCTAAAATTTACATAAACCCCGCCCCCGAGAACACACAACAAAGGGTGTGAGGCCATGTTGGGCTGCTTTAGAGAAGAGGAAGAGTTGTTGTAGTAGAGTGTTGTTGTCATGCCGTCATTTTACGCCGGACTGCTTCTCAAACGAGTGTCAATTCAAAGCTGGATTTGCATAAAAGATCAACATGACGGCACATGCTAGTCGATGCAACTACATAAATTTATCCACTAACCATTCAGAAACGTCCAGTTTCATTCTAAAAGTTGTAACTTCTTCCTGAGTCTCTCCATCAGTGTCGACTCCGGTTTGAACAATGTAAGGCTGAACACCGTTACTGACAATCCTCATTTTGACTGCGTGAGATTCTCCAGCTTTGTTGTTGTTGAGCAACCGACGCGCGAGCTGTTAAAGCTCCGCCCTCTTCTGGAAAGGGGGCTGGAAGCAGCAGCTCATTTGCATTTAAATGGACACACACAAAAGCGGCGTGTTTTTGCTCAAATTTGACAAGCTATAATAAATGATCTGTTACGCGTCAAAAACAGCACATTAATATAGAACGGTGATTAAACTGACTGGAACTACCTGTGCATTAGACAGTTTTAATGCACACCTTCCAGCCAATCAGAATTGAGTATACAGACAGACCATGGTATAAAATGTTATAAACTATATCAAATGTTAGACATCAGATTAAAAGAATAAACCAGACCATTTCAATATGGTGTATTTTGATCCTCATTTTAAATATCAGGGTTTTTCTATCACTTTCTATGGCATATTTTTGCCCTGCAGCCCTCGTTAATTTTGGACCTACTACTCACTACTCCTAAAACATATATATAAATATATATAAATATATATAGGGCTGTGCAATATTGAAGAAAAATGCGATATGCTATACCTTGTTAAATAATATGATATATACGATATGCGATACGATATACGATATAACCAATACATAGGCCTATGTTTCACATTTTTTCTGGGAAAAGAAATCACTGAAAGTGACCAGAAGTGTTTGAGCATTAGTGCACCATATATTGCAGCCCTTATATATACACACACACATATATATATATATTTGGTGTAAACTTGAAATTTAAGCATGTCTTTTAAAGAAATTCTAGTGACAGAAGAAAAAGGTTTGTTAAAAAAATATGAAAAGATTTCACAGCTGTGTCTGTACCTTTTGTTAACACATTAGATATTTATGAAAATATTTTTACACCTAGATTAGTCAATGTTTACTATAAATATTTAATACATTATTCTATTTGTCAGTGTTGATGCATACTGGGTGAAAGCATTCAACACTAGAGAATACCTCTGAACATACTGAACAGATGAATGCAAAATGTATTTATTTGCATGAACTTTTTTCATGCCATGATTGTAATACTAAAAATATTTTGTTTGAGAGGTTACTGAACTCATCTACCTTAAGTCTTATTTATTCTCATGATCCAATACAAACAATGCCAAAAAAAAAAAAAAAAAACAGTCAGTGAGGTTCATCTCTTAACCATCTTAAACTGAAAAATGTTCAGTTAAACACTAAACTAATGAGAGCTGTTGGCAATTTAGTCGTGATAGTTGGCAGATAAATTATGCATTTAAAATGCAAACAAATGATCCGGGCTGTGTTTCCCAAACGCATCTTGCCAACAGCATCCTAGCTCGAGATTGCATTTGGGAAACATAAGCAACACAGTCTATTGTTTTCAACCGCAAATTGTTGCATGCATGGGAAGCGTGTCGCCCCCTAATGGACAATATACGATCTCAATATATTCATATTTACAATTATTAAACTCTACGTAATTATCTGAATTTAAATATATATAAATATGGGTTAATCTCATTGGATTGAAGTCATCACAAGTTACAAAAAAAAAAAAAAAAAATGTCAGGATCACGTTCCCACAAATATCATTATCTATTGAGCCCGGACTTTTTTTTTTTTTTACTAGCTAAATTAATATAGCATGGTGTCTGCTAATCATCATAAATTAAAGTCTGACTATACGACAATATTTATATTTTACTATGATGTTTAAACACCTATATAGGCATATACTTGAAAAAATAGCCATGTTACCACAGAGAAAATATTTTTTTATTTTATTTATTTATTGGATATTTTGAAAACAAGAATGGGGTAAATGTGTTTAATTGTAATAAAATAAATATCACAGTGAAAAAAAAAATAATGTAAAATATTTTTCTTGTATTTTGGTTTCTGAAGCGACAGGAGACCTACATTTCTTCACTTCCCAATAACCCCCTTTACTAAACACACTCTTTCTTCATACATCACTGCCATAATGTTTTCTCACTTGAATGTTTGTGGTGTACAGTTTCTAATGTGCACAGAAATCACCTGGCAACTCGTTAGTTTCGCAAACAAAATGCGCAAAGCATCAACACGTTCAGCTGCTGCGCAACTCACGTCCGTGTGGGCCTAACAACCTTGCTTTGATCCTTCGTTTCACTCTCGTTTTCAAAGAGCCGTATAGTTTATGCTAATTAGGTGATTAGGGAGGGCTTTGCGAGAGAACGAATGCTGATAGGATGCACAAACCCACTGCGTCGATCTGATTGGCTGTTAGGTTCTGCGATCAGATGGGCCGTTGATTTAGTAAGAGCTAATGTGAAACCGGCACTTCGCCACACGCGCTGCTGCCAGTGTCTGAGCTAAAGCTTCACAGCTACCGGCGCAAGAGGTGCTTCACTCAAATCACTTCAGGCTCAACCCAAACACACATTACTGATTCTCTCTTGGTAAGTTTTTTGGAATTTAATGGTTAAATTATAAGAAAAATCAAGCGTTTATTTTTCGCAAGATTTTTTTTTGTCTTCTAGTCCGGGTAACTTCTGATAGCTCGTGCGCAGCTAATAGCCATGTGCTTTTTGTGCCGCATTTATTTTGTATAAATCTATAATTCCAACATTTTTCATATTAAATCATCTCGGATGTTAAAATAATACACTTTAATTGAGATTTTAAGCGGTAATACTCACGGTTAGGCCGCTGGGTGGGTTTTGTTGCTCGACGCTGAGAGGATTAGCTTTAGCTACGTTCACCTCACCACCAGCCGACATTTCCGTCAAAGAGCGATCCCGCGTTTACTGACCTATTATAGTAAAATACACACTTTATACGGGATTTACATTAAATTTAGTTTCCACTTATGTATAATGTCATCGTGTACTGTAGATAATGCTCATCTGATACAAGCTTATGCGACAAAATGCAGGGCACGTGTACGATTCATAAATGAAAACCAAGCATTTGGCCTATATTGTGTGTCTGCCTAGATAAATTGCTTCTAATATGATCATATGTCTGATTTGGTCACAAAGGAACCGGGCTCAAGATGGCAACGCGCCGCGGTGTGTCTTGTTCGGGCCTACTTGAGTCCATTTCACAATGGATTCACCTAATTAAGACTCAGTTTTCCATTGGCAATAATGTCCCACCCTACATGATGAGCAGCCAAACCAATTGCTGTTCATACAGGGTGTGCCTAATTCCAGAATAAATGTATAGAAACTATCTCGAATATCGATATTAAAATGGCCTCGTTGCTTCTCTATCTCGACTTAACAAAGAGATTTGTTTCGGTTTCACCGAAGGGTTCTGTCCTTGTCTTTGCTCAACCTATGTAACGTTAGCGTTTAAAGTTTAATAAGTTGTTCAACCAGAAATCGGAATTGTCAAACTCACCCATCATGTTCTTCAAACCCATATGACTCTCTGGAGGAACACATGATGTTACTGACATTTCTTTTGTGTTCATCAGGAGAAGGTCATATGGGTTTGGAACTACATGAGGTGAAAAATATTTTAATGAGTCATTTTGTTCACTTAGTTGAAACCAGTTGACCAAAGAAATGGTGATGGAGAAGCCAAGTGCCCAGCTTGTCGGGCGAGAGTTTGTCCGACAGTACTACACCCTGCTGAACCAGGCTCCTGACTACCTGCACAGGTGAGGATCATAATCAGATTTTCTTAGTTAGACAAATGAAGTTTGCATAAATCCCTTACTGTTAAATGTGTTTAAAAAGTGGTAGCATAAATTGCAATAAAGCTAAACATGTTGCTTTTGTCTTTCTCAGGTTTTATGGCAAGAACTCCTCTTATGTACATGGTGGTTTGGATAATAACGGCAAACCAGCGGAAGCAGTCTATGGGCAGTCTGTGAGTTAATACAAGTGTTGTGAATTTTTTTTAATACTGCTTATGGTTCAGTGTAGTAGCTCAATGTCATTCTTTTGGAACAGGAAATCCATAAGAAGGTGATGGCTCTCAGCTTCCGTGATTGTCACACTAAGATCAGGCATGTCGATGCCCATGCCACCCTAAACGAGGGAGTGGTGGTGCAAGTGCTGGGGGAGCTGTCCAATAACATGCAGCCAATGAGGAAGTTCATGCAGACGTTTGTTCTGGCACCTGAGGTATGAACACATCTGTGAAGAAATCTTATCAGATGAAATTGTTAACAAGACCTCGGGTGAATTAACTGATCTAGTCTTTGAACGTCTGCCAAAGCAGACGTAAACTCTTGTATATGTGAGGATGTGACGTGAAGACAATTCTAAAGGCCTGCAAATTGGAAAAAGTGAATATGCAAATCGATAGTCCTCATTTTAGTATTCATGGGAACAAAAATAACGGGCATTTTTGGATGCTTCAATCTAAAACCTGCAGCGCATATAATAATTTAAATGAAATGCAGTGTTTGTGACTTCACAACAGCACTATGCTCTCTCTCTCTCTCTCCATCTCTATATATCTATCTATCTATCTATGTATATATATATATATATATATATATATATTATATAAAAAATTATAATTTTTTTTTTTTTAATGGTTTTAATATATCATGCATTCTAGGGATGTTTAATTTTTTTTTTTTTTTCTTAACCGACAACCAATGCTCGTTAACTGACAAGAATGTTAAATTAGAATTAAATGAAATTAGAATGGTTAAGTGTCTGACCTGATAAAAATATCAATCTGTTTTCCAGGTTTTTTTTTTTTTTTTTTTTTTACATGCGCAAATAGCAACATAAAGCAAACATAGAGTTCACGCAGCATCACATCACGCACCTCTGTGAATGGAGAGAAAAATAGAATAAAGTTATAGATTTGTCAGTTCTAGCGTTTACTTGACATCACGGCCTGTTTATCAAAATAAGTCAACAAAATATATTAAAGTTAAACCGTTCAATTTAAAAAGTCAGTAGTACAATCTGTACTGTTCAGCGTGAACACCAGCACATTTCTGTGCATGTGAAGGATGATGTTTTACATTAACATTGGAAGGCAAATGAAGTATAAAGCCTAGTTTACATAAGCTTAGTATTCAAATACATCAGGAATATGGAAACATTTGGATTTGTGCTGAATCGGAGAGATGGGCTACATGTGGTCAACAACGGTTTCTCTTTCAGTTTCACTTTAAATGGATTCGTCTTGGCTTGATGTTATAGGTACTTTTATTTTTCATTTGTTCTGTTCTGAATACTGTTAATGAAAGGATTTTTTGCGCGGTGAGGGGAAACTAAAATGGCCTATAGCTATGTTTATAATGTTTGTAAACATTTCGCTTTATTTACTGGTATTTTACATTATTTTCGAATGTAATAGTCTAATAAAATGACATGCGTGACTTGGCTCTTTTTTTTTTCTTTTTTTTTTTTTCTCTCAAACACTTACATGTCTAGTGTATTTAACCATGCAGCAAATGTTTTAAAACATCTTTAAAAAAATTACTTATAGCTTAACTGATAGTATTAAATGGTCAAAATTCTTACTGTTGGTTAATATTCAACCAGTCAATTATGAGCGTCTCTAGTGCAGCCTTAAATGGTCTAATGCATTTCATGGACAAGAATCCATGAACCGCTCCGCTTCTGGTATTTTGCCGGTTAATTGACATCCTTGACTGGAATTTACCCATATTTTTTTAAATCGAGGCCTCAAATTTAATCGAGTAATTGTGACAGTGCTAAACTAATCATCTTGTAATGGATGTCACTTCAGTTCTGCATTCTAAGTATGAATTATCATATGCAGTAAAAGTCAGAACAATATAATGCAACCCCTCTAAAAGGTTTTGCCACAAGCTCAACCCCATTATGCTGATATCGCAAGACCATTTTTAACAAGACAAGAAATAGTCACGTTTTAATATTGCAAGATCACTTCTAACTTTAAGAAATCATTGGCTAGATATTTTTCTGCATTCCTCTTCATCTGTCTTTTTTGGCATTATTTTCAAACACCCGGCTCCCTCACTAATGCACTGTTGCAGAATGTGGATAAGGGAATACTTTTGGCTTTACTCGCAAGCTATAATGCCCAGTCTGTGCCTTCATCTGTTTAAATCAAAATTATTCATTGTTTAGTAATCACAGTTGACTAAATAGATATTCACCTCCTGAAAAGTGTTGCAAACTTGGACTTGATGTCTTGGAAGCATCAATTTGTTTTGATCTTCATTAGTGCAAGTTTTTTAGCTCATAAAATGGCTATAGGCAGATTTGGCCTTTTTAAATTAACTTGGTTTCTCTTTTAGATAATGTAATTTCCTTTTTATTGCTGTAATCTTTTAGGGGACCGTTGCAAATAAGTTCTACGTACACAACGATATCTTCCGGTACCAGGATGAAGTGTTCGGGGACTCGGACTCAGAACCTCCTGAGGGTGAGCTGCTTATGTTGTTGTATTTCAGGCATCTTTAGAGTAATCTGTCTCCCAAACGCT
This sequence comes from Hypophthalmichthys molitrix, assembly GCA_037950675.1. Taxonomy (NCBI): domain Eukaryota; kingdom Metazoa; phylum Chordata; class Actinopteri; order Cypriniformes; family Xenocyprididae; genus Hypophthalmichthys; species Hypophthalmichthys molitrix. The sequence goes on from CM075505.1 coordinate 27,345,368, forward strand.
CTCGCTGTGAGCAGATGACTTCATTCATCTCCTGTTGTTCACAGAGTCTGAGGAGGATGTGGAGGAGCTGGAGCGAGTGCACTCACCTGAGGTGGTCCAGGAGGAGTCTGCTGGATACTACGAACAGACACCTTGGTAAATTGTATTCAGTTTTGCGGCTCATTTAATATAGTTCAGTTTAGTAATCACTTGAGTAAAACAAGATGCAAATCATGTGGGTGTGTTAGGAGTCAAAACAAACCACACTAGTGTGCTTGATTATGACAAATCATAAACATGATTATTTTTTATCACAATCATGATTTAACACGATTATTGGTGGGTGATATGATCAAAATGTGAGTAGTTTTAAATATCAGTGAAATTTCACAATTATGGATAAATTAGTTGACCTAGTAATAGTTTTGCTGAAGTAAAAGGTCTTCAAAATGGTTACAGAAGACAAGTAAACAGTCAGCAATACAATAAGAACAAGGAATTATCTTGTTTTCATAATCGTTGAAAGCCAAAATCGAAAAATCAATTGATTGATCGCCCAGCCCTACTACACGCAGTTCAATTTTGATTTGTTAGATAAGTAACACTTCAGTACCCTTTAGTTATCGCAGTATGATATCCTTTAGAAAGTGATGAAGACTTGCTCCTTTTTACCACTGTATTGTGGTTTCATTGAAGTCTGTGTGTTTGCAGCGTGGAGCCTGAGGGCCCGCAAGAAGAGGTGTCAGTAACTCCAGAGCCCCAGCCTGAGCCAGAAGCAGAGGTGGAGCCTGAGCCAGCAGCTGTGGAGATGAAACCAGAGCCTGTCAGCCAGCCTGAGGTTCATGTTGAGGAAAAGACTCAGAGGTCTTCCCCGTCGCCCACACCTGCTGACACCACACCCTCCATGCCAGAGGACAACCGGGTAAGACCACCCTCATTCATCGCTGTCTGTTGAGTCTCTCGTATCAACAGACCTGTATTTGTAAAGCTGTACAGTCATCACAAACCGGATAAGTGAGATTAAATGCTTTGTTGTTTTCAGCCATCTTCATGGGCTTCAGTCACTAGCAAGAATCTCCCACCGGGAGGAGTGGTCCCTGCCACAGGAGTCCCTCCACATGTTGTCCGAGTCCCATCTACGCAGGTAGACACTCACAACAGACTCTTTTACTCCATTTAAAGAAGATTTAATATCGGTCTAGTAAATCTTATCCCTAACCTAATTAATGCAGTTACATTTTAATGTAAAGTTCAACAGTAGCTATGTTTCCATCCACCTATTTTTGCATATTTTGGGATATTGCATAAAAAATGCTGGATGGAAATGCATAAATGCACAAAAATTTAAAAAAAAATGTGCATAAAAAAACAAACATGGGCTCAGTTGAGTTGGTTAAATTTTTTTTATTATTCAATAAGAACTGATAGAAACACAATGAATTCCTTGATGCGCTTCAAAAGTCATGTGACTCTGTGCGATGGGACAGCTTAACTGGAATGCTGTTTTGATCATTCTGTAATGCCTGAGCAAATTCTGTTAAAGTGGTTTGGTGTAATTACCTCCCAGAACTGTCTTACATGACTGCGTTCACAAACGGCAGGCATCCACCTCCAAAAGCAAGATAACATGACTGTGTTTATTGCGTCTTGTCTGCACACTCTGAGGCACAAGTCATTTATTATAGGCCTTTACAAAGATTATATACAGTGGCTTCTACTTTTCTTAGTAATATTTAGCACCAGTTTATCAGGAAGTGACGATTTTGTTCTTCGAATCACTGGATGGAAACGGTGCTTTATTTGCAAATGTTTTATGCAATATTCCAATTTTGTGCTCAAGTTAAATTCCCAACTTTGGATGGAAACACAGCTAGTGTGACTCGCTGTACATCATACATCCTAATCGAGGAAGTGGAACCCTCATATCGTTCCACACCTGTAAGACCCTCGTTCATCTTCGGAACACAAATTAAGATTTTTTTTTTTTTTTTTAATGAAATCCAAGAGGTTTTTCCATCCCCAATAGAAAGCAACATAATTGTCATTTCAAGGTCCAGAAAGGACTAAAGACATTGTCAAAACAGTCGGCGTGACTACGCTGGTTCAACCTTAATGTTATGAAGCGACAAATACTTTTTATGTGCAAAAACAAAACAAAAATGACTTTATTCAACAATTTCTTCTCTAACCTGTCAGACTCGTACGCATTTGACGCAGTGAACGCTGTTCAGCGCTTCCGTGTTTGCGTCCGAATGCCGGCTCGGTACTGGCCGACACTGTTCATGTGAGCACCACAACGCATACGTGTGGTGCTGACACTGGAGCCGACCAATACTGAGCTGACGTTCGGACGTAAACACGGAAGCGCTGAACTGCGTTCACTGCATCGAATGCATGAGTTATTTTGTTTTTTTTGTTTTTGAGCGCAAAAAGTATTCTCGTTGCTTCATAACATTAAGGTTGAACCACTGCAGTCACATTGACTATTTTAATGAAGTTTTTACTATTTTTCTGGACCTTGAATGACTGTAATTGTTGTTTTCTATTGGGGATAAACCTTGGATTTCATCAAATCTTAATTTGTGTTCTGAAGGTGAATGAAGGTCTTACAGGTGTGGAACGACATGAATAATTAATGACAACTGACCCTTTAAGTGAATTTGCATTAAATCATTTCATATACAGCCTTACTGCCATGTGTGATTAATTGTGATTATGATCCATAGCCACGTGTAGAGGTGAAAGCAGAAACACAGACCACAGCACAGAGACCCCAGAGAGACCAGAGACCACGTGACCAGAGACCAGGTCCCGCTCCAGCTCAAAGAACATCGAGACCAGGAGGTGTGCAAAAGTGTAGTGAATCTAGTATGGCTCCATTTTTACACTTTTGATGCTTTTTAAAATATTTATGAAAGACTTGATTAGCTGAATTTGATCTTATTGGCTCTGGCAAAACTGCTTAAGGCAGCCTAAGCGCTGAAATGAACTTCATGTCTGCATAAAAATAGTGTTGAAATTGAAAGTTAAAGCACATCATGGCTGCTCCACTAGAAACCTGAAAGCATATGAGTCATCTGTTTGATCTCTGTTTAGCAGTGAGGGAGGGTGAGAGCGGAGAGTCAGAGGTGCGGCGGACGGTGCGGTATCCCGACAGCCACCAACTCTTCGTTGGAAACGTACCTCACGATGTGGATAAGAATGAGCTCAAGGAATTCTTTGAACGTAAGTGGTACAAACGGCATTTTTCAGTTCAGTACATTTTTAGAATGTAAATCAGATCCTCCTCTTACCTGCGAATTGCTTTTGCTCAGAGTACGGCACTGTCCTTGAGCTGAGAATCAACAGCGGTGGAAAGCTGCCCAACTTTGGATTTGTGGTATTTGATGATTCTGAGCCCGTGCAGAAGATCCTCAGCAATCGGGTACGTGTGACTTTCAGATGTTTTGCGGTACGGGATATAATGCAGGATCATCAGAATGACCGTTTTCTTTATATCATAGCCCATTAAACTGCGAGGAGATGTTCGGCTGAACGTAGAGGAAAAGAAGACCCGCTCTGCCCGTGAAGGTGACAGGCGGGACATCCGCCCCAGAGGCCCCCCGGGGGGACCGCGTGACCGGATAGGCGGGTCAAGGGGACCGCCCGCCCGTGGAGGCATGGCTCAGAAACCCAGTTTCGGAGCCGGTCGAGGCACAGGACCCAGCGAGGGCCGCTACACAGGACCACGTCAGTGAGGCAGCTCCCACGTCATTCACTGCTGATGCAAGTCACCCTGGTTAACACAGATGGCTTTCCTGTTCCCCGTCTCCATCCCTCACTCCAGGACCCGGGAGTGTGATTATGTTTCTTTATCTGGACTTCCTTTTATTTCTGAGATTGAACTTGAATTTGTTGTAGAAAAACAAAACTACTTGAATTGGGGAAAGGAGAAACCTATCATTTGGTTTTAGCGTTCTCTCCCTGTTTCTTAAAGGAACGTGTTTTTACTGCTTGGGCAATCCTGTGTATTGCTAGCACCCGCTTTCAGGTCAAGTGCAAGTATGGTTTTATTTGGAATTTGCCAAGTCGAATCATGGTTGTGTGTGAGTGACTATCTAGCATGTAAAGAATCCTGTTTGCCTTCTACTGTTGCACTTCATCAAGAATGACAACATATTTTAACAACTCCACTGATGAGAGAACAAAATAAACTCTATGTACTATTTTGAAGCATGGTTGTGTCTTGTCTAGGTTAAGAATTGTCAACAGGGTTCATACAGTAATGGAAAAATGGAAAATATGAAGGAATTTTTATTTGACTTCTAGGCCTTGAACTACAACTAAAATTTTCATAGTGTTTTAAGCCATTTGCCACTGCTAGACAAGAATTAAGTGGCAATTATGTTTTACAAAAAAAAAAAAAAACGATGAAAAGACTGACAAGGAAAAAATTACAAATATTTCTTTGACTTAAGCCTGAAATGAAATGGTCTGTTCCATTTATTAAAAAAAAAAAACCTTTAGATAAAAGTTTGCATATGTGATCACTTGATATTTTAAAGGGCATAGAAATTTGCATGTCAAATGATATGGTAGGTTTTAGAGTTGAAGAGCAATTTATTTTAAAAATTCTCACTTCCGAAATTTTTAAATTGCTTTTAATAAATTGTTTCAAAGTTGGTTCTAAAATATTAAAATAAATGATAAAATCACAGATGTTAAAGTCTCCATCAAAACAAAATGGACTTCTAATTTTTTTTTTTTCTTTTTATTGCAGTATTTGATTCATCCATGCACATTTATTTGTGTAAAATTCACATGCCCTCGTAAACTATAATCAAAAAACTTGTAATCTCGCCTCTTCTGATGTGTTTACAGGTGCTGTCACTCACATGACATCACACCATCCAATCAATTCCCCATGGACAAAATCAAGTCCCGCCCTACAGTTTTTCCTGTTTGAGAAGTAATGACAAATCGGGTCCTCCCTTTAAAACAGGTCTCCACAAACTGTCAGTTATTTATCCCAAGTATATACGAATTGTGTTAAACTGCTCATAACTATATAATGCGCAAGAAAAATTAGTGCATAATAAAACCAGTTTAATGTAATTTCTTACACTTAATTAACTGTTAATAAATAAAAATGGCCTAAGTCAATATATGAACCATTAATTTGTTTTATTTATAACTGAAATGTTTTATTTAACACAATTCCACTAAAGATGATTGTGAATACATGTAGGGTAAGTGCAAATGCATGTATAAACTAAGCTATCAGGTTAATTGGGTATCTGATATGCTAGTACATAAGCTAACATACAGACATAAATGGTCATTATAACAGTTGAAATGCATTTATCATAATTTTGTAGGAATTATAATCAGGCACTAAAGAGAGTAAATAAAAGCAATTTGACCAAATGGGATCACTTGGGGTCTTAATGGAGACCCGATTTCAGGCGGGACCCAATTGTCACTACACTGTTTCACTAGGATATATGTTACAATAGGGAAGAAAAGGCTATCCCAATTTCTGTTTCATGTCAAATTATACATGGTTCAGGTGTACATGGTATTTTGCCATGTTGAAATGACGTTACCAACAGCATTTCACTAAATGTCAAAGAGAATCCTCATGCTCATCGGCTGCTGCATCTGTGTGTATATATATACTGTATATATATATGAATATATATGCGAATATAATTTCTAAAGGCTCCAGCACCTGAAGATCTTCTCAGTCTTTTTTCCATTACCGCCGGGGTAGTGCTGGTCATAACAGAAAAGTCAATTTTGCACCTATAGACATCCATCACGCAGCCACCAAAATGATGAGATTTTGCAATATTGTGCTGCCACTCTCAACAAATATCAATATGTTATATTGCCCCAGCAGTGTTCTTTACAGATACCTTATCTTGAGGCACACACCAGCCAATCATCTTCCCATTTTCTCAGTCTGATTGAATTACTGAGATTATTCGGCCTAATTATAAATTCATGTGCTTGCATCATACTGAAAAAAATCACAACTGTAGCTCATTATAAACTACATTAACAGTGAGAATGATTAGCTGTGATGTAGGGGGTGTTGACCAGCAGGTGGCCCAGCATTAGTATTCATGAGGGGGAAAGTGCAGCTTCTCTTCGCCACTTGATTTTGAAGCCCCGCACCCTCATGACCCACATGAGTTCAAGATGTCCTCATACAGCTGGCCACAACCCACCAAACATACGGCCCCCCAGCTGGACCCTCACAAAGCCTTGGGCTCTGCAACACAACAGATACCGGCACAGCTATTTAAAGAGCTAGTGCAGCCAAAATCAACATTCTGTCGTTATGTACTCACCCTCAAATTGTATAACTTAAAAGGAAATTTTGAGGAATTGTATTGGTTGCTTTTGTCCTTGCAATTAGTCCCCATAGCCATCAAGACTTTTATGCCTTAAAATCAAAAAGCACCATAAAAGTGGTCGGAATGACTTTTACTACAGTATATTATACAAGGCTTCTCTGTGTGAGGAACAGACCAAAATTAAAGACATTATTTAATGAAAATCTTCCCCTCTAGTGAGCTGTGAACCACTGCAATGAAATCATTCAGTCAGTGAATTGAACCAGATTTGTGAATGAGTTATTCAGACTATTTTTAAGTGAATCAATCATTCCATTCAAAAGATAAGCAAGTTAAATTTCCCTCTTAATAGTCACACAAAACTTTGTAAATGGTACTTTCAAGACACCTTTGCCACCTTCTTGAAGCTTAATTCATTGTATTTGCATGAGGGATGTGGACAATGACTTAATTTCATTATCACTTAAATGGGAAGACTGTCTGTATACGTGATCTATTTGAAATAGCCTACTTAAAGCTGCAGTCTGTAACTTTTTTTGGTTAAAAATTATCCAAAATCAATCTTTGAGCAAGTACATAACCAGCCAGTGTTGAAAACTATCTCCTTACCTTAGCCTGATTCACAACGGTAAGCTTGTAATAATGTTTTCTAAATAGAGTGGTACTGGTGGGTTTCCACGGGAAATTCAAGCATGCCGCCGTTCGTCTTTGTGTCATTATATGGATCATTTATAGCCCACAGCAGCTGGAATAATTAAACTTATCATTTGGACCTTTCTAGGTTTTACAATCCGCCATCAAAATGACAATCATCAGTGACAACTGGAGATTCACCTGTAGTCAAAAGACTTCAGACTGCGGAGTGGCTACAAAAATTGAAATCTACAGGTAACGCTAATACACATTAAATACACATAGTCATGCAGTGCTGATGTTGTTAACATTAACAATTTGAGAACAAAGTACAGTAATAATAATTTGCATGATTTGATGTGATATGAGCTAAGCGATCATTAGATTTAATCACCATTGGCAGTGCGATTGTAATGCTTTTTTCCTCAGTATGTCAGAACAAAAGTGGCAGACATGTTACTTACTTGTTCAGATGATATTTTCCGGTGAAAATCTTATTTTGGTCATACTTCCAAGACGTAGAATCTGTGATTCTGAAGTACAGTATCCACACAGATGTGATGACTGACAGCAAACACTATACTCATCCGCGCTGATGCAAAACGCACATAAAGATGATAATTCTGCAAATAACTGCAATTGCAGGTTTCAAACAGAGATGGCGACAAAGAGGCAAAACTTACGGACTGCAGCTTTAATCTATGAATCAGTCGACTCCTATACATAATGCCACTGAAAAATAGGTCATATACATGCACTGTGCTTGCCTTGCATTATGATCATTGTACATTAAACTTCAGTTTTCACTTAAACAACATTAGCCAATATAGTAGAAATAACAATTTTCATCCCATTTCTAATCTTCCCTTTCTCTCTAAAATACTAGTGAATTGTTGTTTCTCAATTACACTCATCTCACTTTAAACAATCTTTCTGAGCCCCTTCAATCTGGCTTCTGCAAACTCCACAGCACTGAAACAGCATTAGTTAAGGTCACTAATGACTTGTTAAGAGCTTCAGACTCTGGCTGTCTTTCCGTTCTGATCCTTGTTGATCCAAGTACAGCTTTTGACACTGTAGGTCGTTCTCTTTTACTTGCTTGTCTGGAAACTGTTTGGAGTTCCTGATAATGCATTAAACTGGCTCAAGTCTTATCTCTTAGACTGTAGGCAGTTTCCTTGGGTGGATGCAAGTTCAAAGTTGGTTCAGTTCAATTTGGTGTTCTCCAGGGATCGATTTTGAGCCCCTTAATTTTTACATTTTTCACTTTGTCATCTGTATAAAAATGAAAATTAAGACCAACCAGATTTACACTCAATCAAATCCTGGTGATAATGCGGCTGTCGCCATTTTTTAACACTGTATTTCTGAGATAAAAATATGAGGTTATGCTCATTGGTTCTATGTAAAGTTGGTTCTTTAACCTTAAATGTGGATGTCTCTGATCTTATACAAGTTCTGATCATATATATATATATATTTTTTTTTCCAAGCACATTTTACCAATTCCAAACCACATCAATCTTAATAACTACCATTAATTTTGTATTTGTGATATATAATTGTTCATGAAGGCTGGAAATGAAAAACGCCTTATATTCAGGTGTGCAGGTTTTCTTTTACAGAGAAAATGAGCCAAAAAAAAGAGATTTAACTCTGACTGAAAGGTGAAAAATTATTAAATGCCCATGAGAAGGATGCAATACTCGTAACTGCAAAGTTAAGGCATGACTAATGGACAGCAAAACGCTCATTGGGTCAGACAAAAACAGGTGGAGAAGAAAAACACATAAGAATTAGGGTGAAGAATTAAGTGTGAAACCATCAGGAACCCTTTAGTCTCCAGCGCCATCATTTTCCAGAACTGCAACCTACCTGGAGTCTCCAGAAGTGCAAGGTGTCAGGATCTCAGAGACTTAGGTTAGGTAAAGAATCCTAAAAAATGCCCCCCATATAAGAATCACAAGCTGAAGTGTTGTGAAATACATGAATACTTGTTTATTATAGGCTTTATAGACAGACAGATTGAAAGTGACTCTTGAAGGACCAGCACCACATCCTCTTGTACCACTGTTTGAAGAATTCATCTTCCAGAATCTGGCAGTAAAAGTTTTGGGAGTTCATTTTTTGTTCATCTCCTATCCTAAAAAGATGAACTTAAAATTTTATTTGTGTTCCATAGTCATATGGGTTTGGATCAAGTTTGCCACACACGACCACGCATTTTGATCGCCCCCTGGTGGCTGGCTGGAGTGTAGGTCATAAACCCCGCCCTCTCCATGTAATCAAACGGGACACGAGCCAAACAAAAAAAAATGCAATTATACTTCAAATAATTTTTTCCAAATATGGTTTTAGGTAGTTCTCATCATGCAGATGTATGTTTTCCCAATAAGTTTGGTTTTAGTTAGTTATTCGATGGTGTAACGTCTTGATTGACAGCTGTGCTTGTGGCTTTTTGCGCTTTTGGCTTCATTTTTCTATAGTGGAAGGAAGTGGAGACACGCTTAAATAATGACAGATTTCATTTCATTTTTGGGTAAACTATCCCTTTAAAAACATTTTACCTTCAGAGTTTTTTTTTTTTTTTTTGCAGAGTTGTTAATAAAACAAAACATACATCTCTGTTTCTCAGCTAAGACTGAAAATATTCATTTCTCATTGAAGGAAAAAACATTCTGTCAAAGCCTTCATGTTTCACTGGCTTCAGGCCCTGCGGCGGTTTTCAGTGTCAGCTGTAATGTAATTCTAGTCCCACTGTAAAGCGCGGGGCAGTCAGAGGGGCCGGTGGTCTGGAGAGGGGGAGGAGCTCCTCCAGACTACTCAAGCGAGGGGAGAAATCGACTGAGCCTTTGTGGTTCATAATCCACTTGCATAATTTAAAAGCCTGAGCAAGGATGGCCATAGGGCCGAGTATGGATGTATTCAAATGCAGCCATATGAGGCCTCTGGGAAATTCTTGCAAA